>JAWWLZ010000139.1:14217950-14269392 GCA_035041345.1 Poliocrania exsul
CTCCTTAAATTCATTGGATCAAAGCAATAATGTAAATCTAAGGTTTTATTCATTACCTTCTCTCCAAGTTTTGTAATTCACTGGAATTAAATTGGGAATCTGGGAATAATATATGATTGTAGATACAGTGCATATCATGCAGGCTTATTTCCAGAATGTCAGTGGAGGGTTATACTAAATACTTTTGTTTTGCTGTGGTATGATTACAAAGAATTCTTTTATAGCTTGGGACATTGAGCAGAAAAGCAAGAAATGTGAGAGGTATCTGGCAAGAAAAGATAACATGAATTTAATTCTAGCATTGCTGTTGTTCTTTACTACATTCTAATTGGCCAGGAAGATCTGCAAAAAAAGTCTTGGTCAGGTCTGTCTGACTTTGAATACCTGTCAGGAAGAAGAGCAGTCCAGGGTCACAGTGCTTTAAACACTGGCAGTTGGGTCTCGGGAGAGCCTGGATGTGTTGCAGTTACCAGAGAGGAGAAAGTGTAACTTAACTGCAGTGAGACCAACACTTTTTTCTGTCTTTTCAGCTTTTAAACTTTAAAACTTTATCAGAGAGTGACAAACAAATGACAAGCCAGTAGTGTCTGTATGAGATGACACTGTGCATGATACTTCTTTTTCAAGTAGTTGGAGAGATGAGAGCTTTAGCCTGCATTCATGTATTAGTCATTTCAGATACTCAGGAATGAATTGTGGATTATCAGTACAGATTTTTTTTCTTTTAGATAGGGGTCACTGCAGGATTGGGCTGAGATTTGAGTAGCTGCACACCTGATCTGCTTTTGAAGGTACACCTGTGCTAGCTGTACAAATGCACAAGTATCCAATAATTTCTGGGCCTGTTATATCCCTGCTTTATACCAGGGAGTTCATAATATTATGCAGGATTTACAGACTATGCCAATAAAAGATTACTTGCAATACATGAATATATATTATATTTACATGTATTGTTGCAGTTTTAGCTGTTTCAGTTATGTTGC
Source organism: Poliocrania exsul (assembly GCA_035041345.1). Classification (NCBI taxonomy): domain Eukaryota; kingdom Metazoa; phylum Chordata; class Aves; order Passeriformes; family Thamnophilidae; genus Poliocrania; species Poliocrania exsul. Next base: position 14,218,937 of record JAWWLZ010000139.1, read on the forward strand.
CTGAAAGATGACAGGCTTGTCATGATTTTGTCTTCTAAGAAAGATTTACTCATTTTCAAAAAATATTTTACATAGTCAGTCAATCCAGGCTGACTCCAAGCCTGTGCACTTTAGGGGTATATTAGGTGATTATTCAGGAGGATCACGCAGAGGCCAGGCATGCTGCATGCTAAGAAACTGTTTTATGCAGATTTGGGAATAATACTGTTGTTGTGGTTCCACACAGATGGTACCAGACAGGAAGAAGTGGAAGGTGAACTCAGTGAAGAAGAACGCTGGTTTGGAAATTCTTCAGAAACTCCTTCAGAAGCGTCATATGGAGAAGTCCAGGAGAACTTTAAGTTGTCTCTGGAGGACAGAATCCAAGAGCAGTCCACTTCCCCAGACACCTCTTTGGGAAGTGCAACACCGAGCAGCAACACAGCAGAGCTGGGATCCATCGAGAGCGAGGCACTGAGAGACACATTACAGAGCAAAGAGCACCTGTCTCCTGATGTGTCATCTCTGTGTGAAGAAGAGCCTGCTGGTCCCAACAAGCCCCTGAGCAGTAACCTGAGGCGGCTCCTGGAGGCCGGCTCCCTCAAGCTGGACGCGGCTGTCACAGTCAATGGCAGAGTCGAGTCCCCCGTAACTCTTGGCTCAAACGTCTCCTTCTCTCCACCTGCCCATCATGCCCAGCAGCTGAGTGTTCTTGCCAGAAAGCTCGCTGAGAAACAGGAACAAAGTGACCAATACAATGCAAGCAGTCACTTTATATGGAATCAGGGTAAGTGGTTGCCAAACTCAACCACCACCTGTGGTTTGTCCCCTGATTCAGCTATCCTGAAACTGAAAGCTGCAGCCAATGCTGTTCTGCAGGACAAATCCTTTTCAAGGACTGAAGACACTATAAGATTTGAATCCTTTTCCTCACCTTTTAGTTCTCAGTCAGCCAGCTCCACGTTAGCAGCTTTGTCTAAGAAAGTGAGTGAGAGAAGCATGACTCCTGGGCAAGAGCATCCGCCTCCAGCGAGTTCTTTCCTTTCTCTGGCTTCCATGACCTCCTCAGCTGCCCTTCTCAAGGAGGTTGCTGCAAGGGCTGCAGGCACCCTCTTGGCTGAGAAGAAGAAATCACTGGTTCCTGAGGATCCTCTGCAGCTTTCAGAGATGAAACAAGAGAAAGCAACTCCACCACAGTCTTTGGAATTATTGTTACTACCAGTCCCTAAGGGAAGAGCATCCAAACCCGCAAGTACAGGTATGGATACAATTTGAGCCACTAAGTAGAGTGCATTTGTTTTGCTGTAAGCTTCTATAACATCTCTTCAATGGGTCTGGGTTTGGTTTGATTCCATGTCTTATGAGAATAAGAAATAGATACTTTAGGTGTACAATAGAAAAGCTTTTTAAGATACCACTTTGAGACCAAACTGTCACAAATCCTTCCATATTTTAAAGATAAGAGTGTATGGTTCAGTACATTTTTTTTTCTTTTATTCCATACAATAGTATTTTCCTCTCTTATCAAGTTTAGAATATGTCCACAAAATATTTAATAGAGAGGATCAAAGAATCCCTGTTAGGGAGCTCACAGTATCAGTAAGCATGTACAAAACTAGTGCTTTTGAAATACTGGACAAGGGAGAATTCTCCCTCCTGCTGTCTCTGCTACAAATGGACTTTTGTATAATCGCTTACTACTCTGTCCTAATTTAGCAGAGTATATTATTATGTTGCCACTTTTCATTAAAATTTTTTTACAATCCTTTGTTGTTAACAAGAGAACCCCAACTAAACTGCATTTCTCTAATTTGCTCAACAAGAACCATTTTACACTTGTGGCTTCCCTCCACCAGTTCCAGCTGTTGACAGTCAAGGAGTGAGGCTCACGGGGAAGAAGAAACTGTCTTGGTAACAAAAGCTTTAAAGAATTGGCAAGCCTTGTAGGAGAATTTAAATGATCCATCTTCAAAATAAGGAAAAATAATTTTTCTTTCATCTCTTTCTGTAAAAAATTCACATCATGGATTTATATTTCTGGTAGAACATATGACTTCATGTGTCATCAGTGTTCTCCCTGGGAGTGGTTTTCTGCTGCAGAGAGAAAGGAAACTATCTTCATCAGATGCACAGTGTGGTTTAGCATATTAGAGCTTTATCAGGCTGGATTTTATCAGGAATACTAGCTTGGCTGTACAGGTGTAGCAAGCCAGAGTACAGATATGAAGCCTGACATGATGGCACTGCTTTCTTTGTGACCTGACCTTTTTCTTTAGGGGTATTATGAGGTCTGAGCTGTCTCTGTGCAGCTCTTTGTCAAAACTCCTAGGGCAGAAGCTATTGGAGGGACAGCAATGCTCATCCCTCCTTGGAAGAGGAAGGGGAGGGATGCAATCAGTTGCAGACAGTATCAGTTTTTTGCTCTGTGCTACATGTGTTCTACAAATGCTTGGCTGGTGTGTTTTGCCAAGGCAATTAAAGTGGCAAACTATTCTTGACATAGGTCTGGCCTAAGGTTTTCATTAGTTTAGATGAAGTCCTTTTTGGACTCACATACGCTAAACCAAGAAAAGGTGCTTTTGTGTGGAAGTAGAGGTACTCACACTGGCTCCACCAGTGTGAATGTAGTAATTAATTTAGTGTAACTCTCCCCACAAAGACTGGCCTTCATATAAGAAGGGCAACAATGTATAGGAAGGAAGTAAGGTTAAAAGTTATTTGAAGTTCTTAGTTTATTTCCTGCAGGGGAAAAAACTGTTCACATCATAAGTTTTTACTGGGGAAAAGTACATGGTTGTAGTAAAACCCAGGTTCTGTGTTTGACCAAAAACCTGGGATTTGTCTGTGCGGTTTATACCAGGGGACTGCTCTGTTACCAGAGTGTCTGGTAGTACCAGCACGTAACAAACAAGCTCTGATGCAGCAAATTCCTAGCAACTATTTTCTTAGCTGAAGCTCCAGGCATATTGTGCTGCTAAAAGATAACAATGGGGGCTGACTGCCTCAGGTCCTTGGTAGCCAAGGAGCAACTCTTCATTTTTCATGATATATGGGACCAGTATCCCAAGGGGAAGGGTGTTTCCTTTCAGTTCATACACACTGGGCCAATGCCGGTTGGCATCCAAGAAAACTCAAGTGTGATGTTCCTAATGTTTCTTGAAGTTCATTTTCTGATATGCTTTGAAGTTTTTCTGTTTCTTCACAAATCCATTTCTGGCAGGACTTTATCCATTCCAGGTATTGTAAACCAATCCCTACATTTTTCCTTTCTAAATAGTTAACTGACTGAAAGTGAAAATCAAACTGTTGGTTAGCATATCTGGATGTTGAGTATGGAAAGCCAGACTCCTTTATTCCTTCAGCTATGGAGAAATATGGCTTGTGAAAAGAGGTCACTGTTTCGTTACCTTTGGTTGAAGACATCACTTCTGTAAAAGCTGAGTAAAGCAGCTGAATGTTTATATTTGTTATGAAAATAAATGTGTCACATTTCTGATTCCTTTTGCACATACAACCTTATGGCACAAGAAACAAAAAATAGTATTTCATTTTATAGTGCTTTATCTTTTTGTATCTGTCTCATTGCTCCTTGAGACTTTTTTTTGAATTTTGTTCCCAGAGAGAAACATCTTTTCCCAGTAGGCATAGCTTGAGAGGTGTTTTTTTCCACTCTCATACTTTGAACTTTTAATGTACTGATGAGTTTGCTTGGCTGTTATGAATCTGTTTCACTTACCACGAGCAACATCTAGCTTTGGTTATGAGATCAATACTCAGTGAGATTAATTAGATGTCGACAAGTAAGGAACAGCAAAGATGAGGCTATTTAAAGAGGAATAAGTTAATAACAAGGGTCTGTCTGCTGCTCTTTTGTCCACCACATTGAGCTATTTGCTCAGAATTGTTTCAGGCACAAAGCTGGAGCCATGACATATCAGAGTGTAGGCACCTCTGAGATGGTTTGTCAAGTTTGGGCAACCTGCCTTTTTACCTTTCTTTTACTGGCTCAGTGCTTGCTTGGTGTAACTTTTTGCCTGTGATGCTTTCAATTTTGTTCCCAAAACTTCTTTGGGAAGCACTGTCTGGTTCTCTGCTCACTGAAGTATCTCTTTCCAACCGAATGACATTGTGTGATATAAAATAGACATCAACAAAAATGAAGGAAAGCTGAAGCCCATGGGTTTTTATGCTGAGCTTTATGCAGTATAGCATAGAGCTAACATGGTTCAGCTTTGGAGTGCATTGACATAATTCCTGTCTAACACTAATTGTTAGTAGTGAAGTCGCATGGATTCATCTCAGTTCTTTGCATATTTTGTAATGTGTTGAATTACTGATCCATCTTGTTTGCAGATTTATTTTTAAGAGGGTCAGAAAGAGGTAATATGTTGTTACACATTTCTTTTCTGGATCGTAACCAGAGGCGGAGAAAAGATGTGATAGAATGGAAAGAGGTAATAGGTAAAAATGTTACCCATGAATTGTTTCCTGTGATTTGTCTTTCTCCTGCCTTTTGTGAAGAAGTGAACACAATTAAAAACTGAAACACAAGTAATTATAGCATTGGTTTTGGCTTACTCTTTAGAGGTGCAGAGAGGGGAACAATTTGATATGTGAAGTACAATAAAATATTTCACAAGGAGAATTTCTGAACTTGCAATAGTGCACACTTTGACATTGTGTCCTTTTTTGTACTTACGTAATGACTACCTAATCAGTTGAATTATGGTGGTTTCATTTCCTACTTAACAGCAAGAATTATATTTTAGGATATGACAGATCTTTCTGGAGGTTTTTATCACTTAGTTCCTCATTGAGGGAATTTGATGTTTGCCATATCCTTATCAATAGGAAAAACTGATAATAATGAAATGAAATAGAGAGAAATTTTGAATAGCAAGATGCACATTGCCAAGCTCTGGATATTTGAAAACAGTCTTGTCTTTTACAGTGAAGAAAAAGGTGTCCAATTCCACCATAACAGTAGGCCTTTCTTTATAATAAGAGGAAATCGTGGTGAGAGGATGGAGGGATGGATGGATAGTTGTGCAAAGTCAGCCTCAAGGAATTTCTCTTTCCTTCAGCCTTGTGATGATTCCACACTTGGAAGACCAACCATATTTGCCTGATCAATGCCACAAAGTGCTTTTCTTACCTTGGGTGAACAGGGCAGTAAGGCAGGGTGCAGACATTTAGGAAGGCAGTACATTTAAAGCTCTGGCAATTAGAGGAGCAGAAGGAAACCTATAACCTGAAGACCTTCGATGACTGACATTGCAGCAGTGTCTGCTTGAGCCATAACTAAACAATGTCACCAACAGGGCTTCTAAAGTCATTCACTTCTGGTGTTAAATGTATCCAATATACAATACCACCATGGTTTTCAGTGAAGTTGTGGATTCTTCTGTGCTTTATATCCTGCTTCCCTGCTGGCTAACCATCAGATATGGAAATGGATCATTTTTTAACAGTTAAGTGTATTTTCCGTACCCTACTACAACCTGCCTTTGATAGGAAATGAAGCTGCAAAGTGATGATTATGAGAGACATTCATCTCAGTTCAGTTAAATTATAAAGTACATTAGGACCAGGTGAGATAGAGTAGCATCCTCTACTGATTAGTGAAAGGATGTTTGGGGCATTAACCCTTATAAAATATGGTGGCCTTTCCTAGAGGGATAATAACTCTAAAATAAAGGGGAAAAGGCATATGTGTGTGGGGGGGTGAAATTTCTGGTACCTGTTATTGTTTAACTGATATGTCTCTTTACAGATGAAACTCTAGCATTGAATAATGGTATCTTGAGTATGTTTACAAGGGGAAAGTATTTGCCAAGAGTGGCTGTAAAGGATCCTCTCTTTTTCTTCCCCCTTCTGCTAAGCCTCAGAAGAAGAAGGGGGAAAACCTTTCCAGTGTCCTATCTGTGGTTTGGTTATCAAGAGGAAGAGTTACTGGAAACGGCACATGGTGATTCACACAGGGCTGAAGAGCCATCAGTGTCCACTCTGTCCCTTTCGCTGTGCACGCAAGGACAATCTCAAGTCACACATGAAGGTAAGGGAAGCGTTTGCTGGCAACCAAAATACTCAAAGTATTGGTCAAAAAATGATGGTATAACAAACCTATTTCATTTGCATTTGCAAGAACAAAATTGCCTTAGTTGTACCATGAATGATGCCTTTTTTTTAAGTAGAGACCAGAAAAAGAGAAAGAAATAACTTTTATTCGTGTGTGCCTTTCCAACTGCATTGGATTACATCAACTTGGTGCAGCACAAGCTGTCTGTGACTGACTCAGTTCTGGAGCTCGTGCAGGGATGTTGGTTGGGAGGTGCCATGCAGTCACATCAATGCTGCTTTGCAGGATGCCAGCTGGTAACTCTGCATGCCAGTGCATCACACTGAGTGGGCAAACCAGCATGGCCAGGGCCAGCAGGGATCTCTCCACAGCTTTCTGCAGGCAGCCCTACAGTATTGACTTCTTTCTTGTAGTTCTGAACTGCAGGCACTTCAGTAGTGAATCATCCAAACCAAAATGAATGACAGGTTATAGTGTAATGTTTTGTTTTCAAGTGTTTCCATTAAGTTTAGAGTGTGCTTTTAACTTGACCTAGGTTTCAGGCTCAAACTGAAGATGACTTTTTGAAGGAAGGAACATCTGTGTTGATGCAGAAAAATATAAAGATGTCAAGAAACTCAGTATCTGCTAAATGGTACCTGTCCTATGGGCCCTTTCGATGAAGCTGAAGTTAAAAAAAATTTCCCTTGTTAATGCAGTTGAGTTTTGTAATAATAGTGAAATGTTTTCTTATAGTAAGCATTTTGTCTGTTCTGGACCAATGTGTGCAACAGAGTACCAGACTGATGTGAAAGGGGCAGAAATGCCTGTTCAAGTTTCATATATGCTATTGCAGAATCCCACTGGACAGGAGTCTGACCTTTTTTATGCTCAAGTAACTATTTACTTCAATGTAAATTATTCAGATTCCACTGATGACAACAGCAGATTTTGCCTTGTTTTAGGTCATTGCTGGGTCTGAAATCATCCCCCTAAAGTCTGAGAGGTCATTCCTTAACACTTCAGCTGTAAATCAATGCACTATTCCCAAGCATCCTTGGTGTATCAGGCTAATCTTTATCAAGTAGGCTTGGTGTTTATGGCTCTTTCTACTGTGTGTTGAATAGAGGGCACAGATGGCCATCCTAAGTAGAAGATGAATAGATATAATGGGAACAGAGCATGAAAAGAAACTGTTTTGGTTTTGCTATTATTGTTTTCAGCTGTCGACAGCCTGCACAGAAGCATGCATCACCTACAAGCTTGCTATTCCCTGGGAAAGACCTGGGAAAGACAAGGACATCCCTGTTATTTCCTGCAGAGGTGCTTGTTCTCTACTTTTTTTTTGCCTTTTTGGCAAAAATTGTTGATTGCAGGTTGAGGGCCTATGCTTTTTTTGTATGGTAATTTCTGTAGGCGGTCACAGGTAGGAAGTTGGGGAAAACTGGGGGCCTTTTCACTGTCTCTGTGTGCTCTCAAATTGATGGCTGGCTGAGGCTCTTGTGCTCTTTTCTGTTCCCCTCCCAACATTAATCCTTTCATTAACTGAGCCTGCATCAGCTTAAAACAGACCTCCTTGTACAGTCATGTAACATGTAGTGTTAATTATTTGGCATTATGGAAATTATGACCAAGTGGTGCTCAGTTAGAAAACACTGAGGTCAGAGTCAGGCCCAGAGCTGCTTGACTTAGTGTAAGAGATTACAGCCTCTTTTAGCCTTACTGTGAAGACAAGATCTGAAGTCTCTTCAGTCAATGCAGTGCAGTCATGAAGGTCATGATGGACTCCGGGGTCTTCTCTGGCAAAACTGCTCCCTATTTGAGATGAAAACAATTTTCTTGCAAAATTAAATGATCTGCACTTGGGTTTTAGTCTTTGTTATAGTCTTATGGGTAGATGTAAAGAGTCACAAGCACAACAATCTGAAAGTTAATGTTTTACTTTCATTTCAATCAGTTTCCTACAATTTTCTCAACTGACTAGGCAATTTGTAAAAATATTTTCTACCACATCAAAATCGAAGCACGTGAATGAGGTAGGGGCATGTTAGTTATGTGTCCAAAAGTATCAGAATTGATTTGAGTCCCTTTTGGTGGAAGTACAAAGAATTGATAACCAGATGAGAAATAAAAAATACCTGATTTCTTCTCATTATAAAACAGTGTTGCTTTTAAATGTAAATGTATATGAGATGATAATACCTGACACATATATAAGCTAAAAGTGTTCCAAATGGAATGAATGCACATCAGAAATGGTACAGCACAGCTGGGAGCTGCTTAGGATGCAGTGTTCTGGTTATGCCAGGAGCGTGTTTCAGGTTTCTTCATTGTCTTAGTATCCTTTGGGAGCCACCTGGCCTTATCTCCTTCCTGGCAGGCAACCCATGAAGGCAGAGCTGCTTCTCTCTCTCCCCACGAGTCAGCTGCAGCTACAGGTGAAGACACCTTTTTCAAAACCAAAAGTGCCACTCAGAGTTAAGGTACTGGGTTGGTGTTTGCTGTTCTGTCACAAACCAAGCTTTTTTTCCTTTATGCTGCTCTTCAGTTTTCAGGTTTTATGCTCTGTTTAAGGACAACAGGCAAAACCTGTTGTGTTCTGTCCAGCTGCAGTTCTCAAAATCTAGTTGTCTTATCTTTCTTTCTTCCTAGGCAGCAAAGCCATGAGCTTGAACCACCTTGTCTTCTTTCTAGGTTCTTTTAGGTGATCCTCATTTAAACTGGTTATTTAGAGATTTAATTTCCACTAGTGGTTTGTGTGAGTCCATATGGACCTTCCTTACTATGTATACCTTTAGGTTAATGACCAATAGCTATATAATATAAATACTGTGTAATTTCACAGTAGTTATAACACTTCTGACTGACCCAGAATAAAACATTGCCAACCCGTTTGGTGTCTTGTCACCTGCTATAGAGAAAATGGAGAGCTGTAATTATTCCAGCCCTGACCCATATTCAGATGTACATGTGCTACCCACCATGCTGATGGAGCATCCTTCGAGGAAGGGCACTTTGCCAGGACCAACTCACAACTGGAGGCAAGGAAGTGAAAGACACAAGAAAGGAAACAGAAGGAAGGTTTCCACACAGACACACAAGGAACAAGGGAGGCTGAGAGCAGCCTGCCTTTTAAGGCACATAGTGTTATCTATAATCATTGTATTGTGTTTGGATTCCACAGTGAGAGGCACCTTAGAAAAATCCTAAAATAGACACAGTGCAGAATTTTATTGGTCTATTTTGGAGGCAAGTTATAGTGCATGCACAGCCACAAGATTTGGCCCTTTATTCCCAGAAATCTGGAGGGGAGCATCCCAGGACCTGATTCTGGTGTCATGGCATGGTTTCCAGGGGTGCTGAGAATACTGAGCTGAAAATGAAGCTGGGCAAAATGAGTGGGTAACTGAGGGAGGTGTCTTGTCCAAGTAGGCTACAAGTGTTGTGCTTCAGTCCTCTTCTCTGTTTATCTAAATATTATATTCAGTTGGTATATGTTTTCTTCTTGAGAGAGAGAGTGAGTATCTTATGTACTTCTGCAGAAAGCAATGGAAAGTTGTGGTGTAATTCAGCAAGATATGTTCAGGCTTTTCTGTTTTTCCTGGTAGGGATTAAATTTACCTCAGAGCAATACCACAAGCATCAGTCAGACTTGGGCCAATTGGTGTCTTTGGATCATGCACGTATCTTCCTCAGCAATTGGTGGGCAGATAGGCTGTGAGATCATACAGATACGTTCCAAGAAAGCAACAGGATATTAGCCTGAGCTTGGAAAGGCAAATGAGGAAGAGGAGCATATGGCCAAACCCAATATCTATAAATGTTCCTTGTGCTGCTATATAGACATAAGGCAGAAATGAGTGAGCTGCCCCTTCTAGCAGTGGCAAAGAAGTTTGGCCTTGTGAACACGTCCTGAAGGATGGTGGTATGACAGAAAACAAGGAGAGAAAAGGTGAGGCTTAGCAGAGAATTTAGATGCTGTGGTAGGGAGGTCATGTGATGCTCAACCTCAGAATTTTCCTGCGTTTGTTGCTTATGAAGAGGGACTATGTGGTGAGATCTCACATTAATGTTCCTGTGTAGTATGAAGAGGATTATAATCAGCGTCTCAGTTAGGGAGAGGCTATTAATTACATGACAGTGGGAATCAGGAAAGGCCCTGAAGAATGTAGCCAGGTGCTCACTGCCTCTTGGTGATTTGCTTTTCCTTCTTTGTTCCTCAGCTCATGTCAGACAATTGAATAAGCATTCCTAATCCATTTTTGGTGAAGTATAAGACTGATTCTTTTAAAGCACCTTCACCATATTGGAAGAGGAGGTTGATTGTGTTTTATGAGGAGGTTGATTGTGTTTTAGGAGAGGGCTTTTTGTTCAGTTTGTTTTAAGTTAAGCTTAAAGAGCCCTGGGAGCCTCCTGTGATTCCAGCAGCTGAGTGGAGGTAATACAAACTTGCACAGCTTTTCAGCATATGGAATCTATGCCCAGAGTCTCAGACAGGTGTCAAAAGTGACTTCAAGTATCTGCCTTTTAATCCTATCACTTTTTGCATATGAGACAAGATAACACAGGATATGCATTGATACCTTAAATCTTTAAAAAAAAAAGTATTATTTTTGAACACCTAGTCCAGTCTAGCCCAGTAGAGAGGCTTTCCCCCCCACTCCCCTCCCCCCTTTGCTTTCAAGCAAAGCAAAGAAATAGTTTCAAAAAGAAAATACTGTGTAAATAACGTATGTGTCCTGAGGGGAAGGATCATATCAAAACACTGTAGCACTAAACTTTTGAAAATACAATATTTTAAAAATGAGGGAACTTGTCAGGAGAGAGCATGAAATGAAAAAGCAGAGGGCATATGATAGATGTAAAATAGAAAGTGTACTCAAATTCAGTTGCAGAAGAAGGTATTTTACTAAAAGAGATTTAAAACAAAAACAAAAAAACAAACCCAGAAAAAACCCAGTGTGTGGGCAGGTATGACTGAACAGTCAGGTTGTAGTAGCTTTCGATTGTAGTAGGTGCTTAAACAGCTGCCCCTCATGGAAATGTTAATCCACTTGTAAGCTGGTGAGAAAAACAAAACTTACAAGAGGCAAAGAAAAAAGTGATAATTAGGTCACAGAAAGTAAGTAAAGAGAGAGTAGCCAGAAGCAAATACAGCAGTGAATAGATTCAGCACCCCAACCACTTCATGTTCTGGTTTTTCTTAGGAATGAAGGTTCTCCAAAAAAAAAAAAACCCTGTTATTCTGAGTATTTTTGAAATAATAGTAAAAAAACACTGTTAAATCCCACAAAAGAAAGGAGAATGTCTCTGTCTCATAACTAAAAGGGAAAGTTTGTGCAAAGCATTAGCCGAACTTGAAGGAAGGGGAATAGTTCTACCTTGACAGTACTACAAAATTGCAGACATGTCTGTGTCACTGTATTCCTCCCCTCTGTTTCCCCATTGTCCCCTCTTGGATGGGCTCACATGTATTTGTGACTGTGGTACAACTGTATGGCTGGGTGTCACTTCTAAGTATGAAAAGATGACTTAGGAAAAGGCTTAAGATACCAGAAAAGTTAGTATGTCAACAGAAAATGTAACAGAAAAAACAATGCAATGCTACAAATGATGTAATACGATGGGGACATGTGGTTTCTGTAAAAGAAAATCATGTGTATTCTACTAAGATGTTTTGAGCATGTCAGGGAAATCATGGACTTAAGAATCAGTTGAAATTTATTTGGTCTATAAAAAAGCCTTTGGCAAAGCTTCTCACAGAGGAGCTGCCAAATAAATTAAGCAATATGATGTGCTATGGCAAATTAGAGATTCACCAAGAGACAGTAAAACAAAGGATAGGAAGGAATTAGCAATTTTAAGCATGACAAAAGGCTAGCAGAGGGGTGTTCCATTACTAAAAGTGGAATTGTGCATATTTTAGCAAATGTGATCTGCAAAAAATTGACTATGGGTAAGAGAATTGTAGATGATACAACCTTATGTGCATCAATCAAGATTAGAAAAGGCAAAGCTTGAAAGGGAACAAAGAGAAGCTGGCTGACTGATAAACAAGGGGGCAAATGAAGTTATTGTTGATTAATACAAGGTACTGCACCTTGGAAACAGAGTCTAATAATGCACCTGGCTGTCTGATACCATGAACTGTAATTGCTCAGGAAAAATATCTGCATATAGTTGTAGACAGTTCAATGAAAACCTTTTCTTGGCATTCACAGTAGTGGTTAAAAAATACGTGAGTGTCTGGAGAATAAAACAGAAATAACACTGAAAATATGACAATGCCATTATTAACATATGGTATGCTGCCACTTCTGGTCACTGAATCAAAAGAGACATATCAGAAATAGAAGGGTTTCTAAAAGCTGGCAATGAAAATTATTAGTGGGATGGCAAAGAAAGAACTCCCTTTGAAGAAAGAAGCTGAAGGAATGGGACTGCCAGGAGGGTGAGAAGAGATGTGATCAAAGGTATGAGAGGTGATCAGAATAATGCATGTGACAGAGAAGATAAATTGAATGGCCTCTATTTTTCTTTCTTGTATTTTAAGAATGAGGAGGCAGCAAGAGAAACTGAAAGAAATGAAAATTACAAACTGTGACTAATAGATTACTTGTACCCAAGTTCTGAAACTAGGCTTAAAGTTTGTAAGCACTGTGTATTCTGTTGACAATTATTGCATGCATCATATCTAGCACACACTGAAATAACTAGAAACACAAAATGTTATTTGAGAGTAGACAGACTATAGGATTAAAGTAAAGATGATAGAAGTACTTTGCACAATCAATGAGGACATCCATGTTAAAGGATATAATTCAGAAACCTGTAAGTGTTCCTGACATAAGTCAAACAGTAATTTTATGGGATTTTGAAAGAAGCATTCTCTATGAGCAGGTTGTGCACTGTGGTTTGTTGCAGTGTAATTCAGAGAGATCCAAATCTGGCAGCAGCTGGGCTCAGACTGGGACTTGGGGAAAACCTGCCAACTGCATTCCTGTCTCCTCCTGCCTGGGATTCTTGCAGGAATGGCCTACTGGAGTCTAAAGAAGACATCTGATGGTCTTGGTACCAATAACACAGTGTAAGAGCCATTCTCTGTGCCATGGAGGGACAAGGCAGCTTTTTGGACTGCAACATTGCATAGCCTAAATCTCCGCTGTGGCATTCTGTGTAGCTCTACAGGGTTTCTTGTTTTTTTTATTCTGCAACAAGTACATGCTGCCTTGACTTCTCCCTCCAAATAGCATAGAATGACCAATTCTTGGCTCTTTTAGCTGCTCTTCAATGAGAAAATTAGAGACAGTTTTTCCTTTAGAGGGACTTTAGCTCCTGTTTCTAATAGTGTTCCAATTTTTTAATTATTATGGATTTTTGAAAATAAAATAATAGAAAAACATTAAAATCTTCTGGTGGGGGTGGACTCTGGACATATTGGCCTTGATGTTTTTTCATATGGTTTTTTTAGATCTAAAATTTTTCCTTTCAATACTGAAAACACTTGGGTTTGAATTCTGTCCTTCCTTGGCTGCAAGTTATAAACGTACTTTGTTTTATGAGAAATCCATAAAATTTCTCAACTGTTACAGTCTTTGGGCATGAGAAAAATCCAAATGAAATGAATCAGTTGCTTCTATTTTCATCCATTCTCAAAAGATATTGCAGGGGTGGTGTGCCACACTCCCAGGGAGAGAAGGTGGGCTCCCACATTGATTCAGCCTTCTGAAGGCATCACATTGATGGCTGTGATAAGGGCCTCTAGAAGAAGTGATTAAATATGTAGGCAGGGAAATGTTGATTGAAGGGGATCCTGGAGAGAAACCCTGGCACAGAACCTCGGTGGGTGTGAGAGATGGAGTTGCTATGGTGAGAGTGCTTGCTACCATCAGTTCATCTCGGTGTTCTTCAAGAAGAGAGCTTACACACTGCTGTGCTCACAGACCATCCTGTTTCCAGTAGTGTAGACAGGCAATCTGCTTGGCATTTCCATTGTAACCTGCTAATGTTTACAATTTATTGTGCTGCTATTCTCCTGCAAGGTTGCCTTAAATCTCTATTATGTTACCATTAGCTTCTCTCTCTTTTTTTTTTCTTTTTGTCAGGTGCAATTACAAGATTTCTGAATTAGTTTGTCTGCAAATGTCACACTTATACAATACTGAGAATGTCATTCTGTGAAACAGCTGGCCAAGAAAAATTCTCTCTTGCTCTCTGTTTGTCTTGTACCTATGAGAAAGAACTGCTGAATGAAAAGTTACACAGCACTAGTGAAGTGTGTCTTCACTGAATGCAAAAGCACAAAAAGAGGGACATCTCCCAGCTTCACATTCTAGCAAACCAGAACTGAGGTCTTGTGTATGTAGAGCTGGGGATCCTGGATTGTGACCCAGTTCCTCTTACTATACAGAAAATTAACTGGGCCAAGTCTACAACCATGGGAAACTCCAGCCTGAATTTTGACAGAGCTTTGTTTGGGAAATGCTGCTGTTGCCCCAGAGCTCTGCGGTGTCTGCACCAGGACTCTTGGGATCTAGATCTCAGTTCCACAGCAAACTGCAAAGTGCTGAAAGCCTTGGCTAAAGCTAAGTTTTCCAAGCTCCCTGGTGTAAAGCTGGGCTTTGATTAGAGCTGCAGCTCTCAGGACTTTTGGAGTCCCAAGCTGCAGCAGCAAGTCTTGGATGCCTGGCACAGCTGGCTGCTTCTGAGCCAAGTCCAGGGAGCAGGGGAATGAGTGCCACTCAGTAGGGTAGGGGAATCACGCCTCATTTGCCAAGAGTTCATCAAACCTCTCCATGTTTCAGGTGAAATATTTTGCATTCAACAAATTGCCATTTTTCAACAGAAATCTGTCTCACTGAAATGTTTCCAACCGACTCGAGTCACAAGAAAAAGCTCAGTCTGGTGCCAGCTTGCCCTGATCACATGTTCATCAATTAGTAAGGAACAAATGTATGTATTTGCCAGCCTTTCTGCAGGGAGTAGCCCAGAGTGCACTGTCAGGATCTAAAATTTATTTGTGAAGCCACAGTGAAAAATCTTTTCAATAGATGTGCTGCTATTACTCTGGGCTCTGTAGTTGCCTCCCTTTAATGAGTACTGTATTAAGCAAGAAATTGTGTAATTATATGTATATAATTTACATAGTTTAATGAGTGTCTGTTCATATAATGTATTAACTCCATCCATCCGTATGTAATGGCTTTCTCCAACAGGTAATCAGGATCAAACCTAAGGATACTGGGCATTGTATTCATAGTGGAGCATGCAGACTCTCTGAGAAAGAGCCTGCAGTCAGAATACAAGGACAGTAAGATTAACTGTTATTCTTAATTGACTGATAAACGAGAATAAATTGCAAACACCATCTCTCATGTTTGTATTTTATCAAAACAGAGCTGTTTATTTCCTGGTAGAAGTAATTTTCAGCAAACTGTTTCAATAACTCCTTGGTATTGGCAGGTGCTGTGTTCTTACTCTAATGGTACATAAATCAGTGAAGGACATTGCTATGCAGGTTGGTTTGGGTTTTTTTGCTGGGTTGTTCCAAACAATTTTTATTTGTGATGTTGCATAGAATGATGTTTGTTTTTTAATCAAGGAAGCTACCAGTTATAGCTTGGAAGTCTTTATGCACTGACAGGTCATCAGGATCTGGTTGTAAGGAGTGTTTGGTCCAAAGAAGAATTCATCATTTCCAAGCTGCAGAAACAGATGTTCCTGACTTTTTTGTTTTGGGTTGAGTCTGATGTTTGTGTTCTTTGACTTGTGTGTGAAAGAATCCTACTGTTCTTAGTGCCTGACTGCTTTCCAAGTGCTCAGAATGAAGAGTTCCCTCATTAGCGAACATCTTTTCTTTTTTGAACTGGTGCTAAAAATGCCGAGTTGAGATTTCTGCAATGCTATTAATCTATTTTGCTTAATTCGTGCTTTTATTTTTCACCTCTTGAACCAGGTTCATCAGCACCAAGACAGGGGTGAGACCTTTCAATGCCAGCTCTGCCCTTTTACCTCCTCCCGCCACTTCAGCCTGAAACTCCATATGCGTTGCCATCAACATTTCCTCAGGACAGAGTCTAAAGTGAAGGAGGAAATACCAGAAACTGAGGTGAAGGGGTCACCACAGCTCAGCAGTGACTCCTGCCCGGGACCACAGAGGGAAGGAGGTGGACCTGACCTCACGGGATCAGCATCTGTGTCTAAAACACCTGACATGACTGCTGGGGCTGTTCCACCTCTGCTTGTGAAAGAAGAGCCCAAAGATGACAGCGGGATCTCAGCTGCACCTTTTGCTCTTAGCACTGTTGACAGAGCCCCCAACAACACAAAGCTGAAAGACTCCTCTGACTTTGTGGCCAACACAGCATCAGCACTATTCAGCCAAGACATCTCTGTCAAGATGGCATCAGACTTTCTTATGAAGCTGTCAGGTAATTGAGCAGCAAGTGGCAGCATCAGCTGCTCCTTTATGGGCTGAGAAACATTTTGTCTTGGGTTTGCTAAGTCATGGACTTGCAAGGAGAAAAACATTGTAGCTTCTTAATTTAAAATGTCTTGTTACTTTTGATAGGAGAGGTGCATGTTGGAGGGAAGAGGGGAAACAGTGAGAGAAGAGTGTTTAATTGTTGGAATTGGGAGTGGGAACTTTTTATCCAGGCTTTGAAGTTCATTGAGAACTACCTTGGCAAATCTCATTTGCCATGTTTTTCAGGCATGCTGAATTACCTGTAGCTCTGGTTTGAAGTCCCTGAGGGTCACCCAAGTACCCAGTATGTTTGAAAAGCCAGCTCTTAAATTCTCTGCCTTTACCCACCTGTTAAAAAGGACCAATAAAGTATTGGTCACCTTTGTTTTGGAGTAGTATTTGATGTCTAAGTAATACATACATATGAGGTGCGAGTGTTACTGCATTTCTTGGTTATTAACACATTTTTAAAGGGTAGTCCTAGATGCATGAACAGCTTTTAATTTTTTTATTATTTTAATTGAAATCCGTATCTAATGCAAAGCATGTGTTTAGTATTTTTTCACTGTCAGATTATTGCTGTAGAGATGATACTCATATGTGAGACTATGAAGTGGAGGATGTGTTTAGGGTGAATCTATTAAATTTTATGTGCTCTTTTACTGATGTGATTGAATACTTCAGAACTGTGCATATACCAGGGAGGTATTCTATACTACATATTTTCAAAATTGTCCTTGAATTTTTAAAGAGAAAGAAGTCAGGAAAAATGTCACTGAAGAAACTTCTGTTTCAGGACATGTCAGTTCCTATGGCAAGTTTTAGACTTTGGAGATAACTTTTTCAATAGAGAATGATAAGTCACCTTTCTCCTTTAAATGGAAAGTAAGGTACATTTTAGCAAATTGTATTGGCAGGTAAACTAAGGAATTAGCTCTGTCTTAATGTCATTGCCTTGGTGAAACCACAGCCATTTATTTAGGAAAGACTTGTGGTCCTGCTCTGCCCAGACCTTCATACCTCTGGGATCACAGTTCTGTGAGGAGTTGAGTACAATGGGTAAACACGAGAAATCAAGACTGAGGTTTCATGGAGCCAATGTGGAAAGCAGAAAAGAGCTGAGGGCAAGCAGGAGTTGAATTGGGCTGGCACAAATGTTTGCTGTGCGGTTTGGAAGAAGCCATAGCACCCGCCCTTTAAAACAAAATTAAATAATCTGTTGATATAATTTATTGCTCTAACCAACAAAAAACAGGCAGGATGAGTCTGTTTTGATTTGCTTGTGCATTTCTTCCACTTGAGTTTCAGATTTGAGCTGTGTATGAAACCCATTTCACACTGCCAAGAGCTGTCCCCCCACACTGTTGTTCTGGTGTCAATCTCATGTTTGGGTTGCTGTGCACGGAGTGGCTCTGCACAGCAGCAGGACTGACCTGGAGGTGGTAGCACTCATGATGTAGCAAGGATGACAGCAGAAAGCCAGGGGAGGAGGGGGGAAGCCTGAAAGCTGAGAAAACTACAACATTTTGGTGTGTTGCTTTTCATGGAGCAGTTGATGGGAAGCTGTTTACAATTTGGCACACAGTTGTGTTGTCAATGTCTGATCTATTGGCATCAGAAAAAGGATACAAATGTACATTATTCATGCAAAAGGCCTATGCAGTTATTTTATGGTGACTTACTAAAGGTCTTGAAACCTGACTTGTATGCACTGTTACCTAGCAACATGTTATAAAGTCACTGGGGGAGAGAGATGTATCTGTAATTTCGTATGTGCGCATATTTGGATTAAAATGTACTGCCAGTCACCAAATTTGCTGCACAAGAAGAGCAATGGCAAAAGGAAAGGAATTTCTTTTCTTCTGAGATTTGTTTTGTTACATACGCTTACTGCTTGCTTTCCTATAGGGTGAATAAATTTAGAGTAGAAGTAATTCTCTTTTAGCAAGTTGGCGAAGTATTAGCTGCATTTTTTGATGGCTTGTTGTGCTGAACGAAGTCCCTTTGAGTGATTTTTTTATTACCATAGTCTTGTTAGACCCATCAGAGCTTCAATTATTTGCCCTACCTTTC
Source organism: Poliocrania exsul (assembly GCA_035041345.1). Classification (NCBI taxonomy): domain Eukaryota; kingdom Metazoa; phylum Chordata; class Aves; order Passeriformes; family Thamnophilidae; genus Poliocrania; species Poliocrania exsul. The sequence continues at coordinate 14,237,512 of JAWWLZ010000139.1, forward strand.
CAATGATATAAATCTTTTGACATCTCAAATTGTATATGCCAATTGTAACAGCCAACACAGATTTGTGAGACCAAATTATGTCAAAACAATCTAATTTTCTTCTCTGACGGGCCTTGTGGCTAAGAAAGAAGCAGTAGATAAATACACAGACTTCCAGAATTTGGCATTTATTCTTATTGAATATTGATGGTTTAAATGAACATTTATTTTTGCTTGACAATGATTATTGCTCCTCTTCTTGTCGGTGTCAATTTGTCTACCCCCAGTTTCTTGGGAAACCTCAGAGCCTTCTCATTTCTGTGCAGTTTCAGCCTCTACTTTTTTCAAGCATGTGATTCAGAGCAGTGCTTGTCTCCCTTCAGACCTTAGAGTTGCAGTTTCCAAAAGTTTAACTGGTGCACTCAGGGTGAAAGACAGTACAAAATTGATGTTTATGAAGTCTAATGAATTTTAAAACTGAATCTAAATAAGCACGTCCATAATCTTGACTCTCAGTATTGTTTCTGCCTGTGCAGTGCAGCACCTCTCTAGCCCAGATGAAGTGGATGTCAGATGGTTAGAAAACAGTACACTGAGAGTAGTCCACAGTCCAAAGAGAAGAGTTGCAGTCAAAAGAGATCTGTGAAAAATGTACAACTGTTCAACAAACAGTTGCACAAGCACAAGACCAGGAACCCTCACAGTTCTGTGGGAAAGGAACAGGAATTAACAACTTCATACTGATGCTAAAAAGGATGTTATTTTGTTGGGGTATAATCAGAGAGAAACAGCCTCAAAGAAGGAGTGAACAGTCCTGTTCTTCACAGTCTTGCAAAAGTCTAAGGTTTTGGCACTATGGTTTATGAAGAGCACAGATGGGGGACAAGACTTCAAAGGAGGGCACAGAAATCTAGGAAGTTTGGAAAACATGTCCGGTGAGGAGGGCTAAAAGGGAGTGAGGCTGTGAAGTCCATAGGGAAGAAAGACTAAGGAGAGTCATTAATGAGCCTTTAATGCATTAAGAAATTTGTCACAGGGAGAGGGAAATAATCTGTTGATGATTCATCATAGAACTGTAGCATGATTTGGGTTGGGAAAGGACCTTAAAGACCATCCAGTTCCCACCCCTTGCCATGGACAGGGACACCTCCCACTGGACCAGGTTGCTCAGAGCCCCATCCAAAGTGGCCTTGAGCACTGTCAGAGATGGGACATCCACAGCTTCCCTGGACAACCTGTTCCAGTGCCTCACCACCCTCAAAATAAACAGTTTCTTCTGTATATCTAACCTAAAATTCCCCTCTTTAAGTTTGTACCCATTGCTCCTTGTCCTGTCACCACAGTTCCTGATGAAAAAAGTCCCTCTCTGGCTTCCCTGTAGGCAGATGATATCAGTTGCTTGTATGCTTTAAGTGGCCAGAGTACTTTGTGGAATCAGTGCTTTGCCAAAATGTTTTCTTCCCCCAGTCCGTTAATTACATATTGAAACTTTGTAACAGCAGTCATATCTTAATTTGATGAGTATTTGCTTTTCTTGTTTAAAAGGTTTCTGTGGCAGACATTATACAACACATTTCTTTAAATACTAATGTCCTTCCACCCACTTTTAAGGCCTGGGGTCTTTCTGTAATAAAAAGTGTCTTTCACAGTGATCCAAATTACAATGGCCAGTGTACCCTAGTGGTGTTATTATTGTGCCTGTGTTATGTGCTGCAGTTACTTCTAACATTTGAAAATAAATGAATCCCAGCTAAATGAATGGGATTCCTGCACTATTGCTCTCAAAGGGATTCTGTGTGGAAACAGTAATTGTAACACATCCTTCACTGCTGGCCTCTCTCCCCCTCCACTCTGTGTTAAACAAGTGTACTGCTCTAGAAAGCAAGTCTCTTCATCTTGTGGAGTGTTACCAAGTGGGCTCTGCTTCTGGCGTTCTTTTTATGTTCCCAAAGTTACTCACATGGAAGAACTTTAAAAAAAGAGAGGAGGAAGGAGCTAATATGCCAAGGGTTTGGGATTGGCCATGTTAAACAAATGAGAAAATCTGTTTTCTCCCCAACTTTTATCTGCTGTCACTGTCATGTGAGGAGTTAAATCTTTATTTTGGAAAATAACTCCCCCATGGGACTTTGATGACTGCCCAAACTTTGCATTCATGTTTTATTAGCTGATTCTTTTAATGGAATAATGGAAGAAAAAACCTGACAGCTACCTACAACATATTAGTAGATAAGCTAAGTAATCACTGGGATTATATGTTCTGTTTGGCTCTTGAAAATTGCTGCATTCCTTAAAGGTAACACAAGTAATTTGAAATGTTTTAGCATTTGCACTGACAGTACTGAACTGACTGGCTTGAACTCTTCAAAGAGCTCTTTTTAATAAAACAAAAGCATGTCCAATAAAATTGCCATAATTGATGTTTTTGTGTAGCACATTCCAAAGAAAAGACCATGCTGCCTATATTTAGGTTTCATAGTTTATGCCAGAATGCAAAATTTCAATTAGAATATGTAAGTGCACAGGACTGGCAATTGTTGAGCCATGTCCCTAATTTAAAAGTGCTGTCAATTCCATAAAGCTGCTGTCAGTGCAAATACTCCTGATGCCATCAAGATCTCTATTTGAAGTATCTCTCCAGATTCACATTTTAATAACTTACATATAGACCTTTAATTTAAAATAAAATTGTGAAGGGGCAATAGCACAGCTACTTGAAACCTGGTCAAATAAAAGCTTGTACCAGTCTTTGCTGCAGATGTATCATCACCCTTTTCACTCTTACACATGGCGTATAAGACTAATCCAGACTGATGGCTCCTTTGCTTCCCTGATTACACCATTACTCTGGGCAGAAGTCCGAGCTCATGAGCCTTTCTCTCACATCTATCCAAAATGGGAATAGAAAACACTGTTAGTTCAATCATCTCTGATTGTTTGTTTTGGTTTTGTTTTCTTAAACAAATATAAAGGTCAGTCTCATGGTGTTTCTCTCCTCTGTTTCTGTTCCTTTGTAGACAGAAGACATTTCCATATTCCAAGCAATTCTTTTCCTGTCAACAACAAATTTCCCTTTGCTTCTTTCACTCTCCTCCCTCTCTTTTCTCCAGCTTTCACAGAATTTCACCTGTTCTGCTGCTGTTTGATTTTTACCTGGAAAGAAGATGGTCTTGGCAGATACTATAACCTTGTTTAACCTGTGGGACTTCAGCTGTAGAACAGACATCTTTGGGCATGGAGGGATGTGTGTTCCCACATGTGCCTTAGCAATTTTCCTAATTCCTCCCTTCAATTTGAATAGAACAGTGGGAAATGTTGAGGGCATGGTAGCAACACTGGGCATTCTCCAGTGCTGTGTCTCATTTTGCTTGACTCAACTCCCTAAATACAGAGCAGCTTTGGAGAAAGTCAGGGAGTTAGCTGGCCTTTCCTCAACCCCTGCTTACAGTTTCTAGCATACTTAACCAAGATGGTTTGGATCTCACATTGTAAGTGCTCTCTGGAACCCCAGAGGTGTCAAGTCATGGCATCTTTGTATTCACTATTGTCTGTTCTGCCCTTCCAGTGCTTTGATAAAAAGAAACTTTGAAGTGCTGAGTGCCCCTGAGTCATAAACAACTTTTTCATTGATAATACCATTCCTGTTCCTTATAGCCCTATGGATTGTTTTATTTGGGTGAGGGCAGAGTAGAAGGCTTTAAAACTGAGGTGTACTTGATTTAGAATTCCCAGGAGGGTTAGGCAACATGAGGTGATCTGGGACAAATTAATACTCCAGGGCAGAAGGCACTAAAAAGAAATGAGAGCCCAGCTAGACTGCCCTGCTGGAAGAACAGTATTGTTCCTTTTGGGTCACTTACAGTGTAGACAGCCTCTGGGTTTAGTAAGTTGAACATATCAGCCCAATTGGATTTTAGTGTGGAGACTCTCCAACAGGTTCCAATTCCATAGACTTTTCTTACAAAGCAATTTTCTCACCAGTGGTTGCTTCTGCAGTGTTTGTACCCCTTTCTCAGTTCTTGAACATCACCAAAGACAAGCCACAGTCTCCATGCAGAATGCCAATACCTCCCCGCACATTGCAATTCCTGGAAAGAAAGTAGTAGATGACCCAAGTCATACCCTTTATTGACCACAGCTGCCTGCAGAGTGATGTGCTGCTCACTGCTGGGGAACTGTGTCTTCCAAATACTGAGAACTGATCTGTCGAAGGTCCCTGGTTTCTTTTAACCATCACAACTTACCATCTGGAATGGAAGGCTCTTTGTCATTCAGATTCTCTAACTCTAGTAAGACATGGATAAAATACTGTCCTTTCATTCCACGGTTCTCTTGCCGTGGTGGCCCTGAGGAAGATCTGGAGGAGACCAGTGCAATTTGCAGTGTGTGTGGAATGTGTCCTCAGTTTGCTCTTTTCCCTCAGCCATGACTGCCCTGGTCCCTCATCTCTGTAGTTGTAGTCAGGCATCACTGGTAAAATAATGTGATGCTGCAGCAAAGTACTGTTGCCTTTTCCTCACAGTTCCTTTGGGTCCAGACTCTACAGATGATTTTTCTCGTAGCCTCTATTGTGGCAGCATTTTTGTTGTGAATTCTGTTTTCTTTCTCCTGTTCTTCTCTCAGACGGATGGAACAATGACCAGCTCCTTGCCGATTGTGACTTGTAATATTGAGCTTGGCTTGCAGTAATAAGCGCATTTTCCTTCTTTCAATTAAAAACATTTTGACTATTTAGAAATCCTTGTAAGTGGACTGATGCAGTTAGCAGCTTCTATCAGAGTGTTTCAGATTAGTGGCAGATGCCCAAAGCTTTTCTTGTGGCATTTGGCAGTTTGAGCAAAGTGTTACGACTTTCATCATCTACTTTTGCCAAATGGCTCAACTGATTCCAGTTGCCAGGAAGATAAAAATCAGCAGTCTGGAATATTCTTTGATCTGTGTTTTTTCTGGATATGGAATGGAACAAATGGAGCATTATCAACCCTGCTTGAGTCTCTGGCCTGTTGGTTGCATTTGCTGGGTGGTTTGTTTTGTTAACTTGCTGGGTATTTCAAAATTGCTGGGTTTTTTTGGATTCAGTCTGCAGGCAACACATCCTTCATTCCATTCTCATTGCTGCTTATAATGAATGTAAATTAAATACAAGTTAAGTAGACGTATGTGTATCTTTTTTTGTATATAGATAGAAGATACTATTCCTTCTAGGGAGTAATAATTTTGTCATTCAAATATACTTTTACCAGTCTTCAACAGAATGTTTTTAATTTTTATCTGGTTCTAATTTTCCAAAAGATGCCTCAAGCATGGTTTTTTTTGAAAAACTGGTCATAGCAAACTTTTATTTCTCTTACTTGCAATGTTTTTTCTTACATCTGTTCAGTGTTTTCCCTAATATGACTAGTGGCTGCATTATAGTTGCTATATCCCATGTGTTAGCAATTTTGTCCATTGCTGTGGATCCAAGATGGGTGATAGGCAAGAGTGGTGGGGACTTCTGTTGCTTAGGGGGGTCATTTGTTTGGTTTTGGGTTTTGTGTTTGGTTTTGTTTGTTTGTTTGTTTTGTGTGGTGTTTATTTTTTCCCCTCTAGCTTTAATGCATGGATCTGATGGATCAGACAACATAACCCTTCTTTACATGTCCCTCTATTTTAGGCTTCATTTACATTAGTATATTTCAAGAAAGAGTAAAAGCCTATTAATTATAGCAGTTGGGTTGAAATGGACCCAGTAGTTGTCTGATTTTGTGTTGATTCTTTTGTTTTTTTTCTGGGGGAAGAAAAATGAGGCTCTTGTGTCATTGTTGTGCTGAGTGATGGCTCGGAGGTGTGAGGAGCAGTAGCTCAGAGCAGGAGAGCACACGTGTGGGGCTGGGAAAGGGGGACATGGGAGAGGAAGGAAACTTGGTGCTGAGGTCGTTCTGGATGTGTCCCCATCACTACATTGTTTAAACTCTGCTGTGACCTACCTTGAATTTCTGATTCTCTGAGCCATTAGAACTTGGCTTGATCCTAGCAGGATTTGAGAATACCCTGGGATGAGGAGCACAGAGACACCACTTTACACCTGCCCTTGGATTGGGTCAGATTGGCTGCTGAGTTTTAGCTTGGTGATAAGAGGGTTCAATAAGTGCCAATGTCTTCCATTTTGATCCTCCTTCTTGTGGTAGGATAACCCAATAATCATTTGCCATTGCACAGTATAGTTCTTAACTCTTGAAAAAAGTTCCTAGTTGAAGTCTGTGATGATCTGAATTCTGTTACAGTGATTGTGTTTGTTTATGGATGTTTTACATGTTTCTAAATCTGTCTTATAATGGGCCATGGGGTATGGCTGCAACCTTAAGCTAATCTGTGTATGTGAGTTTAATATCACCTCTGTATTTGAAATGGTAAAAGAGTATGCTGACCTGGTCTAGAGTCCTTCCTCCACCTGATTAATTTTCTGCCCTGGTTTTTGGGCAGAAACAAAGCTCGATCCACAGGTTGGTGATTGTTCTCAGTGGGTCATCTTTACCTCTTTACTCAGACTGATGCTTCCTTTATTTTCTGGGACAATTTGAATTAATATGTTTTTTAAATGAATTAATTCAATTCAAGATATTATTTTTCCTCCCATGTTCTCTGAAAGTTCAGTCAGAATGCTCCCTCTCAGTTGCACTCAGGTACTGGTGGAGGTATTTTTCACATCAGGAGCAGCTGGAGTGGCATGTTTTGAAAGCAAAGGAAAGCAGAAGTTAATTTGGCATAGAAGGTTTGGGTCCTTTTTTTATGGTGACCATTCATCACCCCAGGTCAAATCCCAGAATAGACTGAGGCCTGGATAAAGAAGATAGATGCAGTTTTTTTGTTAGTACCTTGGTAAAGTTAAAGTTGGATTGAGAGCTTTAAACTGTATTTTTATGAGTTAAAGCATGCTTTAATATTTGCTATTTCTGCTTTTGCTTTTTTTTTTTTTTTAAGAAAAAATAAGGAAAAATCAATTCTTAATACTGGTTAAAGTGGCTAAAGGTCATGTTCAAAATTCCCTATATAGGTTAATTTAATTTCTGAAGTAGTGAATAGAACCAATGTGTATTTACATGTTGCTTATGTGGGCACTCTTTATACCACTTGCTTTAATCCTGTTCTTTGGTAATGGCTTGCCAGCTAACAAGAAAGGAGGAAAATCAAACAGCTCTGCAATATAAACTGAAAGGATGTGTTGGTTTATAGGGTAATATAGTAGCTTTAAAAAATTACTTTAAAAAAGCCTAACAAGTGGAAAAAAAAATACACAAAGAAAACTACAAAAAAATGGACTGTATGAAAATAAACAAAGTTCAAAGTAGCAAATATAAGTGTCTAGTTGTGATAAAGATGACAATTGTACCTCCAATCTTAGAGTTCAGGTCTCTGGGAAATGGTGAGCACTTCACAGTGGGATGCAGGAATTCAGGTTCTCTAGGAGTCACTTTTGGGGGAACTGTTGAGGAGGAGAGGATCTGAGGAAATAATCCAGAGAAGTGGAGAGACTGAGAGTAGGTAAGAAGTAGTGAAGTGGAGGAGAATGTAGCCCAAGGACTTAAGCAGGTAAATGTTGCCAGGTTTTGTTGGGTTCGTTTGATGTGTTAGTTCCTTGCCCTTTCAGCTGGACATTATCATCTCTGTGATATGCCAGTTCCTTGGCTTTTCTGTCAGTGTAACACACACAGCTCCCTGCAGCAGCTCCAGCCTGTACAGGGGGTGGTGGGTACATCCTTGTGGTCCAAGTGAGATTTGACAGAGCTCATAGGCAAGAGTCACAAGGGTAGGCAGGGGATTGCCATGTGGAAGGAAGAAAATATGTAGGAGAGGTGGTGAGGTACACTATGAGAAAGCTTGCTTACAAAGATAACAAAATGGGGATGGTGCTCTATCTTTCGTGTTTGTGGAGACAGAAGTTTAGAGAGGTGGGAAAGATGTAAATTCATCAAAGTTTATGGCACTGAGGGAGTCATCTGGTGTCACAGTCATACTGTGAATTTAAAATGACATTTTGAGCAAGAAAAAGTCACTAAGAGACAGGGCAGGAAGTACCTCTTCATGGTTAAACACAAAAAATTGTAAGAGCTGCTGAACTATAGTGCAAACTTCTTTAGCCTTCTGCTTGTCATGTAGTCTGCCTGTGAATTTATTTTTGCCTTAGCTTGGGAGTATGAGGAGCTGGTCTGGTTTTATCTGTTCAGGCAAACACAGTGTAAAGGATCTACTGCTGTTGAGGGGTATTGGAAAGACCCTTCAAGAACAGCATTGCTCAGTGTGTAGATTTTAAGCAGCCCCTCAAGGTCTCTCTACCCTTCTCTGAGGCTGTGCAGCTGCTTATATGGAGTATTTGAAAGGATTATTTTAAACCTTCTCTTTCTGTTTATGGATATGGAACTTGAAACAATGCAGAGCTCTCTTCTGAAAATCCCCCCATTCCCTTTCTTAATATAACAACTTTTAGGACCTAAGAATTTGCTCTTTTCCCTTTTACTCCCTTTTAATTTTCTATCTTTTTGCTCATCATCTCTTGCGTCTTTTCCATGCTCTAAGAACTTAATATATTATACCCATGGGCTTTGCCAAATTTGCTTCATGTAAGGTGAAATGATGTTTTAAATTTCCACCAAGCCTGTAGAAGACCTGTAGAAGGGAAATGCTTTTAGGGGGAAAAAAATAAGAAGAGAGGATGTTTTCATGAGCTTTGGTGCATGCAGTTTTTGTGTTTCAAAACTGCCCCTTTGTACAAAAGGTGCAGAAGTTTGTTTGCCCCTTGAAGCATCTGTAAAGACAGTTTGATATTCCTGCTCCCAGTGCCTGCCCTGGCACTTCCCAGGTTGTGGTTTCCTCCTGTTACTGGCTGCTCCAGGATTATACCCGGCATTAAATCTCACTTCTTTCCTTCTCTTGACAGCTGCAAATCAAAAAGAGCCCTTGACTCCTAATTTTAAAGTGAAAGAAGAGCCTAAGGAGGAGGAAGCTGCAAGTTCAGTGGTGTCTCAGTCCAGCTATCTGTTCAGCCAAGAATCTGAAGCTTCAGCTCCAAACATCCCTGAGGAGAAACTCAAGCCACAGGAAGCACAGGCAAATGTGATGAGGCAGGACATGTCAGTCAAGGCAGCATCTGAGCTCCTCATGAAACTCTCAGGTAGATATTTAATTTAATAATATTGAACTTCTTAAATAATTTTTCGTGTGTGCTGACAGGGTGACCTTGCAAAATGTATGTTCAGCTTTAGTAGCAAGGAAAGGAACAATTGAAAAGGCGTTTCTGCACAGTTCCACTCACACAAAACATCTTGGTCTGTGGCCATAGCATCTAATTATCTCTACTCTGGTTTTCAAATTAATGACTATGGAAGAAGTCAATGAAATGATGCCTTAAAGCTTTTAGATACTGTAATTTTTAAAATGTACCAAAACATGTTAATACCAATGTATTCACTTATGTCACTTTGTTAAGATCATAAGAGTGTGTGTCTGTACTGAACTGTACCTGGCAGAGCTTTATAAAAGATGATTTTTAAAGCCTTTTAATTTTTCTGCCAATAACTTTTACTCAAAATGACAAGATAAACTGTTTAAAAAAATCATATAAACTGAGACAGCTTTCTGCATTTAGTGAGACCACTTGAGCATTGCCATAATGATGCATCCTTCTGCCAGACAAGTAGACAAGTGTGCATGGGTACACACAGAGGTCAGGCTAAAGCTGGAAGGAGTCGAATAGAAGTGTATATCCTGCTAATTATACTTTGTCTAACTGTCAGAATCGTGGCTTAACTTGAAGGGAAAGTAAAGGAATTGAATTCTCCCTGCAGGGAATAGGTTCAGTCAATGATGAGAAGACTTTGAACTTCTGATGGACCAATTTTTAGGACCAAGACATGAAAGTCAGACTGGCAGTTTGGGTTTTTCACTTCCACACCTGAACTGGATCTGTTAGTTTTTAAGTCTTCTCCAAAACTTGTTATGCCAAAGTCACAAAAGAAGTGCCAGTGAAATGCTTACAAGTTTAGTAACTTCTGAGGTCCCTGTCAAGCCTACCTGAAATTATTTGTCTTGATGGGATGCTGTCAACTTTGAATTTGAGCTCAAATTTATATCTGAAAGACTTCAACTGACAAGGATCTCCCCCATAAAACATGTGATTAATTAACTCCTGTTCATACCTACATGCTTTATTTTGCAGCAGAATTTGAATCATTGATTTGCAAGCCTTTCTTGTTAATGGTGCAAGAAGTGCTTCCCAAGTACAAAAGTTGATCAGAGCAGAAGTTTCTGTGTTTTTCACAGACCTCAAATTACTAAACATGTGGTTATTGGTACTAAACATGTGGTTGTTGCTGCTGGTAACTGGTTTGAGTGTGGTGTTTTGGTAATACGACTTTGCTGCTGAATGAATACTAACCTGTGACTATTTTCCTTGATGCCTATAAATTTATGTAGCTGTTTTTATAAAGAAGGGGCTCTGTAACCTAATGTTTTCTTTAGTACTTCAGAGGCACGAGGGTTCTGGGCTATGAATCCTGAATTCAGCATTAGCAGGCTGTGTTCAAATAGCTTTATTACCAACTATTATGTTAAAATACTTATATCTTAAATATCTGTTTATATAAGTGAAATCTTGCATTATGAAGTACCAGTCAAGCCTTCAGTCACTTCTGTCGGGACCTCCCAAACTTTAAGGCTGTAGTAAGAAATGCACTGCTGTAACATTTCTCTTAGTGACTGAGCAGTTTTGCTGGCAGTGGTCTTTTTGGTTAATCCATACATTAGAAGGAGAAGAATGGCTGGGATTTAATGAGTTGGTGTTGCTGCAGTTGGTATTCCTGCATCAGCCAGGGGGTGGGGTTATTCCAAGTTTATCATGTGCAGTTTTTCAACTTGTACTGAATTACTATATAAGGCAGAAACTATAAAGGAGAAAAACACTAGGATACAGTTTAATGAATAGCCATTTTAGTACTTTGTTTTGGTTTTTTTTGTGTTAAACTTTCCTTTATCTGGTAGAATACTTCCAGATCACCATTGACTCTCCAGCTTATTGTAAGCAATTCTGTGGCCTGTTTTCTGTGGTTTAGAACTTTCTTAGACAATTAAGCCACTTCTTCATAGAATCATAGATTGCTTTGGATTGGAAGGGACCTTAAAGATCACAGAAATATTTAGGCTGGAAAAGACAAGTAAGATCATAAACTCCAGCTGTTGACTGATCACCACCTTGTCAGCTGGACCACAGAACTAAGTGCCATGTCCAGTCATTTCCTGAACACCTCCAGGGATGGTGACTCCACCTCCTCAGGCAGCCTGTTCCAATGCTTCACAACCTTATCCATAAAGGAATTCTTCCTGATGTCCAGCCTGAACCTCCCCTGGCACAGCTTGAGTCTATGTCCTCTTGTCCTGTCACTGGTTGCCTGGGAGAAGAGGCTACAACCTCCGTTCAGGTAGTTGCAGAGAGCAATCATGTAGTTCCAAAATCCCTGGGCAGGGACACCTTCCACCAGAACATGTTGCTCAAAGCCGCCTCCAACGAGGCCTTGAACAGTTCTAGGGATGGGGTGTCCACAGCTGCCCTGGGCAACCTGACCCAGTACCTCACCATCCTCAGAGTACAGAATTTCTTCCAGAGCCACTTCTTCAGAATAAAGGGAAAAAGAAGAACAAGCTTCCTCCTTTTCCATGCTACTGGAAGGAGAAAGAAAAAAAAATTGAATGAGTATTCTTGATGTTCTACTGTCTGTGGGAAATCTTCAGTCAAGTGCCCTTATGAGAGTTGATATACAATTGCTTTCAAGTCCTTCTGGGCTGTATATATCCTTGGTAAGGACTGAATGGATTGCATTCTTGCTTTCTTATTTTCACTTTCTTCTGTGTAATACTAATAACCAAAACCTGCACCACATACAAATTCAGCAAGGGACTTCCAACATAACTGTTTTGCTTTCTGTGTTTCTCACATACATACTTCTCTTATCCTCTGAGCAAGAATATTGCTGATTGCTTCAGCTCACAGGAGCCTCCTGGGATTTAGGCCTAGACCTTGTCTCCTTGCATGTGAAGGATATGCCAGTTTATATTTTTCACGGGGAAATTTCTTTTTCCAAGCAGAGGTGCTTTGTTGCCAGCTCTTGGCTGTACAGTGTAATGGAAGGCCTTCCCAGCTCTGGAGCCCAGTTTGGTCTGGTGGATACTGTAAGGTAGACTTACTCCAAATCACCAGCGCCTGTAATGCAAGGACTTGTCAGTCCAGGAAAAAGTTAGAAGAATAAACACACTTTACTGTAGTAGAACATTATCAGGACGAATGTTAGTTGCCATTGAAGAAGCAGACATACAGAAACAAGAGAAAATCACACACAGCTGTCTGTTTTAGTTCTCCCACACACGGCTGTCTCTCTCAAGCTAAAGGGCTGTTAGGACACTGGCAGGCTTCTGGCAACACACAACCAGTGCTTAAGATCAGGCCCTTACCTCACATAGCACTTTAGTGGACTTGGACCTCATCTGGACATGCTATGCCCTTTTACACCTGTTTTTTTTCTAGCATGTTCCACTTGGATTCAGGTCTTCTACCCTACAGTTCACAGACCTGATACCTAATCACCTGATACCTACTCACAGTCCTTCCAAAGGGTTATCCAAGCTAAGAACGCTACTGTCTCTTGAGCATGTCTATGCAGAACCCATTTCTGCCCAGAGAGACAGGACAAACCTTCCCAGCAGCTGATCTGCTATTTAAAAATAAATTAAATGCTCATGGGAAATAAATGGTACTTGAGGGTTAGCAGGCAAAGCTCAAGCCTTAGTGCAGACTTTCAACCTATGTTTTACAGAAGAACATAAAATGACTACCGTGATATATATGAGTGAGCTGTAAATTCTGTCCATTACTAAGTCTTGACTGAGACTAGATCCAATGGCAAGCAAACAGATTTGAGGAGACCGTGGAGTGGGGCATCTCTGTTTGAAAGGGTGCCATCCCTGCAAGTTTTTAAATGCCTTTAAAGTGTTGCATAAAATTAGTTATAAGAAAGGGAAGTCATGTATTTCAAATACACCTGTTTTCTACATTCTTACCAGTCCTCTTTCATGGAAAAGCTAATTTATTTCTCAAAATGTTTAATTAAGTGGTGCATTCAATGATACCTATTCAGTTTTATACACTCAGTCTTATAAATTGAAAGGTAGGTTTCAGAGGAGACTGAAATTTAAAATAAATATTTGCATTTACATGCCAATGTAAATGTTTGAGCCTAAAAGCTCATTTTCTGTTGAAATAGTTATGCTGCTAATATGTATGAGGCATGTATTAGCTTTCAGAAGCATACAGTGTTTTGCCTTCTTGTACCAAAAAATGAATGTGGAGGTGGAGGAGTATAAAATGTATTCCAGGTACTAACACTTTAGAAGTTAGTATTTTACCCTGGTGCCTTGAACTTGATACCAGTATGTCCCTGTCTTTCCTAGAAATGTTGTCTGAATCACATTTGCCTTTATTTCACATGAATACATTTCACAAATAGAATACATTTTGCATTTCAGTAGTAACTCAAGTTGTTTTCCTCCCCTTTTTTTTTCAGCTGGTCAATTCCCCATGTAATGAATTCTTGTTATCACTAGACCTTTGTAGTATTCACTTTGAATTTTTTGTGTTTGAACCCTCAGGTCACGCAGTGCTGCTTGTGATACACCAGCACCAACAATATGTCTTAATTTTGGGTTATCAGCAGATGCAATTAGTGCATACTTACTTCATGACCTCAGCACACAAAGTAAAATGTTGCCTACAAGTGATACCAAAAGCATTCTTGACCAACTCCATTTATTATCACCTAATTACATGGCAGTTCCTCTTTCAGCACAACTGGCTATTGCGGAGTAGTGGTGGCTTTTTGCATTTTTTTAATTAAGTCATTAGCCACTTGAAAATGTTTATGCTGATTTCCTATTTTATGCCTTGCAGATAATTTTTTTGACACTATATCATACATTTAACTAAAATCACATGGATTAGAACTTCTATTTAAAAAGAGTAAGGAAAAAGAATGATAGTACAATTTTAGTATAAGATGAAGGCCAGAACAGCTCAATGCCACTCCATCCCAGAAAAATGATATGGTGCATTAGGTTACAGTGAGCTGAAAGACTATCTGAACATTATCTATCAAAACAGCACAGAATTCCAGAGGAACTTAAAAACAGTATTGCTTGTAGAAGTTGCTAATTAGGAAGTGCTATCAGAGGCAGGCAAACTAATCTTGCTACAGGTTTGTTTTAGTGACTGTGAGCTGTTCTGGGCAGTGCCCGTGTGGAGCTGGGCTGCTGCCTTTAAAGATGGCTGATGTTGGGATCTCCTAAGAGGCTCTGCAGCTGGATTGTAGGAGAGCTGTCAGGAATGCTTTCATTCCTGCTTGGAAAGCCTTGAGAATGGGCAGTGAAGGGAAAATACAGGGAAGTCTTTTGTTCCTTGGTCTCATTAGAAAGCTCTTGGCAGCAGCAGGTGCTTCTGTACAAGTCCAGAAAAGTAAACAGGGAAGTGTATGATTCAAAATAAGACTTTCTCTTGGTGAAACCAGAGAAATGGCAAACTGTGACAAGTCACATTACCAGATTAAATCATGCTACTAGCCACGTGGTTTCTGTTGGGATTTTTTGTTTTATTTTTTTTTTGGGGGGGGTGGGGGGGTGGGTGGGTTTGTGGTTTTGGTTCATTTTTTTTTTAACCAACAGAATAGTGAAATTGACTGTGAATGGTCAGAGCAAAGCTCTGTTTTCATTACAGTACACATGTTTCTAGATAGCTACACTTATTATTGCAATGTGTCAGGTTCCAAATTTTTTCCAAGAGTTTTAGACTCTCCTGCCAGTGCTGTACTACATGAAGTTTCTATCAGGCCACAGATTGTTCATTCAGTTTAATAGGCTTTCCCATGATATCTGTATAATAACATAACCCCAAAAGTACTCAGCTAATATTGGATTCTTACCTATTGATGGGTCTTGCCGTGTTCATGACAACACTGCTGTTTAAATCCAAAAGCAGGAAAATACAAAAAACCACTGCTCTTTTACAGGAAAAGTATAGGGCAGGAAGTATGGAAGTCTGCAAAGTCTAAGTTGTTTTTTTTCTCCTGTAGGTCTTAAAAAAATCCACAAAACAACAAATATCACAAAGAAACAACTTATAACAAAGCCTAGCTTTTGGTTCAGTAGATGCTATACTTTGCTTTTAAGTTGCTGCAATTCACCTTACTTTTTTCCATGTCAGAGTAACCTTGACATTTTATGAAAACTACCTTAATGTAAAAGTTTAGATAATTTGGACTAATAAGAAATCATAATCTTTGTGGTTCAAATGTGCTTCTTTAGGTGTTCTGGATTTCCTTTATTCTTTTAAGAATTGTCACTAAGGAGTTTAAACAACTCCCCCAACGCTTCACTTTATTCCTGTTCCTGGATGATGCTGAGCCAGGTGGGAGTGGCCACAAAGCTCTGGAAAGCTGCATGTCAGATTTGTTCGGAGTGTTGGGGGATTGTGGATACACAGTGTGTGCAGAAGGGCCTCTTGCAGTCCCTCACAGCCTGTGGAGAGTCAGGATGACTGGAGCCAGGATCCCTGCAAAGGCACTGCTTGCTGCAGAAATGCTGGACTAGAGTTCTCCTGAACTGTGAGACTGGGATGGATTGGAATATGTTGTAAAATAAGAATTCACTGCACATGTAGACTTTTTATCAAATTCTTTTTGAACTGTTTTGAGGGGTTGGCCCTGTTCTGCAGGTAGGGTCGTGCAGGTAAGCACCAATAATCCCATCATTTAAATTGAAAGAGCAGCAGATGCATAACACAACTCTAATTAGTCTATTGCTTTAATTTGCTCCAGATTTTTTTTTCTTGGCTTGTATTTCTATGAAACAGCTTGTAGTTGCAAAATTCTGTAACACGGGAGTTCAGAGGTTCCACTCTAACAAATACGAGCCATTTTATGTTTTTTTTTAATGAAGGATCCTGTTACATTCATTCATTGACATTGTCTTATATAAAGCAGCAGTTTGAAAAAAAAATACTAGCAAAATAAAGCATCAAGCACAGCACCCCAGGGAACGTCAGATGTTACTTGTTGTGTCTCTGTAGCAGAGCCTTCAGGGCTCGCCAACTGTTCTGAACCTCTGAGGGTTTATTGAAGCTGGTTTAGGGCATGTTTATTTCTAGCAAATCAGGACAATTAGCATAACAAAATGCCCGATTCTCAGTACTCCAAGCTTTTGAAGTCAACACAGGTTGACCCACTAGTTACCCCTGTCTGCTTCATTGTGGAAACTGGTACATGAGTCCAATTTATGAGACATATGGGAAAGGTTTTCTTCTCTGAGTTGATTCATAAAGTCGATTTGTAAAGCTGACAGGCATTTCAACACATATGAGCAACTTAGAACTTTAGCTGTAGGATGAAGTTTTAAATAAAATGGGGAGGAGAAGCATGAATGATTTAACAAGTATTCATTTGATTTCAGCAATGGAAAATCATTGGACAGCTATTGTGTCAGCAAAAGCAATATTTACGAGCATGACTCACAGGTTGGGTTTTTTTAAATCTGTGCATTTGTTTTTGCCTTTCATCTCAAATAAGGGGAAAAGTAGCCTGTGCTGCATTAGGAGAACGTGTTTGGTGTGTGCCCTCTAGAGCAAGTGAGTGGCCACACAGACCATCACAGAATGGTCTGGGTTGGAAGGTACCTTTAAAGGTCATCTAGTTTCAACCTTCAGCAAAGATCAAGGACATCTTCAGCCAGATCAGGTTGCTCAGAGTCCCATCCAACCTGACCTTAAATGTTTCCAGGGATGGGGCATTTATGACCTCTCTGGGCAACCTGTTCCTATGTTTCACCACTCATATTCTAAAAAATTCCTTCCTTATATCTAGTCTGAATATACCCTCTTTTAGTTTAAAACCACCATCCCTTGTTCTATCCCAGTAGGCACTGCTAAACAGTTTGTCCTCATCTTTCTTACAAGCCCACTGTTAAGTACTGCAAAGTTGCTATTATGTCTCCCTGGAGCCTTCTCTCCTCCAGGCTGAACAACCCCAGCTCTCCCAGTCTGTCTTCTCATCCATGTTTTTTCCCTATGCAGGAAGGCATTGAGAGAACTGAGCCTGTTCAGTCTGGAAAAAGGGAAACTAAAGGCTGATCTAATCAGACCCTGCACCTGCTTAAAGGAAACTTAGAAAAGCAGTGGAGTCAGACTCTTCTCTCTAATACAGATGGTAAAAGAAGGGGTGATAACTGCCAGCTGCAGCTTGGAAAGTTCAGAGTGGACAGTAAGAAAAATTTTTAGTGTTGCATTAGAAGTGTTGCTGCAGCTTTCTCTTCCTTGGAGGTTTTGAATGTTCTGCAAGATAAACCGGCAGCTGATCTAGTGCTGAAGGTTCATGAACTAATTCAGTTTGGAAGGGACCTCCAGGGTTCATCTAATCCAGACTTCTGCTCAAAGCAGATTCAAAAAGAGCAGGTTGACAAGGGTCTTACTAAGTTTTGAATATGTTCAAGGATGGAGAACCCAACCTTTCTCAGCAATCTGTGCCAGTATTTCACTGTCCTGATAGTGATTTTTTTCCTGTATATATAAACAGAATTCCCCATGTTCCAGCCTGTCTGTCAACTCATACTATCACTGTGCATTTCTGAGACAAGTCTGACTCCAGCTTCTCTATACCTTCTCTTTATATCTTAGAGAGTCGTCAGAAGCAACAAAGTGTGCCCTTAGTGTTGTTTTCTCAAGGCTGAACAAACCCATTTCTCTGAGCTGTTCTCCTCTTACACCCTACAGCAGCCTCACTGTGTTAGTTGCCCTCCACTGAACATGCTCTGGGATCTCAGTGTCTGTCCTGTTCTGAGGAGCTCTAAATGGGCCACAGCACTCTAAATGTACCCCCATAAGTGCAGAACAGAGGGTAAGGATATCCCTGAGATTAGCTCAGTTGGTTAAGACTTGGTTGTAGCAACGCCAAGGTCATGGCTTCAATTCCCTATGTGGGCCATTGACTTAAGAGTTGGACTTGATGATCCTTGTGGGTCCCTTCCAACTCGGAATAGTCTGTGATTCTGTGAATCTCCTCCCTCTTGCCTGATGGTTACAGATTGGATAATGTGGCCTGGAGTATGATTTGCCTTGGTTGCCACAAGGGCACCTCGCTGACCTGTACACGGTTTGGGTTGGATTGTGGTAGCCCTGACTTTCTGAGATAAGTGGCTGGAATAAACTCTTTCTAAAACTTGCCAGCTTCTGTCAGCCTGTAGAGAGGTGTTGGCCCAGACTAAACTTCAGAGGTGCTCTTACTGCTATAATTTATTGAAATGAGACTGTCAGGCCTTCAGGGATGAATTCTATACCCTGAGCTTTTAGGTAGCATAAGTATTATTCTGTGTTTCTGTTCTGTTTGGCTTTTTGCCTTTTTTTTTTTTTTTTTTTTTTTTTTTTTTTACCAAGTACCCCTCCTTTGTGATTCCTTGAAATTGTCAATGCCAGAGAACCTGAAGACTGTGGAAGAAATTACTTCCTCCTGAAACAATCCTATACAGGACTCCATTTTTTATATCTGATGTGGAAAATTGTCTCACTCAATGTGAATACAGTGAAGATCATTAAGGCTTTTGCAGATCAGCTGATTAAAAGTTGTACTGCTCTGTAAAGAAATAGCATCTCTGTGGCCTGATGAAAGCACATCCATGTATAAACTGATTTTTCTCTTATTTTGGTAAGGTGTTTCTGTATCACAAAATTAACACTAGAAGAAGGCATATTAGCTGATTTAGTTCATCTTTTGACAGATGAACTGTCCCAGCACTGCTGTGCTGTTGTTCTGAGCTTCCTCCAGGTTGGTTTTAAATGAATAGCACGGCATGTTTAGGAGATCATGGTCTGGATACTTCTGAACTACTTTTATACCCCACTGATTTCTGCTAGGAATTAGAAGTCTGTACTATTATAAAAATTTGACATGAATTAAAAAACCCCACTGTCATATACTAACTTTGTATTCTGATACCTTGCAGATTATTTAACCTCGCTTACCTAGTAGGTCTGCTATAAAAGTCAAAGATATCATGATTTTCATTATTTGAACCAGAAGACCTTTCAGTGTACCTGTCCTTGACTTGAAAACCTTTAGTTGCACTATGACCATGTGAGATATCTATGTAAGGAAATAAGAGGTATCACTTTACTCTGCAAAGAAACAGTCTGTAGCACAGAATGGAAAATAATCTCCAAGAAGTTACAGTTTGACTGCCTTTATGGTGAGATGGGTGTAGGCATAACCTTAATTAAAGTCTTTTGCCAGCACAAGATCTAGCACAGTGGGGTTTTATGCCTGTGATTGCTGCTCGTGGGACGACAGTGTTTCCCTTCCTGTAAAATTATCAGAAACTCTCCTTCAGTCTTCTCTCTGTGTGTTTGCTTTTGGGAATCAGAGTATGACAGAATTCACATTTGGCAGTGGCATTCTGTCAGATCAAAAGGGTGCAGCTGGGAAGATAAAGGTCAAAGGAAATGATCAAATATGTAGATTTAGTTAGGGCCATTTGAGTGCTGGCTGATGGTGAGGGAAAGAAGGTCATTGGTATTGCTTGACTCTTGCCTTAGTTGGGGTCGTAGCAGTTTGTCTGATACAAAAGCATTTGCAGTACAGGGAATTAAACCGTGTGGAGCAGGAACAGAAATAGAAAGAATATTTTAAAAGCATAGAGGGCAGCAAAGGTCAGCTTGACTCTGCACCTAAATTTGGCAGCTGGGTGCAGAGCTAAGTCTGTCAGACATTTGAGGAACTCATTTGTTTGCAGAGTTACCTGAGCTTTTGATTGACAGCGTTACCTGATGCGTTCCTTTGCTGTTCTGTGTTCGCTTTCAATGCACAGCGTGCTATTTTTACACTTTTGAACACAGATGCAATGTTCTGTGCTTTTATAAGAGACTAATGTAAGCTTTAAATAAAATGGAGAAAAAAATCTGCTTAACAGGCAAAAAAAAGGCATTATATGTTATTTCTAGCTAGTTTTCAGCTGAAGTCGGAAATATGTCTGTGGATAGTAGGTGGTAAAGATTTTTATCAATGTTTATATGTTTCTTTTAAAGGTCAAGAATTGTCATAAGGAAAGATTGAAAACATTTCATGTAAATCATTCCTGGAACGTGTCCAAGTGGCTTTTATCTCCTGGTTTCTTTCTTCTTTTTTTTTTATGTTTTTAAGAGCTGTAAGAAGTAATGGCACTTCTTCTCTACACCAGGAATTTGGGGAGAGGGAGAAACTAGACTAAAGAAAAAGGACTTGGTGACACACACCAGTTTAATTTTAGGTAGAATGCTAATGCTTTCATTTTGAAGGGATTCTGTTCATCTTTCTCTAGAGACTACTTGTTGACTAGCTTGAGGATGTTATTGGGGATAACCAAACCATGTTTTAGTGCCTCTGAGATTCACTGTAATATTGGGTAATTGAAAACAAAAGGCCTGGTGGTGTTTGAAACTTTCGCGCTTGGAATAAAATCTGTGAAGCTGACACAATTGTATGTGGGAGAGAGGATGGGAAAAACAGAGAGAGTAGCAACAGATTAATTGATCAAGTGATGTTAGTGGAAACCCACCCTCATTCCCCTTTCCTTCTCTCTGATCCAAAGTTAATAGAAAATGCTGCTTGTGTTTGGGCTTTTTCTTAACAAACTGGTGCTCTTTTTTTTTTTTTTCCTTTAATAAGCAGTAATTTGACAGATGACAAGGAAACTTCCATTTGAGAACTCACTGAGCAGTGACCTGATGCTCTCAGCCCTTGTCTGCACCAGTTAACATGCTGGCCCATGGTCACAGATGTTAGCACATCCCCCAGTCTGGCCAAGGGCCAGGCTGTGCTCTCAGAGACTAATCCACTCAGCATCCAAGTGCTCTGCTTCCCTGGCTCTGTGTGCTGCAGTGTGCCTGTCCCTGCCCTCTACCGTGGCCTCTCTTCCTGGGTGCAGGGCTTGCCTTTTCCTCCTGGCTCGTGAAGTTTGAGCAATTCAATCTCCAGCTTTCCCTTGCCTCCAGCTCTGGAGACTCCATAAGTGACCGTTTAGGGCATGTGCTAATCAGGAGTGGAAAGAAGCAGATTTTACTGAAGGTTTTTACTGTTTTGGCTACTACCAGTAGGATGTGTAGGGAAAATTAATAAATTCCGTGTACAGTTTTGTTGGAATGATTCCTCACCTGAATGCCCCTTCTAGTATCTAACTGTGTTCATGCATTTATTTATTTTCTTGATTCTCCAGGCATAGTGCCATTCTTTGCCTGTTCCTGGAGTTTCTGGTCAGCATCCAGCCAGCAGAGGCAACACCTAGTTGGACAGTTCTGCCATGATATCATTGTCCTTTCAGGAGTGCTCTGAATGAAAATTATTAGGGAAAAAAAAATCATCTTTCTCTGAAATTAAATTGAGAATAAATTTTGCAAGTTTTCATCGTCTTTTTTCACAGCAGAAAGTCTGAATCAAAAGGGTTGTATAGGTGTTTGGGGTGTGGTAGACAAATTACCTTGGAGCCTTGATTTTGAGATTTCAGAGCTTTTACTTTGAACTAAAAATTATCACGTCCTTTGCAGCCAAACCAGAGCATTCAGCAACACTCAAGGAGTCTCAAGTGTAAAAAGTGATCTGCAAACTGGCTTCTATAATGTGGATTTGTTTACTAGACCTGAGACACTGGAAAGTCAAGAAGGGGAGGATATGGGTTTATGAAAACTTGTCACTAGTGTTAATGGATCTTGTAATGTATGAGAAAATATCTATCAGATTTTAGACAAAGAACATTCCCTCAGAATATTCCCCTCATCTGGAGAGCACATGCAGGTTTAACAAACAGGGTCTTCACATGGTTATCTGGAATTGTCCATAAATGAGAGTGGAAAAGCAGCAGATGACGATGTTTCCTCCTCCAATCCAGTACTTCTGACTGGCTGTGCTGGTACTTCTGCTGATAGAGAGTAATTTAGAGTTTGTCAGAGGTCTTCAGAGCCCACCTTAGGGGAGCTGATGTGTAGCTGCAACTTCATTTAATAAACAGAAATGAAGCTTTACTAACTGGTGTGTGATCACACAGTATTCATAGAAAGCGATACAACTCTCATGTTTACAAATATGCAACTGTTTTCTGCTCTCTAGTTTGAAAAATCATTTTCAAGAGATTGCTTCTATTTATAAGTGCCAGAAGAATCCTGAGGCAGTCAGCTGCTCACTTCCCTTACCATTTGCAGCGATACCGTACACAAATTATAACTTGGTGATTGTGATTCCTGCTTTGAGTACTCTGAAAAATTGTTGCCTAATTAAATAATTGTGGTGGTTTTTTGTTTTTATTTTTCAATACATATTTGCAGCTGAGAGTTTCAAGGAAACCCAGATGGTAAAGATAAAGGAAGAGCCAATGGAAGTTGACATTCATGACTCGCAGGCCTCGGTGTCCCCCAGCCAAAATGTTGGCTACAGCACTTTATTAGGGCGAGACATGAGTGAGCGGATACAGAAGGCACCAGAAGGCCGCGTGCTCCCAGAAAGGAATCTGTTCAGCCAAGATATATCAGTGAAGATGGCATCTGAGCTGCTCTTCCAGTTATCAGGTAAAAGTAGTGCAACTAGTCAATTGCTGAACTTAAAGAACAAAATGAGATTTTTGTGTAACCATTAAGGTGTTATGAAAGTGTGAGATTGTGAAGGCTAAAAAATAATAGGAATTAGAGAGCTTTTACCCTCACATTTGAAGCCCAGACACCTTGCTAAATGTCCCCCATCGTCACCATATGCTTTGAAGTCCTGTGCCAGTCAGGTCAGTTTCACAATATCTGAACAGAATTGAAAAAGCTGGAGTTCAGCTCCTGTATTTTTGAAAGCTAACTGGATAATTTGTGATGACTGGTTTTGTCCAGGCCTGGGAGTATGGGGGAACCTGTAGAGGGCAGTTACTGGCCCACATGGGCAGTAGCTACAGCAGGCAGTGCTCCTGGGGCTGTTCTGTCCAGTTCTCTTGGCAAAGAAGGTGAACCTCAGCTGTCACACAAAGGCAACAGCACCAGCACTGTGTTTAATGAACACTTGTATCGCACACTTTGCATGGAGCACTAACACTAATGTATGAAGCTGAAAAATTGGGCTGGATGTTAGTTTAAATAAAGTCATGCCTGTTCTCTAATCATGCTTGAACCATTTACTCTAGGGAATGCTTTTATATGAAAGCATTAAAACAGTTCTGCTGAATAAAATCTGATAGGGAATATATGTAACATGATAATCACAGAAAAACCATGTGTGTTTCTCTGCAGAAAAGGTGAGCAAAGAGCACAACCACAATAAAGACACCACCATCAGAACTACAGCCAGGTGAGTACATCCCACTGTTACCTGCAGAGCTCTACTGTAGATAGCATTGCTTCATTTTGCCTTGGGAACTCAAATGTGTCTGTCTCCTGATACTATAAATTCAAGGTACTTTCATGAGTAATGTGACCTATATCTGAAAAATTACAACTATAGAACTGATTGCTTAAAGCCCTTTGGGCCAAAATAACTGTTCTCCTCTGATCAAGTATTCACACATCATTTTAAGAATTATTTATTCTATTTTTTTCAACAAAACGTGAAACTTAAAAGAAACTGCATGGTATGTGCACTGCTTGAGTGCAGACCAGGCTGACAAAGTGGATTTTAAGACATGAACCAGTGTAAGAAGAGGTGTTTTGATTTGCTTCTGTCAAACTTGATTTCTTTAGAAAAATTTCAGTTCAGTATTTCTGTCATCTCAATACATTCTAGAGATGAATTTTTTAAAAGTCAGACTGTATGACAGTTCTACCAAAACATTTGTTAAACATTACAGCTACATTAATACAATTTAAATTATCCAGGAATTAAAAACATGATTCAATTGTAGAAAGTGCAGTTAAAGAAATATGCACTTAACAATATTGTGGCTGGGAACAAACCCATGAGTTCTTTACATATGTGTGAGCTGCAAGGTGTGGTGTCCCTCTGGGAAATTCAAAGCTCTTATGCAGGAAGTGCTGGCTAGAATTGGTAAAGACTTGGTGCCCATGGTGAGGAGCAGGCAGGAACTGGCAAAGATACATTTATTTCCTACCCCAAAGTTCTGTAATTATTGTGGATGGGTTGGAGACTGAGCACACTGAAGTGATGAAGAATTCCTTCAGAGACAGAGTAGGACTTTCTGTGGGTCTGCAGCCCCTTCCTTCCACAGAAGTTCTGAGTGTTCAGCACGTGCCACCTTAAACCAGCTTTGTCCAGACAGAATTGAAAAGCCTGTCAATTCCAAAGGAAAGATCTCTAAAATGTGTTGTTCCTAAACTTCTAGGCCTATCCCATTTATTCGTGGTAGGTTTAATAAATAAATAATTTGGTTTTAAGAAACTGACCAACTCAGTAAATGTGCATTAGGGACTTTTTATGTTGCAAGTTGAAAGAGAATTAAATTAAGCATTTAGCTTCTGGTTCCAGTAAATGCTTCCCATATTTGCTAGTTGGGGAATTTGTGGGATATGCAGCCTGCATAGCCTTTCTGTGACTACTCAAAAGGCATAAGCTTGAGACACAAATGGAGATAAATGTCCATATTGTCCAACTGCTCATTAACCATCCACTGCACACTGCAGGGAGGGGGTGACAAACACTTGAAAATTGATTTCAGTGTCTCATGATGTTACCAGCAGAACTGGTGTGAGAATCCAGAGCTACTTTGGGATCTATCAAAGTTAATTCAAATTGGAAGGGTTGAGGACAGTTCAAAGATGACTTCCCCTTCTTCTGGCTGCCAGCTTTTAAGAGGGTAGCACAGTTGGCTGTTGTTGAACGTCTGCTGAGTTTTACTGAGATGTCCTTATAGTGCCTGCTACCCATCAGGGCATGAAATGCTGAGTGCCTGGTTCAATTTTCGTGGGTGCTTTTCTTATCTTGCCTATTTATCAACAGAAGAAGACATGAATGAGGAGAGCTTCTAAAGGGGAAGTGAGTCAGTTTACTAACTCCTGTGAGTTCAAACAGATTGACTTGAAAGAGCTTGCCAAAAAAAAACTCCACCCCAAACCAAACAGCTGGAAGTCTTTACTGGTGAGGGTATGGCGCCTTCTCAAAAATAGAATATGATGAAGCAGCCAGTGGAGGATAGAGGCACTTGGATGCATTAAGAAAACATGTGGTGTTGCAGTTTGGCTCACCAACCCACATCTGGAGTAATGACAGAAAGGCATGTGAATCACAATTGCTATGTGAAATTTGCTGACAGCTGCAGAGAGCCAAGGTGAGGTCAGTGTTGTCCACTTGTGAATAACTGGGGAGCAGAAAGATTAAGCTGTGTCATTGGCGAGCCTTAAATCAGCAAACCCCAGCAAGATGGGGCACACAAGCACTTTTTGCTGTTTTATTCCTTATTAACATTTCTAACTGTCACCTATCTGTTGCTGTTCCTCCTGTGAGTATTCCTGGACTTTGCGAGCACATACTCCCATATGACTTTGCTTAAGCAGCCGCAACTGGCAAGGATTCCTCACAGTGCAGTGGCTGAGTGAGATGGTAGAGCCTGCCATCTGTGAGAAGAAGACACAAAGTGGAGAAGCAGAAGGGATCTGGAAGTGAGTACGCCAGCATAAGATGCCAAGATAAGTTGCTTTCACCTAGAGAACTGTGTAGCCATGAAACTGGAAAGGTGCAGCCAGAGGAAAAAATCCTAAAGCTTGATCTTCATCAGAAAGGACTTTGCACAGTGACTGAGAACAGTTTATGTAATTTCTTACTATGAAGCAGGAGCTCCTCCCTCCATATTTTGCACTGGGAATTGGAGGATGTATCTGCTGAAATAATAGTAGGGCCGACACTGAAGAGTCTCAGCTGCCATTCCAGAGGAAGGCAGAAAAGAGGTGTCCAAGGATGGTTCTGTAATTCACCAGAGGCCAATGGCAAAGAGGAAAACCATTGGGGTATGCCATGATGCAACCTTCAACAGCAACCTACTCATGAGATACGGCCCAGCCTGAAACACATAAGCCCTGCATCATCCATTTTTCTTAGAACCAGCAATGGGCAAAGCCCCACTGACTGAACCTGAGGCACAAGCAGGATGGCCAACGAGGAAACCTGAGTGGATTACAAGATTTTGAAGAGTTACAATAGTAATAAAACATTTTTATTGATGTTTTTCTTTCCAATCATTATTAAACCAGTGAGAGGAATTTTGCAATAAATTATGCCATATTTTTATACAGTGTCAGTCTCTTTCATATTATGTCACCCCTGAGTGGGAGTGTGAGTCTTGGAAGAAGTTTAATTTTGCACTTATGGGTTGGAGCTTGTTTGTTTTATCCTGTTCACTTGTTTTCTTGAGGCTTGTGCATTGTTCAGCTATCAGCATACACTGAAATGTTCAGGTTTAGAACAACTTCATGCCTTATCCTTCAAGACAACCTGATGTTGACTGTTTATGGTTATGTTCAAACTTTTATAGAAATACCAAAATATCCCATTAACTGTCACATATGGAACAGAGCAAAATGAATAATGTCCAAAAAGACGTAATGAAAAAGCAAACAATGTGATTGCCAAAAGTGTTTCATATTCAAGTTAACTAATTATCAACAAGTTTCCCAAAGGCGGAAGAGATCTGACTGCTGAGAATACAAGTGACTTGGTGGAGAACACCTTGTTCACTCTCTGCAGAAAATATGCAGGAGAGAAAACACAGACAAGTGCCATTATTTGGACAGATACCTTGAGTGTCTGGACTAGTAGAGTCAACTCAGTTGGTGCTGCTGCCACATACTGTCTTGAGTCTGGGCTACCCACTGTGCAATGCTTTGCAGTATGTTCTTTATCCTGAAAAAGTGCTTGGATTTTATTGCTGAATAAGAACAGGCTGCAGAAATGATCTGTCCTGCTGTTCTGCACCTTTAAAACACCTCCTCTACACCAGCCTGTTAAGGATTCTCAAACAAGAGAACAGATTTAATGTAATTCTCACTTTGCTTAGAAGGAATTGATAGTTGCATGCAGATGGAAAATGCTGCCTCAGAAAACAGTTTTCCAAGAAAGACTGTTGTTTTCCATTTTGAATTTTTTATATACCTCTTACTGATGTCTGTCTATACTGTTGACAAGAAATTCTTATTTGTTGCAATCTTTAATTGAGCAGAAAACAAATACTTTGACAGAAATGCCATTTCATGATTGAAATAAACTTTTTCCTGATTGTTAAATAAAACCAAAGCAAGATTTGCTTTTTGGAGTCAAGTAGCTCATAATTTTTGTACTTAATACTCTTTGGGAAGTACCCATTCACTCAACTTGTATGAATTGTTTCTAAAAATCAAACTTATGGAGTTAATTTCATTCATGGAATGCCATGTCAGAATAGAACTATTCAGCTCCTTAACCTAAGATTTGAAAATTTTGTTTTAAAGATAACTACTGTATGCCTCAGATTATTGAATAATACTTTTTACCTTTCCTGAGTGCCCTCTCCATATATGACAATATATTTTTTGAAGTGTTAATTTTAATGATCTGTATTGTATTGTGATATAACAAATCTACAATGTTGAAATGCAGCTACAAGCCTTTTGTGAGGAGTTCAGCTTTCACTCTGAGATGCAATTTTACTATAGCATGCTGCTTCTCCACAACTTGCCTCATGGTCTGCCTATTTTTCAGCATGAATTCTGTAAATGAGACATGGCTTTTAACAAGATGGTATTTGTTATCAATATTAAGATGCTGGGGTCAAAAGTCTTATTTACTTCTTCTGTTAACTGTTTTCTTTAAAAAAAGGCATCTTGTTTTTTCCTATAGCCCTTTCTTTTCTGAAGACTCATTTAGACAATCACCATTCACTTCCAACTCAAAAGATCTCCTGCCTAATGAAACTGTTCTTCATGGAAGGACTTCTGCACAAGGTCAGACACCTTTTTCTTTGATTACTTCAGTTATTGTTATGTAGTTAATGTTTAAAATTTTTCTTACTGTAAACTCCACCACCTTATCAATGCTCTTAAAATGTAGTTCATTTTGTCAAAAGGGAACTATCTCTTCATGATAATAAGTTATTATTAAGAAGAAAAAGCACAAACATATTGCTGAAGCATTTGCACTAATAGTCTTTAGGCTCCTGTTTCTGTGAATTGTACAATAGTCTGTACCAGATAAAACTCAGCAGTACCAGCAGAGGTTGTGAGGAGTGGGTTGTGTGTGTGTGCTCCAAATGTGAGGGAGCTGTACTGATGTCCAACTACTGTCTGCTCTTCTCCTATTCCTGGCCATCTTCCTCTCCATCTCTCAGAGTGCAGATGAATTGTTTCCAGTATTTGTACTGGAGTGGCTGAGCTTGGCAACACAATTTTCCTGCCTTTAACAATAATTTAGAACGTTTCTGGAAGGATGTGAAGTTCTTCAAATGTACTGAAAAGCCTCAGGATCTGTGGGTACATTCCCATGAATCTTCTGAATTAGTTGACAAGCATTTTATGCCCAGATACAGCCTAGGTTATATTCTGCATTAAAATGGAAAACACAGGTATGTAACAACATTATTCAAGGTCGCCCTGAACACATGCAAAAACTTGATCCGTGCATTTACTGTCCTGTTGCAAAATAACTCGCTTGCTAGTTCACTGCTATCTGTTCTTAAATTAATAGCTCTTGGGTTCTAAAGGTCAGTAATTACACAGTCGGCCATTGGGGGGGTTATTCACCTTTTCTTAGCAATCAATAAACTTTTGGGCACGTTACTGCTAATTTTCAGCTATAAACTGTCATTTAATTTACAACTTAACAGACCCTTCATTTTTTTTAATGCTTGAATAGTCATTTGACAGCGTGTGAAGTGGCAGATGAGGGTAAGAGCTAGATGCTGTCTCAGGGTAAATATGCATAGCAAAAAGAAAAAAAATGTAGGATAAGGGTCTTCAGGCAAGCTGCAGACACAGTTTTGCAAGGAAGTGGATTTTTTAACTCTGGCTGAGGAGAACCAGATCAGGTGTGATGCTTTTAAGTATTAAAATGTAAACCAGGTTAGCACTTCAATCTGGCTTTTGACCTTGGCATAACATGGAATATTCATATGCCCATATGCCCTGATGAAAGATGAGAACTCATAGACTCCTCAGGCGCTGCTTGATACCTCAGAGGACGTGGCCTCTAGCAGCAGTAGTCTTACATCATTCCAAGATGAATGCAATTTTAATTCTCTTTAAGACTTCACTTAAAGTGAGGCCACTAGAACTGTGATGGGTTTTGGTGACATGTTTGATCTTCAGCTTAAAAGATGTAAAGTATGGAGATGGTTAGATCATCCTGGAGTGTTGGAATGGCTTCTGAGGAGCTGGGGCTTTGTATGCTTATGCTGCTCCATAATCTGTTTTATGGAATATAAGTATTACCTTGGTAGGTTTGTGTATTGTAATACATATTACTGTGTGGTTATAAGACTCTTAATATAATAGCAGTATATTGAAAATTTTAAAAATGCTGGGGGTTTTCTACATTTTTATTTTTGGAACAACTCTGTCATTCCAAATATGTTGGGTTTTTTCTCAGCTTCATGAAAAATTCTTGGACCTGAAGTGCAACTTCAGAGTAGCACCAAGAATGTGATTTAAATTTTTAATCAATTACAACTATGATATAAAAGAACAGCAGAATACACAGATAACTTTCCTACCAGTTTCAGCCTTGCAAGAAGAAACAGCCTGTGTAGTGCTATGGATAGCTCAGAAGAAACTACCCCTTCAAGGAGCATCATAAATGGACAGTAACAAAGAATTGTAAAAAGTGATAGAGAAAATGCTGTGAAAATGTGTACGGAGTCTCCCGTGGAAAAATGCTTTCCCTTGAGATTTGTTTTGGGTTACTTTGTCCCTGAAACAGGACAGTGACAGGAAATTCCAAATGCAGTATCACCTTCAAGTTGTCACCTAAACCTCAAGCAGTTTAACTGCTGATGGCCGAGAATGTTGCTTAAGCATTGCCCGTGTCCAACCCCGGCTCGGTGCTCCTGTCCCCTCATCCAGCACAGTCTGGTGGCCAGGCAGGGGCTCCGAGCTGCTGCTCCGTGCTGGGTGTGTGCAGCCAGACTGGGCTCGGGTAGGCAGAGGGGCGTGGGCAGCCTGTGCTGCCCCTTGCTCAAGGTGGCCTTGGTGCCACCCCGTGTACACGGAGCTCCTTTCCAAGCAAGCACCACTATGGGCGGTTCTGTCCCCAGAGTCTGCCAACTTTGTCTGCAGACTTTTTGGAGCCCTAGCTGCAGGGGAATTGGGAAAAGTGACAGCAAGAGAGGACAGTGAGATACTTCATGTGTCAAATTCGATTCTCTTCTGTAATAGGTAACATGCAATCTTACTCATTACTAAGCTCCATCTTAAACCTTGTCATCCTTATTATTTGTATGAGGATGCTGTTTCAGAAGCTCACCCTTTGAAGAGCTGGGACCATTCTCTTTTCAGTCTGAATTTATTGACAGCAAGTTCTGCTTTTGTTGTTTCACCAGTGCTGTCCTTCAACTTTGATAATTCTCCCTTGTGATGTTGACCATCTGATGTGCCATCTTGCATTCCTCTAATCCTGTCTTCATCCTGGAAAAGTAAGCTAGCCAGTGTCTTTTAGTCTCATTTAGTATGGTAGGGTTTCCATTTCCTAGCCTTTTTCTGCCTCTGTGTAGGGAAATTAATTTCTGCAAATATGAGTGAGAACTATGTATGGTTTTTTATAGGAGACTTTAGCAGTGACTCTTTCAGTGGGATGCAATCTTCTGTATGTATATTGGAAATGCCTCTCCTGATTGATCACAGTCTTTGTAACTAGAACATGCTGATGACTCTCTTGCTGGTCAAATAGTAACATATTTTTCTTTTCCTTTATAATTTCAGCAGATGATTCCAGCATGCAACAGAAATTCTTGTTCCCATGTTCTAGGCATATGACCTTGCAATTTGAGTTGTTGCACTTGTTACTCTAGCTCTCAGTATTATTCCTTTAATACTCAGGAATTTCTGCATATTGATATTGCTTTCATTAATGCAATTCTGGTGTGGTTGGTTTGTGTTGAAGCTATTAAAGAGGATTTTTGAGTACAGAGAGTGCAAAGTTCACTCCTTGAGATTTAAGCTTAGTGGCGTCCTCTGTGCAAACCACTTCTCTTCATAGCCAGTTTATAAGAAAATTGCAACATCAGGTATTTAAGTGGAAAAGCACTAATTGTAGGGCATTAAGTATATAAGATCCCCAAGGAGCACAAAATAATTAGGGAAGATTATTAAAAGATGTGTGAAAGCAATGCACTGATCAGGGCATTTAGTAGGAAAAAACCCCTCAACTAAATAAATAATGATACACTGATGGATTTGGCCTGAAATAAAGGTGAAGGATCCCTGATCAGCAGCAGCAGCAGTGCCACAGGCAGGAAAGGCAATTCTCATGTGAAAGCTTTTAGGTCTGGTACCCAGGGAAAGAATAAAATCTCCGACAGTTGTCAGGAGGAGACTCATCAGACCCACAGAAGTCATGGTACCCCCCTAATAATCTGTAGTGAATTCCTAATACTCTGAGAAGGGAAGAAAGGAATTTTCTATAGTATTGGATAGATCTGGAGAATTGCTCCCCTTACTTTTTAAGGTATTTTGTATTATAATAATCATACTATTTTATTATATTGCACTTTTCTGTATTAGTATTACTGTCCAATAAGCTCATTTTTACTCAAAAATGGAAATAAAAGTTTATCAAACTCACTTGGCTCAAAAATTACCATATGTCTTGGTTTGAGGGGAAAAAACCAAGATGTTTACTCACAAAAGGAGGAGGGGGTTTCCTCCTCAATAATCACGCC
>JAWWLZ010000139.1:14269492-14312435 GCA_035041345.1 Poliocrania exsul
TCTCCTCCTGGAGAAGAGTTATACTTATGAGCAGTCACAACCTGGCTGGCTGCATGTGAGTTCCCAATCCCTCTCAAGCAAGACAGACGAGAGATCAGCACTCAGATGAATTCTGTCTCTCTTTCAATGTCTGTTGTCCCAAACAAAGAAGGAAAACTGGAAGCGACGAACCGCTGTGTGTCCTGGAATAAACAGCTGCGAGTTCTCTCCCTCTCTCGGGCCACTGCCCCAGCCGGGGTGGGCAGGCTGTGAGGCTGCAAGTGACGGTGAGACTGGAACAGAGACCGGGATCCCAAAAAATGCAGGAACCAGGAGAGCAGCCATGGCAAGGAGGAAAAGCACTACCTCACCACGAAAAAGAAACAGCAGCAAACCGGCTTCCCCCTACGCAGCACACCCACTGCTGCTGCGTTCCACCTAGCTACGAAAAAAAAAGTAAAGTCCCCAAAAACAAAAGAGACAGCCTGCTCCCATCCAACCAATCAAAGAGAAGACAGTAGCAATCAACTACTTCTTTTATTAACTAATGGCACGAGCAGTTAGTGGCAGGGGAGAGAATTTACATAATAATTCCAAACTACAACACCATAGGATCAAAGTAATATCTAATTCAATAATTTCAGTTCTCCCCATAAGAATAGCAAAATGGCCTTTTCTACCGTAACAAAAGTGAGGGAGAAGAAATTAATATTTTCATTTCAAAGAGTCACTTTAAAAAGACACTTTTATCTTCTGCTTAAGACTCTTCTTCTGACAGAATAGTTTGGGTTTATATCAGACTATATAGTTCAGTTCAGATCAGTAGATAAATTAAAAACCTGATCTTATGCTGGTGTTCCTGACTCTTAGCCAATCTTTATTGTGTTTTATAGTTTTCCACTATCTCATTGGCTCATTCTGTAAATCAAACCTGCCTTCATGAAATCCAGATGAGTAATATTCCCTATTCCTTTTCTGTCCAGTTCATTAATATTGGTGAAAACTCTAGCCATGGGATTTGGGGACTGTTTTTTCTCCATGTGTATCTGTGTGTCATATATTTCATTGTTTTCTCTCCTGTTCACCAAGGACCTGATGTTCTCCTTCATTTACACTTGACAGTGTCACATATTGAAACAATCCCATCTGTGGTGGACTAAATTAAAAAAAAATAAACAAAAAAAGCCAAACAAACAAAAAACCATCTTTTTGTGCAAATGTACTACTACTTGCCAAATTGTAATTTTGATGGTGGTAAACAAATTTCACATGGCTAAAATAAACTTTTGGAACTGGAGGATGTAGAGTTTGGGGAGTTGTAGTCCATGAATAGCCCTGGTTTATTAAATTTTGGCCCAGCTAAATTTACAGGTGGAGTTTGTTTCAATAAAATAAAGCCAGTAAATCTGTGCTCTGGTACCTTTTTGAAATGCATCAGAGCCTCTTCTGCCATGTGAGTCCACACTCTTGACTGACCTGTAAGATGACAGGTAGGCTGTGCTTCCTCTTCAGAAATGTCCAGAATCAGCAGCATGATACTTAGTTCAGTAGAAATCTGGAAACATAGTGCAAAAATTTTGGATTTTGATACTGTCGGTTGCTCTTTCATTGAATTAGTGACATCATCCCATATTTATGCTTATTGAACAAAGATAATACGTGTAACAGTTTCCAGTTTGGAAGTACAAGGCTATTCAGCAGAGGTTTGCAGGTGTCTTCCTGCCTAATTCCTTTTCAAAGATGCTTTAGGGTCAATATACCTCTTGATGTTGTAATTTTCTGTGACTTCAAGCATCTAAAAAGGAGATAGCAAGAGCTCTTTTGGTGCAACTTGCAGATATGTTCATTCATACACACAGTTTTCTGACAGTATTTGTGCTCTGTCCAGGTCTCCTGTGCTCTGCCACAAACTCAACCTCTGTAACCATCTACAGCAAGCAGCTCTGAATTTTGGGCCATCACTGGGTTAGTTAAGAAAGTTATGACTTTATTGAGCATGAGATTAGAGTGAATCCAGCCATGGTTTCCATTTCCTCATAGGCTGCTGGTGGCAGTTTCCCTTCTTGGTCTCGTTTAGCTGCTGTCAGACTTCCTCCTTTTACCTTATCTCACATCGTCCCTGAGAACACTGTAACCACGCAGAGAAATGAAGTGACACCTTGAGGGTTTGATTTCTCTGTAGGGGACTGTTGCCACTTCTATCACCCTGGAAAATGTCCTTAGGCGTTAGGGGACTGTGAGACACAGAAACCTTGAGGATTTCCGCTGAAGTGATCAGGGATGAAATGTTGGCATTTGAATTGCCCTTGTGTAGCATCCCAGCTATGTACCCATGGAGTTAATTAGAGTGATTCACACCTTCTTATAGTTGTTTGCTTACATCTGCCAAAAAACCTCCAACTTCACATAGTGAGTAATCCTCTCTTTACTGTAGGAAGGTTTTCTTCACAGTCCTAAATGCTAGAATTTGTAAAGGAAAGCTAGGGTTTAAGAGCATGATTACAAGCAATTGATTGCTGAATCACTCAGGACAGCAGAACATGCAGAATATTATTCTTGAGAGAATCACAGTATGGTTGCAGTACAAAGTGCAGCTCCACCACCACTTCCTCACAGCAGAGTTAGCTTTTTGCTCAAGTCTATGTCCAATCAGGTTTAAATATCTCTATGAGTGGAGACTTTGGGCAACCTGTGCCAGTGTTTGACCTTGCTCACACACCAAAAGGAAAAAAAGTTTTCTTACATTTAAATGGAATTGCCTGTGTTTTAATTTGTGTCCTTGCCTCCTCTCCACTATAGAATCATAGCATCGATTGGGTTGGAAAAGACCTCCGAGATCATCAAGTCCACCCTTTGGTCCAACTCCAATCTGTTTACCAGATCATGGCACTCAGTGCCACATCCAATCTCAGTTTAAAAACCTCCAGGGATGGTGAATCCACCACCTCTCTGGGCAGGCCATTCCAATGTCTGATTCATCACTAAGAAGAACCTGACTTTATCTTCTTAGTCTCCCCACATCAGGTATTTATACAGGTTGGAAAGATCTCACCAAGTTACTTTTCCTCCAACCTGGAAAGCCCTAGCTCTCTCAGACTCTCCTTGTATGACAGATGCTCCATTCTCTTAATCATATTTGCTGGACTTCTGACTTCTTTGAAAGTCTAAAACAATATTTCAAGGCTGTGGCAGCTATTTCTGCCCTTGTGATGGAACAGCAATTTTTATTGCTGATGTAGTTGCAAAGGGGGATTGCACATGCATGTCAATTGACTTATACAGTGCATTTTCCCTCCTTGCTTTATTCCATTATTAGTGCTTATGGTCATTTTATTTGCTTTCAGTTTTGGTCTGAGTTATGAGCTCTGCCCACCCAAGACATTAGATATCCCCTTCAGTTTTCTGCGGATGAGAGTGCCTGACCCCTATTGGCTTCCTGGCAGGGTGGAAAAGTGAGAGTGGCACTTAATTCACTCCCAAGGCATGCTCCATCAGGCACGTGGTCCTGTTGTTCCTTTCTATCTCGGTATTGCAGTGAAATGTGCCTGGTGAAAGTGGCACCAGAGGTGGATGCCACACGGTCATTGCTGCCTGCAGAGTACAATGGTAGGTACTCCCTAAGCTGAGCAAAGCCTGGATCTCTTGGTCCTCAAAAGCAACTTTTTAATTTTTATCCTTCTGGTATTTGTCTGGGGTATAATTCAAACAGATACTCTTCCTTTTGTGTATGTGTATGTTTGTGTAAAAATCCATGCAGATGCATGGACAAAGAGTGTTGGAGAGATGTCCCTCTGACAAATCCAAACCTGTGTGACAGCTTCATAGATGGTAGGAAAGTTTTTGTGACAGAGTGGCAGATTGATTTAACTGATTTTAGTACCTCATATCCAACGTGCCTTTTAATTCTTCACATAAAGAGAATATCTTGTGGGTACACACTGATGGGTGTACACTCTGTCTTGGCACTCTCTGCAGGGCTGGGGACGGTGAGCCATGGTGGCTCTCCACAGTCTAATAGCAAGAGACAGCTGGCAAGTTGTGGAAAGTGATTCTAGGAAGGTGAGACAGACTGCTCTAGAAGTGGGCTGTGCTTGGCATAGTTCTCCAAAGCAGACAGATTTGGCAGAATTTGTTCAACATAATTCAGTGCTAAACTGCGTGATAGTGGTTCTGGCTCTCACACGTTTTGTATCTGTCGCATCCTGCCTTCAGATTGCTGTGACGCTGTGCCCGGGTGCAGCCTCCTTCGCTGTGCCCCCAGCTGCCTTGGCAACCACTCTGCACCACAGGCACTGAGCAGAGGGCTCCAAATTTCTGGTTCATTTCATGGCATTGTAACCACAGAGGCTGCAACTGATGCAGCATTACGTATCCTTCGCAGCTTTTTCTGGGTGTGCTGCCAAGCAGCTTTGCATCTCATGCATGTGTGTTGCAGTACAGGAATAGAGAGACTATGTCCTGAGCAACCAGTTTCATAATTAGCAAAGTCCCTTTCAGAACTGAAAATATTATTGCAAAGAACAAACTACTTCAAATCATCACATGGCCTTTTGTTCCAATAAGCATGGTGTTTTCTCTGGCTAAAACAGGACAAGTGCAATATGCAGTGCATGTGTAGTTGTGCATGCCTGAGTTTTCTTCAGCAGTCAGTATTTATTGGCTATTCCCACAGCAACTGAGGGGAATGTGATCAGATCCTCCTGAGGAACCCATGAAACTCATAGTCTGTTGGCCAGTCTCTCTCTTAGTGCAGCACAGGCTAAATAGGAGGGCTTTGCATGAAGTACTGTGGGCACGTGAAGTTTGCTTCTTTTCCTTGGGAAGTCACTGCATGAATTATTTTGCCAGTTGTTTACAGGACACTCATTCAGGTCCATGTCCAGTGGCTGTCTTGAAAGGCACTTGACATCTATTTGAAAACTTGTTTCTTGATTTAGTATGGGCTGCCTCTATACAAGGTAAATTTTATCTTCCCTCTAATACGGTGCAGTCTTCTTACACAGGCAAAAATACTCATTTTTTATTTCATTTCCCTTTTATATTTGTTCCTCCTAAAGCATGATCAACTTATGGTAAAGGACAGAAAAACAAAATCATTCCACTCAAACCACCTGGTTCCATTTAGAATAAACCTAAACTAGACACCATTCATTAAACCTAGCAAACCAAAAGCTGTTGAGAAATATCACCAGCTTCAAATTCAAAGCAAAATTACCAAATTTGACAGTTTCATCACATGTGGAAAAATAAATATTTTTTACCCTTTCAAACAGACATCTCGTATTATTTTTTGATAAGTTTTCTGAATCTCCAATAGTTAGTCAATAGCAAGTGATTTTTTAAAAAAGCAAAATCATAGTTGCTATAAATATTCTTAAATATATAACACAAATGGAGGTCAAATTTGAGAAATGTTTCCTGAGCAGCTACACTCATACAAAGTACTCAATGGGAAAAATGGGACTTTGTCTTCCATGTATTCTTCTGGGAAGTGAATTTGGGACAACAAAGTCTGTCCAGCAAGTTCCTGGGACCTGTGTTTTGATGGAGGTGACAGAAGACAATGTGAGGCAAGAATGACCACAAAGTGATAGAATGTGGGTTTTGGAAAAGGAAGAAGGGAAAGCAGCAAAATAACACATTGGCTTCAGGAAGGACAGTGTAACCACCTTGGAGATTTGTTGGGAAAGAAGACTAACAATAGTTAATGACCTCTTGAGTTGAGTGAGGCTTTTGGTGCTGCTTCCCACAATATGCCCATGGTAAGCAGCGAAACCAGGAGTAGGTAAAACTGTAATTAAGTGGTGAAGTGTAGCTGTCAAACCCCAGGGACCACATGCAGTTCTGCAGGAGTCTGTGCTTGCTCTGGTATTCATCAGTCCTTTCATGAACGTTGTGGATGAGGGAAGAGAAAGCACGTTTATTAAATGTCTGGGTGACACCATGCAGGGAGTTGCCAAAAGCACTTCAGAGGACAGAGCTGAGTTCAGTCTTACCTTGAGGAATTGAAGAAACAGTCTGAAAAATAGCAGCTAATGTAGTGAGGACAAAATTCTGAGCCTGGAGGAATGAGGAGTGCCACAAAGAAACAGGAGGGATGAATGCCCAGGCAGTGCAGCTTAAGGGAGGGGTGTGGATTAGTCTTGGTCAGATGCTGCGTGTAGAGCTGATGTTGTAGGCATTGCAGAAAGGGCAAATACCCAGCTATGATCTTGGGAACGTCAGGCACATGTGGTAATTCTGCTTTGCAGTTGGAGCCCTGAATTCAGTTCTGGGCTCTGTAACCCAAGAACAATATGGAGGACAGTGGTGGTCAGAGGTTTACAAAACATAAGCTGTACATAAACGTTTAAGATTTTTTTGCCAGTTTATTTAGTCTGGAGAAGAAAAGAGGGGAGACATGATAATGACATTCAGATATGTAAAATGACAGCTTTGAGAGGAAAGTAATAAACCTTGCCTATGTTCATGTGAGCAGAATGACAGGCTTAAATGACAGCAGAGGAGATGGAAGTTACACACCAAGTAAAACTTCCAGCAGTGGGATGTTTTTGCAAGGGCACAACTGTTCCAGGAGGCTGTGGAGCCCCTGTCATGGAAGGATTTTTAAAATAATCAGTTAGAGAAGCATCTGTTGGGACTGATGGGTAAGTTTGGGGTGTGGCTGGTATGTCTCTGAGTGAGGGAGAGAGAGCCTGGCCTCCTGAGGTCCCTTCCAGCTCTAGTTCTGGGATATAAATTCAGCAGCAAAGCTATAATGGCAATTAAATAACCTCTTGAAGAGACTTGATAGATGAGGAATTTGATAGATGGTTTATAGAGATTCAGCATGCACTGTTTTGGACTCTGCATCTTATTCAAACCCATCTGTAGTTTCATAACCTCTTTTGTCTTTCATAATATCAGAATCTTTTGTAAATGTGAACATCAGCACTGAATGAGACTGTTTCCTGAATATGAAACTTTTCCAAATGCAAGATCAACATGAAATACAGAGACAGGTTTTAAAATTACTTTTCTCACTCTGCAAGAGGAATCAGAACACATCATTCCTGACATTTCTTTTTAGAGTTACCTTGGGGTTCTCCAGATCTCACCTATCTTAGCTTGTATAAGTTTGTCTTCCATAACATTTGTCTGCCTGAGAATAAACTAAATGCAGAATTCATTAGCTTTGGACAGGTGGATAGATAAAAAGGTGCCCTAGATGTGTTTATTACCTTCTCTTTATGAAAGAAAAGCCCCTCTTTCAGGTGGACTTGTGAGTAGAAATTGTCACAGTGACATAAACAAAAAAAGGAAACTTTGTACATACCCCATAATGGTCCTACCTGTGCACAAATGTTTGAGTTCTCTTAAAAGTTTTTTTGGAAGTGTGTCCTAAGCAGAATCGTAGAAAAGAAATTAAAAGGGTAGAAACCTATTGGCCTTATGGAAATGAGTTGGTTTTGGTTTAAAAATAACAATAGGAGGAAATTAGACTTTCATAAGTTCGTATAAACTCAATGTTGTAGCACCCAAAAAAACGTGTTACAAGCAGTGTAAGTGTTTGAGATCAATGTGAGGGACACCTGCTTGGGGGTGAATTAGAGGGAACTTCTGTGTTAGTTCATTATGGCACATGTTACTATTGTCATGGAGATATTTTCAGGAGGAAATGAAATAAAGTATATTATTCAAGGATAACAGAGAGGACATTATCAGGTTTTTCTCTCAACTTGATGTCACAATATACATGTTGTAAAAATATTTTTCAACAAATGACTGCATTATTGCAACTATAGGATTCCTCTAAAAATCTGCAACTCCAGTCACCTTGCACAGAATTTACATAGATTGATTTAGGTTTTGATCTGGGGATTCTCTCTCTTCTTGGTTGTTTCTTAAATTTTGAGCTTAATACAGACAATAAAAGCAAATTTCAGAGCTTTATGATGCAGATGAAGTTTATCACAAGCCTCATGATTTGCTAGGGAGCCTTCTGTTGTACCAGTCCAGTTAAAAGAGTTGTGAGTTCTGATGCAAAGGGAGAAGGTGGAGAGTGGCTTTGTGTTTTGAAGGCAGTGTGTTCTGACCTTGTCTTTGCCTTGAGTCTTATCACCCTGCTTCTGACTGTCCATTTTGGAGCACTGGGCCCAATCTTAGTGAACTGGGCTTCCCTGTTTTCCCATGTGTCTCTATGGAGTCAGCTTTAAAAATCATCTTTTACCTGTTTTTATTCTTTTCCCAAACCCCTACATTTTATCACTTCTTGGTAACCTTTTCAAGTCTTGTTGTCTGTCATTGTGCATTTGGAATACTTTTGTGCCTAATATTAATGTTTCTTTTTGTGGGCTGTGCAAGCTCTTTATTGAAATATTTCCAACTTTTTTGGCTGCTATTTTTAGAAAGAGGAGCTTAAGTACCATGCCACTGATACATAAAATCACTTGAGTTCTATTTTCTTCCACATCAAGGATTTTTAAATTGTCATAACATTACTGCTTTTTACCATGCTCCATAGTAATGTTAAATATTTGCAAAGGCATTGAGGGGAAAATAAGAGCATTAATTGATAAAGTTTTTTTTTATTTGAAAAGGAGATTTTCTCTGCTTTTTCTGTGGAGTTGTTCTGTCATTCAGACTGATTTGTGGGGAATACAGAAAAAATTTATGCCAAGAAAGCAATTGCTTATCTCAGTTAATAGTGGATGAGTCTGCTCACAGTGAGAGAGACATCCTAAAGCAAGACCAGACAGGATGCTGTGATGCAGATGGAGACTGCAGGACCAGTCAGGATCACTGATACCTTAGATCAGCTGTGAGACATATCTTATTGGGGAACTACAGTATCTGGAAGGACTCCACTGTTTATTTAACTGACTTATTAGAAATAAGAATTCTGGTCCTACAAGATAAAACCTTTGTGGAAGTAAGTTGGAAAGGGAGTAAGATACATAGTATTTGGAGCACTGCAATTTTGTAGAGTCAATATATTTTTTAGCTTGGGAATCTTTCACAGGCTTTCGGCAAACAAGCTTGCAACAGAGCCTTAATTACATATTTCATAGAAGTAGTTCTCAATTTTTAAATACAGTGTGTTTGCCAGAGGTGATAGATGAACATATAAGGGGAGGGCTCCAAAGCAATAAAATGCATCTTTGATGATGGAAATACTGCAGAAAATAGGAAGACAGTATACTAACATAGATAAATGCAGACAGAAGGAAAGAAAATTTCTTTGAGCAAATAGATGTTTTTAAAGCAATGTTTGTGTGATTGTCTGACCTCAGTACCTTGTTTCTGAATAAATAGTTTCTTGAACTTTTTGTCTTTTAGACATGACAAAGCAGAAATAACCTTAGAAATGGAATTTTATGATATTCCTGTAGAGCTGCATTTCTGTAGAGCTGTATTTTCCTCTTAGGTGAATGTGGGGTATTGAAAGATCATAATGGACTGGCAAGCAGGAATTCACTTCAGGCTGGGAGTAACCACAAGTTAACTGATGGCTGTTTGGTGTCCCAAGTCTCTCAGAGCCCAGTGAGATGCCTTGCTGTTGGACATCTGCACAGTAGTGTTCATCCTCTTGCCATGGGCTCATAGAAACCTGGCTACATTTCCCAGCACTGTTTCTTAGTCAGCTTATTAATTTTCTGGTTTGGTGGAATTTTGTAGGTACTCAGCTTCCATGGGACCTTCCTTCTGTATCTTGTACTCTTCACATCACATTTTGTCCCTTGGAGTGTGAGGAGGGAAGTATCACACGCTTCCTTTCCTCTTTTTCTGTACCATTTGTCATCTACCTTTTCCCAGGTCACCTCATGTTCAGAGTTTGGCCACCTCTCCTTCCCAGCTCTCAGCCTCACCCTGGGTTCTGTCACTAGACCTTTTGGACATCTGACTTCTTTCCTTCACACCATTTGGTTTGCAATCAGGATTTACTGAAAATATTCCAACACCACTCTCTATTTTCACAGGATTTATGTTCGCTTAATTTTCAAAATTACCTACCTGACCATCTGTGTGGTGTCAAACTGTCTGAATAACCCAAAATACAACAATGACACACTTCCAGAAGAATGGAGAGAAAATTAATTTTGACCTTCCTTGTTAAGACTTCTCACTTCCATCTCTTTCAGGATACTTATTGCAAAGGACAATCTATTTAATTTATATCCACAGGATTCCATCTGACCATAAGGATCTGTCCTTGTACATTTTCTTGCTTCTGAGGTCTATGGGAGGTGTGAAGATAAAACAGAGAAGCAGCTGTTTAAGTGAGTTATGCGATGTGAAAGCAGACAGGAAACCAGC
Source organism: Poliocrania exsul (assembly GCA_035041345.1). NCBI lineage: Eukaryota > Metazoa > Chordata > Aves > Passeriformes > Thamnophilidae > Poliocrania > Poliocrania exsul. Next base: position 14,279,768 of record JAWWLZ010000139.1, read on the forward strand.
AAAGGTTACAAATAAGAATTTATCTTCTTTGAATGACACTTCAGCATACTTGTTTGTTTTCTCAGCTTTGTCTTTCTCACTTAAGTAGTGGTTCTGTTCTTTCCATTGTTTGTATAAAGGTAGAAAGTTAGTCTTGGCATTGAACAACAGATCAGAACATAATGTAGCATAAAAGCATAATGAAGCAGTAATTGAAAAGTACATAAATGAAGTAAAAGAAAATTAGTAAACAAACTCCCACATAACAGAATCCAAAGCCAGTCCCTGGAAACTTTTTGTGCCTGACATCTACCAGCAGTCACAGGGCTACTTTGGAGACTCCACACAGTTACTTATGTATTCGGGTCACTTTCTCCTCTTCTTCAGTTACAGCTTCAACCAGATATGCTATCCTTCTCCAAGGATATCTTGACAAAAGTCAGGGTAAAGACTTCTCAGAAGGGGTGGTTAATACCCTCTCCATATTGATATTACCAGTTTGAGGGGAAGAGATAAAAAAATTAATCACTAAATGTGAACATTGTAAACACGTGTGTGCAGTTACGCCCAACAGCTTCGCAAAGGGCGAAATAGTAGCTCTTTCAAGTTGCTGTTCTTTGTTTGCCAGAAATTAATCTATTTGGAGGGGCAAGAGGAGGAACAGAACAATATTTCTGCAGCTGATGTCCACCCTGTCCTCACCTCAGGGCAAATACAGGTGCTCACAGTCCTGACAGTTGCTAACCCCTTCCTGCATGATCAGCTTTACACAGCTACTTGTTATGAAGTTGATTTGCAGTTAGTAGGGACATGATACCAGGGGATGCAGAAGGGTGGAAAGGTGTCCATAAAGATGTATTTCACTATATTTAATTAGGTTTCACATAAATGTTTTAGTCTTTAACAATTATATGCAAAAATAGTTCAAAATAATTCTATCACTAGCCTGTAAATACTGTGTTTCTTTTCTGTCTTTGTTTTTAACAATGTACTGGAGAACTTAGAGGCTTTTCATTTTACTAAGCATATTTTGTTTTAAATTCCAAAACCCATACAGAAATGCAGTCCATTACTTAATAAGTTCAATATTATCTTGTCATGTATGCTTTTCTAATGTAGAAGTTTTGGAATTTGCTGTGGAGTATTCACTTAAAACAGAAATCTTGTATCAAGTCCTTGGTTTTGTTGTGTTTTGTTTTCTTTTCTTTTCTTTTTTTGTTTTCCTTTCCATTTTAGGGATGCCATGGTGAAAGATGGATTTCTGTGAGACCTCTCTGACAATGATGATGTATTATTTAACATTAGCTGGTCTCAGTCCATCCTCTTCCTGGTCCCTGTGTAAGGTGTTCTTACAGGCTAACCATACTCACATACAATGCTTTGGGATGCACAGACCTTTGGAACACTGTACACAATCCAGTGTTATGGTCTCAGAGTCACTGGACCTGCACTCACTTTGCAGCAAACACCATTCCCCAGCATTAACCAGAGACAGCCCAAGGACTGAATGTGGAATTTGGCTCCCATGATTCCTCAGGTCACTGGCGAGCTCAGATGCTGGGCATGTTCTGGAAATATTCCTAGACCACTGTATGGACACAGAGATCCAGTTTCTAGGCTGCACACAAAGCTGCCCAGAGGGTGAGGTAGGTGGAAGTAAGTGTTTTTCCTTGGAGCTGAGAAGTCTTATGCAAAGTGCTGAGGCTCCTGTTGCAACAGAGACCAACTCTGGTTTGCCATGGTGTCTTGGTTTGAGCTGGCAAAATGCCAACTGTCCAAGACAGAATGAAAAGGGAAGAAGGGGGAGAGGGAAAAAAACTCTAAACCAGGTTTATGCTAAACTAACTATATGTATTTATACAGAAAAGAGAAAATTAAGAGAAAACTACAATATAACACACACTTACACAAGTTATATATATATATAACAAGAAATAACTTCCCACTCCCCAGTTAATACAAAGTAAAGTCTATTACCCTAGATCTGTAAGTACTCTAAAAGATACATAGCAAGAAACAGAAAGAGTAACAACAAAATGTTTCTACTTCCCTGAATTCAAGCAAAATGCAAGCAGAGGCAGCAGCAGGAGCAAGGCCTACTCTAGCAAGACAGGAGTTGCACTATGTCCTGTTTGTACCTCGGCTATGGTGGAACTGACTAAGCCACTCCCACACACTGGATTTTACCCCTTTTGAGATGATGTAATATGGTATGGCATACAATATTATTGGCTAGAAGAAGTCAGCTGTTAGATAGCTCAGCCCAGCTCAAGACAGCTGACAATTCCAGGCCTAGTCTGAACTTTAAAACCTAAATTTAGGCCTATCAGCTAAACTCATAACACATGGACAAGGTAAGAAACTTGGAAAAGCACTTCGCTACAGGGAGAAGATTCAGTCCAAAGAGAAGAAAGAAGCACTGTAGTTAGGACTCCAGGAGTAAATCTTTAAAGTAAACAGAAGTAATTTCAAAACGCCCATAGTATACACTTTTGAAGGAATGAAAATATGTAGCAGCTTTGCAAAGGACTAGTTTTCACCAGCTCAAGGTAATCAGAAAGCTGCTATTTTTCCAACTTCTCATCACAGAGAAGAGGACATTGTATTTCTTTTTCTTAAAAGATAAAAGAGGGCTGATGACTAATACTGAAGTGAATTGTTAAGAGACTTATTTACTTAATTGAGCCTGCTTGTTTGGTATGTGTGCCAATTAATTCATTTTTGTTGTGACCATATTGAAGCAACCTACACCCTTGTGACCTTCCCTTATAATTATTACCATTTTCCTCTTTTGAAGCACTATTTTGATTATGTACTCAAAATTCTCCACTAAAATATCTGTAGCATTAGCACAGATTTTCCCATTGTTTGGAACTCAAGGATAGTAACAAAAAGAATCATTCTTTATTGAAGTTCTTGGAGGTTATGGGTCACTTACAGCCCTTAGGGGATGAGGGGTGCCTTCCTTTTTAATTTCACAAAATGACTGTTTTGAATAGGCAGAACTTGTTTTCTAACTAGAAATTCTTATTTTAAAAAATGTGTTGTTGGATGGTAGCACTCAGAGGTGCTTCACAATTCCTCTGGTGTGAATATTGTACATATTTCAGGGTCACAGGAGAATGTCACAGCAGCAGCAAAGGGGCTGGCAAGTATGACCATCCCTAAATTTGCTGAGGTTGCTATGTGGACTCTCTGCCCCAAATGAGGCATCGTTTTTATTATTGCTTAAATTAAATACAGTATTTGACGGCACTTTGCCCAAACCACAGTGGAGTCATCTGGACAGCCCTCTGTGAAGGGGTCATCTGGACAGCCCTCTCAGTCATGGCAGCCACGTTGGCACTGGTAGGAGAATCTAAATGAGGGGTTACCCATGCAAGGGAGATGTTTAGTCCTCAGTGCTTCATCGGATCAATGTTTTTGGACTCCTGTCCCCAGCTCCTTTCCCCGCCCCCCCAGGTTAAATGAGAATCCCAGCCAAGTGGTTTCCCTCCATCATGGTCTGTGCACGTGCACTGATGGAGACAGTTTTCGGCAGCAATCCTGCGGGCGGTGTCAGTTTAGAGGAAGGTGCTCTGCATGTGGCATCTTTCACTCCAGTGGAACTGGAAGGTTTTTTACTAGAAGGAAGTTTTACACCAAGCCCCCTCACCACTGGCTGTTGTGTTGGGAAAGCTGCAGAGTACCCCCACGGTTTTGTGCATCTCTTACAAAAGCAGTCCCTTCTCAGGCAGCAGGACCCTTGCACACAGTATTTTTTTACTCAAGACTTGCTGATACTATTTCTTTTATTGATTTAAATAGTACCACTGCTTTCCCCAGTCTCTGTCTGCTTTCTGCTCCCTTCTATCCAAATTGAAACTGGCCACGCTTTCAGCTTCTTGAAGCACTGTATACAGTTTTCCTCTTCCTCTTTCCCAGTCCTTTTCTCTCTACTTCCTTACAGAGTGCCTTCATATCTGTGCTTTATGCTCCGTGGAGTTTCCTTTTTTGTATTGCAGTCTCTCTCTGTTCCTGAAACAATTAAAGCCACTTCTTTAAAGAACATGGCTTGCTCTGGGTTGCAGTTTTTCAATGGATGGCCCTCTATAGGGCTGGAGATTTGATGTCTGTGGACAGCAGGTGCTGGGTAGGGCTTACCTCAGATGCCAGCCACACATTGATGTGCTGTGTCTTCTTTTAATGCTTTCCTGAGCAGTCTTCTGGTCTTCAGTGTCAGACTGCCCATGTATGTGTAGCTGTGGCACTTAAGGACCTAGTTTAGTAGGGGACCTGGCAGTTAATGATGGAAGTCAATGATCTTGGAGGTCTTTTCCAACCTAAATGATTCTATGCTTCTATGTAGCAAAAAATTGCTGCATCAGTAGAAAAGAAAATGTCTGGAAATCTTCCTTCAGCCATGACTAATAAGCCACTGTAAAACAGACCACCATCTCAGACCAGGCCTTCTTCATGCACCAGGCAAAGGTGGGTGATTGGAAAAGACAAAGGAGTGGTCATTCCACAAAACCATAATTAGAGGTTAATGCCTTGCCCTGCTCACTCTTGACTTTCTCTCTTTACATAATCTGATTTAACTCTTTGACTGTGCCTTTGTCCAGAGCACTTTGGCTAAGTGTTCTGCTTTAGAGTACGTATGAAGGGTGCTGTATGTAAGATTCATTTCCTTTCCATCACTGGGAGTTTCCTTTTTACATGAACTCATGTGCCAGATCCCACAGCGTGCAGCCCAAGTGTTGCATTTTATATGGCACCTACAGGACTACTGAATAAAAGCTGCAAGTGTTCAGAGTTCTTAAGATATGCCTTTATGTCGTTTTTGGCACAGAAACAGAGAAGCTGGGGCTGGAGGTGGGAAATGGATTGCCATCTTGGAAATTTAATGACCAGCTCTTTCCCTGCGATGTGTGTGGAAAAGTGTTCGGTCGGCAGCAGACTCTGTCTCGGCATCTCTCGCTGCACACAGGTGAGCCAGCACTTTGTGGTTGTTCTTCCAGCACTGAGGAATTCTGTGTGTTCATCACTCTTTGTTTCAAGGGAAGAAAAAGAAGGTAAGCAGAAGAGTGTGTGAGCCATCCCCGGCTCCTCGCACTTAGAGCAGAGCCAAGTGCAGAAACAGGACAGAATGTCAGAGTGGCATTTAGGGACTAAAATGACATTTTATTTCTACTTGTAATTTATCCTTTCAAAATATGTAAATTCAAGTTTGTTCAGGTTCCAGTACACCAGACTGTAGATACCAACTGGTTAGCCAAGCCTGCAGTTTTGAAGGGAGGAGACAGCCTTTTTTCAGGACAGATTTGGTGGGTTTTTTTGGACAGACATATCATTCACCTGACGAGCTTTTTAAATGTCACTGAACAACAAAAGATTTAGCCGTGGTGTTTCAGATCTGTGAAACTGAAAGAATTTAATGTCTTGTTCATCTTTGCTCTCATCATACAGTTCTGAAAGGAATAGGGGCTGTTCTGCCCCATATCAACTTTCTTAAAGTGAATCAGCTTTAAATCAACTGAGACAAACAGAGGTTTATATGGAAGATGCACTCTGTCAGAATGCTGAGGTGCACAGCACAAAATACGACTTAGAAGCAAGAACTTCCCATGTAGTGCTGAAAAATCCTTTTGCTGTAACACCGGTGGATGTTGTGGCAGATGAACCTTAGGAGTTAAACGGTGGGGCCAGTTCTGCGCACGCTGTGCCTCACCTAAAAAATCCACTGCGCAGGTTGGAAGGGCACACCCATGTGGGGAGAGCCCTTTTCAAATCTGCATTCACGAAGCCTGGCCATGATGATGATGGTGATGATGATGTTGTAGCACCTAGTACAGCTGTGCTGAAAAGATTCAGATGCTCTGCTCCATGGCCTCGTGCGGTGTCCTTAGTCCTAAGCTGCTGTACTGAATGCCTTTCCCCTAACACTTGTAACAGGGTATTTCAAATTGAGAGCAGCAGATCCTCAAAGGAAAAGGTTGTAAAAGCTGATGTAACGTTTGGTTATTTTAATCAACTCCTCGCAAAATACAGCCTGGCATACATACAAAACCTGTGCTGCCAGATCTTAGAAATGTTTAATGTAAAATGAAAAAAAAAAATATTTTAAATTGTGAAGCGTCAGAAATTCATGATGAATTTGTTTAATTTTTTTGACTGTTCTTTGAAGGAGCTTTTTTCAGTAGTTTATGTTTGGAACTGGACTAATCATACAGTGTTACCTTTCCTTCCCATTAAAGGGTCCTTTTCTTTGCCTCTCTGTATCACCTCTGATTTTAATACAAAATCATTAACTATCAGCTCTCTGCAAATGATCACATGGGAAACCTCAACAATTACTAAGTCCAAAAATCATATAAAGATACCAGGTAAAGGAAGTAGTTCTAGACTATTGACCTGTTTCTCCACTGGCTTTGCTGCAGGTCTCAGAGCAGCAGTTGCCCCAGTTTTCCAGTTCGTAAAGTTTTATATTATCTGACTATGAATGGTAGAGCAAATTAAAAAACCTAGCCCTAAACTACCTTCTAATTAGTTTTTTTCCTGAGTAATTGCTGCAAACTCCTATAAACTTTTCAAATGTTGAGCTCCCAAAGTACCTCATCCTGAAAGCTGCTCAGAGAAACCCAAAGGAATGCATGCTTGGTTCCTGGCAGCTTGAGAAGCAGCTGCCTCCAAAACGAGGTGCACATTTAGGGTTTTCTGCTTCTTTTTCAGAAGAGAGAAAATACAAATGCCACTTGTGCCCTTATGCTGCTAAGTGCCGTGCTAACCTGAACCAGCACCTGACGGTGCATTCCGTGAAGCTGGTGAGCACAGACACCGAGGACATCGTCAGCGCCGTCACCTCCGAGGGCAGTGATGGGAAGAAGCACCCCTATTACTACAGGTGAGGACCTAGGCAAGGGCTGGGCACCAGGCACTCTGCTCTGCCTGCTGAGGGCATGTTACAGGGCCACCCTTCTGGCGTTGCAGGGCAGAACTGGGATGGAAGTATTTGTCTTGCCTGTATCTGGCTTAGGCTAAACAGCCAAACCCTTCTGGCTGCCTTGTGCTGTTTGACTTGGCTGGCCATTGGGAAGGACTCTGGGCTTTGGTGTGGGGTTGGTTTTTTAAAGGGCTTTGAGAGGTAGCTGGGCTCTCAGAATTCCCTTTAACTCTTTATGCACTGTTTGTTGAAGTTTTGTGTTTGGAAATATCCCACCGTGTACACAGATTTGTGGCAAATCTAAAGCACTGCACTTCTGACAGCTCCCTTGTTTTCAGCCAAATCTATGAAATCAAATAGTTTTAAAGTGTAATAAGAATTGTTATATCAGTATACCTATTTCCTCTGTTTGCTGGAGGTATATACACTCAGTGACCAACATGCCTAAAGAAAGAAAACTCTTAGGAGAATTTCCCTGAAAAATAAAAAGGAATTGCCCAGAGAAAATGGATATTTAGACATTCTCCTTGCTGTATGCCCTGTTGTGCACTCTGCAAATGGCACTGGGCACTCTAGTGGCCAAGCAGATTACCAAATCACTCTTACTTTTAGTCAAAGTGCCAGGAGCAGATTTAATTACAAAATCATAGAAGTAAGAAATAAATGAGACCTGCTGGATTAGATTATCTAGTCCTTCCCCTGGGAAAGCAAAACAGTGCCCTAGAGTATATGCCTTTTTCAATCTTTTTGGCTTGTTTTAAATGTTAATGGCCTAATCAAAGCAAGAGGAGGGCTCTGGAAAGAAAGTTAAATGAAAGGGTCCTTTCCACTGCCTCTCAGTATCATTCTGTTATGTGCTGGCTGCAAAATCTGTATCCCTGCTAATTATTCACATAGCTGATGACTGCTGTTTTCCAGTCAAGCATAAGAAATGTTTGAACCAATTTTTACTTGCTTACACTGAAACTGCCAGGCAGTTTTGCACAAGATCCCAGTTTGGCATGGGAACCATTCCAGGGCTTGAAAATCACTCCTGGAGTGTGCAGCAAGCTCTGCGTTTGTCAGTGTATCAGCTGTACTAAACATCTTGGCAAAGCTGCAATGCCTCTTATTGCCCAAAGGAATCAGCTAGGTGATGCACAGCATCTGGAATCTGTAGTTTTTAATTAACTTTATGATTATTTAGCATCATTATAGCATGTACAGGATTGTTGCATTGTGCCTGCCCTTAATCACATTGGCATGGCCATCAGTTCAAAGGCAGTTCAGCAGACAAAAGAATTTTGCAGTGAATATTCAACAGTGAGGAAGAGCAGAAATCCATACAGTGAGTTTTCTCTTGCAAATTTGGGGAAGGGCAATACCTTTCTGTTTGTGGTTTGTTTTTTCATGTTTCTTACTCACTCTTGAATTCCCTTCTGCCTGCAGCTGTCATGTGTGTGGGTTTGAGACAGAGATGAATGTCCAGTTTGTCAGTCATATGTCTCTCCACGTGGATAAAGAGCAGTGGATGTTCTCTATTTGCTGCACAGCATGCGACTTTGTCACTATGGAAGAGGCAGATATGAAGGCTCATGTCAACAACAAGCACACAGGTGATGATCCCTCTCTCCCAGCTGCAGTGATCTCTCTCTTCCTTGCTTTTTAGATGCAACCTTTACACTTCCCATTAGCACTCTGCTTTCACTAAAATGCTTGCTAATTAAGGCCTGATCTCTCAAAGTTGAAGTGAACTGGACTCCAGCCAGGCAAATAATCTGGTAGTGCAGATCAAATTTCAAGCTTAGTGAAATAAATGAAGGACTACTTAGCCCTTCTTCTTCCTATTCCCCTTATCCCTCAAATCCCCTTCCTTGTTGGAGTCAGCATATTTCATTTGTTTTTCTGACTGGTTTACTATTTCATCAAAATCCTGGTTTGACTTCAGTGATGATAAGGTCACTTTGACTGCTAATTGTGCATACCTGGCTGTAAGTCTGAAATAAACATTATGTTGAGCTTTGCTCTTGGGTGTGTTTGCCCCCACAGTCTATCAGTTTGGAATTTCACACTGATGTTCAGTTGACACTGTGATTCAACAATACCATAAACGTAACTTTATATTAAATAACAGAACAACTCATGTGTTCTCTCCCTGGTCCTGTTCACTTAATACCAAAGATAAGAACAACAGCAGTTTTCAAACAAGCTCCATATGCTTAGTCCAGCTAAAGAAGTCTGGCATAATTTAAGGAGAAGAAAATGAGAATCCTTTTCATTAATTTCTCTTACAGCACCAGGCAAAAGCATTTTGCTGCTACAAACTACTCACAGTTGTATTTACAATACTGAACCTGAACTGCATTTACCACAACTTTTCCATTGCTAAATTGCTTTTCCTGTCCTACCAGGAATCAAATTGGGAAAAGAGAGGGGTGGAAAAGAAGAGAGACAAGAATGCAACTGGTTGTGTTTAAAGATATATAAGCTAAATGTAACTACAGAAATATTAACTACTGAAAGGCTTTCAAGGGATTTTATACTAGCACAGCTCACAGCACTACTCCACTTCATATATAGGAATTCAAGGCAAATGAGATAAGCTACCCATAGCCATGTGAAAAGCTTGCATCAGAGCTCAAAATTGAGCTATGCTCTACTGTCTTTTCCTGTCATGGCTACAAGATTGAAACTGCTACTTGTCTTTTGAAGAAAAGCAAAAAGCTCTTTGTTCTTCCTTCACCCTGCCCAACTGAGCCATTCAGCTGGTGATTCAGCCAAATGCTCCCACATATGGCAAATACAGAGTGAAAAATAGAATGGATTTTCTGGGTCACTTGACTCCAGTCCCTTATCCTGTGATCTTACCAGGCCATAAACAGACTGTTTGTCAGGATGTTGGCATATGCTTTCAAAGAAGTGCAATAGTTTTAAACAAACTGCTTCTATGGACAGAAGCTGCAAACTTTCCTGCATTAAAGATTAGGGACCTTTTGAAAATTTCCAGTGTGTGTCTTGCTATCAGCAATATATGTACGTTGTTCTGGTGCCAGAAGTGCCCTTTATCTGAAGCAGCAGTCCACCACCTCTTCCTCCCTCCAGCTTTCCTCTCTCCTTTCACAGTATTTATTCCCTTAGTATATTAATGGAGAGCAACCTGCTCCCCTCTGAATGCACATTGAGCCTTTTCTTATATGAAACACCATTTTCTCACTGTACCAATCCCTCACTGCACATGTTCTTGTTAGAACCCCTGCTCTTGACACGTGCAATCACAGCTGTACATGGTGAAATGAAATAAGTAATGGTTGCAGTGTAAAACACTAGCAGCTACTGGGAATAGCTCACACAATAACATTCTGTGATCATATTTACCTTCCTTGAAGGCTCAACAACACTGATTGCTCATATTCATCCCATGTTCTGCTCGAATTCTTCTTTTGTTTTCCTTGACTGTTTCCAGCGTAAGCACTTCTCATTTGTAGCAAAAATTCTTGTTACTGGCCCTTCAGGTCATAACCTTGTACTCTGTGCTATTAAATTTCATTCCATTTCTATTACTCTGGTCCCCAAGGTCAGTGAATCTTTTCTGAATGATATCCAGTCACCCTCCCTATTGGCAGCTCAGGTCATCAGATTTCATTAGTGCATTCCTACATTTTTATCTTAAAGGTGCCACTTCTGTTTGAAGTTAGGCACACAGGTGCTGGTGTTTGCAGAGGCCTTGATTATATTACACAGAGAATTTGAAGTTTTAGTAAAGTCTCTATTTAACACAGCTCTAATTGAAACAGAACATGGGTGAGAGGTAATAATTTGCCCATCCTTGCCTTGTTGGCTCATGGCAGTTCCTATATGAGAACTCTCACTCTTGTTCACTTTTAGTGTGTGATAGGGTTTGAGATTTGAACTGCATACATTTATTGCACACAGAAGGATGTTCTCATGGTTTTTAACTTTAGGTCCAGTTAAATAACATGCTTTTCAATTATCTTCAGTAAGAGATCCTAATAACAACAGGTAAATCTTGAGACCAGACAGTTATCTCTTACAATGATTGCAGAGGACGCTTTTCAGTACAATGAGTGAGATTATTCTCCATTACCCTTTGTCCCAGATTTACCCACTGGACCCATATAAATGGAAAGGTGGGGGAAGTTTAACTTGGACGAGTTGGCAGTTTTGGTTTCTGCACCCCAAACGTACAGAAGTTCTATTTCCTTTCTAAGTGACAAGTTTTTCATTGTTTTTGAATTCAGAGTAATCAAATCTTGGGATTTTTTCAGTCTGGTAATGAGGTGGAGTTGCATGATCCCTTCTCACTACCATTACATACACACTCAATTGCAGAATAAACTGAGAGATGTATTGTGGTTAAGGGCTAATAAAAAGGAAGGAGGTCCAACAATGATGTTTTGTTATCAGCTTAATTGATTTCAGACTTGTTTTATAAGCATGTTTGAATTAAGTTTAAATTTAAATACTTCCTCAAATTTAAAACAGGATCACAGAGATTCCATCTCATCTGCTGAAGTAGTTATTGCTCTTTATTTGTGTTTTTCAGCTGAAGAGATGAAGACACCCAGTGAATCTAACAGTCCATCTTCGTCTTCATTGTCAGCACTGAGTGATTCTGCCAATAGCAAAGAAGATGCAGATATAACCCCAAAACCCAAGGGGGCAAACAACCTGCTAGTCATTTCTGTAGTGCCTGGTAGTCAGACCTCAGTGAACACTGAAGAGAAGTCAGAGAAAGGTAAAACACTGTTTAACAAATACAAATTAATGCACCTTCTATGCAGTCAATCTGGCCACAATGTCAGCAATACTGTTATATTTTTCAGGTTTTGAATGTGTTTTCTGTAACTTTGTCTGCAAAACAAAAAATATGTTTGAGCGTCACCTGCAAATCCACCTGATCACACGAATGTTCGAGTGTGATGTGTGCCACAAGTTCATGAAGACACCTGAACAATTACTGGAGCACAAGAAGTGCCACACTGTCCCCACCGGTGGGCTCAAGTAAGGAAAGCAAGTACACAAACTTTTACTGTGTTAAGCATCTCTCATTCTGTGGGGAAAGGACAAAAAGAAGTCAGTCAGAAGGGGTTGGTTAACTGATAATCCAGATCTGGGGCTTCCTTTTATTTAGTGACCCATGCCCTGTCCTTTAGGCTTGCATCATTAGAGCAGATTGGTAACGTAGCAGCAGAGGTAGTGAGGCTGTAACAAACTATGGCCCTTTCCCTTTCCATGTCAAAGAGGAGACAGCATGTGATGGGCCCTACAGGGAATGGGGCAGTACACAGAGGTTTTGGCAGACTAAGGGTTTTTTTTTCATGAGAGCAAAGGCAAGCACGCAGCTCGGGCTCTGTTCTGCACCTGGCTCAAAAAAACTAAACCCCCATAGAGTCTCTTCAACTAGGTATTAAGTTACAACCTTAAAGGTTATAACCTTTGTATACTCTAATGCAAAGTCATTTCTCTCCAGGAATGAGTAACTTTGATACTTTTGGCTTTGGTTTGCATGCCCCAGAATAATCACTGTTGTATAAATTAACATCTAACGAGGAATGCAGTCTTTGAAGAAAAAAGCCCTTTTCTTTTGGCTATGCTGTAAGGTTTTTTGGTGCAGAGCAGTGTTCCGAGAGAATGAGAGTGCCTTTATGTCAAAGTCAGACCCCTGAGGGAAGGAGTGACTGCTGGGGCCATATGCTTGCTCTCTGTGGGCAGGCGATGTGATGTTATGAAAGAGGCACGTCCCTGGTCTCTGTTTGCTCCAGCTGCTGTAGGAAAAATGGCTAGGACCACTTCAAGCCCAGCTAGGCTTCAGCACAGGGCTCCCAGCTCCTGTGGCTCTTGCTAAGCAGACTAATGTTTTCAGTGCACTGTAAGTGTGACATGACAAGCGCACTACGTTTAAGGTTACCACGCACAACTCTATCAGTTTGTGCTGCAGCTTTTGAAAACTGGGTCTGTTTGCCAGGCAGCGTCTGGTCTCCAGCTCAGTAGTTCCATAAGCTGGGATCTGTGGTCACTTGAGATGTGATGAGTGAATCTGGGAAGAAGACCAGATTGAGAAACAAGTAATGTGCCAGAACGACAGGATGTCTGTCCTGGACATACAGACCAGTTGTCTAATGCACATTTGGTTTAAGCTGCACAAAATCTGTTCTATTTACCAGGGAAAAACCATGACCTATGACTCAAGTCTTCCTGACAGAATGTGCTTTTTAGTCTACATAAATTATTCCTGCCCAATTCAAGTAATAATTAGGTATCTTGAAAGCTGCACCTAAGAAAAAGCTCTGGTTTATTTTTTTTTAAGGCATCCAGAAGAGCCTGAAGAGATCTAAGTAGATTGTATTTTTCTGTCTCCTGTTTGCTGTGGGGGAAGAGAAAAAAACATGATTCTTCCAGCTCCAGGTCAAAATCTGAGATTCTGATCCAGAGAGCACCCAGCCCAGGAGAGGTATGTGTGCATAGACAGCCAAGTCTTCTGTTGCAATAGAGCTAATCACAGTAGAAGCCTCAATGCCAGGCTCCCTCTCTGGATCAGAGTACTTGATGTGCATCAGGAAAAATGTCCAGATGTTGTGGTATTGGTTTGTCCTCTTGTATTGCTCACTTTCCTCAGAAGGTTCTTGATTAGCTTGTAGATTAATATTAAACTTGTACATGCAACAAGTTGTAGCAAAGAAAACAGACATGGGAAGAAAGGATCTCAGCTTACAAATTATCCAAAATGCTAGAACACATTTAGCAGACCTGCTAAACAGTGAATGTGGATCTGGGACAGCTGGGGACACCTGAAATACAGAAACCAGGTGCCTTAATTGTATCTTTTTATCTAGCCCTGCTCTTTTAGCTCACCAGTTCAGTCTGGAAGGCTGTGTGCTGGTTTAACAGAGCAGAGAGCCCAGGCAGGTAGCTGTCCTCACCAGCTTCTCTCAGCTACATAAAGCAGCAGCGGGTGTGTTTGGGGTTTGGTGTTGTTCAGGCTTGTTCAGTGTGCAGCTCAGGCTTCTTTCCAAGCTTACACAATTCCCTCCTCTAGCCTTCTTGGCCCTTCCTGGTTCAGGAACTGGGCTGGGGCCCTTTGCCATGTCCACCGCGGGCCGGACGCTTGCTGCTGTGAGTAAGCACAACCCACATCCTGTTCCTACCCAGGAAAACATTCTGCCATGGCAGAGGCAGCTGTAGGCAAACACTACCAAACACACACCTCTTTGAACGTGGCTAGTTCATCTCCCAGAAATGGGAAGCCCTACAAATCCTCCTAACAGCCTGGCTTTCAGCTGCTCCTAGCAGGATACCCAGCAAGCTTATTGTTCAAGATCATATAAAAGGGAATTCCTAAGCTTTTGCTCTACTTGTGGTATTACAAGTTTATTCCATCTTTACTTAAACAGCTGCTTTCATACTCATCTGTAAACACTCACTTTAAACCACTTCTTAATGGAAAAAATGGCCAAAGTGACTTCGTGCAAACACTAGGAATGTCATTACACGAAGTACCTGTGCATCAGTCACCCACTCTGCACTACCCGGCCTGCTTTGCAGAACCTTCCCCATCAAGGTAAGCCAGAAGGTTAAAGGGACGCTCCTTCAGAGTGAATCAGTGTTCTCCTAAGAATTCGTGAGCTCTACTGCCATTAAGTTGGCAAAACTCGTCTAAGTAGAGATGTGTAGAGGCAAACCAAGTATTGGAAAGAGGCTTCACTGGGAGAACTAAGTGGCTTTTTCTGCTCTTTAGTAGGTCAGAGAGGGGCTGAGTGACAGGGTGAAACCAGGAACGCAGGTCTTCAAGCTGAGTGACTTCTCTCTTCTCTGTCCCTGCCTTTCCTTGCTGTGTTGCCAGGTGCCCATTCTGCATCTACTCCACAAACCGCCCCGCAGCGATGGAGTGCCACCTGAAGACCCACTACAAGATGGAGTACAAGTGTCGGATCTGCCAGACAGTGAAAGCAAATCAGCTGGAGCTGGAGATGCACATCCGGGAGCACCGCCTTGGCAACCATTACAAGTGTGACCAGTGTGGGTACCTGTCTAAGACGGCCAACAAGCTGATCGAGCACGTGCGTGTCCACACGGGCGAGCGCCCTTTTCACTGTGACCAGTGCAGCTACAGCTGCAAACGCAAAGACAATCTCAACTTGCACAAGAAACTGAAGCATGCTCCACGCCAGACTTTCAGCTGTGATGAGTGCCTGTTCAAGACTACCCACCCTTTTGTCTTCAGCCGCCACGTGAAGAAGCACCAGAATGGGGACTGCTCCGAAGAGGAGAAGAAGGGCCAGTATTCAACCTCCAAGGAAGCCAGTCCACTCCTACCAGTGAACAGCTCCAGGAACCTTCTGTCACCCCTCTCAGTTATGTCTGCCTCGCAGGCTCTGCAAACAGTTGCCATGTCAGCTGCACACGGCAGTGGGGCAGAGCCAAACTTGGCAGTGAAAGCCTTGGCTGTCAACGGCACCTCCCTGTGCTTTGATAAATACTGGAACTCAGAGTTTGCCCACCTTATTCCTTTAACAATGTTTTTCCCCAAAAACCACTATGATCTCACATTCCATCCACCCAGACCTCAGACTGCAGCAGGAGGTGCCTCTTCACCTAAACGCTCCTTCCTTGCCTACCTTGGACTAACAGAAAGGGCAGAAACTGTCTGAGGGCAGTTGCATTCTGTACCAAAAACACCCCAACAAACCCAGCAGGTATACATGGCTGCAAAACTTAGGCCGAAGAGGTAATGAATACTTGTACTATATCATTAGTAAGGTTAGCAAATGGCTCTGTGTGTATACTTATTGCATTGACATGAAAGCTGCTTTATTAAATCTCCAAGAGGTGACCTACTGCATACTTCTACCTTCAGAGGCATGTTCCCAGTACTCTTATCTAAGAAACTATTTTGTCTTGTTGAGCTGAAAAAGAGTGTCCTTAATGGCAATCAGCACTTGTAAGATTACATATTGATGCATTTTATTTTTGGGCTTTGTGTGCGTGCGGGCGCGTGGAAAGAGAGTCTGCCTGTAGTGTGCCATGACATTGCTTTTGCACATCCCTTGGATTGGCTTATTTAATTATTCTTCTTTTCCCCTTTTCACACACTCGCTCCATCCCTTCCCTCTGTCTCCCCCTGAACTGCAAGTTGCAGAAGGAGTAATGTTTGGGTCAAGGGGGAACCTGTGTATTATTTTGGTGCTGTTTGCAGCTTCCTTTAGTTGTTTACTGCCCTGTACTCAGTTGTCACGGTTTGAGGATTTGGGGTAGAACTGATGAGGAAAAAATTGCTTTCAGCACTGCAGGATGAGAGTATGACAATGAAAGCCACGTGTATGTACACACATACACACACAGCAGGCCCAATTCTTAACTGCTACGCAGATGTAACAGACACCTGCATCTGGGTCATAGCATACATCTTTTGTTTTTAAAAGGGCATATAAATATTATATATATACTGTATTATGCAGTAGTTACCTTTTCATTTGCAGGAACAACTTGTATAACTAGAATTCTATGGTGGGAAAAAAATCCAACACGGGGATTTAAAAAAGGGTATGGATAAATTCTGGGTATAAATACTCAGACTAAAAAAAAAAAAAAAAGGCAGTTTTGCACAGTGCTTTAGTCTTGCACTAGTTTCTTTCTCACTTGCAAAAAAAAAAAGAAAAAATAAATTTGGGGCTGAAGGTAATAAGACTGTTTATTTGAAAAGGTACCAGTAACTTCTTTGAAATATAAAGCTATAAAAAGATGCTTTTGGAACCATACAGTTCTCTTTTATACCCTCAGTATTTCAATTGTACTTGCAAATTTGACAGTCCTATTGCTACCCTCCATGTCATTAGTAATACTTTATTCCTTTTTGTTAATGGCATATAGAGTGTACATTGCTAGGAAGCTAACTTTGTACTTATTTAACGCTCCTACTCGTGGTCATTAAAATGACATGTTATATTGTAGCACTTTATTGCAGGAAGAAGCGAATGCGGATTGGTTGTATAACCTTCGTTAATCTCAAAATGCCAAGAGTGATCTTAATTTAAGAGAAGCTAACCGACTGTTAATTGATTTGTGTTTCTTAGACAACTTAATGTGCTGGAAGAAAGATTGGGATTAAAAACACTCTGCATTAAAATTGGAAGCATAAAATATGAAGCATTTTGAAATTATCATATGACATACAGGAATGCCTTCTTACTGAATTATTGGTTTCCATGGTGTCTCTTGGATTTGAATCTTACTGTCTTTTGCCAGGTATTAGAAATGTCTAACCTAGCTTTTGCCAGAGTCTCCTTGCTGTCCCTTGGCCAAGCCACTGTAGGAGGTGCCCTGAGTCACATCTGTCGTGCTGTCTACCCGCCCTCGTGCTGTCCTGAAGGAACTTCTCCAGATTGTTGTGGGATGGGGGCATCCAACAGCCCTTGTTCATGACAGCAGCACAGCAATGCTCCAGTTCAGGAAGGCATTTCTTGTCCACAAGGGCTCTCAGCCATATGCAAAACTAGAAACATAATCTTCATTAGTTCTTAAATGAAGCTTGTGTAGAAATACTTTTTTGGATGCAAAACGTGCATCACTTAACCTGTTTGCAAGATTCCTACATCTGTTTTGTATTGAGATGGCCAAACATTCTCCACTGTCATGACCAAATTCTTCCTGTCTGGGGAGGACATCATAATCTGTGCACTCCTGTTAACATACTGAAACCTATTTACAAGGGGGAAATACTGAAAATCATAGCAGGTTATAATTTGGAAATACGAATTACAGAACAGAGAAGCCTCACCATTTTATTTACATTCCAGTGGACAGTCTTGGTTCTAGCAAGCATGTGGCAGTTCTGTCTACACAGTAAAAAAAAGTCCATCTGCTCCAAAGTAAGTATAAACCTTTGTAAACAACCATGCTTTACTCCACCATAACTCCTGGTAACACCTCCCCAGGAGCAGAGACAAAATAGAAAATACTGTATTAGTAAATACTCAGAGCATAAAAAATTTAGTATCTCAACAGCATGAAATCTGCAATCTGCATCCAGAAACTATACCAGTTCTGTAAAATACACTCCATGCGTGGACCTCTGATCCCATCACAGAAAAGCAAACACTCACAAACCAAAAAAGCTTATTTTTCAAACCAACAGGTAAAGTACAGCTCTCTAGGAGAAAGAAGGAGGAATATTATTAGGACACTTTATATAAACTAAAAGGCAGTTTAAATAAGGCTGGAACTTCCAATAATGAGCTGTCAGTGTGTGACTGCCACGTGTTTACCAATGTTCCACTGTACCAGTATCTGACAAGGTAATGTTTAATGTACCTGGGAAATTTGTTTAGCACTTTGGAAAGGATAAATTAATTCTTTCTGGCAAGTTATAGACGTTTTCTCTGTAAGGAAAAGTGTGTTAGGAGGTTTTTATTTTTTTAAGGAAAAAATACACTATTTATCAGAGCTCATGCATATTAAAATTTGTTTGCAGTTCAAGGCTAAAGAAAGGAATGTTCTCCAGAGGTTCCCCCTACTGATTAATGACCAACAGTTCTGATAAATTCCCCCCCCCCACCATAAAGGTAATTTCATACTGGTTTTCACTATGCATTCTTTAAGAAAAGCTAGCATGTTTTTCCATTCAGTAATTCAGTTAAAGTTCTCAGCACTTTTTTCTTTCTTCTGTCTTATTGTTTTTTTTTTTTTTTTAACTTGGTGTATTATGTTCAAATATCATTCTGTCAAGGTTTGTGTACATTAATAAAAATTTGTATTGTATAAAGCTTTTTGCATTATAAGGCTGTACAGGGTCATTTTGACAGTAACTGGTATATTTCTTTGCATCTTATGTTGCATTGCCAATTTCTAGTGTATCCAGTTTGGAAGTACAATATACTATAATTAAAAAGGTTGGCTATATTCTTGTTTCTTTTTGGTTTTCCTTCCTCTCTTTTTTTCACCTTAAGTATATTTAGACAAGATTTGGATGCAGGGAGAAAGGATTCTCCTACAAGACATCAAGAAGATATAAAGAAAAAAGGGAAAATGTTACCAATGGTTGAAATTGAAAAATTGGTTATCAACACTGATGAAGAAATACAGGAAATACTCCTAGGATGGCTATGGGACTTCACCCTGTGGGCTCTGTGTTTATACCAACATCCTAGGCCGATTCTGCCAGAGGGATAATGCCTGTGCTGAGCACTCTGATCAGTCATGCACTTCATATAAATGAGATCCTTAATCAGTAATTTGATGAACCTGGCCCTGTTTGGAGGTGTCCTCAGTGAAACTGGGAAAACTCCTTCCTTAAAGAGGAGCGAGACAGTGACTAAAAGAACATGGTACCCTAAAACACTGTAGTGAACATTTTTTAATTGTAAAAATATCAGGTACTCATTTTATCAGCATTTTAGAAAAGCCTATTTTTTACCAAAGATTAATTAAATTATTAAAATGCACAGATGACAATAAAACCCTAAAAGGAGACAGATTTCCAAGAAACAAAGGTGTATTGACTCCACTGAACAAGAAAAGATCATCAGCTTCCTAAAAGGAAGTTAGACTATTTAAATACTAACCAAAGGAAAACATAACCTGGGTATTCATTAGATAAAAACTAGCCCAAGATAAATTAATGTTAACATTAAATACATGTGGATTGCCCTTTGCCCTCAGTTAGGGCAGCATTAAGATCTAAGCAACTGAAAAATTCTTATGGTTATTTCTATTGGGGTGTGGATACTAATTTTTAGGGCCTCTCCCAGTACCTTGTACGTGGTGCTGTTAACAGCCTGGGTGTTGAAATCTACTGTTCCTCTTTTGTTGGTGACTACTTAGGTGAAGGAAAACTTTGACACAGGGTTGGTAAGTCATGTTCGAGAAGAGGTGGTCAGTCTCTCTCTCTCTCTCTCTCCCCCTCCCCCTCTCCCTCTCTCCCCTCTCTCCCTCTCTCTCCTCTCGCATTGTATCTGCAATAGAAGATATATAGTGATACTCTATGTGGAGTTTTCTGCACTAGACATAAATAGATATCCCAGAAACAAAAAGACAATCATGCAAATCGTGCCCAGAACAGCTGTGGATGCTCCATCCCTGGACGTGTTGATCAGGTTGGATGGGGCTCTGAGCAACCTGGTCTAGTGGAAGGTGTCCCTGTCCATGGCAGGGGGGTTGAAACTGGATGATATTTAAGGTCCCTTCCAACCCAAACCATTCTATGAAGAAGTGGGTTAGTTGTTTAAGTAAGTTCTAAATCACCAAAACCATACTGCAGAATTACTTAAGATAAGGGGGCTGAATTAGATGACTGAATTATGCTGACTGCCTAAGTAGTCAGTTAGCATGTAAGTGCAAGCCTTGTTGTAGCTCCCAGACCTTGAGTCTTACAATAAACTTTTGGGCTCAGGCCTAATCTTAACCAAAACATAAACTCTCCACCTGCAATCAGCCTCTCAAGCTTCATAATCTGACAGAAACCCCTGCATGCACCTAGCCAGGGGTATTAGTGTCACGTGCTGATACGCCATAAAGAGCCCCTGTCCTCTGCAGCAGGTGGCTGTAACATGGTTGTAAGACTGCACAATTTTAATCAATTAACTTTCCCTAAGCTGTCTTTTCTGATACATACACCAATATACATGTGTGATTACAGAAAACATCTCCAGTTGTTGTACTGACTCTTTTCAGGAAAATAATAAGTGCCCTGTTTTCATTCTGAATCTATGTACATTTTTAGTATGTCATACCTGTTTAAAATTAACTTAATATGTTTTTCAAGCAAAATTATTTCTTACAGTCCTACATATGCCACAGTCGTTACAAGGCCAGCAGAACAAGGCTTAAGGGAGACTTTTGAGGAAAAAAACCCAAAACAATAAACCTACAATTTTCTGTAACACTTCACTGTAGAGAGGGATTCTGTACAGTACAAGGGATGGCATCATTTATGCAGAGCCATGTCTTAAGATACATGTCGTGTTAAAAGTACATCAGTTACACTCCTAATAGACAGACCATTCTATTGCCCACCATCATAACTGCTGCTAATTGGCCTCCTTGTTGACAAGTCTCAGCAGCAAGGTTAAGTACTGGCTGTAAAAGCAATCTCACCTCTTGCCCCAAGGTCAGAGCTCAGGCAGACCGTGCAGGAGCCTGCCTGGCCTCTTCCCTGCTATATATTTTCTGAGAGCTAATAAAACACCAGTGCAATCACTCCTACCCAGAGGTCTGCCAGCCTCTACGGTGTCTGCAGAGCTGCAGCAATTGGGATGTCATCTTCTCATCACAGAGGCACTTGAATAGTCTGCAAGGGAAAAGGCATCATCTTTTGTACCAAAATTTCAGAAACTCCCAGAAAGGCAGTTAAAAAAAATCCCTGAAGTGACAGCTAACCTTGAAAACGTGGCAGCTGAAGCCTGAGTGTCCAGCAGGAGCCCTTGGAAAAGGGTTTAGTAGGTTTAGTGGCCGCTGCCCTGTGAAAGGTCTTCAAGGCCACTTGTCTTGACCTAACATATCCACTAAGTGCTTTCAAAAATCTTGGTGAGGGGTTGCAGGGAGCAGCCTGCTGCCTGATTCCCCTGAAGAGAGCACTGGCTGGAGCAGGGCACTGCTGGCATCCAGCCAGCCAAGATGAACTCAGACATCCCACATGTCTTGGCAAACCTAGGCTGGGTTAACAGGTTACATCTGAACCAAAGACCAGAATTGTACTTTGCTGTTGGGCTCGTTGCAGAGCCCTTGGGAACATAACACTGTGTATCCTAGGAAGCCATCCAGTTGTCAGATACCAGGCAATACATCAGAAATGCAGCTGCTGGGCTTCCACATGTGCACAACAGCTGTCTCTGACCAACCTAGCAGATTTACATGTATGACTGCCCATTTTAAAATAGAAAAGGAAAAAGTAACAGAGCTGGAGCTGAGCAGTAGGAGGGGTAGGGAGACAGACCAAGTGGAAATGCTTCCTTAAAAGAAAAAAAAAAAAACAAAAACCAAAAAACAAACAAACAAAGGAAAACAAACCAACTCCCCAAATAACCCAACAACTGTACAGCAGAAGAGCACAAAGTGATACTCTGGCACCTTTTCTGCAGCCTGTGTAAGCCTCTGCAGCCTATTTCCCTACTTTAAAATAGGAGAGTGCTTTCCATGCTAGGAGGTGGTTTTGTTTGTTTTGTTTTTTGTTTCATTTCCCTTCCCCTTAACCATGATTAAAATGCAACATACGGCACAACTCTGAAAAAACATCCCCACAAGCTCCCCATTTTTTTCCAATTTAGGCTACAGTAATGAAAAAAAGACTTCAAGTTGCTGTAGTATTCTCTGCTGTTTGCATTTAGTTCTGCTCTACTTTACTTTTCAGATCTCTACTTTCTATCACATACTTTTTTATTTCCAGCACTTCTCAGACAGCATTTTGTTGGAAGTGTAGATTTTGGATTTTTACTCTTCTGGGAAGGTGCCTGTTTAAATAAAGAAGAGAAAAATGCTTTCTTCGCTAAGCCCCTAGAACTTCATACCAATGTTTGCAGCACAGCCTGAAGTGACCAAAACCAAAAATAGGCCTCACTTTCTGGCTGGTCAAAAAAGCATCAAATACTTTCTTGATTCTCTCCCTGTTATTTAAGACTGGAATGTTCATTCACACGCCAGACTGAAGAATTTGTTTTTAACAGCTTTAACAGGAAGCCAGCTGGGAGGGTCAGAGCTGTAACTAATGTGCTCACACACAGTTGAGTAGGACTCTAGAACTGTAAATCGCAGGACTGCATGAAGGAATAAGAGCATATTTTCCTGGATTTGCTCTCACTGCCTCCTCAAGCACACTGCCACAAATCATCAGATGAGCGTGGTCTAGCCCCCTCTCAGTAAAGGCACCTCCACACCATCACACAGCTCACGCCCTGTAGTGCCATGCACAGAGTTTGTCTGGGGACTGAGAAAGCCAAAAGTCACTTGGCTTCCTTGTAGGACTAACTTCTCTAAAACTGTGTGAGTAGTTTAATGCAGAATTTCTCGACAGAATCAGCAAAATAAATTATGACAAACTATACACACCTTGTAGTCCTCAATTGCAGGGATCAACACTTCCCTGATACCGAGACTTCCAGCACACAGTGTACAATTGCATTCCATCACAGTTAGAAGCAGTAGTTGTTTTAGCAATATAAATCGCATAATCTTTTTTTCCCTGAAAATGAGGAAAAAAATTTAAATGGTATGAGACTATAGTTACAGATAAACAGTTGCAGGAGAGCTCCTTCCATCAGTACAGTTCTGAAATAATATGCATACATTGGTGGCTGTCACTCATGCCAGTGACACTTAAAATGTACCAGAACAGCTCTATTCACAGGTGTTACCAGAGCAATGCCCATTTGCACTGTGAGTATTTAGTATGGAAGCATTAAGACTTCATGTTTTTATACTTATAGCTACCTATTTTTAATGGGACTGCATAGCTAGAACTTAATGAAAAGATCTAAATATAATGTTAATGTGATTTAAAAATATGCACTGCATCTTTTAAGTTGACATTTCAATTAAAAATAAATAAGATCCAGTTATATGATGGTACTGTGCTAAGATTGTATTTTTACCAGTCAAGTTTTATTCTTACTCAAAGTGACAGATTTCTCTAAAATAGACAGAGCCAGGAAGTTCAGTCCTCCAGCCACTCAAAGCAGGAAAATATAATTAAGCATGCATTTAAGCACTTCTCAAAATCAGGGTATGACATTTTATGGATAAATGTATTTCATAGAATCACTAAGGTTGGAAAAGACCTCCAAGATCATCAAGTCCCACCACTGACCAAACACCACCAGGCCAATTAAACCATAACACTAAGTGCCATGTCCAGTCATTTCTTGAACATTTCCAGGGATGGAACTACCTTTCAGGTAGTTGTAAGAGAGCAACAAGGGCTCCCTTGAGCCTCCTTTTCTCCAGACTAAACAGCCCCACCTCTCTCAGCCGCTTCTCTTAGGACTTACTCTCCATTGCCCTTCCCTGGACTCACTCCAGCACCTCAATGTCTTTCTTGAACTGTATTTATAAAAACACTTTTTATTATCTTTCACAGCAGTGCCCAGATTGAGTTCTAGCTGAGCTTTCACCTTTGTGATTTTCTCTCTACATGACCTGATGACATCCTTGTACCCTTTCTGAGTTGTCTGCCCCATCTTCAAAAGTTCATAAATTCTTTTTTATTCCCCCCCAAGTTCCAGCAAAAGCTCCCTATTCAGCCAGGCTGGTCTTCTTCCCCATCGTCACACTATTACTTTCCTGTGGCTAGCTATTAAAGCTAATAACTGCATATTAAATTTTAATGCACATCCAATTTTAACAGGAAAACAATGCCACGTTCACTGCGAAAGGTTATTGCACAGATCTACGTGTGTGTACCCACCATCTCAAGCTCTTGCAACTACCTGCTCTAATTGGGTTGGAGCAGCTCCGCTTTATGACAATGAGCACATCCGTGTGCTCTTCTCAGCTCATTTAACAAGGAATTTAATAGGGAAAAAAGCATCCAATCATGCTTTGTTCTACAAGCTATTTAATTAAGTAAGGTCCCTTTGCTGTGGCCATAGTAATCACACCTGACATATTCCTAACAAGACTGCACGAGACATAAGTACTTATGATAGAGAGGCAGGACTGAGCTGGTCTTTCCTTTAAAACTATTCATGTCTCCAGCACCTTGTTGTTCTGTAAGTTCCATGTAAATTCAGTATGTAACAAGTACTGCATTTGCTGCAGTCAAACACTAAATTACCCTACTTGCACTGCAAAAATAACGCTTGATTCCGCCCAAACTATTTTATGGGTGCAGGCCCTTGGCTGGACAGTCCCACTCGGTTTGCTCTCACCACAAGCAGAGGCAACTTCATGTACCCCTTCTCTGTCCCTCTCCACTTACAAGAAAATCTCATTCTGCTCACAGTTCGCTTCCATGAGTGGTAAAAGGGTTGACCCTGCAAGATGAGCCCATTAATTTCTCAATTCCAGCCAGTATCCTGCTCTCAGCACAAATGCTACTGACTAAACTTCAGGAGAAAGAATAATTAAAAAAAAGGCAAGTCCATAAACTGGGAATGCTCAAAGGTTTCTTCCAGCAGTGTTTTGTTGTCAGACAAGCTTTAAAAGACACAGGAATGTTCTCTGGAGCAGAATTTGTGGCTTCTGACAGTGAGCTTTACTGGCAATGTTCTGACTGGCTGACTTTTGATCTGGTTCCCAAGATCCCACACACAGGGAGTTTTTCCTGAACAATCTGTAGAAACTGGACATTTTCTACCAGGATTTTTGGTTCTGTCACTGTAACAGCCAGTTCCTCAATTTTTATATTTGCCATTGGCAGCGCAAGTCACATGAGTGTTGTCATTAGTGTTTTGTCACCTAATCAACAGCTTGTCAAGATCCAGCCTGTCATTTGGTGGTAGAGACTTCAAGAATCCTCCACATTTAGAGCCAAAACAAAGCAGATGCAGTATGTTGCAGTATAGTTCAGAAAATGTTTGCCATTGAACTTTTTTAGCTTCCTGGGCTAGTCTAAGAGAAGAACTGAGACATCTAACTTTTAATGACCAAATAAAAATAAAAATCACCCAAAACTGTCACTGGCAGCCAAGGAAAAGGCCAGGATTCTGAAGTGTCTAGTGGGAATGTTTCCTAGCTGCCACAGGCTTGCATGGATCAAAGCTTACTCTTGGCACTGCCAAATGACCAGGGACTACCTCCTCCCAAGTCATCTGCCAATTCATGACAGGCCAAAAACTCAGAAGAAATCCCTTAGCTCTGCAGCTCTTTCTAGAAATCTCAAAAAGAAAGGCTATTTACCTCTAACTCCCCTGAGATCTGCTGTCTGTACATATGTTGACACTGAATTTACTGTGCAAACACTGAAAGCCAGAGAACTTCCACCCCAGCAGAAGTGCACATACCCTGTCTCCTCTTGCTCTGGTCTTGCTGTGGGTGTGTCCAGTTTCTCGCTTGTTATAACAAGTTGCAGTGTTGTACCAAACTCAGATAAATTATCTTGCTTGCACAGTAAGACTGCCAAGTCCTTCACAGGCTTTCTGAAAGAGACTTTCTGAACACTTCTTTCCTGCTAACACAAAAAGGAAAAAGCACCTGCAACACCCAATAATGCAATTAATATTGTCAGTCAAATGAAATCTGAACTCTTAGACCATCCCAAGAAAGCATTCAACTTGAATTCCGATGGTAGCCTTGTTTACCTTTCCTTCCTGGCAATAAACAGGACAGCCAACAAAGCAAGCCACTCTCACAGAAAGATTCCCTCCCACCTCTTTCAAAGCTCTTTGAAAGGTGTCCCATGAAAATGGGGAACCTCCCACCCACAGACACAGGCCAGAGGCTGCTGTTTAGTGCAGGGAAGAGCGTCTCACCTTTTCAACTGCAGTCGGCAATCTGGGACACTGGGCAAAGGCAGCCCAAGACAAAGCAGCAGCCTGTCCACACGCCATCCATCTGCCAAGACCCACACACCTTGTGCTGTTCTGGGTAATTAGCACAATTTCTCTTACTAATGGGCAATCAATCATGTGCCAGAGCCCATCCGGTCTTGGGCTCCTTAAAGGGAGTCCCTGAGACTGGCAGTAAAACTCTCTAGGAATGGGGAGGCAGGAGTTTGAGACTCTAATCAAAGACCCTTTCTCACCAGCAAGCCCAATGTGGCTGTGCCCTGGAAGAGCCCTGGTGGTTGTTTTGGACAGGAGAGGTGCCAGAAAACAGATTAATGCAGCCTAACTAGGAAATGGATATTGCATCCTCCATGTCTCACAGGCTGGCCCTGAAGAAAAGCAAGGGTTTTTTCTTAATTTATAAGGCATGGAAGTTAACCTTGAGGTACTTCCAGTTCAAAATATGGTTCTTTTTTTCTGATAACGATCAAACACTGCACTGTAATTCAAACCCACATCCTGGAAAGGTGAACAGCAAACAGCCATACCAAGTGCTCAGGGCACCTACTTCCAATGATCTACCCTCTTCCTTGCACAAATAATGTCAGAAGATGAACACCTTCTTTAAGTAATTATCCATCCTCATCCCCTGCCTGCACATCTTGTTTTGTCTGTGCTGCCACTGTATCATATACTCCCTCAACTATACATGCTTTTCTTTAACTCAAAACGTGAATTAATGCAAGCACACTAAATACCACAGTGTGGTGATATTTTTTAACACATTAAAGACAATATTTTCTTTATTTCTTGCACAAAAAAACTGCAGACAACCCATGTCAGCAGCCAAATTAAAACAAGTCTTTCTGAACAAAGGGGGCTCTTTTCTAGAGACTCAGTTTCAGTCATCACCTCCAGATTTAATGGACTGCAGTTTCTTCAGCTTTTGGGAAATACAATCTGACAGTTTGCAAAGGAAGATTTATTTTTATTTATACACATCTATAAATAAAGCCTCCATACTGTGGCATCAAGCCAGTCAGATGCGTGATAGAAGTTCAGCATCTTTTGAAGAGAAACAGTCAGGATTATAGTGTGGACCATTTTCTAACTGCAGCTGAGAAATGCATTTCCCCTTATCTAACAGTGGGGAAGAGGACTGCACCTGTCAGGTGCCTCTTACTGCCAGGACCACAGCCTGCCCTCTCAGGCAGGAGTCAGAAGACAGTGATGCAAAGATACTGAGTGGAAGGAAATGAAAAATAAGAGCTTTGCAAAAGTGGGACTTTCACCTCAGTAATTAAAAATAGCAGGGATTTCACACCAGCTCTAGCAGCTTTCCATCCAAGGAGAATTAAGGAAAAGGGGAACAATACTGTACAATTCACTGCCAGAAAGATTGTAAGAATACACCTTCATGAGACTCTTACAGCATGAGCAAAAGGAAATCTTGAGGGATGGATAGTTTTAGCAAGGCCAAACCATGTAAACAAAAGATATCAAGGGCGGAGGGGAAAAAGGGGGTGTGGAGGGGAGGATCCAATTGGATTTAAATCTGGGCAAGAGAAAACGAATTTCCTGACTAAGATCAATGCCTTGAAGTACTTAACCACAAACAGGCCTCTTAAAAAAAATTATGCCCTTATTTACTAAACAGCTGGGACTCCTTATTTTTCCAGCCCTGTATCTTCTCCAGCTACAAAACATTTTATATCCTCAGTGGTTCTGGCCCATCCCAAAGCAGTGAAAAGGCCCTTGTCAAAACCAAGTCAGAAATGCAGAACTTCAAAGGAATTGGACCCCAGACAATTGATTTAGGCCTCTACTCACCATCTGGTTTAGCACATTTTCCCTAGTTCTGAGTAGATCAATATGCTTCTGAAGGACTATGGAGCAGTATGACATGTTGAGGAGGGTAAAAAAAGATGGTAACAACTGGTTGTTCCTTTTACCTTTGCTGTAAATCTGAGTACAACACCCAGTGCACCACATCAATTCTGAACAAGTGCAGGCAGATATACAGTGTGCTGCTTGCCCCAATCAAGCCACAGTGCAGCAGAAAAAAAATAAGGCTCTCTAGCAAGACAAAAATACTCAAATCTGTGGTAAGTAGAAGTCCAATTTTAAGGAGGCCTAAACTCTCCTAACTCCAGAAAAAACATCACCACTACCTAGAACAGAGTAAGCCAGCCCACAGATCCCAAACAGGCCCACAGCAGATGCAGAGTTCAGCTGGTAATGTGAGCATTTTGGAGGAGCAGTGTGGTACAAGAAGGCTGTTCACCAAGACCTGGAAAAAACCATACAGATTCAAATCAGCTCAAACTGAATCTTTGATAAGGGCAATATGATAGCTGTATCTTGGTGAGTTTTCAGGGAGAAGTAAAGAATTTCAGAGAAAGTACAGCTATCCCCATGTGAACCACCCAGAACATAAACTTTACACGGTAGGCAATCTAATCACCAATGCCATGATTGCTTTGCTCTAAGTCCAGCAGGTCTGGGGATGAACCACAAAATCTATGGGTTGTTTCATGTCATGCCCAGTGTTAAAATACTGTATGTTTTGACAGATGAGGAAAGGTGAGGACTGACAGCAATTTCCCTAACTCTTGGAAAGGATTCATACCAAGAGGAACCACAAAGCCATCTGATGCCAGAACATACAAACCACACAGACCTTGAAACCTCTCCTTCTGCCACAAGAACTCAAACTTTGCACTGCCCAAACAGCAAGACCAGGGGCATGAACTGAGACAGACTCTCTCTAAAAAGCTCATTTGCCTCTTTTTTTTGTAGGATGTTTTACTCAGAGGTCTCTAGAGTTCCCTAGTAGGGGAGGCAGATGTACTCAATGCTGAAATTATGGAGCCATCAGCATTTGCCATGAATCATTTGGAATCAATCACAAGGGATTTTTCCCCCTCTCTCTCTGAAAGTACACAGTTTTTTCAGGATGGGACTATTTGACTGTATCTGGCTGACTTGATCATCAGGAAAAATGAGTGCAGGCTGTCTGATCAAGCATCAAGCATCAAAAACTAACATTTACAATTCAATCTCTGATCAATCAACTTTGGTTGTGCAAACCCAACTGCAGTTTAAAAAAATCAACAAAACAACAGCAACAAATAACAAACCTCAAAAACTCTCGGTCCCCTAGAAAATAAAGAGATGAATTAGTAAAAAAATCCCCAAACCAAAAACACCAGAAAAGCCCACAAAAAATATATCTCAATTCAGTACAAACAACAAATGAGACAGACACAGAGAGCATCTACATTACTTTTCCAAAGCAATAACTATTATGACTGTACTTCTGAGAATTAAACAGTGTTTTGACCTCCAGAAGGTCATGTTCACAAGTCAGTGACCACAACAGCCAAGCTGGCATTCCCAGTGCCCACAACAATAGATCCAATTACTTCAACCAACATGCATTAAAAAGCAAATGCAACACAAAGCTCCCATTGCTTCCTTGATTCAAATACATATATCCACAGAAGCACAGATAAGAGAACAGCACCCTTACCATATCTGTATCTTATGCATTCTCTGCTTCTTAACATTTTGTTTTCCACGTTTTCTTCCCTGGTGTTTGCCTGTTTGGAAACACTTCACCCAAACTCAAACCAAAATGGGGCTGAGTACATTGATTTCATACCTATTTGCTTTGTGAATGTTGTTTACACCATTATTCACCGCAATTCTTCAGACTTGGCTAAGACAAAATACCATTTTGTTCTTTCAATTGCAGATGCAGATCTAGGTGCTTAGTTAAAAAATAAACTTGTTTCATACTTAGGAATATTTACTCTGAGTAAGGCTGTGTTAGAAGAATCTCAACAAAAATACCTATCCAGAGCATAGTAGACAAAACTACCTGTGAAACGACACTGCTGCAGAAAAATAGGATGTAGCCCATTTTGCAAGGTTGCTAAATTATGTATTATTAAGGGCAGTATACAGTGACCTATTAATACATCTAGAGCCCTTTGTTGCCCTATTATCAATAACAAACCTTCTGTACTATTTTGGGAAGTGACCTTTCTCCACAGCATGGTTTAGCATGAGCCAGGAACCTCCAGGGCTGTAATTCCAGCCCCACCACTGACTTGCTGCATGATGAGGAAAAGTTGCTTTAACCTCCCAGGTGCTGTTTCTTTTTCTGTAAAGTTGTAGTGACACCCACCTACCTCTCAGCTCAGTGGAGTGCCTTATTCAGTTCAAATATTTGAGCAGAGCTTTGAGGATGCCAGATCAGTGTGACACATCACTGCAGCTGCTGAAGGATTTTAACACAGAAGAAATTCAGCTGCAGCTGGAGGAACATATTTTGCAGAGCTACAAGATTCTTCTTTCACAGGTGAGAACTTACAGCCACCAGCTTTAGGCTACAAGTCACCACCAAGTAACCTTTAACTTGTCACAGTGATTGCAGCTAGCATTTCCCAACACACAAGAAAGAAAATCTCAGTAGTTATTCCCACCTACTTGGCAGCAGAATTCGGGGTGATGTTAACAATTCACATAATGGCAAGGGATATACCTAAAATAACAGCATGCAGAGACCATAGGATGAGAATTGCTGGGACAAATGGAATGCACAGTGGATACTCAGTTTACGCAGTCCAGGACATTTCAAATGTCAAAAAAATAAAAGTTGGGTTATAGGAAGTTACAGAGATTAAAAAAATAGAGCAGAGACTGTAACAACACCAGCTCTTTCTCTTTCTCTCTCTCTAAATAAATAAAAGTCATGACTAAATGAAGTCATTCTGCAAACATGAATTATTTCATATGCATATTTCATTTGCTTTGGCAGAATATTCCCAGGCATAAACCCCTCAAATTGCAGTAACAGGTGGGAAATAGTTACAAATTAAAGGAGTGTGCATAAGCACACAGTAAAACTATAGGAAGTCTATATTCTCAACTTAGAAAAAAACAATCACATAACTCTTTTCCGAAAGGCAAAGATCAATTTGTTTTCAACATCTCACTTCTCTCCTGCCTCGCTACAAAAGTCTAGATACTAAGAGTATTTCAGAGCTGTCTAACAACTCTCTTTAATAATTTCACTAACAGCTTCCAAATAAAATTTACTTTGTGCCTTGAAAACCAACCTGCTGAAGGAAATTCCATTTCAATTCCTTTGTAATTTAGAGCACAACTCGAATTCCTAAATCTGCATCCTTAATTCTTCAGAAACAAAGTGAGTTTCAGAGCACGGAAGATTTAACCTGAAAGCCACAACAACCCACCCATATTTACATGAGGAAGTTCCCAGGATGAACACTATTCTTCCATCATGATGATCTTCAAATGCCCTCACAAGCTCAACTATTACTTAAAAACCACTATGTTCTACAGAAAAATAGCAATATATCTGACATGGATGTTCAAGCATGGCATGGAAATTTTATAAGAAATAAATTATGGCAGTTATTGAAATCCATGTTTGAATTTAATATGGCTTTACTGACAGATTTCATTTACTGATCTTAATTAACAGTGCCCAGAGGCAGTTTTTTCAGGTTCTTTAGACTGAACTATGGCAAAATTTTAGACCTGGGCAATGGATACACAGAAACAAAGGGCAGGAATGCACATTACTTAGTGGCTGGGTATAATTTAAACATTAGGAAACAAAGGGGGGGGCATTTCCTCTCCTGGGCAGAAAACTTTGGCTGAACAGAACAAACACAAGTCCCGATGGCCACTTTTGCTGCTAAAACTTATTCCTGTAACATCTTGGAAATTATTTATTTTTCACTCATCAACTTCATCAAAAGAAGTTGCCATTCCACCCGTACCCAAGGTGAGTCGGGGATGAAATGAGGCTGTGGCTAAGGAGGCACTCCGAGGCAGGCACAGGCACCCTGAGACGGGCACAGGCACCCTCAAGGAGGGCACAAGCAACAACCACAACCCCATGTAGTGCTACAGGCTGGGCACAGAGTGGTTGGAGAGCAGCCAGGCAGAAAGGGACCTGCGGGTACTAATTGACAGGAAGCTCAACATGAGCCAACAGTGTGCCCAGGTGGCCAAGAAGGCCAATGGGACCCTGGCCTGAATCAAAAATAGCGTGGCCAGCAGGACCAGGGCAGTGATCCTTCCCCTGTACTCAGCGTTGGTGAGGCCACACCTTGAGTGTTGTGTTCAGTTCTGGGCCCCTCAGTTCGGGAAAGATATTGAGGGGCTGGAGCAGGTCCAGAGAAGAGCAAGAAGGCTGGTGAAGGGACCGGAGCACAAGTCCTATGGGAAAAGGCTGAGGGAGCTGGGGTTGTTTAGCCTGGAGAAGAGGAGGCTCAGAGGTGGCCTCATCACTGTCTAGAACTACCTGAAGGGAAGTTCT
>JAWWLZ010000139.1:14312535-14367353 GCA_035041345.1 Poliocrania exsul
CCCAGAGAGGTGGTGGATTCCCCATCCCTGGAGGTTTTTAAACTGAGATTGGACATGGCACTGAGTGCCATGATCTGATCAAGGGACTGGAGTTGGCCCAAGGGTTGGACTTGATGATCTCGGAGGTCTTTTCCAACCCAATCGATTCTGTGAGTCTAAGCACCCCGAGGAGGGCACAGGCACCCCCGAGGAGGCCACAGGCACCCTGAGGCAGCGCAGGTTCCGCACCAAAGGGCCGAGCGTTGCCGCAGAGCACCATCTAAGGGCCCTCCATAGGTACTGCTGCGGGACGTATGGAGAGAGCCCGATGGACTGCGCTGCCCCCGCCCCCGCCAGGTTCCTCCCCGGGCACACTCACTGCGCCCTGACACAGCTGCCGTAAGAGGAGAACTTCACGAGCAATCGCTTCCCCTGTGAATCGCTGTCACTGTTTCATCAAGAATCATCTGGGAAATGAAGTTACCCCAAGGCTGGCTGAGGAATGACTTTCGGAATAACAAGATTTATCTTTGCCATTTGTTTCTCTCTTTGGCAATTTCTTGGTATGCAAACAAGGTGGTTCATTATTACCACTCTAGTTTAAGCACGGCAGGAGAGAAAATGTGATGGCTTTTAGATTTAGAAACTAAGAAACATGACTAGTCTTAATTCTATCTAGCTTGTGAAATATTTAAATCTCTATTTCAGCTTTTCAATGCAAAACTCTTTTTTTCCTAATTTATACAAGCCTTGCTCATGAAAATCTCTTCTGGAGTGATTTTGTCATGCAATCTACATGAAGGAATGCCACACTTAGTCCAGCCCTAATCTCAAGGAAGTACCTACCAATAAAGGAAAAAGGAAAATTATAAACCCAAAAATATTCAAACTGTCCCCTAGAAACATCTTCATATTTTAGATGGCCACTAAGGTTCAAAGGTTCAAAAACGTTAGATTCGAGGTGCCCAGACTAGACTAATTTACAGGATCTGTGCGTGTCTCCACAGCAACGTCTTCTAAGATTAAGGAATTGACAATGAGCCAAACAATATAATTTTAATTATCCCAGTTTGCCTCTGAAATTTCCTGTCTCATTGAATATGAAATTTCCCACCCCAAAAATGGAACATTGACTCATCTAATGGGACAAAACTCAGACAGCCTGTATTCCAGAACCCTTATTTAATCACCTGTTAGGCACATGCTCACATGCTGACCTTTTCTGACCTCAGGGTATGGAGGGTCAGTAGCATTTCTAATATACCAAAGTGCACAGCAAGTAATTGTGTGTGAGGAGCAGCGTCTTCCAGCTAAACTAAAAGCCACATGCATTGCGATAGACATGAAAACAGGACCTTCAAAATAACTGATTAATCTTGGTACAGAAATAAAGCATTCAGTGGCCTTTAAGTGGTCCTAGTGCTGTACAGTGGCATGGTCTGCCCAGTTGTTGCAGATGTGCAAATGACAGCACTAAAGAGTACTACCACAAAGATGTTTTCACTTGTAAGAAAATGTCAAATTCTAATGGATAGTGAAAAGGAAAAGTGAAGGATAACAGCATTTGATTTACTTAAAATTTGAAACATTAATTTTCAGATCTGCTCAGGTTCTATTGCCACTGCATGCAGAAAGAACCAGTCAGCTTGTAAGTGCTGCATCACAGCACTTAAAAACAACAAAAAGGGGTTTTTTCACTTTTTACTGAAACTGTTTTTGATCTATAGCTCTTGACTCAAGTTCCCTACTTCTCCCGTAAATCAGAAGTTAAGAACATGGCTTTTTTTGAGTCCTGTAGATATCAAATATTAGCAGCTGTTGTTCAGTGAAGACAGACAAATCTGACAGCTCAAAATAAAGAAATTCTGTTTGAGTGAACACAGTTTGCTCTGTTTAGCAAGCAAGGGCATGAAAAGTCATTCCTCTTAGTCTCAAATAGCAGTCAGGATTTCCGGGTAGATCACTTTGTCAAGATTAATGCAATTAAGAAAAAAAAGAGTAATATTGGCAACATAATTCACATTCCCATTTGCTGTTTATTTTACTTGATTGAGCTCTGCCAGATACCATGCACTTCCCACACTTTTGGCATGACACACAGGACCGAAACCAGTTTCTTATGTGTCTGCCTGTTCTGGCATGAATATCTGATCTCACTTGTGCAATTACACAAGTCCTCTCCCCGAATTTTATGAGATTGGGATTGCTGAACAGCAGAGTTTCTCTTTGAACTCCAGAAGTGAAGGGGCACCAGAGCATAACAGGCTTGTGACACACATGCTGACCTTTCAATACATTTACCTGTACTGCACTTAAAAGTTACCAACTCAGAGAGAGAAGTCAGCAGTGGAAGTGACAGGGAAAGGAGAAAACCAGCACACTGACAAAGGCATTCTTTCCCACGTGATCTCCACAAGCTTGCAGGTGTCTCAGGATCATAACATTTTTGGCAGAAAAAGTATACAAATACTTTGCTGTTTCTTATTCATATCTAGAAGTAAAAGACAAGCATCTGAGTAACAACAGAAGCTCCTAAGCTTCTGACATTGTAAGGCACATAACTGTTGCAGCTTGTGATGTCACTAAAGAGCTTTTGTCCAGTTAGACTTGCCAGTTACAGCTGGGAATTAAGGTGAAACAAGCAACTTACTCTTTGCACTTATTTTACAGGCTCTGCCAGATTTGATCAGACAAAAAGAACACACGTTCAGTGCAAATCCCTAATCAAACACATTCAACATCCCTTCCAATTCAGTTTGTGAAATCCCTTCTAAAAGATGTAAACCAGGAAATTCTTAGCACTCTAACTGCCCTCTCATCTATGGATTATTTCGCCTACTCTAAAATACTTGGAAAGCTTCTCTAAATAAGAATAAACCTTACTGTGATGGCTGAAATCTGTTTCTCCTTCCATGAGAGAAGGATCTGACATCACAGTCTGAGAACCAGCTCAGCTCTTTTTCCCCAAAAAAAGGCAAGATACATCTTAGCATAGCTGACTTCTCTCTAAACTTCCCATCCTCCACATCTTCCTAGGATGGTGACTGCTTTCTTCTCAGATTTGATCAGAGAGAGAAAGAAAGAAGACTAAAGGGCAAAGGTAACAAAGAGGTCAAGAAGAGACAGTTTCCCTCAGACACTGTTAACAGACACCAAACAACAGTTTCACACGACTTCAGAACCCCTTGTTCCCTGCTGGTGAGCTCTGTCCAAGCCTGGGTTCACCAAGGTTACAGCAAAAGAAAAGGTTGTACTTTTGTTGATCGACGCTGCTAAGCAACGAGCCATAAAAACTAACATCACTCTTGTCTTCTGCTGGTTGCAATTAGAGAACTACAAACGGGATCACAGACTCAGGGCCAAGAGAAACCTTTAGCAGCGTGACTGTGTAACTATGAGCCACACAGCCCGTGAGAGTGTCTTCTCATTATACACACATGAAGCATCCCCAGCCATTGCAGTCTGTACAGTGCAGGTCAGCACAGCCACCTGAAGTTATAACAGCCTTTGTGTTCTAAGAGGTTATAATCTTTAGGTTACAGCAGTCACTTCTAATTGAAGAAACAAAGCAAAAATAGTGTTAATCCCTGATTAACTTCATGAATATTTGAGTAATGTTAAAAGGTGCATAAGTAAAGCTTTGTTTAGATTACCATTGGAAGAGAAGAGAAAACGAAGACATAATAAGTAACATAGAGCAGGAACTCACTTTGCCATAGTATTTTAAAGAAAGAGACAGAAATCTCATCATGCATTCAGAAAGGTGAAGATTTTGACTTTTGTTTATATGTAAACAATCATTACTCAAACTACAGGAACTTCTACTATTCCCCACTTAGAGCTCAATCACAAACAAACCCACCTAGTTCCAACAACCATCACATTACACTGGCCCCATGCAACACACAAACCCTTAAAAGCCAGGAAAAGGAACTGGATTTGTAAATTTTCTAAGCCTCACACAGCAAACACTGGGGATAACATCATTTTCTGTGGCTTGCCAGTGAATTATTCAAGATAATTCTTATGGTCCCATGGGAGGCAAAAAAAAAGGAGAAAAGTAAGACATTCTTCTTGCTGCTTCATAACATACCTTCTCCACACATTGCCATCAGTGTCAGCTCCTCTTTTGCTTGCTTGTTGACCAGCTGAACCGTACCTCGGTATGGCAGCAGGGAACAGAGTATATCATCCTTCCATTCTAAATATGTACTCCTATGAATTTTTAATTTTGAACTTTTTATTCTCAATCCACAGATTTTGTTAATGTTCTGTCATGGGGTGGGTGGATTATTGCTAAATAAACTGTAAGGAATATCACCATGGAATATCTGAACTAGTTTTTGGAAGAGCAATTCTTATGCTAGTCAACCTGTGCACTTATGATTGTCCACATCAGTTCAACTTCTGTTAAGTCATTCTTCAAATTATGTGTGTTTGACAATAGTCCAGAAGGAAAAGTTACAGAAGTACTAAGCTCTGTAAAAAAGTTTCTCATTCTAACTCAAGGATAAAGTTACTTATTGACTGTGCATCCAAGGGGGGAGCAATGGAGCACCCTGAGGAAGGACAAGTAAAAGGGAAATAAGTATATTTCCACCAGCAGAAAGCCAGTTAGTAATTGAATCTCACCCCATTACTTTAACAATGAAAACTTTAGGAAGGGGACTGTATATGATTTATTAAAAACAAAAGTTCATTTGTATTCTTCAACTTTGCTCAACTCCCATCCCCAAAAATCTCAAGACACAAATAGCCCACACACTGCAGATTTAACTAATACAGAAACAATATATGTGAGGAGAACATAAAGACTAAGCAAGCATGCAGAACAGGAAGTAACGCCTTCACAAAAGGAGAGGGCAGATTAGATATCAAAGAAATGTTTTTTATTACTTAAATTGGGGCATTACAACAGAACAGTAGTCGAGAAGGGGTCACTGGGTTCTGTCACTGAAAACAGAGAGATTAGATATGAAAGGAATAAGTCACACTAAGAGCATGAATTTGCTAAGAGCATTTTTTCAACCTTAAGTAACATGGCTGTAAATATACATGAGGCTCAGAGTAAAAAGACTATGGAACTGTAACCTTTATACCCTACTGACCTGTTTCAGAGTCCTGGGTAAATCACTTGATCTCATCACACTTGTTTTTTCCAGCTGTGAAACACCAGGAACATCTATTACACAGGGACCTGGGGAAAAGTTTCACTCTTACAGACAAGTGCAAAGCTTCATAGGAAATCAGTTCATGCATTTCAAGTTTATTCCTTACCTCCCATGCTAATTTGTCTGACAGTTTATCGTAAGTCCAGCTATAAACTTAATCTTGCTATTGTATTCTCATTATTTTTCCATACTATTCTGCAGTAGCCGTGATTTTAAATGTTAACATGAGAGCAACTTAACTCTAGAAACTAAGGATATGTCAACAACTTACTCAACAGATTTGTTTACTATTGTTTTTAAGAAGTCTTTTTCCTTGAATGACAATATTTTATTGCATTTTAGCCAACTTAATCCCACAGAGCTAAAAATGATGAGCTGGAAATGCTCTTCCCTATCTTGGGAAATACTGAACTGTTTACTGAGTTGTAACCTTACCAGCTAAAGCTCTGCAGCCCTCCTGAGGACAACGCATTTCCCCAGCCTGTGAGGATATGAACAAAACTGCAATTAATTCAACAGCTCCAAAACATGGCACAGCAAAATTTTACAAGCTTTTCAGTGTAAGGGTATTTCTCTGTCTACTGAGGCACAAGGCACAGATAAACACATAAAGAAGGCAAATCTGATTTTCATTTAACGCTCTACTTTAAGAGGAAAATGCAGTTTAAAGAACCTGCTTAAGCCACTGCACTTCTATAAGAGTTTGTTAGTAAATTAATGATACTTTAAAGGAAGCAACAAAACGAGCAAATAATGATGGCCCGTGGCTTGAGTGGATAAAAAGATCTGCAACCAGGAAACAAATACTGAAGAAGTGGTAAAACATATTCTGCTTGAGCAGCTGTCACTTAAACAAAGCTGCAGGTTCTATGTTACTTGCTTGGCAGCTCATGTATAACAGACAAGGAAAACAGCAGTCCCTGACAGAAGAAATAGTAATGACAATAATAAGGGTTTGATCTAACAGACAAACACAAATGAGGTCACCTCAAAAACTGGCATCTGAAACAAATGGACTATCAAAACGTTGTGAACTCACCGGTTAAAATGCTGCTGCTCTCATTAATTCATGTTGCACCTGACTCTCAATTCTTCTACTAGGTACCATAAAATACAGTCAGTATTTAAAGCTGGAAGGACACCAGACATTAGTTGTGCTTTGGGGCACTCTCTGTCATATTCAATAGAGGCTGTTTAAATGAAAAAGAAGCTGTAAGCACTACATTCCTTTCACAACTCAGCATGGTCATAATGTGCTTCTGCCACACCGTCTATTCCTTCAGCTGTTTCTATGTAACCAATTCCAGCAACTCCAAATTACTGATTAAGGAGTAGGAATAGGGGTCAGACTCCGAGGATCCCACAACTAATGTGGTGGCAAGCACTAACACCAGCTACACCAGTGCAAGATTTCTTAACAAAGAAATGCCTCAGCTCTATGTCCCACAAAACACCCCAGTGCCCTTCATTAGTATTCCACTGCAAACATAAATGGGGATCATTGCTTTTAAGTTTTTAATGAGTATTTTTAATCTGCCTTGCAGTTTGCTTTTTACTTTCTAGTCATACTTTGTATTTTTAGAATAAAAATATATGGACTATTATACAGACACCATCATAAAATGGGAAAAATAACTGGAATATGAGCATGAAGGACAGAGGTTTCTTCTGTATGGTGTAATTTGTGCCACTTTGACAAACCAAAGCAAACAAAATCCTCAGCATTTTCAGAAGCCCTCCATCTTTTTTGATATTTGCCAAACTTAGATCAATGCAAGAATCAAAATTCTGAAGCACAGAGACCTAAAAGGCAAAAGTAAACTCAGCTGGGAGCACAATATAACAACTGATACAAGGGGAATGAAAATAAATAAATACCTTGGGGCAGGAGGACGTGAAACCATAAAGGAAAAAGGCTCTTACAAACTACTTGATTCCTATGCTGGAATTGGGTTGTCAGAAGCCAAAGAGGTGAAACTGAGCTGAAGACACAGTACCTTTTATGTACAAGTCTAAAAAATTAAAAACTGTGAAAATCACCACTTCCAATATATGTTTTAAAGTTAATTCACCTAAGCAACAACGGACTAACAAACTCTCCTGTTTTACTGGTTTTTTCTGTCAGGTCTCCAAAAATCAGCACTTTTCCACTTTATCCTTCATGTTTAGTAGGTATCAGATGAGCTCTGCTTTCTAGATCATGGTTTAGGAAAATGTTTCCTCTAGACTTTTCTCAAGGGAAAACAAAAAATGCTTTTGGTTGTAAGCAATCATGTCTTCTGCAAGAGAGAGAAAAAAATACCAAACACAATGGCCATTTTGTTTGAATCCAAACAATGTAAATCAGATCAGAAAACCTCAAACCATTATTTGTAGAGATCAATTATTCTAGTATAAAGACACTTACTATTAAAACAGCACAGGTAACATTTGTTCAACCTGATGCCTGCATTTAGAAGTTTAACTAAATTTTGCTTGTATATTAAAACATCCGTTTTGGGATGGTTAAAAGTCCATTCTCCTTGTGTATAGTGTATAATAACCAACTATAGCTACCAAACAGGGAGCAAACACCCCTATGTTCTATTTATATGTATACAATTTATTTAAAACTAGGACTGTGGTCAGGTGCTGTCAGGCAGTCCAATGTTCTTGCTGTCACTCAAGGTGAGGAAAGAAAATGCAATCCATTCTGGCAACAGCTGATGCTGTATTAGAATGGAAAGCTGCAGTGTCAACTGCTCTTAAGATGACCCCACAACCAGGATAAAACCCTGCACCACCACAAACCTTACTCCCTCTCCCTCCTCCCCAAACCACTCACATTTTCACACTGGCATACATTTTTTAATCAACAGACCCATGGCGTGTACAAATAGAAGATGTGCATTTGTGTAATCTCTGAGTGTTTGGATTTATCATGATCATTGCACATACAGAATTCAGAGATATTCTTTTGCAGAGTGCTGGATAAGTATTCCATTAATGTCGGCTGCAATAAAACATTTCAATCCATACATAGAAAAAGTGTATTTAATGCTCATGTTTACATAAAGCACTTACGAGGAACAGAGTGGAAAATAATGCTTATAGACTATCTTTGAATGCTTTCAGTAGCAGATCAGCTGCCAGTCCAGGAGACAAGACTCCACTAAGGACTTTTTCTTCTAGAAGTGGAATCTTATCCTTGACTGCCAAGTGACTCCGGAAATGTTCCAACATGTTTTCCTGGATGAGATTCCACATCCACACTTTCTGCTGTTTCTGTCGTTTGGCGATCAACTCACCGCTTGTGAGCATGAGGTCACGAAATTCAGTCATTTTATCCCACATA
The DNA here is from genome assembly GCA_035041345.1 of Poliocrania exsul. NCBI lineage: Eukaryota > Metazoa > Chordata > Aves > Passeriformes > Thamnophilidae > Poliocrania > Poliocrania exsul. The sequence goes on from JAWWLZ010000139.1 coordinate 14,321,020, forward strand.
TCCGAGATCCCTTCTCCAGTTTTGGCAGAGATGCGCATTACCTGTTGGGTTCAGAGGAATTTTTAAAGCCAAGGAACCACTGGGCCTGAGGGTTTAATTATGCATCAGGTAAATTGCATGAAAATTAAGAAATGTGTAAGGCAAGCTTCCTTCACATGCTCACTTCACGAGGATCTAATGCTTTTGTGGGTGCTTTTTGAAAAGAGATCTTTTCAAAGATTAGTTGGGATTCTACCAACTATAAGTGGACCCTGAGATCCACAGTATTTGGGATAAAGAGGCCTTTTCCAACTGCTTGTATAATAATTTTTAATGAGTCCTTAAGCTAAAAGGTACATTATTGCTTTTCTACTTAAATGTGGAATTAAATATATATTCTGGTAGCTATTCTTTTGCATTTAAAATATACCAAAAATGAGGTGTTTTGATTATTTTTTTGCCTTAGCTTTCCAAACTAGGAATTAATTTTGCTAATAATATTTCTAGGAGATATCTAGCACATCTAAGAGATATCTAACACAGTTTTAAATGAAACAGTCTGGGTTTTTTTAAGTCTCTGTCTCTCTTTCTCCACTTACTAAGGGATGGCTCAGGCAGCCCAGTTGACTTAACCTTAATCCAGTGGGTCAATTTTAAGGCCAGGGTAGAGCAAACCTCCTTTACAGATACACAGACACAATAAAGAAAGTGCGAGTGTGTGTATGTGCTTATTCTATATACACACGTTAAAATTTTCTTCTCCTTTATAATTTACTGTAACCTTTTAACAGATGAAATACAGCATTAAACCTGGAGACCCACAAGATGAGAATTCCAATAGTGAGACATGGCATACACCAGTGCAGCACACAAACCTTTGGTCTCCAAACCTTCGAACGTTTGCGAAGCAGCTTCATAGCACTGATGTATTCAGCCTGTATTCTCCGTGCAGCCACAACTAAATCACCATCAGCTTTATTTATAGCTACCAGATCTGCCATCTCAATTATACCCCGCTTGATACCCTAAATGGAACATGGAGAGAAATCATGAATACCCAGGACTGCGACAAGCTGATTTATCACAAAAAGCAGGTCAAAATGCTTTTTCAGTTTCTAGTCTCTCTGACTTTTTGTGTGTATGTGCTAGTCAAGCAAGAGTAGTACCACTATCCTCTGTCATGACCAGTTACTACTCTACTTTGACACAAGAACACCACATATGGATATCAGAGTTCACATGTAACCAATTTCATGTGTAGAGACAAAGGTTTAACCAAAACATGACCAAGTTTGCAAAACTATTTATATTAATTTCTGTGTTCCTACAGTACGATAACCACTACCAAACATTGTATGTAACTAGTAAGTACATCAAAGCTGAGTCATAGAATATAAAAATTTTACATCCTAATACTTCCAAAATCAGGGAAGCATATCAGATCTTAACTGTGCAATAGATTCATGACACTGAAAATACTTTGATAGTAGCAGTGTAATGGACAAAACACTATTGATACAGACTTTCTTCACACCTTGAATTTAAGTTTCTCTTTCCAGTCCTAGGTAGAAATCAATATGAGAAATTGAAAAATACCTGTAATTCATCTCCACCTGCAGGTGGTAGCAGCAATATAAACATATCAACCATATCAGCCACAGCAAATTCTGACTGTCCCACACCTGAAAAATCAAATTCACAGTTCATCATTTATTGCAAACTTTCAGTCACGTTAATGACAGTAATCATGATGGATCCCAGCATTGCACCACAAACAAATCCCACTAACAAAACAAAGATGACAAGAAGCACAACAATTTCGTAGAAGATGTACAGGATTAGAAAACAAGATAGAATAGACTTCATGTTCAACCAGAGACCACACAGGAAAACATGAGCAAAATCAAGGAAGAAAGAATACAATTAGTAACACACCTTATTTAGGTATCACAACAGGGTAATTAAAAGGAAACCCTAAGCACATGCCTACTGTTTCCACAAGAACAACATCGTAGCCTCCTCCTTCACACAGCAGAATGGCTTCATTGGTGGTCCTTGTTACACCTCCCAGTGTCCCTCTGGTTGGAGATGGTCTAATGTATGCATTCATGTCTCTTGATAATTCAGTCATCCGTGTTTTATCACCCAACAGAGAACCTTAAATATGTAATGTTAAATTATTTCAAAAGTACGACACAGTCAAACTGCCCCTTCTCCCTCCCGCCAAATTAATGAGTGAGAAAAGACAGATCTTTTGGCTTAAGTCAATCAAAGAGCAATATCCCAGTAACAGCTGCTCAAGGCTTTGCTGAGGACTAGGAAATTCCTGCTTGGTTCTTCCACCTATCAGAAGGTGGAAAGGCCTGATAAGCAAACCTTACTGCTATCAGATACAAATAATTTGTTCCAGGTCAGAATGAATTCTACAATTTCCTGAATAGCTTTCTGAGGCCTATACACATCAGGCCATTCAACTAAAGTATTTGCTATTTCTGTCTAAAGGGACAAATCTCAGCATTATGATTCTGATACATCTTGGTGGATTTTCTGTTTTAAAAAAGCTGATATACAGCCCTGTCTTCCTTCTATTTGTACAAACTATGAATCAGACTTAGAGAGATCTACAAACACAAGGCACATTCCAAAAGATGAGGGATCCTCAATTCTTTTAACTGGTGCAGTCTTGCTATCATATTTTGCCATTCTGTTGATGCATCCTGACTACATGCACTCAAGAATACAGTCTATCTTAGCACCACATCATTCCAGTGCCCCAGTTTTCTTCTTTATAAACAGTTACACATCACAGCAACTTCTCTAACAGTGTAGAAGCTGAAAAAAAGAGTAATGATGTTGCCTGGAAGCTGCCCATTAGAAAAAGATCAAATACAAGATTCTATTATTTATGTCAGATATACCATGAATCAAGCAGGGTCAGCTTATAATTTCCCTACAATATTTTATTTGAGAGTGACACATTACAGCTGCAGAGCTTCAAAGAAATTCAAATTTAGGAAAAAAAATAAAATTGTAAGGCAACATGCCAACACTGGAAAAGAAGTGTGACAAAAGTAGGACAATGAAACCTATTTCCCAATTTCTATCAGATAGGGAGAAAATGAATACTCGACACATTCAATATTTTTCTTTTATAGGCTGCAAATTTTCTTCCATTTGGCCTGAAGAGATACTCCTATAGTTGACAAGGTATTAGAAATCTGACTCAAACTTTAATTCACACTCACCACCACTTGTACTAGAGGAAGGGTCTACAGCTAACACAGACACTTTGTGTTTTCTTTCTGTAAGCATTTTCCCAAAGCACTCTATGAAAGTTGATTTCCCAGCACCAGGAGGACCAGACAACCCTAAATAATCATATTAGGAAGAAAAAAAACATTTTGTTAATCAAATAAATAATATATCACGAGTACCATCAACATCTAAGTTGATGACAACTCACACTTTAACAGAATATCACAACAAAAGCAAATAGAACCTATGTCAAAACTTGTACCACCTAAGCATTTATAATTGACTCAAAATACACCATCTTGATTCCACAGCAGCACTCGCTTCACTGCCCCTCATCCTATCCACACCAATAACACTGGGTTAAATAACACATATTTACTTTGCTCCAAATAAATTTACTTATCCTGACATATTTCAAAACTTTCAAAACATTTTATCCTAAAACTGGATTTTTTTCAGATTTACTAACATTTATAAAAGAAACACTGTAAAAGCCCTTACGTTGAAGAGCTGTTATTTCACAAAACAAGGCCAATTTATTTGCACATCAAAGCTCACAAACTAAGGTTAGCACCAAACTTTACTCACTCCCATGCCCATGTTCTTGTTCTTATTGCCTTCGCTACACAAGAGATGACAGCTGGGCATGACATAAGTTAGTATCCCATCTCTTTGCAAGCAGAAAATATTTTAGAGCTTCCAAGAGAACCAGGTTCAAGTCTCCTTCAGCTGGCAAGTAGGCTAAGGGAAGGCCATAAAACAGGAAAGTATGTGTTTTTCTTCTGTAGACTGCAAAAGGGGTTCAAGAAAAGACCTTCAGGAAAAGATCAGGTCTGCTTGACTACATCCTTCCTTGTCTAGGTGTAGATAATACCTGCATCCATCTGCAAACTATGTAACGTTTCAGCTCACGATAGTTACAGAAAACACCTCACAGAACATACCCCCAGAAGAAACAGTAATTTGTAAAGCTTTTTCAAAAGCATTTTTCATATCAGGCTGTAATCTCACTGGACAACTGAAGTGGTCATATTGGTTATAAACCACACAAAATGAACAATCCAAGACTACAGACCACAAATAATAGTGATAAAACAAAGTGAGAACTGTAATTCCACATAAGCAACTACTAGACAGACATAAAAGGACTAACCCACTCTAAAGGCAAGTGGTTTTCCTTGATTTAACTTTTCTTGTTCCCTGTGGTAGGATAGTACCTTCTGAAGGAGCACCTGGGCTACTTTCTTCTTCCTACTCTGAGTTGATTCTACAAGTGTAATGGCTTCCGCTAAACAGGCTCTGTGACCCTGGATTAGTCCATTGTAAAGTCTGTCTACAAGTCTTTGTTCTCTGTCAGAAAGTCCCTCTATTTGCTGTTTAGGGGATGCTTGTTGACACAGCCCTCTCCTCACACCATTCCACGAACACATCCACTCTGTATGATGGTGCACTGGCCCAGGAGATTCAATGCACGGGAAATCTGCTCTGGAAGCGAAGTGGAAGTTTGCGAAGGGAGTTCTCCTGAAGAAATACCAAGGGAATCTCAGCAGCACCGAGGGGATCTTCATCTTGTGAGGAATGAAAAAGTATCAGAGGTATCAGCTCGTTTCTGTCTGCAGACACCCTAGAGAAAAAGAGAAACAATTTTACTTCTTCAAAGCACTGGTAAGGACTCAAATGCAACCAATCCCCACACAGGTGATTGTCAGCTTTTATTGCACCCACAGCTACTGTCTTGAGTAAAAAAAACATAGTTTCCTTTTCCCGCTAAAAAAGCACAACATAAAGTAGCTACACAATCTCCAGCAGCACGACTTCTCTTTATTATCATAGTTAATAAATGAGAATACTGTTTTTTTATAAAAAAGCAGACACATGAACAGCAATTTTAAAGTACGGCAGCCTCTGGGAGCACAGGCAGCACACGACAAATCTGGGCACAAAACACCCTTATGCTCACTGACATCACTGTATATCCTGCTTTCATGGTGCAGGGTGGCTTTAACAATTATAGAATCATAGAATCGACTGGGTTGGAAAAGACTTCTGAGATCATCAAGTCCAACTCTTGGTCCAACTCCAGTCCGTTTACCAGATCATGGCACTCAATGCCATGTCCAATCTCAGTTTAAAAAACTCCAGGGATGGTGAATACACCACCTCTCTGGGCAGCCCATTCCAATGCCTGATTACTCTCTGGAAAGAACTTTTTTTTGATCTCCAACTTAAATTTCCCCTGGCAGAGCCCGTGCCCCCTTGTCCTATTGCTGAGTGCCTGGGAGAACAGATCAACCCCCCCGGCCAGAACTTCCCTTCAGGGAGTTCTAGAGTGATGGGGTCAGCTCTGAGCCTCCTCTTTTCCAGGCTAAACACCCCCAGTTCCCTCAGCCTCTGCGGTTAATTCAGGAAGAAGGGGGAGAAGGGGGCAGGAAAAAGGGAGGCCGTGAGATACAACAAACCCTGGAGCCAGCCCCGCACCAGCCCCGGCCCCGGGGTCGCCTCCACAGCCGGGGCTGAGGATGCGGCAATTCCCTGCTCCCGGCAATTCCCGCATTCCCGGCACCTACTGGGCTGAGGGTGCGGACAATCTCCGCATTCCCGGCAATCTCCGCATTCCCGGTACCTACCGTCCCCACCCGCTCCGCCCCGGGAAGTGACGCGATCAGGCTGAGCCGGAACCCGCGGTGCCGCAGGGAAATGGGAGTTCCGAAAGGAAAGGGATACCCTCTCCCTCTCCCCGTTCTCCAGAGGAGGGGTTCAGGTCCTCAGGACTCGGCGCCAACCATTCCACGAGCACACGAGCTTCCCTGCGGATGCTCTACCGTGGCCGCACAGGGAAGGGTGTTGCGAACACGCATTTTCTCCTGAAACCTCAGAAATGTCCACTTTGGATTTGCGATTTACACTCCCCTCGTTGCGGTGCAGACACCGGGAAAGGAGAAGAGATGCTTGAACCTCCCACCTACCCTTCCTAAACCACACTTATTTTCAGTCTTTCCTTTGCCAAGTTAAATCTGATTTTGAAAACCTCCTGTTAGAGGATGGTGATTTATTGTCGGGTGGGTTTGGGGGACTTTTGGTTTGGTTTTTTTAATGGTTATTTCTCCATGGATCTCCTGATGCCTTTTCTGCCCACCTCGTTGAAGCACACACATTTATTTCCAATAAAGGTAAAAGCACAGCATCCTCTGGCTGAGCTGTTGGGTGCCTCACAGTCCTTAGACTGGCTCAGTCTCACCACACTGCACTGCAAGTGATGGACTGCATAAAATAGTGAAAGTTTTGTTCTCTACGGCTCCATGCACGATTTAATCTCATTGCTGTTATTCTGGTCTGGAAGATCATCATACTCAGAACTGATCATTCTTCAGAGCTGAGAAAACATGCAGTTTTGTGTCCCTCTCTGCATGTGATAGAACCATGACAAAAAGAGACAAGAAGTCTGATTTGAAAATAGCCTTGTGAAGTCTTTCTATTTAACCAGATCTTTATTCATCAGAGTTAGCATATATTGCTATAATCTGTTCATTAAATAAGCTTTCTAAGACTGTTTCAAGTGCTGTGCTTAAGCCTAGGTAGTACATCCCCATTATTACTTTAATAACAGCAGCAACAATAAGAAAAAAAATTCTGCTATGGCTTAATTGATTCTGTATTTTATCCCACTTTGTGTACTTACCTCTTGAATAGTTTGTCATTGACCTACATGACTGCATAGGCAAAACTGCACATTTCATCAATACTGAAGAGGAGAGTGAATTGTTCAGTTCCCTGTCTATGTTAACCCTGTGGACTGGAATAACAGGAATGAGATTAAATTCTGCATCCAGCAGTTCAGAACAAAACTTCTGCTATTTTATATAGCCCATCAGTTGCACTGCCAATCTGATATGACCACGAACAAGCATGTAGGTTCTTTAGAGCAGTCTTGCTGCAAGAACTGTTTTCAAGACTTTGCACAGTGGCGAGGTCTGGAAAACTCAACTGTTCAAGTCATCTCTCTTTTTTCCCCCCTTTCCCCTCAACTCTGTTATTAAAAAAGTTTGCTTTTCTCTGGTCAGAGACAAGTTTCCAAATGTCAGATATGACAGGAAGACTTCCTATTGCCTTGTCAATTATGTACACCCCTTCTTTCAATGTTCTGAAACAGAGATTGCACAGGTCTCCTACAACTGCACTCTTCTACCACCTCTGATTTTAAGATACTCTAATCTCATCCAAACCAGACAACATATTTCCCTTAGAAGCTCGACCATGTCTATAGTCTCCTTAATCTACATCCTGTCATACTATGCAGTGTTCTTATGTTTCCTCTGTGGTCTTTAAACATATGCAAACAAGCATGTATTTTTTGCATCTTTACTACACACAGCACAATGCATTTTGGTCAGATTCACTATATTTGTGCTTTCTGATCTCCAATATACAAGCTTCTCTTAGCTCATGTATTCTTTCATGCATTCATCAATAATTTACTTAACAGTTGAGGTATTCAGGAGGCTAATCCAGTGGCTTTCCACATCAGACTCTGTTTCTCTTTCTTTTTTTTTTTCTTTTTAATCATCTTTCAGGTGTACATGTGTTTGTTGGTTTGGGGTTTTCTCTCCTTCTTTTCTCCAGGGGTGTAAAAAAACCTAAAAATGTGCACCCCCTAGTTATTCCATCACAGTCTGCAAACTTGTCCAAGATTTAAGGAAAATTATCTGGTTTAACCTCCTTGCTGCAAATTTAGCCCAGATGTTAAAGAAAACAGCACTGCTGGTAACTCACGAAATGGCATTCTCCATTCTGAGCCAATACTAAATCAAATATCCTGTGAAGTGTTACAAAGTATTGTGCCAGGAACTAAGGGGAGTCACACGTATTCTGACAGAAGGTGCAACTAAATCCCAGTTGTTATAAAATAATAGAAAAAGACCCTTCTGTAACTTCTCACTACAAAAATAGCATTAACGTTAGTACCTTTGCCAAATTCAACCATGCAGACTTACATTCCATCTGACTGACTTCCCCTTGCAGTTTTAGTTGGATTCGTTCGTTCTGCCTTTCTCTGGCAGCGCTCTGATTTCCTTGCTCTGTTCACCTCCTCTTTAAGAATCCCCAAAGTATTTTTAGAGCACATAATTACCACAAGAATCTTTAAAATAGGCATAGACATTTCTTTAGGCAAATACAAATCTAACAAATGTCTATGATCTAAATGGAATTACAATAGAACAAATAATTGATGAAATTAAATAAAGAGGATCTCACCAGCTTGAAACTCACCAGATTTTTCCTGAATGCACAAAGATGGACTTTTTTTATTTTTTTTTTTACTTAAGTCTCTACTGATCCCACTCTCTGTATGTTAAAAGGTCTGACATGCCTACAATTCATACTGGTTATGAAATTTGCATCACAAGAAGAAATTATTATTTCTTAAAGATGAGCTCTTATTTCATCAGTTCTTTCTAACTGTCTGAGAATGGGGGTTTAAGAAGGCTCTGCCATGCACCTAAACTCCTTGCTCCACTATGCCTTATTGCAAAATGAACTTCTCATTTGAGAATTCAAATTCAGTGGCAATGCCTATACTGACTTCTCACACAGCACTTCCAGTGCAACACCTGGTGGTCTTTCACTCCCTTTTTTCCTCCAACATTTCTCTACTCTGCATGTAGTAGTCCACCCTTCTCACTTGCAAATGCATGTTCTCAGCTAGAACTGCAACTGGACTAGTGGCTTTATTACAAAATATACAAGTATTTTATTACAAGCAGGCCGGGGGGAAACCCTGAGAGATTTCTTAAACTACATCAGAAATTGGATGCTGAACTTTGTTTGGCTAAGTCAGCCAAAAACTCCATGAGGGTTCATCGTGCCAACACTACCCACCTGCCCTCCAGCCCCCATGAACCAGCACCATGGTATGCCCCCTATTCTGGCTGTGAACCACGCCCCATCACCTCCCAACACACGGGAGAAATGGGAGGTCTGCTCCACTGCAACCTACAACAGCTGACCTAAGCAACAACCAAATGCCCATTGGCAGTGAGGGTTAAATCCTACCTGCATATCAGGTTACAGAATAACTACAGTCCCTGCCATGGTACAGACTGAATGACCTTTACTTCAGAGGACAACCCTCAATTGATTTCAGTTTTCATACAAATAGAGAAGATCAGTCCAACCTCCTCTTTATACCGCAATGCTCAGCAAGGGAACTGCTGATAACAGCCTTCCTTTCAAGAAGAAAGCACCAGCCTTTCAAGGACAGTGTTGGCACTTTAGACAAAACATACCTTCTGCCTCATCTTAAAAGATAATTGGATATGTGAAACAAAAACAATAGGAAGAATATTCACAGGTGAAAGTTTGCAACTCGAGTCCAGACCTCCTCAGATCTGCAGTTGTGACTCAGGCAAGGAAACCGCACCGGAAAAGTACATCTCCCCAAAGACTCCCTAACAGCTACACATACAGGTGTTTGCTGACTACAGGCATCCCAAGGTTTTACTGAAAAAAGGCCAGGATAGAGCAGCAAGTCAGCTTCCTAGCTAGGTTTGGAGATAACAGCCTTACCACAGCTTCCCAGTTCAGCCACCTGCAAAGGCAGAGCAACTCCAACAGCTCAGCAGGTTCACTCTACTCCACTGGTGAGCAGCCATAAGGTTGTCAGAGCTCTTAGAGCTCCTCGAGAGCCTGGAAAAAGAAATTCACTTTTGGAGCTTTGGCTGAGACCTACAAGAGAGCATCTGAAGAAAGAAGAGGAAAAATTAATCTTAAACAACTATGATTTATATTTGTGTAACATTTTTATAAGCAAGGGAGCTGATGTTTCTTCACAAAACCTTAGCACAGCAACTTTAATATTTCTTGTTGGTATGAACTGAACTGTAATTGCACATTAGTGAGAAATGACATCAGCCATTACAGGAAAGTTTTCTATATGGCTTATGCACAAGTTTTTTATTTGTTCACAATGAACTGGCTGATATAAAATGACATAGAAAGGGAACTGATAAAAACGTATTTTCTTTTAAAAGCAATTATCTTTTCTGCAAATGTTCATGTTTCTTAGGAGGAAAAAATTACTGTATAGGCAGAAAACCCCCAAATATTATTCATGTATCTACTGGTTGTAAAAGCAAGTTAAATAATGTTCTCCACAGCTGATTCATTGTTAAAATTATAAACCTGGAAGAGCAAGTCACTTGCCAGTAAATTACTATATTTTTTTCTTTCAATTAAGAAAGTATTTAAAAGCTTGGCTTAAAGAGTATGTTTTTCTCCATGGCCACCAATGACTCATGATATCAAAATATTTCTCATGTAGTTCAATTATTGCACAGCTGAAAAGGAAATCATTCATTGCCTCCTCCTGGTTCTTTTCAATACAGCAATGAAATCACAGCAAATATATCAGTAAACATAAGCAGTATAATATAATCTGACACTTGACTTTGCCAACCCACTCGCATTCCCAGCTATTTTTTGCCTAAGGAAAAGCATGATTGCTGCAGTTTTTGAGTTCTGTAGTTGACAAAGACTCAGCCCTGAGCAGAGGACTGAGATTTTCAAGTGACTAAACACAACCCTCTTTCCCCCCACCCCAGGGTGCTAAAGGTGTATATTAGGTCAGTATGAAATAAGCACCGTCTTTCATGCCAAGAAGTGAATACCTTAAGTTCACAAGGTGAAGCATACACTGAGACAAGGAATCAGTGATGAATGCATAACTCAGTTTACAGTTGTAGACAATTTGAACATTGTGAGTAAATACATAATCTTTCATGCATTCAAATGTTTTTCCCTGAATCTCCAACAGAGGTCTTTGTCTGCACGTCCCTACGCTGAGTGCCTCACTAGCAGGTGAAAACCACAATTGGAGGAAGTGAGGTGGTGGGTAGAATTATCCATAGGAACATAACATTGCAGCAAAACATATCAAGACACTTTCTGTTTCAGGACAACACAGCCAAGATGAAAAGGAAGACCAAGCCCATAATAAATCGGATAGTCAGGATTCAATACTGACAAGTAGGAAAACCTAAGTGTTTCTAATTGGGACCAAACCTGTGGTATGAACAGGGAAGCCTGTTTTTGGCAGTCCAACTAAGTGCCTTAAACATGAGGCTCCTGTTTCTCACGCTGGAAATTTCTGTTTCTCTTATGTATGTATATGTGCACATGTTGTGTTTGCATGCTTATTCTCCAGCATGCCCATAAAAGCAAGACTGTGGTCTTCTTATAATGCAAAATTGTGTAGCAATTTAAATGTCCCATTTTTTCCAGGCAGTAAAAGAGGAAATCTCTGCTAGGATTCAATCTTATATGATCAATCCCTCCATAAATGTAGCAAAACAGCATTGTAAAAGGCTGGCAAGCTAATTTAGAAAGGCCTTGTTAAAAAGCATGTTGGATCATTCTGTGTCATTGCTTTATATCACAGAGGAAACACCTTTATGCTACTACATCATCTCCTTCCAAATCTTAGACTCATGCTACAAAATATTGTACCATAGAAATAAAATGAAAGAAGAATCCTTAAATAAGACAAAAAAAGCAAGTAAAAACCCTGAAGTCCAAGCAAAAACAACAAAAAAGTTACAATCATAACCAGTGCAGCTGCATGGGGAAAATCAGCATACAGCATATGAAAAGAAGTAAAATATTTGCTTCTAGGACCAGCTAATAGAGATCTAGAAGGGAAATAGAGAATAACTTTATCCAGAAGTTGGTATTTTCATCTCAATGCTTTCCAAATTAGGACCATATTTAGAAAAGAATTCTATGTTTTAACAGCAACCCAATCTCAATATATCACTATATTATGTTGCAAGAAGCAAACATGTTCCACCAGGCATTCCCCCCAGTTAGCTATTTATCTGTACTCTGAAAACTAGTGTTTATCTTTAGTACAGAGACATCAAATAGAGCAATAATTCGTGTGCCTCTCCATCAGGAGCACTCACTTCTTTTGGCCAGAAGGGGAAGCCAGCGCACTGCTTGTGTCACCCCGCCCGGCTGTTTTCTGAGCACACAGGAATTCAGTCTTTATCATCACAATCGTAAATCTCCCCTGGTCGGTCGGGGCAGGCTTTTAACCACCTACGGAACTTCAACACATTAAACATTTATTCGGAGTGCGTTCAGTCGGCTTCAGAGTGTAAAACTGTGAAAGTCACACCTCTGCAAGTATGGATTCCATCTCAGCTTTTTTGGAGGGTTACTCACAAACACCTAGCAGCAAGTGGCTGTAACTATTTAGGAGTCCTTTACAGCAAGTTTTTTACTTCTCAGCAGAATTTTGCTGTTGCCTTCTCTCTGGTTGCTGCAGTAAGACAGGGATCTCTGTGTAAAAATAGGGCTTACATAGAAATGTCATGTTATTTCCCACCTAAACCAGCAACAAAATACAAAGCATAAATTTTAACCAGTAATTCTACCGCTGTGTTAAGACACCTATTCAGAGAATCAGTGTGGGAAACAAACTGAAAACTTCAAATGAAAGGTATGAAGAGTTGCCTTGTTGCATTAATCAATAGTAATGTTTATATGTTCTCGTTGAGAATAAAGACAAGAAATCTGCAATACTCACCCCTCAGATGACTTGTGGTCATCAGCATCCTTCCTTTATCCTTTTCAGATCAGATTCATCTGTATTCATTTGATGTTTTGTGATTTTAGTAGAGATAGACTGAACAACTGAGGGTAGTTGGTTTGGGGGTTTTTTCTGATCAACTACTCCATTTCAGTTTCTCAGCATTATAAAAATAACTCTATCTGATTTAGGCTAATCTATCAGATGTGTTAGATCAGGCTTTTCTAATAGTGCTATAGGAAAAACAAACCACCAGCAGTCAGACGCCAGAAGCTGTATCTAGGTCTGTCCAAAATTTCTTGGGTTTGTATCTGTCTATGTGACTTTCTGCCCATTTCTGGGCAGAAATCTCCAGGAATGCTCCACTTCCAGGAATGGTTCAAATCCCAACTCTCTGCTCAGCTGGAGGCGGACTGTGCAAATCATCAATGGAGATAAAAAACGAACAGAGGAACCCCCAAATACAAGGCTGTGTCACACACACATAAATACACACACCCTCCCCCCCATTCCTTGTCCTTGTTTGCCACATATTCCAAGAGAATATATCCCTAATGCTACTTCTCATGTAACAAGACTGATACTAGAACACAATAAACTGATGCTAAGTACTTCAATGTGGATGCAGTCACTGACAGCCCATTAAATCTTAAAAATTACCTAAAGGATGAGATAAGCAAAAAATTGATAGTGTTGCATTAAAAATATTCTAGAAGGCCTCCTGTGTTGCAGCATCTCTTTCCCATTACCATTCCTTCTGCTGATGACTTTTTGTACAACTTATTCTAAAAAAAAAGAAAAAAGAATATAGACTTAAAGGATTAAAACAGCAGTTACTTGCAGATGAGAAGTTTGCTGATGAGATCCTGATTTTGATTTTATAAAAGCTTCTCATATTTTATGCCGAACACTGGACTATGAAGATTTTTTTTGGTAAAGAGCAACAGTTGTAACAAAAAACCCCAAAACACAAGCAAACCCCCAAGAACAAAAAAACCCAAAGAACCAAACCAAACCAAAACCCTCAACAAAACCAAATCCAATCTACAACACTGAAAAACTCCAAGAAAATCAGAGCTCAAGTCAGAGCTCTCAGCTATTAAGCCAAATTTCAGAATCACATGTCAATGACATTTCACCTCCTCTTCAACTGAAGGAAAAGTAAGCAGTCACTCAAATCCACACTCACTTTAGCTGATGTTCTGGAAAAACAGCATTTCATGAGTTAAAGTCTCATGATCTGTCCATCTAAATGTGGAAAACATAAAAATTCTGATGTCATCGCCTTAGAGTGAATCCATTCTTGTAACTAAGCCTATGACAAGAATAAAAATGGCATCAACAATCTGTTTTAATGACACTGTTTGTAACATTTCTCCAAAGTCATTAGTGCCCTGCCATTACAGCTGTCACCACTTCTCCAGTCTTGCTGCTCTGAGAGCAAAGATTGTGGGTAGGTTCCTGTTAGGAATATTGATAAGCTTCAGAAAAAGCTCTTTTCCAGATGGTTTTGTACGTGGCATTTGTACTCCAGTGTTCCCAGTGATGGTTAAATGCTATTAGCAGAACACACTCTGTTTTGGGTGAAGTTTGTTACTAGGATAGCTGTGCAAGTCACTAAATGTTTTAGCTGCAACTCATCTTCATTTTAACTACACAGCCATATGGAACAAAAAGAAGAGGAGGAAAATAGTCTTGCCTGGTTTATATTAAATCAGGATGTCTCAATAGATATGAAAATATACTCAAGTGACAAAGGGATCCTCAACATCTCTGACAGAATTCAGTTCTTCAATATTCAGCCCAAGCCCTAAACACTCAGTCACAGCAGGAAAGTTTCCAAGAAAGCATCAAGGACAGCTGTGCTATTCCCAATATGCATTTTTCTAACCTGTCATTGACAGTCTCCAGTGACCAATTCTCCAAAAGCTATCCAGATAACTTGCTAGTGTCTTACTATCTTTACTGACACAAAGTTCTTCCCCCTGCCTCCAGTATTAAACTCGATTTTATTCTCTGCTATTTCTTGTCCTATTCCCCAGGAAGCAGAAAAAAGAGATTGAACTCATCCTCAGAGTAGCTTTCTATGCACATTTCAAAACAAACCTCTTGGTTTGACCTTTCAGTTAATTTTAAGTCATATTTATTTACAGTTACATTTTAGAACCAAACTTGAAATAATGATAGCAATATAGGGAGCATAGTGAGCAGGCAGTTTCCTCACTTGATGCTGCCACCATGCACACAAACATTCTTAGATTACTTACTGGGCACCGCAGAGGCTCAGAAGCTCAGACAACAGGGCAGCATGTACTTCAGCAAAGGTGGCTTCTGACAAGTTTATGGTCAGCCTTTCTGGAAGAAAACTACAACACAGACCTAATGCTAGTTATCTAACCACATACTTTCTTAAATCATACATTCTAAGTAACAAAGACCACATTTGAAAGTCTGACCTGTAAAAGCGAACTATTTTAGTTTCTTGTGATCTCAGAAAAAGATGACAGCACATGCGTTATTTTTCCAGTGAAATAAGAGGAAACAAAAAACCCCCAACTTTTGCCTCCCTTCTTCACTTTAATGCAACTGTTGAAGGGTGTCATCCCTACCTTTTTTTTTTTTTTTTTTTAAACAGTGACACTCAGATGCTTGCTAGATAAATATTTCAACACTTATTTAGGAAAGAACAGTGACTACTTAAAAGACTGACAAACAAACTACACCACTTTTAGGAGTTTTAGTTTAAAAATGTACCAGAGAAATAGTCAAAAAAGAAGAGACAAGAACAAAAATTGTTTAATCCATAGAAATAATCTTTGTCAATTCACTTAACTAATCTTTTCTGAGGACTAATCTGGACATTCCCCATGAGCAATTTCCAGGGGATATAAAATTTAAGATTTTTAGCTTAATTATGTAAGAATCCTGGAATCAGGCCAACTTTTTCCTAGAATCATTGCTCATTCTCACAAGTGCTTTATGAAAGCATCATGAGATGATGAATGCCTCCAGATTCCCAGGAAAATATGATGGAAACCCACTGTGTTTCTAGTGGAGTGACAATCACTAAAGGCAAGCGCAAGAGACAACATTTTGTATAAAATACACATATATAATTATAAAGCAAAACCATTTGGCTAGGCACCCATCCTAATAAAATGTTTGGAAATCACAGACTAGAAGTGATGTTTCAAAATGCAGTTCTGAGATGTACTAAGAGAAGTGCAAAAATGAAGCAAGGAAGTCCCATTTCACTTTATCCAGCTCTCCACTCGATAGCTTTGGAGCACTGCTGAGGCCTCAGGTCCACTCCAGCGCTCAGCTTCAGGCTCTCTGCTAGAAGGGGAAGGAATCCAGGGGAAAACTTCACCAAGTACGTTTAAAAGTGAAGAAAAACAAAGACAATAAAAATGAGGATTTTGACAAAAGGAGAACAGGGGATGGAGCAGAAATGCATCTTTCATCAAGGCATATGGTGTTATGCAGATGACAGTGAATGATTTGCCGCATCACCATCAAAAGCAGACTAAGAAGGAATCACTTCAATTTTTGGAAAGCAAATTTAAACCAAATAGTAGAAGAAACATTTTATCTATGAGGGTGATTCATAACTGGAACAGTGTACATAGGGAAACTGCAAAATATCTTCTATTTGAAATACCTAACCCCTATAGAGAGTCTGACCATACCATACAGCTCCTGAAAGTACCTGTGATGCAGTCAGCCCATCACCTGACTGGGGTTTACTGCACTTTTACATATGCATAACATGAGCTCAAATGTAGCATTCCTAAAAGAATTTATCTCAAATCTTTATGCACCCAAAGTGGTGTTTCAGTCTTTCAAACTTATTTTCCCTCCCCTCATAGCCCTCAGGCTTTTAGACTGATCTTTTCAGAGGCTGAAATTCATAATTCATCTGAAGAACAGCATCTGCTCCAGTGTGACATCTCCCCCTGTTGCTTGGTCAGCTTTAGCCAGAGGGAAACCACATGGAGCAAGTCCCTTCAGATTTTTCCCTTTCCTCTCATAAAACCTACAGAGGAAGAATTCATCTGGGGGAGGTGGCAGGGAAGGAAATGAAGCAGATATCTGTACTCCCCTATCCAGATATCAGGACTACAATTTCTGACCTCTTTTCATCCAGCTTTCCAGGAAAAACAAAACAGAACCCCAACAAAAAAAAAACACAAAACCCCCTCAAACCCACAAAAGTTCATCACTTCAGCACATCAGATGAAGCAAAATAAAGTGATGCACCCCAAGCTCATGCATTAACATTGTGTGTTTCCAAATAGTTGTAGCACATGAATATTACTTTCAGCCTAGCCTGGGTTTGATTCTACACACTGTGCATGCTTCATTTTGTCAGACACCACAGGCTCTCAGCTTTAATTTCTTAACCTCTAGGACATTATCACTGAGAGGGGTTACAGTATATCTAAAATGTATAGGCACCTATAGAGTAAAAGAGTTCCAGGACCACACAAAGGCCTGACCTCTGTACATAGGATGTTCCAGTTACTGGGTACTGCAATTTTGGGACTGAGCTCCATTTTTTCTGGTACAATGAAATGTACAACAAACCCATATTAAGCAAAACATCACTATTTTCTATTCTCACCTGTGCCTTAAAAATAGGCACAGAATTTGCCTTCTCTAAAGGAATTTAACAATATTTCCTATTGCATAATTTGTACCTTAGCAGCAAACCAGCAACAGTTAACCATGTCAGACTTGAAGTCTGGAAGCTACACTCCCAAAAACCCACAAACAGGCTACTTAAAAGCACCCAACAACAAAAAACAGAAATTAAAAATACCCCACACGCAACTGTTTGTTTTTCCAGGTATACACTAAATATCTTTGCATGGTATCACATTAACTCATACTCTGTAATGAGCCTGTTTACTATGCTTTCAAAACCAGAGGAAGAAAGATCGTGGAAAGGGGGAGCAGGCTACAGGGAATGAGAGGCAGGAATGTTACAAGGAGTCTTCTGGTTCTGCATTTGAAAAACTAAAACCAGACACAGAATATACATTTGAAAATATGGACATTAAGATGGCCTAATTATTATATATGCCTAAAGAGGATATCATCATTCAATTGCAACATTGCATGGTGTTCTTTTTGAGGAAATTAGGCCAGCTTTTACTGACATAGTAGTCAGCACTTAACAGTATATTGTATTATATTGTCTTTAATAATATTTTCTGCCTCTCTAGTTTTTACTACTTATTGTCCTCAGAAGCTTCAGATGATCAGAGAAACCTCAGCCCTGGTTCCAGTGGTGCAGGGCCAGCCCTGTTCCTGTGTGAACACCAACCTTCACTCGTGCAGGCTTTCACCCACAACTCCTATATGTAAAGAATTTGTGTCTCGGATTGGTTTTAGGAAAATACTTAAACATGGAAGGCACCATCTGGTATCTACACATTCATCCACCATGTGGAAGCCAGCTATAATCATGTTTTTCAAACTTGCATGGCACTGAAAGGTTACCATATGGAGATGACTAACAGTGTTATTTGGAAAAGGCCTTCAGCTCCACGCAGTCCCCTAGAAGAGTTGTTTCCTGTTTATGTGGCAGGCCATGTCACATTTTTCAGGCATGCCACATACAGTTGTAGAAATAATGAATTTTGACTGGGATTCTTGTGTACGCCACCTGGGAGAGGCCACGGTAATTCCCAATGTAAGGACACACAGGAATGTTTCACAAAACACAAGGGGTGGGAAAAGAGCATGGGAAAAAAAAAACAAAAAACAGAGGAAAGGCCACATACTCTGCATATCCCTTCATCTACATTTTTATTGAAAGAATAACAGTGCAAGAGCACCCAGACAACGAAAATAAACAGCACACACAATGAGATCACACACAGCACCATCAGGCGATCCTTTCCCCGCACCCCAGTCCAATGCAATGCCCACCTGCAGGACAGACCCTGTGTGTGTTCAGCTGTGAAGTTCCAGGTCTGACCATGTTTGGGATTGTTCCATGTAATAGCACTGCCATACCCTGGTCAGCCACCCACTACTGCTGGCACAGAAAGGGGTTTCCCTGTACTTTCTTTAGTGATGGTAAAAAAACCTGGCTGTGAACATACACACTCCCTTGGTGCCTCCTCAGCCAGCCACTCTTCCTGTACATGCTCCTCACCAGCTCACCTCCCTGGCTACATCAATGTCACTGCTGCTGCTCCTTCTGCTCCTCCCTGACAAGGCAGATGTCAGCACAGGGCTGGCTCGTATTTGTTTCTTTGGGTAACTGGGGCGGAAAAGGGAGAGAAATTAGACTAAGAGCAGTTTTTAGTTCTCTTCATCTCCCTAACCAGCTTTGCTTACCATAAAAGCAACATGGTATCCATGTTCAATTGAAGGGACAGTGGCGTGTTAGGGATGGGGGATTAGAAACCACTGCAGTAAAACTTCAAGAAGATCAGGAACTCAGTTGCTGTTGTGTACCCCTAACAGCCCAGGCTGTTTAAAAAAAAAAAAAAAAATTAAAATTCACCAAGTTCAATGAACCCTCCTTGCTGCTGTACACACGTGGTTTTCTGCTTTGCCTCGGTTGATAGCTCACAGTGTGGGTTACTCTGGGACTCGTATGGTGCTAACAGATCCCCTGAGGCAGGACAGATGGCCCTTTACTGAAAGGATGCGCTGCTGAATCAGAGGCTTCAAACTTGAGGATCCTCCTTCAAGGTGACAGCTTAAACTGCCATATGCACCCATGCCAACACCAAGACATCCCAGTGCTTTTCTAAGAACAGTTTTGAAGATGGTAAATTTCTAGAAAGTTGAGCAGTTTAACATTTTGATTGTAAGAATGCAAAGAGCTGCTTTCTGTCAATGCAAGTTCCTCAAAATCAACTGAAGGCCTATCACTGGGTCTGTTCCTGTGACTTGGGGAACTCACAGAACACTTAAAGCAATGACATGATTCCTGAAAGACCAAGTGTGTCAGAAACTGGCCACACTGCCCAGAATGTCTTCTGGATTCGAGCCACATCAATCATTATCAGTAGGGGTACTAAGCAACCCCACACCCCAGTTAAAAGATACCAAATGAAAGAGTATTTACAGAGCTGCTCTCTTGGCACAAGATAAAAATCCAACTCCTGGACTCCTAAAGTCTTCAGAGCATGCAGATCAAGGTAGCTTCTTTCTGTGCTGCTTTAGAAAAACAGCATGGACCAAATCCAACAGACATAGGTATCAAGCTGTGTTTGAGGGGTTTGTAAAGTCTGTTTGTAGTCAAACCACTGCCCGAGTCATGTTAAAAATGAAGCCATGCTTGGATCCAGTTTCTAAATACTGCTGTTGCCAGCACTATGGCCTATGGTGATTTTGACTTGAGGAGACTGGTCCACACGCTTGAAGGAGCATCTGATGGGACAGCAGCCATCTTTCAGTCTCCATATACATATCTGAAAACACTCAGGATTACCAATCCCTGAAGTATCAACAGAAGGCAGAAGTGAAGGGCTCAGAGATGAGACAGACCCTGCTCTCCTGCCAAGAACCAAACACTCCAAGTAAAGTGTTACTGCAGCACTACACACATCAAGTCTCATTCTCCTGCTTGTATTAAGCTCTACTCAGTAATCTAAAGGAACAAAAACACAAACTTATCATATAAGAAAATAAGGGAAAGGGAAGTTAGGCACACCATTTTTCTTCATATAAAAGAATGTTTTGACATGTTACAGGGATACTGGGGAAAGAAAGAAGCTGCAATAGGAAAATCAGAATGTTTTACAAAGGCAAACTGTCCTGTTCCCACCATGTCTAAGCAAGTGACCTCTCCACTCAAGCCAAACTGAGCAAAAAAAGCCGGTTTTGCATGTGCAGAGATCCCTCTGTAATACAATTATAGTTCATTTTATATTTACTATAGGACAGAGTTGTAAGTGGTGGGGTTTTATCACTGCTATGAGAGATCTTACCTCCTGTCTACAATCTGAAGTAAATGAAGGTGCTTACTTCTACAAGATTTAACTACAACAGCCTCCTCTGAGGTTTATGGATTTAAAATCTCAGATGAGGTGGTAGGATCATGACAAGATGATATAGATTTTTCAACTCATCCCTTAGTAGTGGGATGAAAAGGGGAAATCACAAACCAATACCTAAGAAAAATCTAGGAATCGGCACCCAGTAGAATAATTAAAAAACTTACATTCCTGAGATATGATTGAATCAAATTCCAGACTTTTGGACTGTCTGTAAAATCTGGGGGTTTGTTTGACATCAATTCATCTTGTGTGGCTGAAGTAATCAAAAGTAACAACATACACTGAGGATCCACATGCCATTTTTAACTGTAAAACATTCATCAGACCTGTAAAAACTATACTCATTTTGTCCATCCATAGCAATAGACCTGCTCATCTTTGTACCCATGTTAAGCCCAGGGGATGTTTACATTATGAATCTTACTGGAGTTACTTTTGCTTCATACAAACCAGTTCGCCACATCCCCACCTCAGACACAGGCACTGCAACTGAAGATCATCATCTCTCACAGCTGGCATGAATGAAACAGGAACCACCTCAACTAAACTGAAGTGGGAAACCAGAGCCCTCCACCTCAGCAGCTCACAGCACGTGAAGGCACACAGACATGTGACCTGCAGTGGCACAGGGACAGGAACAGCACCTCCTGGGGGTGGCAGCTCCTGTGAACAAGGACCACTTTGCCAGCCCACACATGTCAGTGGTCCTGTGAATGAAAGACAGCTACAGCTGCACAGATTCATTTTGTCCCACAGAGGTTTCCCCTCTGAGCAAGTCACCAAGGCAAGAGGAGAGTATTGAAACTTCATTTCATAAGCCAGATAAGTTATTTATTCTGGAGCCTATTGGGAGAGAGAGATGACAAGGAGGACTGCAAGGCTTGCCTGTGGAGCTGAAGGCAACAATGACGGAACACAACCACTAAATACAAAGCCTGAGCATGCTGGCTTACAATTTCTGTTATTTCAGACAGATGCAAACTAAGTACATCACTTAGGGAGGGAAGAGAATCTTAATAACTGTAAAAAATCTTTACAACAATAATCCCAAGCAAAAGTGAAATTCAATAGCACAAACCTGTATCACTTCACCTTCCTCTTCCAAACAAGATTTGAGGCAGCAAGGGTTGGAGAAGTGTTGCCTGTGAAGCATCTGTATCTTTATCCAGTGCCTCCAGCAACCCATAATTCTTTACCTGCCTCTGGCAGGCATATTATAGAGGGTTTTCTGTCTGACAGAAACATACAGTGTCCAGCAGGTATGAGAAAAGAATGAGACCAAAAGCTATTTGCAAAGAGTTCAAAAAAATAAGGAAAGTCATCAAGAATATAGAAATCAGGGGTGGGGAGAGGGAGCTTAGGGAACAGAGAAGAGATCTCCTAAAGGACAACATGACAAGGGTATCTCTCTTCATTGAGTTGTTTAAGTCAAGGACTGAAAAGGGCAGAGGAAAATAAGAGCCATTTTCCCTTCTTTCCTGTGCAGAATTACAAACTTATATGAAGAAAATGAACTGTGAGATGATGCATGTAAAAAATATATTGCTCTACCATGACTGGTGACAGTTTATGTTGTATATTTAGGCACACATCCAGAAAAAGGTGACTGCCAGTTCATGGTTATGAATCATGAATCTCTAGAGGAGGATAAGAGGCTACAATGTGATTCACAGAACAAACCAATTAATAAAGAGAGCATCAAAACACAGTCAGGCTCCACCATGTCGATCAAAGGTTCAGAGTGTATTAAGACAAAGGAAAAATCAAGAAGATAGGCACACCAAGAAAGGTCCATATAAATTTCACACATCTCTGCACTGATTTATTGTGTTCAAAAAACAATACTCACAGAACTGCATTCTTTGAGGCTAGAAAAGACAACTACAGTTGTGAAAACATAGCTGTGGTAGCAAGAGAAGTGATTTAGTAAGGAACTGGCTTTAAAAGCAGATAGCAATACCAGGTTTGCAAGCATTAGAAGAAGGTCCATGATTCTGTTACAGGATATGTTAAAACATGAATTATTTCTCTCCATACCTTCCTAAAACCACACAGGTAACCATGAGTGCCTCTCTTAGCTTTCAATAAGCATTTTAAAGGTTCACCAGAGACTTTTAAATGGTTAAAAAGTCATTTCCACCTGGGGAGAATTATTTTATTTCCAGCACTAAAAAGCTAAAGCTGAGATTTCAAAACACATTCAGCTCCATGGAATTGTCTCCACATGCACTGTTCACTGCTTTTCCTCAATACTTTTTCTTAACAGTTATCCATGCCTTTCAGTTTCTCCTAACAGGGACTTGGCTTTTCAAGGAGTATCTTCTGTATTCTACTCTTTGGTTCAGGAAACTAAACTGAGGAAACTACGGGGAAATAAAACCGAATAAGCAGCAGGAACTCACCTGGTTACAGAGCTGACACTGTAGACTCTGTCCAAGTTTCTAGCCCTCGTCATTCTCTGTTTTGTGAAAGGTCAGTGAGAAACTCTTTTTCTTCTGTCTTGTCTTTGCCTTTTACAGCTTTCTGATTCCAACATCCAAAGTGGAGCAAATCAATAAAAAAACTTGTTCAAAATGCTCCAAAAATCTTCACAAGAGCCTCAGGCTAGTAGCTGCTTCCTCCCAGGTAACTTCTGCCCTGCCTCCTCTGTTCCTGGCTATGAGTCTGTCCTGGTTTAATCCCAGCTGGTAACTAAACACCTCACAGCTGCTCACTCACCCCAGGTGGGGTGGAGGATAAAAGTGAGAAAACTTGTGGTTTGAGATAAAGACAGTTTAATATAATAAGTAAAGCAAAAGTTGCAGCACAAGCAAAGCAAAACAAGGAATTCATTCACTGCTTGCCATGGGCAGGCAGGTGCTCAGCCATCTCCAGGAGATGTAGGAAGACAAATGCCATCACTCCAAACATCCCCTCCGTCCTTCTTTTTCCCCAGCTTTACATGCTGACCATGACACCATATGGTATGGGATATCCCTTGGGGCAGTTGGGATCGGCTGTCCCAGCTGCGTCCCCTCCCAACTCCTTGTGCCCCTCCAGCCTCCTCACTGGTGGCTGAGAGGCAGAAAAGGCCTTGACTCTGTACAAGCCCTGCTCAGCTGTAACAAAAATATCCCTGCTCTATCAACACTGTTCCAGCAAAAATCCAAAACACAGCCCCATACCAGTATTATGAAAAAAAATTAATGCTACCCCAGCCAAAGCCACAACAGGCTCAGGTGCTATTCCAATCCACTCATCCTGTTTAATAAAGTACAGCTGAGATACTCTGTGCTATCACATGAAGCCTTACACCTAAGGTCTCCACACCACAAACAAAAAGCTGGGTAACAGATAAAAAAAATTAAAATGTATGCTGCACTTCAACAGTATCAACAACATGGACAACAGTAGGAACTTACAAAAACTGAGATCCTGCTGGTCCTGCTTAATTCAGATTACCACTGAAAGTTTCTGAGGCACTGCAGAGAGAGTATTTTTTAATTTTAATCCTCATTTAGGAAAAACAGAGAGGCATTACACAGCCCAAAACACAAAAGACAGTAACATTCAAAGCAGTCAGAACATAAAACTGTCTTTTCTTATTCCAAAGCTATTTCAAAGTTTACAAAAACTTGCCCAAGAGCATCCAAACACAAAAACATCCAAATAGAAACACTCTGAAGACTTGCATGATGAATGGTTACAGCACTAATTAAAAAGAAGTCACTACCTCACAGCTGCATTCCAACAAAAGGAATGAAACTAGTTGGGAACAGCTGGGAGTTAATGTAGTAGGGGCTGAGCACAGAAAAAACAGAGACAGTGACTGAGCAGCAAAGAGCATTCTTTCCCTTTTTGGTCATCTTTAAATTTTATTTATTTTCAAGAGTTACATTTGTGCCATGACTGCATCTTTATGAGAAAGATATGTTAAACTGAATGTTAAAAAATAAAATAGCTGTTCTTGGAATTTAAAAATACAAAAAAATTACTAACCAAGTTCTCTTCAAACAGGAACTTGAACCCCCTTAGCAGGGGAAGAAATGTTAATTTTAAAATGTATACTGAGCGAAGTAATGAAATTAATTAAAAAAAATAAAGGAAATAAAAGCAAAAGGTGGAATTGACTCATTCTCCAAAAAGGGCTATTACTCATTACAATGACACACACCCGCACACGCCTGGCTGCACACACACTCATCTCTGCTGCTCAGCTTTTCCTCGTGCCTCTGCTAGTGCTGCATGGTCCATTTTAGCCAGGCACAGGCACTGGAGCTTCAGTCAACCCCCAGCCTCTCCTGCTCCATCATCCCAGCACCTGACAGACACTTTGCAGCTGCCTGTCCTCACCTCTCCCCAGAGCAAAAGCAGAAGCGTGGGGAAAGCTTAGCATATCTTCATTTCAGTTGTTGCTCCTCAAGGCTGTATCTTTATTTGGCTTGTTAAGAATCTACTAAGAAGTGGACAAGACAAGGTTTTAATCAAATGTAAGCAGTAACAACAGGTTTTATTCAAAAGTTCCAGTAAAGAGGACCCACTAGTTTTGGAATAAAGTACTACAGCTTACGTGAATATAAAAGATCAAAGAGAAGAAAATAAACCAAGCAGTAAAAAAAAATAAAAATTAAAAATATATATATATTTTTTAAAGTTTGAAATAGACCCACACAGGGATGCTCCAAACAATTAGCAGTTACTAGGTTTGGCAAAACAAGGTTCTCTTACAAAATTAAAAAGCCTACTTTTGTTACATAAACTGTATAAAACTGCTCAATAGTTACAGAGCATTCTGTACAATTTTGTCTTGAAATACAAGAGCTGCAGCCTTCAAACTGCAGCAATTAATCATTTTGTCCTCTCCATGGGTAAAAGACTCTTCACAATTGTTTTGGGGGAAAAGGAAGAGGCAAAAATAGTCAGAATTACCAAGATGAAGCCACTATAAAAACAAAATGCACAGCAAAATTCAGACCTCAGTTTAAACTAACACGCTATGTGTACAATATATTCTACATTTTGTCATTTTCCCCTCCCACTCCCACCTCCCCCCATTCAAATATTCCTAATTCCTTTATGGTCTAAATCTAATCAATTTCTAAACTTTCAAATACACCATACATACACTTAGCAAAAAACATACCTAACATTCTTACAGCAGTATGGTCAGGACACAATTTCAAAGATAGTACACAGTTATTGAGATTAAGCCTTATGGATTTGTTTATGTTTAAAGAGAACAGCAAATATCAGTTCAGACAAACATTTTCAAGAAGTACTGAGGAAAGTCTGCAAAAAGCAGACCTCACCAACACCAGCTCTTAGCTCCAGAGGACACAGGGGCAACAGCAAGTGCTGAATGTCGGGGAGAAGGAGAACCTCAGGAGTGTCAGCTACAGAAGATCCTTCGGGCACTCGGTCCGGCAGCCTGAGGTTCTGGCTCGCTCGTCCCTGCTGTACTAAGGCCTGCAAATCAGCTTTGCCACAGTACGTTACAACGTAAACTAAAATGCTTTATACCAACAGTATGTCAAAGGGGTTTATTTATCTTTTTTTTCTGAATCCAACAGTTGGTCACAGGAGTCAAGTATTTTCATGGCTCTTATTCAGCTGTTGCCAGTTCAGGGGGGAAAAAAATAAAAATGTCTGTGTCTGACTCATACGTCTTTGAAGTACATGCAAGGCTCAACTGTTTCCAAAATGCAGGAGCTTGGGACCTTTTAAGACACTGAAGAAATAGGATTATGAGGAGAGCCCATCTGAGTAAGTACTTTATCCAGCCACTGAAGGGGACCATGAAGATGTATCTCTATCCAGCATGGAGTGCTCGTTACATCCTGGCGATGATACTCAGCTCCCCAACCCTGGAAACAGAATCATAAGTGGGGAAAGAAAAAAAAAATCACCTTGTTTTATAATATTAAATATGTGAGAAGAATATTTCTTTATTATAAAAATTAGCTTTCAAGAGTCATTATCAGCAGGGTAGCGTAACACCCTTGATGCACCAACTATTATCACATTTCAACAAACAAATCAGAAGCTCAAAAAATAATACATGTGGAGAAAGTATCATTTTGAGATCTCTTGATCTCTTGGAATGTCTTAAAGATGTAACTTGTGGCAGTGCAGAATTTCACCACTTCACTGCCAGATGCCTGAAGTCCCCAATATAGCCTCTGAAGAGTGGGGTAAAAGTCTCCTCTGCCTAGACTAAAAATAAAACAAACAGGGGGGAAATCCTGCCAAACAGATCAACAAATTAAAAGCCGAGATCTTAGAGTGATGTGAAAGGGGGGGGGAGACATCTGTCTGACAAGAACCAAAGTGTCACTCTCAGGATGGGCATGATAAACTGAGCAGTAAGTCAGAAACACTCCTCTTTGGAGAAAGAGGGCATGGTCAATCCCCATCAGGCTATTTGTCAAGTTAAGACAAGAGAGGTTTTGTTTCAGCTCAGACCTGGTTCAGTTACAGTAATTACCAAAGATATAAAGAGATATTTAAATAGCATTCAAAACAGTTTTGTATGTGAACCATTTTTGGGGCAGATCGGGAGACAAGATTGTGACATCTGCAGGTACAATTTACTGTGCTCTGTATTAACCCCTAATGAAGGAATTACCCAGCTCTCCACACAGGTGGCAGCAGCTCTGAACATTGAGCAGTGCAACATCCAATACACAGGAGTCCTGTTTGACTCTCCAGGCAACACTGGAGAGCAGCTGTATAGGATGCAGAGCTATGAACAACCTATTCCATTTTAGGAATCAGATGAGTATTAACACATCTGAAAATTTCCATACTTCTACCATGAAGGACATTTCAGCATATTAGCCACCTTCATTTGATTACTTTCATATATATGACCAGCCCTGTTATATCAGTACCTATGCTGACATTCACACAACTGCCACATCAAAAATCTTCACCTTGCATGCCCTTCTAGAATAGAAAGGTTATTATTCTAAATAATTAGTGCAGCTCCTAATTTGGAAGCTGCTGGTCAGTATTTAGAGGTCCTGTGTGAAGAAACAGCTCCTTCAAGTCACCTCAAGCTTTCAAAGTATGTGTGTCAGATGGGATTTCTGTCCACAAATCCAACTTCATTTCTCTAAGATCTGTCTTATACTTAATGAGCATTCCATACTTAAAATTCAATAGACTGATGGAGGGAGTTACTGGACCATTCAAAATCACTATATTAAAAACCCCCCAATTTATTTTGCTTACAAAATTTTCACATACCTTCACAAAACTCATACGGAGAGTGCACATCTTCGTAAGCTCATACACTGTCTCAAAGCCATGGTTCACGGACTGAGCCAAAAGTTGAGCAAACTCTTGATTGTTGAAAATCTTCAAACTGCAGCCACTGGGGATTTTGCAGACCGTGGTGGGATGGAACCCATGATGGTAGTTGCAGTTCCGACTTTGCACAAAAATACTGCTGTCACTAAGGCATTCAGCGTACACTTCCCCACCAACATAATAGAGATGAACACCTGGGAGGAGAAGGTTGTTTAGACAAAATCACATTGTGCATCTATTTTTCATGCTCTGCCTCAACAGAGATAGGTTTCTGCTTAAAGAGATAAACATTAAATGCATATCAAAACATTATCTGTCTGTCTTCAAACTTGATTTTTACTCTTCTGTTTCATCAGCAGATTTGAAAGGGGACTGTGTGTCTATGTATATATAACTGGAATCAACATGTATATTCAACAACAATAAACTAGCAATCACTGTAGTTTTGATGCACTACACTGGATGGCTTGACCACTTCAACTTTTTCTCATTATATTTATGTGAAACAATAATTGGGAATGCAAGAGGAGAGAGCAGAAACCTATTGCATAATTTGTAGATACTAAAGTTGGATTCTCTGGAAAAGTCTGGAATGATAATTTAGGTAGCAATTTTGTCAGCTAGCTTTAATTCCAGAAAGCTAAGGGGAAAAAAAATGGCCTTTATATTCCTCAGACATATCTGACAAATGAGGGTGTACACCAATTTTATAGTCCTTTCCCCTTCTAGTGCCTGCTGTCTCACCTGTCATCAATGGCAGCAACATACAGCAACATACAGAGAACCTTTGTCTCAGTAGAGTCAATTCCAAAGGCCTTGAGAGAGCAAAAAAATTCACCTTCTGTGTTTAAAAATGGTTTATTTGCCATTTAAACCTTTCAGCTCCCACAATGTCACAAATCACAGAGGTGAACACACAGAATTAAAAAACTCAACTGTGCCCTAGTAAGAACGTCTTGACTGTGCTCTGTCATTTTGCCGCTATGTGTGTACCTGTGTGGGTACGTATATACTCCCACCTGATCTGCAAAAATGTTTATGGCTATGTCTTCGAGTTTGGGATTTACTCCTCCTTCCTCAAACAGCTCTACATCATCATCACTTGCACACATTTACTCATTCAACGGCATCCTTGTCTCTTCCACTCTGCCTCGGTATGTACGCAGTTAAGCACTTCAGCAGAACTCTGCTTGCAGCTGGGTTACTTTTAACAGGAGAAATGAATGAGGTGTTAAATAAATATCCTGATACTTGGGAAGATGGATGGGGAGGAAAAGAAGGAAGAAGTATTAGCACTGGAGTGGCAAGGCGCAGGTGTGGTGCACTGCTGAGAGCTGCACAAGTTCTCATGTAGAGGAGAGCTGTGCACACTGAGGGCTCAGACCTGGGACCTGACAGTTCTCTTTGGTTTCAATTCCTTCCTCCTCCAAGGAGGAGGAAGATGCTTCATGAATTGGCACTTAAAACATTCAACCCACTGCTTGGGCATGTTGAACCCTCACCTGTCTCAGAACATTTAGAGTTTACTACTAAGGTAAATACCTAAAAAATTTGCCTGGCAGGAATGGCCCATTGCAGGGGGCAATGTCAGTTTTGCCTGTCATTTGCACTACAGGTGAGTTCTCAGAAGAGAGGACTGTATTAGTTGGCCATAAACCCAACCCATTTTCTCTTTTGCAAGACGCTGTGACAGCCACAGAAGGGAAGCACAAAATTCCCACTGGAAGACTCACCAGCTTGTGAAAAATGCATTTGGAATAAACTATTTTAGCAAGTAATCTCTCAAAATACATGTTAGGATAGCAAATTTATGTTGGAACTAAAGGTAGATAAAAAATTTGGTGCCAAGAAGCACAATTTGGATTTTCATATACACCAGTAATCCAGATAAATCAAGACCCTTCATTAGACAAACTGCCTTACTCTCTCATTCTAATTAAGATTTTGATAGCCTTCAGGCAGTTAAAAATTGATTAAGGGTAAAAGCTTCCTGTAATTACACATCAGGTAAGAACAATACTCTATTTATAAGACTAGGCCAGAAAATTACGTGTTTACTGACACAAGCACTTATTCTGCATACTAGGGAAGACCAGTTTGCTTTTGAGGCAGGTGTCCCTGGCTGTCATGTCCACGGGAAATGCATGCCATGCTCCAAGACGGATGCAAAGACCCAAAGCTCACCTTTGCCAATATGCCGCCTGGTGTTCTCAATGGTGGAGTTGCGGTTGACGTTGGAGAGCAGCCCCAGGCAAAACCTGTTCTTGTTGTTGGAAGGATCAGTGAAGCCATCCACCAGGATGCTGGTGGAAGAGGCGTGGAAGGCCTCCCCAACACGGTTATTCAGCTCATAGTAGACAATGGAGCACCAGTGCTTCGGCTCTTCGTAAGCAACTGCCTGAACATCTGCAAAGCAACAATGGGAATGTGATCGTCTAACAGCACTGGGATATGGCTTCGAGGTGTCAAGAGTCATAACCCTGCAGATTCTGGCTGAGATCACTGAAAGATGAGCTGGATAAGCAATTGCAACTCAATGAAGGCTCCTCTGTCTTCAGTTATTTTTGAACTTTTCACAGCCACAGACATACAGTAGAATAATTTCAACTCAAGATGCAAAAGAGACAAAGGGTGGTACTAGATATGAGCAGAAAAGTGCAGGAAGCACATACCAAGCAGTGCCACAATATCCCTGCCCCATCTTCTTACAACATGCTGTGGTGCAGGCCCAGACAGCAGAGAAATGCTGCAACTGTACAGCTCAGTTTTCTTTCCAACTTAGTAGATGAACTTCTACTTCAGTTCATTTTACTCTACTAACAAATTAAAAGTCACCTCTTTGCTTACTGCAAATTTGTATAGTAACAGGGAGAAACAGCAGCCCACAATTGCACCAAAGACTATTTCTAACTCTGGGTACAAAGAAGTGTAACAAGATAGCTTAAATATACAGCCAGCAGATCAATCTTTCAGCATTTGGAGCATGCCTAAATCTTTCTCCTGAGATTTTCTGGGGAATGGCAGGGGACTTCAAGTACCTAAGAGACACTGACATTTGTCTGCAGAACATGTATGAAGCACACCTGCAATATGAACAACTTGCTTGGGATTGGAGACTGAACAGGGTGTAACACACAGTATCCCAACAGTTACACGGGGCTGGAGAGCAGATGAAATGGAGGAAGATATTATTTAATGAGAAACTTTTATTCATCAACTGCTACCAAATGCAAAATCTCCAACTGTTCATCACCAAAAGAATTACTTGAATAATAGCAAGGATTTCTCAGAATGGGGTTTTCCAGATGCTGGTAACAAGAAGCTCCTCCTCAAGCAGCTCCTAACTGAAGCGGGGAATTGTGCAGAAAGCCAACAGGAAATTCCTGGTCCACTTCACACTTTACTTGTAGTAACACTTGTGGCTGTGCATGGGGAACAATTCTCCACATGATAGCAAAGGTCTTTTACCAAAAAGTTTCCCAGTGGGTGTCCAACAACAGCACAGGCCTCTTCAGATATCTCCACCCATGGCACATTCTTTAAGGTGCCAAATACAGCCACAAATTACTAAACTGTCTCCAAATAAAAGGAGGCTACAGAAGGGATGTGTTTGCTTCATGTGGTTTCTTTTGAATGAAGGAGACTATTCCATTACTAAGCCTAGCAAAGTTGGATTTGCTGCGAATACACCGACTTTGCAGATACCAACTACAGGTAAAACTGCTGAAATGAAGATCAGACTGGTATTATGCAAAACCATGTTCTTCTGGCTAGAGGTTTCCTTCTCCCAGCTCCAAGTTTTTACAGAAATCAGCCAACTAAGATCAGTGTTCACATTTTTCTCTGTTCACAGATCATGCCTTTATGAGTTTCTGTTACATGTAAAACAAAAAACCAGAAGTCTCCCTCCAAAACCAGCAGTACATCATAGATACGAAAGGTGGCAAAATTATCAAAAGCAGAATAAAAAAACTACATCACTGTGCAAAACTTCTGAGCACAGTATTTACTGCTAATAACTTGCTTAAAACACCGGTTTTAAGCTTATCTTTCTTGACACTGGCACTTTCTATACTGTCACGTCACTGTAAAAACAATTTTTAAAAAAAACCACAATAAAAAATAATAAAAATCTAATAAACATCAGTCACATATTATTAGTAAGCAGTTCCTACACTTTTAATTCCCATAAAGATGCCAATGATTATCAAAGCTGCAGCTTTGCCCCAGTTCTCAAAGTCAGGAAGAAATCTTGCCAGCTGGCCATTCTTACAGAATTAATCATATCTCTCTCACACAGATTTCATACTGACTTCCTTACATTTGCTTTAAGTCATGCAGAGCAGGTGCGTTTAGTCTTTCTATTCCCAGCATGGGCCAACAATGGAAATTACCCAACTCCATTGACAGGATGCAGCTTGTTAAACCAAATCTCTTAAGACTAACAAATCACCATAAAGAACATGCTCCTAAAAAGTTTGCAGCAAAAATGGTGCACTAAGTTCACAGTAAAAACTCTTCTTTTACAACCTGCAGCAGATTTTTTTAGAGTACTACAGTCACAGCACACATATATGAATAATAAACACGGGAAGGCACACAAAAGGCTGGGTGTTTTGTTTTTTTAATGAAGGGACAGAGATGAAAATCCATTGTACTAAACTCCTAGGAGGGGAAAATGCTAATAGACACAATTTTATTTTTAAATGGTTGAATGCTAAGAAGCAAGAAGAAAACTGTAAACCCTTTTCTCTTTATCAACTCTCACATAATAGAGGAATTCTACAGTATTCGTGCATTTTGGGAGAGGGACACACATGCAAAGGTTTGCAGTTAGGCCCAAAATTCCTAAAAACTATTCATACACACAGAGTGCACTAGATCAGCAAAGAGTGGAAGTGCTACAGATGGGATGTATCACATGCAAAGCTCATTCCAAGCATATAGTAAATAGGTTAACACAAAAGCTATCCAAATTGTTCTAAGAGGGCAAATATCCTTCCTGAAACCAGACATTGAGATGAGCAGCAAAACAAGTACCAACAAAATAAAAAGGAATAAAAAAATCCCAAACACAACAGTTAAATTGTTCATATGCTTGTGATCTTGATAATGATTCTGGCACAGCATCCAGTTTGCTGCTCTTTCTTGGCATGGATCACAACTGTGTAAGCTTATGCGTTCTCTGAAGGGGCCATTTCTCACAATGTGATGAATGCACTAAATCCTTTACTCAGCAGTCATGGCTGGCTGCGAAGGCTTTAAAAAGCAATGTGTAAAAAGATGCCTGTGTCACAGTACAGCAAGCAATAGGGTTTTTTTTTAAACTCTGTAGCAGTGCCACACCTCAGGCAGACAACTCTGTATCCTGAACCAAGCGTTATCACTGCATGACTCAAAAATGAAACAAAAATGGGAAGAGAGGGTGGAACAGCACAAAATACAAAAAACCTCAAACGCCCTTATACCAGGAGAAAGGTAAGTTATTAAAAGCAGAGCATACTCTTTAAGGACTGAAGTTTAGAATTCAGGACAAAAACATTACAAAAAAGGCACAATTTTATAAGATGTACTCTCACAGAGGAAAAAATACAGATATCCCAGCTGCCCATGTAACAGTTCTCTGGACAGTATTAGCATCCATCCTCTGGTGAAGTCTCTGCTTGCAGACCTATACTTGACCATATCTACTGTCATCCACAATTCAGTAGGCTTTATATAGCATTAATTGCATTGTTCCAATAAATCAACGTAACCATAAGAGAGAAAGAGACTCCTTTCCTTGCCCTTGTGTAATTTCAGTATCAAATGCAGAAATGTGCAGCATCATTAGAGTTCTTTCTGTTCAGAGATCAGTGGAAGTTCCCAAGAGAAAACATACAATTACTTTGGTTGTTGAGTTGGTTGGGAGTAAGAAAGTAATAAACTCCATAAATTTTACATTTTTAAAGAGTCGTGGGACAGCTTTCTGTCTTAAGTAAATATTTACATTTATAAATGATCTCCAGCTTAATTGTTTCAGCCTTTACAACATAAAAAATGTTATGTCTCTTTTTCTCCTTTTCTACAGATAAAAATTTCCATCAACAACATCCATCCAAAATTAAAACTCAATTATCAATAATAAGCTCCAAAGGTTCTTTAATCTTAAGAAGTCAAGGAGAAAACAAGTAAGAAGAAGTGTTTTTACCTCCTCTGTGTATGTCAGGGGGAATTGCAGGTGCCATCATGTTGGTATCCATTGGCTGGGAGGTATCATGTGTCATCTGATCTTCCGGAGGCAGGTAAGCAGGAGGGGGAGTATCAGCTAAAGACAGAAAAGGCAGAGATACAAAAGTCCTTTCCTCTCTTCAAAGTATATCTACATATCCACATAAACAGTTTTAGCCTGGAAATGCTTCCAGCCTGACTCAGCTATAAACTTCCACCCACCAGAAATCTGAAAAAGCAATCACAGACCTTGAATCAGGAAAGCAAAGAATTACTGTGTATATTAATGGCAACTGCAGTAAAAACAAGTCACTTCACTGCCACATAAAGCCACAAAGGAAAGCTCAGCTGTGTTTCCAGCCCACATTTTTGCAGGTTTGAAAGTGTCATATGGACATTAAGGCACAACAAGGTCTCAGGAGCCAGCCAGAGGCAGACAATAAATGTGGTAAATATGAACAGAAGTTAAAGCAGAAGACTTGCAGTTCAAATTTTTCTGTTTCCAACAAAATTCTACCAGCACAATATGCAAACATCTCATATATACCCAGGATATTACCATTGTCAGTGTGGAGTATTAGCTCTGTTTCCCTAGACTGGGAACAGAAGAAAGTGTTCAGGAACCCAAATTCTACAGAAGTAGCTGTCTGGGTCTGGAATTTATCTGTCAGTGTCTCTGTATGGTCCCATTCAGAACTGAACCACTAGCCCAAAACTAGCTTGTGCACAATGACTGTACTCACTAACACACTGCTTTCAGCCCTGTTTGAAGTGTCCCAGCCCAGCCCGGTACTCAACATTGCCCTTCAGCTGCCTATCCCACTTCTGGGAAAGCTTCCCAAAAGGTTTCTTAGAAGCTGTGTGTCACCATTTCCCAACATATCAGAGGACTCTCTCCTCCAAATCAGTTGCACAGAGGTACACGCAAGAGAGAGAAACCCTTGCTTGTGCTGCAGAAGCTGAGATTAGATTCCCACTGTGCTATCTGGTGAACACGCTGCTGCTCATCCTGCATTTACTTCCATTACTGAGAGTATGGATTGCAAACCACCACAGCAAATAATCACAGTGGCCTTGAAAACTGAAAACCAAATTAGCATCCACAAAAGGCAGGAGAATGCTTTGTAAGTTTTGGGTCGTTTTTTTTTGGGGGGGGTGGGTGTTTTTTGGTTTTTTGTTTGTTTTTTGTGGAGTGGTGGGTTTGCGGGTTTTTTAATATATTTTTTAAGAAAACGTGTTCATGGAATTTATTAACTACTTGCTGTTTAGCAGGTATTTTGTTGAGAGTTTTACATCCAATGCTGGCAGGTACCTGGCTAATTCCCTTAACTTGAATACTCTCGGAGGAGAAAGCAGCAGAGAAAGACAGAGATGACAGAAGGGCTGCATTAAAAGGTTAACAGACTGCACTGGCTTTTGAGTCTCATGTTAAGCTCATATTAAGCCTTAAGTGTTTGTGTGTGTACAAACATGTTAGTGATTCACAAGGTTCTAAGGCCACAGGCAACAAACTAGCCAGTGCCTAGAAAGTTTTCAAGATCTCTGGATAACTGCTTTGCTTCCTTTTTTCTTTAATTTTCCAGAAGTCAGCTGCTTTCCCTATTAGTGCAAGGCAGACAACTGTATCTGTCCTTCACAGACATCAAGGACATCACTGTCTTGACCTCTCCTCTAATTCAATTTCTTCACTGCAGCTGCTGATGTTATGGGCATGTTGACAGAACAGACCCTCAAAGATCACATGAACTTCCACAAGCCAGCATTCAGGAAGACCTTGTTAGGTCTTTATCTCTGCTGGAAGAGCCCCAACCACACCAATCATATTAAAAAAAAAAAAAAGCTGTTTTCATGGCAACTTCTCACATTTTTAGAAAAGCCAATACTGTCTTTCCTTCCTTTCAGCCTCTGCAAATTCAGTAGTCCTCACAAGAGGAAAATTTGAAAGAGAAACAACTACCAACAGCAGAATTCTATGGATGTTCATTTCATGCAATAGGAAACAGATATTCACAAGTCTGCTGCTTTGTTTACATGTGCCCTCCCTCACCCCCTAAATAAAACAGGCAAAAAACATCAGTTAAGCATTTGTACTGAGTCCTTCTCCCAGCACTTAGCTCAAGTAATCTGCCACAAGAGTGCTTCTGCAGTATTTTTATCCATCCCCATGGAAAGACAAAAAAAAAAGACAGTTTCACAGAATTTTCTACAGACACCAGTCAACAAAGGAAGGTTGTTACTTCTCTGACTTTAGGCAGCAAAACAGTCTGAAGATTTTTTTAAGGGCCTATTTTTTTAGTTGAAGTATATTTGCTTCTTGAAATCACACCACCATGTGAAGAAATTGTTGTCAAGTAGCAATAACATCACCTTGAGAAATACCTTTTTTTCTGCAGAATTAAAGCCCTGTGCTGAACTTAAAGGATGATCTCTTTCTTAAGCAAGGATGATCTCTAGCATTACACTTCTGGTGCATTAAGCACAGAATGCTTTGAGGGCTAAATTGCTGAGCTGGTCCCCAAAACATTTTGAATCTCTCCCCTCATCCCACTAAAGTTTTACTGTAATGTTTTAACTGTGTTTGAAAGAGGCACAATATTAAAACCTTCAATATTATCACCAGACAAAAGGATTGTGCAGTCTTTATTACCTTACATCTCTCAGCTTGCTACACATTTGGTATTATTAAGCAAAAACACGTGATACCAGTGATGTCCAACCACCTTCTCCCTCTGGAGGGGAACCAAAGTTGACTGTACCTGGCATCTGGAAAGGACTTCCCGGGTCTGAGCTGGCTGGAGAATGCGGATAGGTGCTACTGCTGCTTCCAGGCGAGTTTGGATAGCTGCTGTTGGGTGAGTGGGGGAATGGGTGGCTGTTGGGTTGCTGGAAAGAGTCGGGGAAAGTAGCGTTGTGTGGCATGTGGGGCTCGTTCTGTCCCAGGTTGCGGAACTGCGCCAAGAGGCTGTGCTGGGGGTTATACTCGCTGTGCCTTGGAACCAGCACTGGAGGAAGGACTGGAAAGGGAGAAAGAGAGAAAAGCCACAGTGTCAAGAGACTCAGTTCTGAAGGACTAAGGGTTAAAAAAAAACCACATTCTTCCTCCTCTACAGCATATTTACATCTGTCTTAAAAACAAAGTAGTCAAATCTAGGAGCAAGAACTCTTCCTTAATCCGGTTACTGCATGGCTGGAATTCACAGTCATCGTGCCAGATACCTGGTGTGCCAGGTGGGAGCTTGTTTGCACAGAGGGTCAGCCAGGAAGAGCCACGAATAAGCCCCAGCTCTGTGTGTCAGTTCTACTTACAGACAGAGGTGCTGGGAACTGAGTGCCCTGCAGTGCTGACATACAGTTCGTTTCGCTGCCCTTGTGATCCCGTTCATCACGTAATGGCCCAGAACCCAAACCCTTGTTAATAAGAACAGATTTTTTTTTTTTCTGAAGACAATACTAATAAGCCTTGAACTTGGTCTGGTCCCAACAGCTGTAATTTTATTTTTAACCTGGACTATGTTCTTACAAGTTACAATTAAAGCAGTTATTAACTCTTCAAGTCAGTTTACAAAATGTGCAATTTAAACAAAATTATGTAGTTCAAAAAAACCAACTGAGCAGCAATTTTGCTGCAACTATGGGATCAGAGAAACATCAGAAACTATGAGTCTCACCACACTTCAGAAGCCTTCTCACCAGCAGGGAAACAAAGGTCTCTTTTAAACAGGGAATATGAACATGATACCAGATACACTAAGATAAAAGAATCAACTCTTTTTCCAGAGCCTCAGCTTCTATCTTTGCATGCCTCACAGCAAAGTCCAAGCTAACTGAAGGAATAAAAGCTAGTCTTTTTATAGAGATTTCTGTGTGATGGGGAGGAGAGGCAAGGGCTGGGAGAGAGAGATCCATGCATAAAGTAGCAGAAGAGAAATAAAAATGCTATTCCTCATTACATCTTCCCCCTTTAGCACCTCTGTCTCCCAGCCCCATGGCTGAGCAGGGCTGGAAGAAACCCACCCTGGATAACCTGCCTTCAAGGGAGAGTGCCAAAAACCCAAGAAAACCCAAGAAAAGCAAGCCAAGGCTACCATCCCCTCTCCCCAAGGCCCCTGCCTTGGCCCCAACACCAGGGCACACAGGAGAGGAACAGGAGCATTTATACTCAATGAGCCCATACAGACATAACTATCATTCAGATTAAGAAAGGTGTTTTGGAGACAACTGCTTCATTAAAAGGCTGAATTACAAACTAACTGGAAAAAAAACCCAAAAAACCACACCAACCCAACATTTTCTTCACAAGAGAAACAGGTTCTTCCAAGACACTGGGGCATCTTTACTCTTCCAGGACTCTACTACTACAGAAGTCTTCAGATATTTACTTCCATGTCCTGGAGTTCAAGAGTATCAAGGATACTGCTTTACACATATACCAGGTCTGAGGTCTAGATCCATGTTTAAAATGGATACAAATGTATGCCACACAGAAAACTCACTCTCTATTCCTAAAGTCACAGATTACTTAAAAAAAAAAAGAAGGTTTCCCTTACTCTGTTTTTTTGCATATGCCTAAGACAGAAATGAAGGCACCATTTTTGCCCACTAATGGCATTAACACATGAGAAGTCAGATCCCAGAAATCTTTATTGAACATACACTGAAAAAACCCCAACCCTCACTACTGAAAAAAACCCCAACCCTTGCTACTGAAGTTAAGGCTGCCCATTAGAGTCAGAAACACGCTTTAAAGACTTAAACTGATGTCTCCATTTCTTAGAGCAATTTCACTGAGATTCCAGTAGTTCTCAAACACTGGAGACAGAATGTCACCCCTAAGTAGATTTGTTTAGATATTAAAATTTTAACCAACCCCACTTTTCAAGGAATAGCCAAAGTTCCTAATTAAGGTGTCTTCTGCTACAAGGCACATCCATCTGTGATTCTATGAAAGTTCTCAAACTCATGTCGCTCAGCTGTGCAGACTGTTTCTAGCCTCCAACACAAATATTCTCACATGCCACTGGAAAAGGCCATTATAAAATCGTTACTCAGCATTCAGGTGGACATCACAAATCCCCTCATTCTCAACATGTCAAAGCCAAGCTCTCTGAATATTGGGGTCTCTCAGAATTAAGCCTGTTCTGTTAAACCTAGCAGTCTTTTTGCAGCTAGGTCAAGCACTATTTAATCATCATAGTCAACATTTGCTGGGCTAATAAATTAACAGTGAAAAAAGTAACAATGAGATCATGTGTTAAAATGTATTTTCCCTTTCCTGTCTTTATGATTCTTCCTTACTTTTCCAAGGATTAAAAATACAGCTTTCCAATCTCTTCCTTTCCTATAGATGAAGGTCAAATCATTAACTTTTCTGAAGTTAATTTGTACAGAAAGTACATCACCTACCTTTCCCATCATCTGCCTCACATTAAACAATGACACACATGACATCAGAGGAAGCCACATGATTTACAGCATTTTAAAATAGCAGGAGAACAGGATATTTTCTGTATGTTTTCTGTAATTAAATTAATGCAGTGCCAGATTTTCCCAAGGTATATATACATGTTTTCTCCTGTTGGGCAGAACCGCTGGAGAAGTTTAGAAGGACTTGAAATAAAAACAAGTCTCTTCCCAGGTCTCCTTCTTGCAAACCTATGCTTTTTGTTCAACTACCTCTACCTTCAAATGATTAAATGCCAACTTCTTCAAAATATACACGGAAAAGAGGGAAGAGGGAAAAAGAATACAATTGGTAGCGACATAGCACAAATAGTCTCAAATATATTCAAAAACATGATTGTAGCATTTGACTTGTGCCCCCAATTCACATCCTCCCTGCAGAAACGCAACCTTAAATTAGGAGGGAAAAGCCCTGAAAGGCCATATCAGCTGGGATAGAAACTACAGTGCTCCAATTAGTCCAACTCCAAGGCAGTCACTCACTGCCATACCCTGATCTCTCTGCAGCTCACAGGCTTTTTTTGCAGGGAAGCTGCTCCTACTGGAGTTAATTTGAGCACTGCTCACTCAGGAGTGAAGACATGAGCAGGGACTAGGCCCTTCCCAAGTATGGAAGGCTGCCAGGAGTTCAAATCATAACGGGGGATGCACACCCTTCTTGCTCCCCTCACCCCTGTGTAACGCACTGAGCTTCTGGTCAGATTGCAGAGCTCAGCCATATGGAATAACAAATTACTGAGGCTCAGTGCAGCAGGGGAGGAGGCTGATCTCTGCTGCAGCTGCCAGCTCCAGGAAGAGGTATAATTGAAGGGGAGAAAGCATGAGAGAGTTATTCGGTGCTAAGCCAGCACACCTGTTCCTATAAAATAATGAAGCTGTGCACATCTTTGCTGTGCAGACCTCTGCAGGATGTGGCTCTAACCATTTGCAGACACAATTTCATCTTTCCTCTTTACCCTCTTCAGCAGAAGAGAACAGAGATAAAAAAAAAACATTTTTTACATTATCATGAGCAGGGATATATATATATTTAAAGGAAACATACTATTGAATACACTGTTATCTTAAAAAGCTACTGCAACAGATTTGCAACTCAACCTCATTAAAATTAATGGTAGAACCACAAGTCATCCGCCAGCTTGATTTCTGTAATTCTTCAAACACAGGATTAAAAGGTTTTATATGCTATACCATAGCTAAATTTTGCTCCCATGTTTTTCTGTCAATGTGGACTTGGAATTGAGAGTTAATACATGACTACAAGCAGTTCCATTACTAGTAATGAAGAGGAAGATAAACCACCTGGAAGCCAGGATGTTTATGTTTGTGGAACTGTAGCTGAGATCCCATGTTTGTCAGGACAGC
Source organism: Poliocrania exsul (assembly GCA_035041345.1). Taxonomy (NCBI): domain Eukaryota; kingdom Metazoa; phylum Chordata; class Aves; order Passeriformes; family Thamnophilidae; genus Poliocrania; species Poliocrania exsul. The sequence continues at coordinate 14,362,189 of JAWWLZ010000139.1, forward strand.
CTGGGAATTGGGTAGCTTGGTTTGACCATGCAAATCATACCAAGTATGCCTGCACCAAACAAGCAGAGGTGTATTAAAGAAATTAGAGATACAGGGCAATTTCACCCATGGGGCTATTTCATCTAAGAGCCAAGCATGTCAAAAATATAGAAGACAGACCTAGGACAACCTGGCTGTTCAGATAAATGTTCCAACTAACCACACCAAGGAAGAAATGCTTTTATGAAAATGTAATGATGGCCTTTGAAGAAAGCTACTGATCTCTACTCTTTTTATCTCAAACATGTCACCCTGCTCTTCTCTAGAAAACTAACAGGTGTGCTGTTCTAAAGAGTAAAGATGTCCCTAGTTTTCTTTTTTTTGTTTTTCTATTTTCACATTCCAGAGATAATGATTTTAGCAAACAGAGAAAGTCTCCATGTGACTTCTTTTTTTTTTTTAAGTTTCTCTATGAAAAACCCCAAAACAATCCAAAGGACCTGCTGTACTTTTAGAGTAGCATATTTTCTATCCTGATGAGTTTTGATTATTTTACATAAGCCTAGGTTGCTTCCCTAAAGGGCTCATTTTTTACACCCTCTTTGCATGTTATGTGAAGATCTGGGTAGGTATCTCTTTTTCCATGTATGGAAATTGAAAGACCAAGTAGTGAAATACAAAGGGCCACATATAAGAAAGCAGACCTTGATCAACTTTCCTTGCCAAAGTAGATTCTACTTCCATAAAAATTGTATTTATAAAATTAAAAAATTAATAAAATTAATAAAGAAAATACATATATTGCTGCTGCACTTTTTGCTCTTAAAAATCATGATGACTTGGTCAACATATGTTCTGTAGAAGGGTTTGTACCACAACCAGGCCCTCAGTGCACTATCATCAGACAGTGCACTTTGATTTCCAAGCATCGAATAGCTGCATTTTCATACGAATTTATGCAAAGCCATGTATGATTTGCTAGAAAAATAGAACTGCAAGTTGGGAAGGAGGGAAATCCTCACACACCAGTTCATGCTATCTGGAAATAGGTATCAAAACATGGTCGGGGAGGAATTTGTGGTATGTACTCCATGCTCTAGGCAGAAAATCCTGCGAAGGATGTTGTAAGAAAAAGGAAGAATTAGGAGAAGGGAAGAAAAAAACTCAAAAAAAACCCCAAAAGACAGCAGCTATGTCAAACTGACAAATTTCCAGCCTCCTGAAGACTCCTAGCTTCATTTCCTGCCTTTGAGGTCATGGCAGCTGAATCTGGCTGTGGCATCCTGATGAGCTCTCCAGGCCCATAGAGGGACCAGAGCAGGTACCAGCAGATGCTCAGGTGAACGTGCTCAGTTTTGCTCGCTGCCTGTAGCACTAGAGAGTTACTGAAGCATGCTGACTGCAAGGTCTTGCCAAGATCTTGCTTGTAAACTGTAAGACACCATGTAGAAGAAAAAGTTTTCATGTCATTAGATTTTCTCATGTTGCCCAAAACAATTCCTGGTAAAACTGAATATTCTTTGACCAGATGACAAGTTCTCATGTGCAAAGACTACACTTAGGATAGAGTTTATTCTTTGTTAAAAACAAAAACTTAGTAAGAATTGTGTCAAAAGCAATCTCTGAGGACTAAACTACTTTATGTTGTTCCAATAACACCTTGGCTGTGATATCACAGCTTTGCTTTGCTGTTTTCTCAAAAGGAGAAATTCCAGTCTTTTAGACTTTTGCTCCAAACCTCTGTTATAGTAACTGCACATGAAAAGGCTTAATAATAGCTATTCAGCAACCTGTGTTTGGGTGACAGATGGACAAACATGCCAAACCTTCTATTCCAGGAGAAAGCTGAGAGCTGTCTTGTTTTCTCAACTCTTTTTTTTTTATTTTGCAGTTTCAGGAGACCAACAGCTTGAGTTGTCATTTTACACAGTTAAAATTGAAGACTGTATTTAAAAAAAAAAAGCGCAAAAGAGTTGTTACTTTCCTTGACTTTACTTTTACATCAGACATCTGGTCTAAATGCATCTGGCAAGTGATATTAGTACATTTCCCGCATTACAATATTCAGCTACCATGAGATTTTATTTGCGGATGCTCTGATAAGCTAACATTTTGATTAAAGTGACATTTGTCAAGGTCAATTTCAGAATTTAGTGCTAACTGTGCGCACATTAGTGAAGGAGTCCCTGTAAGCAGATTTGGTGAGAAGCAGTCCTGATATAGGAGGAAGTCACAGTGATAGTGTGTATTAACTCAGACATTTACACAGACCAGAGTTCAATTACCTGTATGAAAGCCACAGTCACCATCCTACTGAGTAGGTTAAAATTTGGGAGTCTGGTCTTTCAAGGCAGAAAAAACATCTGTATCTGGTTAATTTTAAAGAAAGAAAACACATAAAAGAAGGACAAAAACATGTCTTTCTTGACAAGTTTTATCCCTTTATTGCAGCTTATTCTTCTGACACGTGGTGAGGTTAGAGAAGGCAGGCCCTGCTGTTAGATCATTCCCTCGTTAAAACTCCCTATTTCAATTCCTTCCCCCCAGCTTGGTGGGGAATTTTAGAACCAAATTCTGCAAAGCCAAAATGGAAGGAAGTTTTATACTGCTTGCCAAGCAAACTGACAGTTGCTTTTGCTATTTTGAGGAACCATCCTATAATTGTGTCCACCTGTTGTAGCAATGCTATTTTTAAAGTCACACCCAAGAGCAGTGTTGCAGAGCCATACAGCAAAACTTTTCAGCAATGACACGCTGCTCCCTCAGCCCCAGCCCACAGAAGTGCAGAGATCCTGCTACGGGAATCACACAGGAAAAAGGATTTTTCTAACTTGGCTCCACATATTACCTCCGAAGGGATGCACCAGTTTTGCCCTCCCTTACATTCCTGGAGCAGCCTCCCTTTTGCCTTTCCCTCTCCCCCTCTCTTCAGGATGCCTGGCACTTCCAACATTATCCTCCACCAGGCCTGGTGCTGTGGGGGCTGTACCAGCAGCTGCTCCACTGGGCTTCCTCCAGCCTGGGCCATCACGGCTCTTCCATGTGACTGGAAACAGTGTGGAGGCTCCCACACTGTCTCCACTCTTTGCCAGGTGCTGGGGGGTGGCAGCCACTGAACAAGCTCAGGACTCCAAAGAGCCCAGTCAGGCAAGCTCATGGTCCCAAAGGGACTTGCCACTTACTCCCAGATTTTCTCTGCTGGCTCCAAACTTGACCAAGATAGACTTGCAGCACCTGAAAACTGGCAGTCCTCGGAGCTGTGTTTGACCCCTGCCACTTGCCAAAAGCAGCATCAGTGAGCCAGCAGGTGACTTCAGGTCTGGTACAGCACGATGGGTTGTTAAAGATCATCTTCTGAATTTCCCCTATCTAGACATCATTTGGGAATATTATTTTTATATGTCATGATCCTAGGGGGATAAGATGGCAATGACTAAATGACCCATTTCATTTTTCAGTAAAGTACCTAGAGAGAGAGAGAGAGAGAGAGAGAGAGAGAGGGTTCACAAGCATGACCAGACCAACATACACAACCAAACACCTGTGTGATTCCAAATGGTATTAGAAAGCTCCATTAAGCATCTCACTGCTCTTTCACTGAGGACCACAGCTACAGTGCTGCATTTACTTCCAGGACCACGTGAGTCTAAACCTGCCTCATCCAAGATTTCCACCATTTCAAGTCTCTTTCTGCACCCCTAGTGCCTGCAGTAGGTGTGCTGCCCTACAGAGCAACACTTAAGAGCAAACAGCAGAGGAGATCAAAGACAAATATGAAAATAATCAGGTTAAAGTCATAGGCAGGGAGTCCACACCAAGTGCAAAAACAGCATGACACACCTTCCACTCTCCTCAGAGCCTGGGGACCTGGCTTGTTCTTGTGGCAAAAGCAGCTGTACATATAGGTAAAATGTTTCTGGCCAAAACCAAGCTTGCTGAAGCAGACACACACTTTGAACTCATGGTTATAATGGAAAGGAACATCACAATCCCTTGGCAAAATTGAAAATTTAACTGTTGCTTATCTGCATCGTGAAAAAGCAACCATTGCTTGCCCCATGGTTAGGGTGGAACAATGGCACCATCAGCTTCACAAAGCCCCTCCATGCAGAGCAGACTACAGCCAGCTCTATGAATGAGAGAAGCTTAACAGAGGGAAATAATCCAGTCTTTGGTTCATGCTTTGTTGGTAATTGCAAAAGGAAAAAAAAAGGACAAGTTTAGTTATTTTCTGCCTCCAAGTGGCTGTGCTAATGGGCTCGTCCATGCAGAGAGAATAAGTCAGAGGACAGATCAGCACCTTCTGGAGTGACCAGTTTTAGTACCCCCAGCACTGCAGAGCATCTGTAAGCACCTCCACAAATGAGTATCAAAATGTTAACCACTGCTTTTCTCAACGCTGGTTTAAGCTCACTCAGATCAAAGAAGAGCAAGTTTCTCCCAAGCCTGACCCCGGAGGAAGTATCAGCAGCCTCTGGACACTCTCAGGAGACAGCATGTGGGTTGGGGGGAACTATTTAGAGAAACACTCTGCACTTCCAACCACTTCCACATATTAAACATAAAAGAGAAGTTAATTCCTGTTTTGCCTCCTCTATAACATATTATAAACTCAAACACTAGCAGGTTGATGGGCAAGGATGCTTAGTAGAGGCAAACACAATTCTGCATCACATGGAATGGAGGAGAGCTAGTACTTCAAGAAAATTAAACATTCAGTTTCTTCATCTTCCTTCCTTTTAGCCAAGGCAAAAGAACTGAACTTCCTCCCCTATACCCATGGAGTTGTGATTTATTATTACTATTATTTTTAATAGCAGTGTCAATTTAAGCACTTCTTCATCCTCCCTGTTCCCTATGCCATGCTTTTTGTTTTGCAGTCAGAGTAAACGGGATCCAGGCTTCAAAATAGAATTTTTTTCCCCCTAAACTCTGGATGACATCTTTCATCTGATGCCACTGACATAACTGAGGACAGAGGCAAGAGCAGAGGCTGTGTTTCCACAGAAATTTAAGGATATGTTGTAGTTTGGGATTATTATGTAAATTCTCTCCCCTGCCATTAACTGTCCATGCCAGTAGTTAACAAAGAAAATAGTTGACTGCTGGTCACTTGGGTGGGGCCAGGTTGCCCCTTTTGTTTCCATGCCAGTAGTTAACAAAGAAAGTAGTTGACTGCTGATCAC
>JAWWLZ010000139.1:14367453-14393029 GCA_035041345.1 Poliocrania exsul
CTTGTATTAAAGTTCCTTTTCTTAAATTTGATAAAGAGTGGCGTGATTATTGAGGAGGAAACCTCCTCCTCCTCTTGCGAGTAAACATCTTGGGTTTTTTCCCCCTCAAACTAAGACAGGATAAAAGAAGGGAAGGAAGTGTCTTAGGAGGGACTTCCAAATGTCACTTCACACATTCCCCTGCAAAATCGGAGAGGTCATTTGTGGCATTTTCAGGGAGATGAGAAATATCATGTCTGGTTTTTCCTCACAGCCTCTATATATGCTGTACACCTAATTATTTCTCAAGTCCTTATCATAGTTAAGGATAATCCTAACATGTATCTCTAAACCAAAAAATAAAACTGAGGAGAAAAGGCAGATTCATCCAAGCAAGCACACCAGTTCAGTTAAGCGTGCCAGTTTTTAAAAGGCATCAAATTCAGACCTTGCCCTCCTTAATTAAAAGCTTTGCTTGGCCTTGCCAAGGGAGAAATCTGACAGCCATTAACTACCCTGCTCCAAAAAAAATTCTGCACACAACAGACTTAGGGAACAGCAGCAGTGAGCTACTGTAACACATGAGGAGATATTTCTTCCTGGCACTCGAGTACAAGGTTGCATTCCTATTCCCAGCAACAAGAGTCTCTACTTCTCATTTCCCTCCACCTTCACTCCCTTCCCAGATGTTGTCCTCAGGGCTATGTTGGTACAGATGTTCCCGCAGGCAGGACGCAAGCCCCTGTGTGCTCTGATCAGCCTGAAAGATAACACAGCAGGGGAGGGAAAGACTGACCGTGATGCAGTTCAGCACAAGGCCATGCAAACAGCTGTGCTGGCACAACACAGCAAGCGGGAGCGCTCCATGAATCCCACCACAGATTGGGTCTCCACCTCCTGTGTGGCAGCTCACTGATTCCAGTCTGAACAAGTGTCACAGGAAGGCCACCCCTCCTCACCTCCACCCTGTGCCCCCATGCTGCCTTGCCCCCATCTGACTCCACAGAGAGGGCACTGAGCTTGCCAAGATAACCGTGCCAAAGACTGTTTAGTTCTGTTGATCGCCTCGCCGCAGGATCAGACAGGCACCTGTGTCTGTGCAGAGCCTCCTGGTCAGGTTAGCCATGAGTACAGTCCCATCACACCACACCCACGTGCCTGCCAGGTGCCCCGTTCCCCTCTGTGCACAGGGACAGCAGCACAGCCAGCGCTCAGGGGCACTGGGAGACTCCCTGTTTGAAACTGCTGAGAGTTTTCTGCCTTTTCTCGCTGTTTACAACCAGCTCCCATCCAGCCCAGCCAACAGAAAAATCTCATTAGGATCCAAGTGTAGCTTTGTAGCTGGCAGACACACCACAGTGTGCCAATTCTCGTGTTTTCCAAGCTTATCTTCTCAAGCTAAACAGTGAGGATGCAATAAGGCAACAAGGTAGAAAATCTATGCATGCCTCTGGCACTGTGAAAACTGAGACGCATCCATAGCACTAATTTCCCAACAAAGACTATTATTTGACTTTATGTAGTTGAGGATTTACCACTAATCCATTCCTCAAGACTTACACAACATAGAAACAAATCACACACCAATCAGCAGAAGAGTGAAAGTATAGGTGCCATCCCATGTATGGACTGTACCCTTCAGCTCTCCAGTAACTGGTTCTGCACAAAACAGTTAAATACAGACCACACTGTCAAGCAGAGGCAGAATTTCATGATGTACCTTGCACAAAAAACACATATTGCACCCAGTCTGAGTTTCCAATTTTGCTTTGTGAAGAGAAAGTACATTTCTAACCCTTCGGAGATGACAGCCTTGAAACACAAACCTTGATATCTGTTGAGTCCACGGACTGCTGTAAATGGTGACTCATGCATCAATTCCCACTACCCATTAATCTCAAAGCACAAGCACTTACGCAGCAATAATGGTGTTTTAATTTCCTGGCAAAAATGGGGAAAAAATGGTTAGCAGAATTTGGGAGTGACTGTTAGGAAACAAAGATAAAGACTGTGCTTGGAGAACAGTAAGAACAAGGAAGGGATAGAAAAAAAGAAGTCAGAAGTCATGAAGCACAGCTCTCCAAGCCAAATGGGAGTTCAGCTACCACCTGTTTCCAAAAGCCATGTTTTCCCACTCATCTCCACACAATATCCCTCGTAACAATGGCAGACCTGCAGCTGACTAAATATAAAACCCTCCCAGGCTGCATACCCAGCCAGAGACCTCAGTAAAACCACAGTGGGCTTCATCCCCACTGTGGCACTTTGGAAAGGTGTTACAGGTTCAAGATGGAACTTCAGCATGTGCTGACAATGCACTTCCAGCCCCAGGTGTAATGGGGCACCTCGGCAGGAGGGAATGCTGGCTCCTGGTCAGCAGATACCCCCAGAATATTTTGAGTGGCTAGAGCAGCAATTTGAGCTTGAGAAGGACTGGATATTTCTGTCAGCTCTGTCAAACTGAATACAGCCCTAATGCTTACAAGAAAACTATCCCGCTCCTTATAAGGGAATTGACCAGGAATAGCTAGTTTTTCCTGAAGAAGGGTACTCTCTGGACAAAAAGGGAAGCATTTTGTTTCTACTGCCTCCAACTTGATTAAGCCACTGCTTTGGGGTTTTTTGCCAGCTACATGTGCAAAGAGATTTTTATCTTATCCAAAAACAATTAAAGAGTAATCCAGAATTCAGGCTTACAATTTGGAATCTCTTGCTCCATTTCCCAAATACAAAATTTGTAAGATGATTTAACACCCAAACCCCAGCTTTCCAACCCCTTAAACTACTTGGTAGCACTCAGCTAAAATGTGTATTTTAGTTAGACACCTTTTGAAAGTTTTACTCTGTTTTTATCTTGTGTAACTCATGAAAGTGGACCTACGAATGTGGACAAAATCTCAAACTCTGCCAGGGGATGTTTAGGTTGGACATTAGGAGGAATTTCTTCACAGGAAGGGTTGCTAAGCATCGGAATGGGCTGCCCAGAGAGGCGGTGGAATCACCATCCCTAGGGGTGTTTAAGAAAAGACTGGATGTGGCGCTTAAGTAGTCTGGTTGACACGGTGGTGTTCAGTCAGAGATTGGACAAGATCTCAGTGGTCTTTTCCAACGTAATAAATCCTGTGATTCTGTGATTCTGAAAAGTGACAGGATATTTATCTGTTTTTAAATATGCTATAAATTGTCCAAATGAGAATGTTCTCAAACTCAGTAATTGTTTTCAATATCAAAGCAAATTAGTTAGAACATGTAATTTGGCATTAAAGTAACAGTAATATAACAGAAATAGATGTCTTTCAGTAATCTTAATTTTCAATATTTTGGAATACTGAATGCAAGCAACTAATGCAGGCATATGAAGACAGCCAGCAGTAAAAGGACATGGCTATTTCACTATCCCACTTCTACTTAACATGAAAATGTTAAGAATTTTTCAAAATTTTCCATTTTTAAGGAACAGTTTTTCCAGTGCTGAGTACCATTGTTCAAGTTTCTGCTGCATACATACGTTACGGGTATTAACCCTGCCATTCTCATGATTTCCAAGTTAATACTAACACACCAAAGGGAAATATTTAACATCACGATATGCACTATGCATTGTAGATCCAAGACAAATGCAATTTCCATTCATAGAAAAATAATCTTGCAACAACCTTATTTCCACTGTAGTTCTGTGTGTCCTTGCCACTCTACAGACAGCTTCACAGTTTATAAAGTGACTAACACCGGTGGATTTCTCACATTTAAACCAGGAAAGTCCACCCACGTCTGCAGGGCATTTCTGCAGCTCTCCCTGTATGTCTCACAAACAGCTGGAGACTTGGAGACTAGTGATGATACATCCAAGCAGAGTTCATCTTAGACCCTGGGAAGTATTCCCGAGAGTAAACTTGCATTAAATAAAATGTAGCACAGAGTTACCAAAAAGAGGTTTGGCCTTTGAAGAGGAGACAGAGAGAATGGTAAGCAAACTGCCCTGCCAGAACAGCTGATAGTAAAACTTGACGTACAACCAAACAGTGCTATCAAAGCTTTAAACTGACAGGGTTATATTCTGTTGTCTAAATTCAAAGTCTTTCCAAAAGGCAACAATTGTGGGAGATCCTAAAGACAATATTATTTTCTGGGCAGTGAGGAAAATAAAGTGATAAAGCAAAATAATAATTTGGAAATTTCTAGTACTACTGCTGCTAAGTCAGAATAGTTTTCTTGCACAGACTGCAAATAATCCTTTAGGTTAGCTTGCAATGGTTGATATAAATTCACTGATCTGCACCACTCAGTAAGCACCAAATTGAGGGATAGTGGGCACTCAGAGGATACCAAGCATATTCTAAGACCATACCTGTGTATAGTGATAAAACATGAACACAAGTGAGGCATTACCCACGTGAACGGGGGAACTGCTAATTATTGCTTACATCCAGATAAAGTGCAGAGGAAGAATCTGACATGTGCAAACAGCCATTTTTGCTTATTTAAGCTGATGAGTCACATGATTAATTGCCACACTTTGCCATGTTCAGATAAGGTGTAAAGGAGCAAACAAGGAAGAACCTACCAGGACTCTCTACCCGCTTGTAGTGGTAGGGATTGATGCAAACCTCCTTCTGTTTGGAACCAAAGGGGAACTCGCAGCATTCCAGTGGTTTCAGTTCATGATGGCTCTGCAGGTCCGGCCAGCGCCACACTCGGCAGTAGATAACGTGTGGAAGCCCTTTCCGGTGCGAAACCTGGAGCCTGCCATCCAAGGAACGAGGAATTGTGACACAATTGCTGGGCTGACCAGGACAGCTCAATGCTTTTTCCAGCTCCTCCATAGCACCTTTTTTCTTCTTCAGTTTTTTCACTAATGCATCAACAGCTTTTTCTGCCCATTTTTCTTCTTCATCTCCTTGCTTCCACCCCAACAGCCTCTTCACTGCTGGGCTGGTGAAGGAGAATAAACTTGTCACATTCATGGTGACCCCACTGTGTTGATACCACAGAACCAAGCAGGAGAGACTGTCCTATTCTTCCACCACCACCAGGGTACAGCAGATCGTGTCAGTAGTCAAAAGCAGCCTGTATCAAATAATTCCAGTCCTTTCTCCTTTTCAATCCTCCAGTCCCAGAAAGGCAGTGCTGACATCGCCCCTTGATGGACGTGACCTTCTCATTATTCTAAATCCTTCTGGTCAACAACCTGCAAGAGAATATCAGAGGGAGAGAAAACATGGATTTTACTTTTTAAGTTGGCATACAGCAGTTAAAAACATCACCCACCCCAACCCACAAAAGCGGTGTGATGAAAAACCAACCAACAACGAAACAACAAGCAACAAAGTGTTAACAGGCTCTGGAACTGGACTCGAGGCACATCTGATGAAGACTTAAGAAGCAGAGTCTCCTGCTGAACCCTGTACATCCCTCTTTCCAAAACAGCCCTGAGTAAATGATGTGATGACCCTGGAAAGTAATGATGCATTAAAAAACAAAATCAAAACAGGCTGAGAGGGAGGTTTAGTATGAGCAGAGGATAAAGGGTGAGGTACATAGTGAGACAGGTCCCCATCAGCTCGATTCCCTCATCCAGTTTGCTGCATGGCATCAGTGATTTTTGTGCCACACAGCAAAGGGGACAGCAAGTGTGCTTGCCAGCTTCAAATAAAACTTCAGTGTGGTGCCTGAGGGGTATCAGCTTGTACCATGAGAAGCTTCATAGAAGAAGCCAGAAGACAAGAAGACATGACTGTATTCCCACACACACTCCATAAAATGGCAAGAATCCTATATGAGAAATGTAGTTCACATTAAATCTAGCCTAAAACAGTCCCTCAATTTAATTATTCACTATTATTCACTATTAAGCATGAAGGGTGCTCCCCTCTGCCTGTCAGCTGCTGCAAGCTTAACCAGCAAAACATTCCAAGGAACCAGTGCAAGATCACTAGTGGGGTTTTTATTATTTATTTTAGAGAGCAGCCGGAAGCAATATGCTCCAAGAGCAAGGTGCTGCCCAGCTCCCTCCAAACTGCCAGTCATGCAGTTCAAAAATCACTGCACTAGACTTGAGCATAGCAGGATCCGAAACAGAAACAGTTCAGTCGCACCTCTGACTTACTTTGGGGAACAAAAGGAAACAAAAGAAAAAATGAAACTAGAAAGATCCTTGCCCTCATCTCACACGAGAAAGAAAACCACATCTCCCCACGCCACCAAAGAGCTCTCGCAGCTCACAAGGAAACTGAGGGAACACTATCCTGAACTGCAGCGGTCGCATCCCGAGCCTTCCTGTTGCAATGTCTGCCTGATGTACTCAAGGCCACGTGAAGGAGTGGGAAGGACGAGAAGTCCTGATAGGAGGATTTTAGACAGCACAGCCGTCCTTGAGCTGGGAGGTATGGAATGGGACTGAAGCAATGGGTGAAGAGGGGGAGGAATTCCACACAGGAAGAAGTCCTTGCTGTGAACAGCAAGTTTTGTACTTGTTCATGCTGGAAGCAGGCAAAAGGCTCTGCCAGAGGAAGTGGAAGAGACCCAGCACTCCCAGGGAGGGGAAAATGAGATAAAGAGAACTACAGCACTGATTTTCAAATACACAGACAAGACAGGAAACATATCCTGGACTGGATACCCACAGGTTGCAAAGGAAAGGGGAAGGGGAAAAGGATATGAATGTTTTTGTTGCCATCAGAACAACACAAAAAATCCAAACCAACCAGCAACTTACACACACAAAGAATAGAAGGTGTCATCACATCCACCTCAAACAGGATTTCATAGTTATACTAAGAAGTGATTGCAGAACTTAAAATTGCAAATGCTGTGGCACATTTACTGTCTTGACTGTCATGCATTGTAATGGTTTGATAGTATAACACTACATTTGAAGTACTTTAAGCTGAAAATCATCCACTTGGTTCAAATTAATTTGTCACTAGAACAGTTATCTAATTGCAGAGGTTCAGTTTTATTAGGCTGAATGCATAAACTACATTTATGTGAATAATGATTATGGACTAAGACACAGGCCACATCTACCTGAACTTCATACTGGTATTTTCCATTTTTTATGCTAAGAATTATACTTGAAATAATAATGTCAATGCAATGGAAGATTTGCATGAGCCTGCAGCAAATTTAAGAATTTGTTTTGTTACCTGGGCATGTGCTATACTGTTAAATAAACTGAAACTCCATTACTGTCACTGACTCTACTCCAGGTAAACTTTACCCTCACATGCTCTATTAAAATGCTGTGCTAATTTAAGAACTGAATTACTAGAACCTTAGTACATGTGCTTTAAATATGCTTTTAAGTAACTAAGTTATTCTCAACTCATGTATGGTCTGTATATCAATCAATATTCTAAATATAATTTTTCAGTATTTTTCAAACAAAAGATAAAATTCCATACACAAAAGTTGCAGGTTTCAGTAATACATCAAGTAAAGCTCTCCACATCCATTCAAACGAAAATCTTTAAAAACACATTTAAAAGGCTTGAGTTGAAGCTCTAGTAAAGAAAAAAGTACAAAGTCTAAATTTCAACCCAAACTTATTTCAACATTGATAATGTTTGAAGATGTGGTTCTACCTAGGCCTGACCCATTTTCACCAAGCTACTTGCTGAAAAAAAGGAAAAGTCCTGTCTATTAAGACTGTGTGTTTATATCAGTGCCTGAAAATACAACCCTAACACAAGCTGGTACACGAGCTCCACAAAGACTAAGACAACACTCAGATGCAGCCCCAAGTAGTCAGACCAAAGGAACAGATTTTCTGAAGTTTTTGGATCAAATCCTGCAACACACACACACATTCCACTCCCACAGCCATGCCCTCCAAAACACATTTCACCATCACCACCAAAGGTATTCTGTTTACAGCTGGCATCTCTGTGGCAACAACCGCTGGCAGTAGCATTATCTTGTAGGTGTGCTTGGAGGTAGCGCAGCTCAGCAGGACCCAGCTGGCCACCAGCCTCCAGCCCAGGGATGCCTGCTGAAGTCCTGCCTGCCCCAACAAAGCCTAAGCACACCTCAAGCCCTGAACAAGCTGCAAGATGAAGAATGAGGGAGAAAACTCACAGGCTGCTGTACACTAGTCACACTAAGCTCCAATATCAGTACTGAGCTTAAAAAAAAGGAAGGGAAAAAGCAACGTATGTGGAGATTTTCATTTCCAAGAAGTAGCAAGTGTGTCCACAGGGCTGAGCCCTTGCCAGTACATTCTGTTTCCCTTTCTGCCACACTTGGTTTCTGCACTGCATCATTTCCTGTATTACTGCTGCACAAAGTGGGCTTATCAGCTGGAAGTGCAAAATAAAGATTAAACCACGAGTCAGCAAATGAAACAGTCTGTGTCCTTCTTCCCCAAATACACGTGCCCTTCTGGGAAAGTGGGAGTTGGTATTTCCAATAGCTGAGTGACCACCAGCCCTTGAAGGGTATGTTTATTCACCAGGTAGAGGTGAAACAGAAACCTAGACCAAACAACAGGATACTCTCCAAAAGGCAGCCTGGAATCAGTTTAAAGGAAATTGAGTCGTTACCCACTTATCAGCCACTCTTTACACATCAAAACCCATGCACTTTCTATTATGCATTCTGTCTGCTAATGGATGAGTTGGAAATAGCAAACTTCTTCTAAATTCCAATGCTGCTTTATTTGTCTTCCTTCACTGCTGTGTAGTGTTCAAAGACTTGTGTAATCTTTGGACTAACATACCACTGTAGCTTGTGAGGAGCCTATAAAAAATAAGTGAGCATTATATATATAATATATGTATGTGGGGGGGTGTGTCTTTAGCCAGCCTTCCATTTAAACAAATATATTTCAGCAAAATGCCTAAGAGAGAAGGTCTATTTTTCTAGCCCTCAAAACTCTGTCAGCAACATTAAGCAGACAGTAAAATACTCTATGAGACTGTTTTCAAATTCCCACAGGAGATCCCATAGGAAACTGTCCCACTTTGCATAAATGACTGTTTTTGGTGGGTGGAGAAACGGTTAGGGCAATTAGATGATCCTCTCTCTCCCAAAGGGGTGGAGGGGGAACAAAACAATTTCTAGCTTGAGTTTCAGGCAAACAAGAAGTGGCTCTAACTCTTCTACTAATTTCATTATTTGTATTACAGGCTCAGTGATGTAGGCAAAAAGGATCCTATTAAGTATTTTTAATAAATGCTTAGCACAGTTAGACATAAAAAGAGGCAGGAACCACAGTGAGGAGAATGTACATAATTGTTAATAAACTATCTAGTCTATGACTACATTTTATAAATTCAATTTATCTTATTTTAGGCAATGTACCTCCTCCCAGTGTCCATTACTTACTAACAATATAAAGAAATAACAAGCAGAGAGGTTTTGTGTCTTTAAAACTATTTAGTAATTTAACTGCTCTGAAGGCACATATTTTTGGTAACTCAAGTATTTAGTACAATATTTAGACCTTTTAGAAAAAAAAAAAAAAGAAAGGACAGATTTTGGCTTAGAAGCCAGGGAGCTACCACTTCATTCCTGCAAGAACTATTTCCATGTATTACTAAAAAGCATGCAGTTTAAGCAGTTGTAATGCTGGAATGTATAGCAACATATTGTGCACTGATTTCTTCCAAGAATAGGGAGCATGCAGCAAAAAGTTTCGATTTCTTTCTTCAAGTAATGTGATCTGTAAAACAAAAAGTCCAAAGTCTTCTGCTGAATTACTCTGTTCTTAATCAACAAGCTCTTTCTTTGCACCTCCTTATGGCAGACAATCAGATCTTGCTCAGCTTGGAAAAATGCTCTGAAACCTGGTAGAAACCTCAGTGACATCCCAATACACATGCAAAAAGAAAATAAGTTTCATTTCAGAGTGCTGTAGAACTCATCAGGGAATTTATACAGAACTTGAGTTGGCTTCCTTTGTAGTTCTGAAAAGCGCAAGGAGAAAAAGAATTTAAAAAATGAACTCTTTTATATGTCTTCTAGGCATGGTAGAAAGAATTCCAGAAAAAATATGCAATTCTGCATTCATTTCCAATATATAACATATTATTTGAGGAAAGAGGTGTCATTGGGCATTGAAAATACTTCATCAAACCTAAGAGAGCAGGCAGCTTTTTCCCTGTCACTGCATTAGACTCCCTTATTCAGGCCCAGGATACCTCCCACCTGTTCTACAAAGTAACCTGTGTCTTGGATCCCAAGAGACAGCCCAAAACACCCAGTCTGTCCAGCCTTCTCTTGAGCCATCACTCCTGCTGTTTGGCTGAGGGATTGCCCTCCCATATATCATTGTTCAGCCCACAGAGAAAAGCCTCTTAGATACCTACACGCACCCTTTATTCAGGGCATGGTGGGAGGGCAGGAGTGTCACACAGAGCAGGGGCCACAGTGACTGCAACTGCAGCCCCAACAGTTTCTTGTAAGAAATAAGCTGTTCTCTACAAGGCAGTAGCATCTGGTTTTAGAGGAAGGACTTGAACAAGCTCTGACTTATTGGATAAGTCAAATCAAATCCATGAGTTCTGAGTGTGAAATGAACAGCAGATGCACCACTAGCTCAAAATGAAACCGCAGGGGCAATGTAGAGTTTACCAGTGGAAGGGAGGTGGGCAACAGTGACACAAAAAAAAAAACAACACCACTGCTCTGTTAGTCCAGAGCATGAAGGAATAACCTCATACTATCAATATCTGCCAGCTCCTTCCCAGCTCACCACAGCTCAAACCAAGGACACAGTGTTCGGCCAGTTTCGACAATGAACCGCAGCTTTTCTTCCGCCCGCCTGCCCACTCGGCTTCTGATTCTGCCCTTCAAGTCTCCATTATCATGATGACAAGAGCAAAACAACTGCAAATTCTTACAGGTTTTTTGGACTTGAAGTCACCAGATTTGAAAGGCTTACGGTAACTTCACTGTTGCTTCTCCAAAAAAATACCCATTTTCCATACACACTAGAAACCAAATCCTGTATTACAACACAACTAAACAGGCATCAAAGCCTTTCTAAGCAAATATATAATTGTGAGAAAAGAATGCAGAAAAAGTCCTTTCCCAGTTTTAACACACACACATCAACAATTAAATTTGCCTTTTTCCTAGTTAAGAGTATTTCTTCTTAATGCCTTTGCAACTGTTTTGACATACTGAAAACCATACTCCTGAAAACAAATTGGACCACATCTTGCAGAGTTTTACCTACACCTTCATTAAAGCACAGCTCCACCTTGTTTACAAGAAACCCCAACATCATACAGCCTCTTAAGTGATCATCAGATCCTCAAATCCTGCCTTTTTCCCATTTTTGGGAAACAGTAAATTTTCACCATGAGAAACAGTAAATTTCCAGCTTGTACTGCTGAATTTCCCTCATTCCTCCATTCAGATGCATGTGAGATTCCATGAAGTCACAAAACATCAGCTCCCCCTTTAATGCCCACTGGTCTCCTTGCTGTCCTTGCCATCCTTACTTGATTTGCCAAGACTACAGAAAAAACCTGAACACAAGTTCACCAAGATATTTGGTCAGAAAGCTGGATAAGCCTGGTGCACACCAGGGCTAGTACAAGTGGGATAGATCAAAACATACACCCAGGTGAGCACAAATCCCTTCTGGTGTTGGAAAGCAGCTGGACTGAATCGGATGCACTTTCAAAGAATATCTCTAAAACCGCAACTTAGTATTTTAAGTCAGGAAGGAACTGTAACTTGATGATTCAGTCAAAACTCTGGCACAGATGGGTTTGCAAAACTATGATCGTCACTAGAATAGTTTTCTTGATTTCCCTAAATGCTATGAAGGAAGAGATTCCTAATTTTTCACTCTCTCCAAGCTGAAGGCCTCTTAAAGAAATCTTCAAATTATGACAAAACATTCAAAAGAAAAACATCTCCAAACAAACAATTGTCAAGAGACAGAATCAATTACCAGTCATCTCAGTGGGTATTTCATTGTGCATCTTTGGGGCAGGTTTATCAATTTCACTTGTGCTGTGGAGTATTTAAACTCCACATGTTGTCCCAGCAGGACCTTGGAGCAGTCAGGAATACAGGAGCAGCCAAGGAGCTCAGTCAGCATCGTTAGATGGCACAGACGAAGTCCCGAAAAATGTAGAAGAACCTCTAAGACCAGTCTGGAGCACCTGCTATGGCTTTGTGAACATGGGATACCCACAAAAATGACATGACTAGTCCAGCTATTAAAGTTACGTTGGAAGTCCTTTTCTAAAAGGTCAAAAGGCCGGGGGAAACAGATTTTTTTCCCCTTTTCATCATAAAACTCCTGTATAACTCCCTTTTTCCACAAAGACTTTTTGAACTGTCTTTAGAAAACAGGTGTTGTTTACAACAATAACAAATACACATCTGTGTGGGTGTGTTAATACACACAAAGGCAGGATAACTGAAACCTCTTCCTATATTTAGATCTGTCTGGTCAGCTCTAATTGCATAATTTAATCAAAACCCTCTCCAACGGAAACACATCCATATTCATCACAGGCATCAAAGGAAACATCTTTACAAACTATATCCTTTTACAAACCAACACATGGTCCCACGCCACTTGTCCAATTGTTGAATTCCTCCTTTGGGAAGGGCATGGAATTTTATTTCTTTTTATCAGCTGAAAAAACCATTTCCCTCCAATTCATCAGCACAGGGCGGGAGGAACTTCCTTCACAGGTGAGATGGGGAAAATTTACTGACATGTCATTTTCAGGGATTTTTTTTTTAAGTTGTTAAAACATACATCTGCAACATACAGGAAAACCTTTAAAACAAAAAAACCCAAACAACAAAAAAAGAAAAAAAAGAAAAGAAAAAAGAAAATTGCCCATCACCACTCATGCATCAAAATTTTTGAGCAAAGTTCATAAAACGCAAGATGTGTTTTGTCTTCAGAGAATGGCAGTCTAGCACAGACTCCATGAATTCAAAGAGGAGCTTGTCAGCCCCAGCCAGTGTATTTTTTACGGACGAAACCCACCAAATGCACTACAGTTATGCTCAGCTTAGGCAACTCACTGTGCCTACAAATGATTCATTTTACCAAGAGCATGTGCCAATACAGTTACATCAGCCACATTAAACCACTTCTAAAGACTGTGACCCAGACTTCATTTATCAGAGATAAAGACGTTAAATTACAGCTCAAGATCCCCAGCTTTAAAGCAGAATCTTTCACAAAAGCAGATGACAAAAACTGAGGAGAATAACTTGTTCACTAATAGAAGAATTACTGCATCACACCTCAGAAAAGCAGAACAAACTGATGAAAATTAAACCAAAAAGGGAATGTCACTGGATTAAATAAATCTTTTCACAGAGTAGTCCCTCACCCACCATTTATACACCTGAAACAAGAATACCTCTTCAGTTTGCCAATACTGAGGACATTTCAATGCATTTTATGATGCATGCTTTGCTTTTTTAAAAGGATTCCTCTAGCTTTCTGGTTTTGAACTAAGGAGCTATGTTTTTGCCTTTAAACAACATTTAAAACATTGTATCTTCTTCATGTCCTTAAAATGTGTATGCTAGATTTGGAGAAGTGTCCCGCAATTCACAACTACTATTCTGGACAGAGAAAGTGTTTCAAGATGATACAGCTTTCCAAGCCAAGTTTATACAACTCAGAAACAAACACCAGTATCTGCCAGAGTTCCACAGTCCAATGAAACATTTTTTAATTACAGCATGCCCTTCTGAAAACCAGGACTGGACTTCAGATGACACAAACTCCAGTGTGCTCCAGGTCCTCAGGACAATGAGCAGCAGCGGCACTACCACATCCCAGTAGATACTTCCAGCAGTATCTTGATATTTATCAAGCCACCCAAACTCACCGGACCCTTTGCAAATGGAAGGAGACAAGAACACAGATGCCCCTTCAGCTTACACACAAGACAAACTCTTTAAAGGTTGAGATTTACAAGCAAATACAAATTTATAGGGATCCTTTTGAGATCAGGCCTAGGCAACTTTGGGTTCATGTTTTTTGTTTTTTATAATACACCAATCAACAGAGATGTACGGTTGATCAAGGCCTTTACCAACATGTGAAGTACAAGTCTGAGCTTGTCTACACTGAAAACTTGAACTGCTTTCAACTACACCCCAATATAATCCTAGAACAGGGTACAATTTCACCAATATTAAAACTATACTTGTGGAGAATAAGGCTATTGACACACAACTATGAAGGCATTTACATGGTCTCACTTTTACAATGCTTTAATCCAATTAGTCTACAGACCCAAAAGAAAAGTAACTCTTGGTTCAACTGAAGACCAGGCATTAGGATCGCCAGCTTTCCTCTGGACCAGCAGGCACACTTGGAAGAAAATGAGTATCACACATTATTGTGGTCAGAAGCCAACAACCTTCCAGACAAGTCAGTTCACCAATGAATTCTAACAGCTCTGTTCTCAAGAGCATTTTAATCCAAAGAAGGCTACTGACTACAGCTGAATTTGCTATCAGAGCAGTTTTTTCCAGCCATACCTAAGCCTGTAAACCCTGTTGGCAGGAGTATTGTCATGGAGAGCCTGGGCTGCTGCTCTGGAGACACAGCTCCCCTTCCCTTCGGGCACGCCACTCCCTCACATCAAGCCTTAGCACCTCCTGCTAACAAGTGGGTAACAAAACTCTTGAAAGCTACTGATTAAGAGGCAGGTACCAGACAAAGAAAGCCAGAGAGGTGGCCACCAGCGCAAAATGTTTGCTGGCAGGATGGCACCAAGACACCTCTGTGAAAGCACCTGCCATTACCCCAAGCAACACCACCACGCCACCGAGTCACTCAGCCTTGAGCAAGAACTGATGACCAATGAGGGTACTGAGGGCAAAGGCACTGTGGGTAAGACCAGGGCATGTGCTGGTGCTACCACACTCACCACAGCCAAAGAAACGGGACTCCCAACCACTGCCCACAGGGAATGGGCAAGCACGGATACAGCAGTCACACACTCCCCCTTCCCCTTCTAAAAGGGCAAAACAAGAGTGCACACATACATGAGGAGTCACAGAGATCCAAAAAACTGTGGGATGAGGCAAAAGCAGCTGTCACAGCTCTGTGCCAGAACATCTGCAGAATCTCATGTCAAACTGTTTTCTCATATTCCAGAGATCAAGGCTTTGGAGCGTTTTGTACAAAGGCTTCAACCCACAGATAGGAACTGATAGTACAGCAGTTGGGAACAGCATAGCTTGAAAGAAGTGAGAGATATCCTCCTACATTGCTCACCGGGAATACGGAAGTTTTACAACACGAGAAAAGGGCTGCCATCTATCTGTCTGATCCCCTGGTTATCTCCAAGCTTTGTATCATTTTTGGAAGAGGAGTCAAGCCACATAAAGAATTACTCAGTACTCTTTCCTTATCTACATTTTTTTTCATTAACAGACCCTGTAGGATTCTGCATAAGGAAATAAGGCAACTTACTACTCACTCCACCCTAATTTTCCAAGAGCAGTTTGAAGTTTCAAAATTCAGGTTTTGTGAAGTTGCAGCATTGCAATCTGACACCAAAATACAGCATTTCCCAAAGAACCCATGCTCTGCAAGGCCAGCAGCAGGATAGCCAAAACAGCTATAATGCTTCCCAAATTTTCCATGGCTGCCTGCTACTGAGCAGTGATAGCTGTCCTAGAACAGAGGACAGGCAGAATGGCTCCAAGCTCCAAAGTCACAGAGTGAGACTACAAGGGTGAACTTCCAGGGCTTGCAGCTTTCCAAGGCTATTTACTTTGAGGCTAAAAGCTAGGGTTCAGAAAGAACACACAAAGATTTCAGACTCCTTGTCTTTAAGCTCTTAAACTAGATGCCTTAAATTCTGGAGCTGAAACCAGTACTGCCCATCTGCCAAGATAACAAGCCTTTAGGCCCAAACCTTGACTGCTGGCTGGCCTGGAAGATTGAGAGCCCTTGTGTCCCAAGTCAGGGGAAGCAAGAAGATAGGCAAAGGCGTGTAGAAAAAATCAGAAATATGAGATTTCAGCCAAAGCAGCCTGCCACCAGGAGTTCAAGTTCTCAACCACTACCGGTTCACAAACCACAGGAGATACATTTGGTCTGACCATGAGCAAGAGTCACAGCTGATAAACTAGTGGGGACAAGGGCAAAGGTAACAGTTATCCAGCAAACTGTATTAAATAGCCTTGGAGTATTTATGCCTGTTATGGCAATGTTTTCTGTACAGAACAAAAAATTTCAAAGAAGCCTGTAGCCAAGCCAGAGGGGAAAAAAAATTAAAATTATAGTTGGACTCACAAGTTCTGGATAGTTCCTCAGCATAGCAGAAGGCCACAAGTGAGAACCTCACTCCAGCACTACCATTAGAGAAATACCTAAAGTTTGTACTTTGAATTTGTGGATAGCCTAATTCCTTGAAGTTAAGAAATACATTATAAAGATGCAAGCAAAAAGAAAGAGTAAGGGGTTTTAAACACATTTACCAAATACCATCAGAACAAATGCTTTTTAAATTTCTTCTGAGAAAAATGGATTGAAAACCAAAAATTTGAAAATTATTTATGCAGTGGTGCAGAACCCAGGAAAGCTACAAGCAATGCATTGGCTCACAGGACGTATCAGCTTCAGGTGCCCAAAATGTCTTCACTGGCAGTGATTTCTTGTAACACCACTCTGCTTTTACAGAAGAATTTTTAATGGATTTAATATTTACCTTTTCTCTGGTTTCTTGATATGCCTACCTGGCACACCATTGTTTCAATTATTTCATCCTCTAAAGAGGAAAATAAAGTTTCAATTACTAAGAAGTTAAACTTGGAGGACATTCTTTTCCTCGTGAGGAAGAACAATTGTCCTCTCACACATGAAGTGCACTAGATGTGCTCTCCTCATACAGTTGCACTAAACTAGAAAACACTTCTAACACAGCTTGCAGCTTATACCAGCAAAACAGCACTTGACTAGAAAAGCTTGTTTAAGTGTTGCTCCCCATCCATCCTCCCTCACCCCCCATAAAATACACTGTATCATTAATCACTGTCGTTTTGCTGCCAATATAAGTACACTGGGGCTTTGTGACTGACGTAACTCTTGGCAGTCTAACCTCACCATGCTAATCACCAATGTAAGTGTCTGGGAAAAAACCCTGTAAATTAGACCTTTCCTTGGCAAGCATATTAAGGAAGTCTTCATCTGGGAGTACTACAGCACTCCCTTCTAACTGGCCCCCTTGGGCCAGCGAGGTCACACGTCCACCAGCAGATGAGCAGCCTCAAGGTCTCACTCCCACCCAAAGAGAAAAGGTTTCTCTTTATTCCCACGTGTCAGCCTTGGTACTCCAGCACAATTTCTCCTCTCCTTGTCAGTAAATTCACCTTCCTAACCTGGCAAAATTAACATCAACCAAAAAAAAAATGCGCTGCAGGATCAGCTCAGAGCAGGATGAGCACTGAAGTCACCCAGCCAGCGTACACAAAGAAATCATGGCTGGAGTTGAGAGAAACCCAACTGTTAAAGAGTTCTCTCTATCTTACAGAGCTGCCACCCCCAAATTTTAAATGACAGCCAGGTCAAAGGTTAGCTCACACTCAGACATGAGTACTTCAGCTGATTTGCAAACCTGGTCTCATTCCCAGAGCAAGGAGCTCTGCCCCGGCTGGTTGTGAATAACCAAACACTCCAGCAAGCGCTTCAACCTCCCTCTGCTGCCACTGCCTTCTGCTCTAGTAACTCAACAGTAAACTTTGGAAAAAAAGAAGAGTGATTTCATATTCATCTATCCAAAAATACCACACACTGCAGAGTTTTAAGCTGAGAGCATTTATAAAATATTTTCCAGATGAAATATAATACAACACATTACAGAAACTGTAATTACATTATCTTAAGTTTTTAAGCTAATAAAGACAAAGACTTTTCCTTTGGCTACTACATCCAAGTGAAAGCACTTAACACTGACACCAGCTAGCATGATTAATAAAGGGCCTGTTATTAAATATGCCAGACTGTAAAGCCAGCAGCAGGCAAAAATGCAAAACAGGAAACTGTAATAGTCGAGATGGCAACCTATATGTAAGCCAAGTTTCCCGAGCCATTCAGCAAGTGCAAAATTCACGTTTTCCAAATTACTACAGTTCATCACTGCATCCACCATCTATTATCTATCTATCTATCTATCTATCTATCTATCTATCTATCTATCTATCTATCTATCTACCTACCTACCTACCTATCTATCTGTCTCCTCAGTGACAGAAAGGCAAGAGGAAAGACTGTGAAGGAAGATGAAATTCTGGTCCTGAACATTGGAGATTAATGACAAGACCTCAGTAAAGCCACTCAAGTTGGGTCTCTGTCTCCCTCATCTTCCTCTCCCCTCCCTGTGCAGGGAAGCACATGCTTCAGATGTGTTTGAGATTCCTGAAAGATCACACATTTGAAATTAAACCAGTGTAATCATACTAAACATCTAACAGTCCCTGAAGCCATCATGTACATGTTGTCAGGTCTATGAGGTTTAGATAAATTTCAAGTCTACCTTCTTCACTGTTGTGACAAAACAATAGCACGGTTGTCAGACAACTGGAAAAATAGGAGACACCTGGATATGGTCCTGGGCACCATGATTGAGCAGGGGGCTAGACCAGGTGACCTCCAGAGGTCCCTTCCAAACTCAACCACACCATGATACTGTGAAGTTCTCAAAGCAACCATCTGCCAAACATTTGGGAACAAGGATTTGGCCCACATCAGAAAAGCAACTGGTTCAAGAAAACTGGATGGAACCCTGCTTGCCTCAGCACAACTACAAAATCACATCAAGTGCTACTAGATGGAGGTAGTGACTGAGATCTATTTGCTCTATATAGGCAAAGGCAAAAGAAAACTGCTTTCCCCTAATTTTGACCACTTCAAAGAATCCAGAAGTCTTCTGAGTTGCATCACTCTTCCTTCCTTTGTGCCTGTACCCTTGAAGTTTGGCTCCATGTATGGCTCCATTCCACTAAAATGCAAGTCCTCATCACTGTCACCTTGTTCCACACACAGCCCTGGTAAGAAGCCACTTTTGCACTCCATTTTTCACTTCTTGTGAGCTACTGAAAGATTCTGATCTCCAGAGGTTTCCATACCATGCTAATCACTACAGCATCAGACACCTTAAGCAATCATGACTAACCCCTGTCTCGAAGGCTACCTGCAAAGGCCAGATGGATTATTTTAGTATACATGGAGTAAGGTCAACAGAAAAAAAAAAGATCAAACAACTTGTGATTGTACTAGCCTGAATAAAGCCTGTCCTAGGTTAACATAAAACCAAACTTGCCTTCCTCAAGTATATTTCAGCCAAGAATCCATAACGGTGGTAAAAATAAGTAAAATTTCACAACAGAGCATTTGGATATCAAAAGAAAGACCCTTCATCAAATAGGACTGTGTTTTATTCATGATCCATTAGTAACTTTTCAGGACCTGTGAGCAGAATCCACACTCTGAGCAGGTGCTAGTGGCCTAACTTGAAAGTAACTTTCTTGTTCCATGCAAGACAGCTCAGAAACCCTTGAAAAAAAGACAACTGGCCAACAGCGAGCAAGGGTGTTCTGCCAACTTTTTTGTCCTACCAAAACACTGGCAGAGTTCGTTTTGCAACATCTTGGGAGGGCTAGAAAGAAAAGGACAAGGAGTTAAAAAACAACAAAGAACAAAAAAACCTAACCCGTACATTTTTTGCTAGTCTTCAGCTTTATAAATTACAGCGACACCACAGAGAAATAAACCATCAACCAAAAGAGCAGGAGCCATCAGTTCCACACCACCCTCCACCCTTTCCCTTACACACACTACCACATTTGTCTTGAGAAAATTTCTGAGAGCCTTCTCTCCCCAGCCTCAGAAAATACTGTGACTGACAAGCCACGTACTTGGTCCCTCAACATGTCACTTGAATGAAATTCCTTACTAGTAAGATACATGTAAGACAATAGGGGCACTTGATTAATTTCTCCCATGTCAATATTCAAATGAAACCTAACAGATACAAAGGTGAAATATATTGGCAGAATAAAGTCAAATATGCAGCTCATTAACAGCATCTGGCCAAACAACAGATGTTTCCTCCTTTTATCACCCTCAGGAACACATTTCAGTGGAAGCCATGATTTGTTGCAACATGATTCTCTGGTTATATACTTCATCTTTAACCAACATTGATTTTATGCATAAATACCAGTGTAAGAATAAAGTATCTTCAAGGGTCTCATACATGATTTCAGCAGACAGAACACTGCTATTATTTTCAATGCCTTAAAATGCTTGCAATCAGAAGTCTGAACTTATTTACTAAAAAAATATCCTCAGTAAATCAATCTTTCACGTAAATACAGAGGAATTTGCAAGTATTGAACAAAGTAAAGAAGACAAGTAAAGTATCATCAACTATGGTCACTGCATGCTGCAAGCATTCTGAACATATAAGATTCTCTGAACTCATGGAAAACTTTTCAACTTGCTACAGAAGTGTCCAGTATTAGCTCTGTGTACACATGGGTTTTTTAGCTTTCATCTACTTAGACATGTACTTCAACATGTACATCAGTCTTGCAACCTGAGTAGAAGAAACTGTAATGCTGTAAATCCTGAAATCCAAGTCCCACTCATGGACAACATCTGTACTGAGAGGACATACTTTCAGCTTCCTCTCAAACAATAGTTCCAAGTACTGAAAGGAAGTCCATCCATCAAATCTGGAGGGCAGACATAATTATGACATCCATGCTGGGGACACACACAGGAGACAGTGAAAACTCTCACAATTCTGCCTATAATCACTTCAGCATTGTAAAAAGTTTTAATGGATATCTTATTTCCATGTTCCACAATATTGGACTGATAGTCCAAAGATCATTGTGATGTGGATTGGCATTTTAATGATTTTAATGACAAAAACTTGCAAGTTATATACTTCTGAATACCATTAAGTGTTATAATTCAGACTGTCTATACTGACTTACTCAGACAGTCTCATCTGCTGCCATGTTGGGAAGAGTGTTCCCTTTGTAAGTACAGAAATATGAAATAATGCTTCAGAAATCACTGGTGAACCACATTAATGATTTGCTTACATGCCAAGTCAACATAATAGTTGGGTTTGGATGATACTGCTTTGAACAGTGCCTAAATATAATGACTTATATAAAGGCATGTTTAAAAATAATTTGTTTTCCTCCTTATACTCTAGACTTCGCCTGTGCATGTTGGGGAAAGGGTGGGGGAAGAAGCAGATGAGAAAGACTGGTGACATCTGTTCTAATATCACCCTCCCAAGTGGCTACCCCATTTGGAAATAAAAGTGCCGTATAGTGTAGAATAATTACAGAGCTATGATAGAATGACCAAATTTTGCAAGTGTCCAGAATAGCTCCACTGGTCAGGTTCTCTGCACTGGCAAGTCTGGAGGGGGGAAAGTCTAGGGGGAAAAGAAAGCTTCAACTCTTGATCTAAACTCAGCTTGTACAGCCTTCCAGGACAGCAGTTGCCAGCAGACAACAACTGAGCACAGCAATCCGGACTTGCAGAAAACCCTTTGTTATCCAAGGACAGCTCAGCCCAGCTGCGTGCCACACACAGCACAGCTGTCACGGCTGGCATGGGGGTCACACAGCCCCACAACCTTCCACCAGAGCAATCCCAGTGCCACAGTACCCGATACACATCCTCCCTCCTTCCCCAATGAAAATGGATGCAACCCCACAACTCAAGAGAGTTCAGCTTTACTGCATTGAATACTTGACCTCACACTGGCTAATTAGGAGTAGCGTGTTCCACCTTTGTTCCTATTTAACTAGGAGGAACTTCCAGTGCCAACACGTGCTGGCATCATACGGATGCAGGAAGAGATCCCATACAATCTGGCTTCATTCTAGAAAACTTTTAAATTCCTTGAAATGAGCCTATTTTAAGAAATGTCTGCCTTCTCTATCTCTTTAAAAAACAAAGGCGTCCCCCACTCAAATACGCAGGGAACCAAAAAGCTTCTATAATGCAAATTAACATTTGTCTGAGAAGGATAGGGATCTTTGTGGCAACCACCAACCAGCCAAGAGCGTCCTCCTCCCCACCCCTGGGCCCACACTCTGCAAAGCCCTTCACAAAGGGCCCAAACTAACATTTTCTCTGGTTATTTTGAATCTTGAAAAATAGTGACATTCTAATGGAAATAGTTACACCCCAGCCTGCAGGGGTACATCTCCATGAATTAAAGAGTATCAATTTAAAATAACTGCTTTCCCATGCCAAGCAAACTCTTCTGTTCTAATATAGAAATTCTCTATGCTGTTCCACAGTTGACAAACCATCACAGCTCGAGCATAATAGCTGGGGAATTGCAAGATGCTTGTGTAGATGGGCCTGTCAATCACCAGCATTTCAAGCCTTGCTTGCCAAATTGGGATTTATGTTTTAAACTCCAATTTTCCCTTCAGTACATTTCAAAGCTAAACTTCTAGGAACTGCATATCATCTTTTAATTATTAAGACTGGTATGCATTCACTTTTTTGCTATACACAGAAGAAAGTTCAGTGGAAGAATATTAGTCTGCTGTTACTACAGGGAAATAAGTGAAGTTTTTATGGGCAAAACAGCCTCTTCCCCACTCCAAAAATTGAGTTTGTCATGAAGACCTAAACAAGAAATTAAAAAAAAACCAAAACAAACAAAAAACAAAACACAGAGACAAAACCAACAAAATCCCTACACATCAGTACAATCACTTCACTAACCATCTGTGCAATCTGACTTTCATTTTCACGGGTTTTATGGCTCTCTCTTCAATGAGGTAGTTTCTTCACCTGCACTGATGCAGCAGAACAGCTCCATACTCACATTTTGTAAGACACCGCACTCAAAAGCGAGCTTTAATTGTCTTATCTGCCACTCAGAAAGCACCTCAGCTAAAGCACATGCTGTTGAGATGCAACTGAGCCTGGAGACTAATGGATCTCTTACCACTAGTGAACACTTATTTTCTCTGCTTCTCTTGTATGCCCAAGCAGCACACTGACTAGCAGAAAGGAGAAAAAAAAGGAGGTTTTGCAGGATTTTTCCCACAACACCGTCACAGTGATTTTACCAGCAGAAAGAGCAAGACCTAAGATGCTTAGTATTTAATAAACATTTTACTGCCTGTGGCATGCTACTTTCTAAGGCAGTAAGAGAGAAAAACAAATCTGAAGCCACAGTTGCCTTCACTAAGAAAAGCAGAGTGACCTATGCCAAGATGTATTCAAAAGTAAAGTGTCTGTTCTAAAATAAGTTTGGTCATATAGTTCAAGATATGACTAAAATGCTCTGTCTTATACAAGAACTCAGGTCTGCAGGAACATTTTAACAGTCAGTTACAAACTGCAGTAGGATAAAAACACTAGGGAAAAAAAAGCCCAAACAATTGGCCTGTTTGCCTATTTGTCCCTTTGATATTGATAGCACAGTCTGCAGGTAAAGTCCAGCCAATTCTGAGGCTTGAGAAAGGATATATAAAATTCAGAGATTCACTCACAACCACTTCCCCACACACACATCTTGAAGTTGCACATGCCTTCATCTATTTCAGTTCCTAATGACTGCAAGGATGAGGTTAAGAGTCAACCTAAATTGGTGCAGCATTTTCTCCTCATATGGCCACAAGCTTTAATTTCAACTACTCTTTGCGTAACTTAAATAATAAACACGGTGCTCTCTTTATTTGATTCTTAAACCACACGTATCTGAAGTACAATGGGACATGTCACAGACACTTGCTTTGCTGCCCTAATAGTATGGTTTAATTATGATGACTGAACTAACAGGCTCACATCATAGACTTTTACAGGTTGACCCTGTGTCATCCTGATGTATCATTTTGCACCAGTTCAGTGCTGTAAATCAATTTAAGATCTCCAGCAGGTTGAAAAGGCTGGTAATGATGCTTTCTCTGCAGTCTCTGGGGACTCCACATTATACACAACTTACATTATTTATAAAGCTGAGATGATGCCTCCATTAGGCCTGTAAGACTACTCAAATGAGCTTTTATTTCACACACGCAACTTGGGCCTCATAGAGGAGAACACTGGCTATATGTAATATCCAGTGCATTCATGCTTCAGTTTAAAAAAATAACCAAAGTCATAACCCCTTCATTTTTTAAAATCTTTATACCAAGCAAAGAAACTCATAGTTTAAACTGAAAAACTTCCCAGCACTCGGAAACATAAGCAGTACTTTAATTAACCTTTGTATTGCTTTTCTTCACGTTAACTCCTTAATCTGTGTTGAAACTACAGAGAAAAAGCAAACACTAAACTCATCAGCTTTCAAATATTTGATCAATAGTTAATATTTATACCAAAACAGAAAGATCTCCATCTGTTTATTCAATCACTTTTCTCAAAAGTATTGGATTATCACATCTTCAAGGGTACACAAAAAAGCAAGTTGAACAGCACAGGATAGGAAAAAATGTATTTGATTACATACCCAATGGTAATGGGGTCAAAACAGACGCAAGGACAAATCCCTACCCTTAAGGTAACCTGATCATGCCTTGAACTGATCCTTTCTGATAGCTGTGGAAGGCTTCTGGATCACCCAAAGCAAGGGAAATTTCTCTCAAGCACCTACTCACAGTTTGAAGTAAATTGTACGATTTCATCCCTGAGACCACAGCAAGTACTGCAAAAAGGGCCAGGTATCTTTCATTTTCACACTGATGCCCTTCCAGTCACAGCAAAGAAACAAGCACTCAAAAGTTGCACTAAAATGCAATGAGAACATCTAAAAAGCTTCATAGCACTGCTCTCTGGTTCAATGGGAAAATTAAAAGAGTATTAATCAGCTGCAACTAACAAACTCGTGTCCCATAATTCAGCAGAGTAATTACTGACAAGTAAAAGAAAAAACAAAGTCAATCTTATGTTCTCTCACATGATTTGCTCCTATTGTTTGACAGGACAAGGTGCACACAGTCAGCCACATGAAGACTGGCAGCATTACAGACACACGCATGCAAAGAAAAGTGTTCTCTGTGGGCTGGGTTAGCTTCAGTTCTTAGTCTTACTCTTGAGTGCTGCTTAAAAACACAAGCAACTACTGGAGGAGAAAAAATTAAACAAGTTTTCTCTTTTTGATTTCTCCTCTCTGTGCAAAAGACGTTCAAACTATCAGCTAGACAGCTCTTTCCTAAGCACAGTAGTTTGGAGACGCTGTATCTTTAAACACTGACATCCATTAAACACTGACATATTTCAGGCAATGATCTTTTCCATTTGCTTGTGTCTGAAATACACATCTACTTTTAGTCCTCCCCATCTGGATCTAACAATACTGCTTTTATTAACCTTTGTTTATAATGCTTCCTCAAATAAAACTGTTACCCTTTTGGACACACACTGAACATCATTTTAACCTGAAATACACCGAAATAACGATTAATTTTCAGAGTAAGCTCTAATTATTCAGATACTGTAAAAGCAAGCTGTAAGGTCGGACTGCGTATATTCTCCAGATTATTCCACTACCAAAAGAGCAATCACAGCAATCCTGCTTTGGTCAGAACTCCCTCTCACTTAGGTTTATTAAAAAAAAAAAAAAAAAAAAAAAAAAAAAAAAAGTTT
>JAWWLZ010000139.1:14393039-14404268 GCA_035041345.1 Poliocrania exsul
CATGACTGAATATTTCCACTCCAGTAAATTTTAATAAGCTTTAAAGATCTATATTCAGGATAAGATTATTTGGCTGTACGAGTATATGAAGAAACTATACTGAGGAGGGGGGAAATCTCAAGCATCCAAGCCCTCTAATAGGGAGAAAGAAAAAAAAATTACGTGAACTTTCCTTGACCTCTAAGCACAGATTTGTCATTAAAGAGAAGGGAAGGGATAAAAAAAAAATAAAAACAAAAAAAGGAGAGGAAGGGACTACGGAAAGAAAGGAAAGGGGGTAAAAAGGAAAGAAAGATAAAATTAGAGGGAGAGGGACGCGGCTGGGCCGAGGCGGGAGGCGAAGGGCTGTTCCCGCACACACAAAGGCGGCCCTTGCCCCGGCCGGGGCTCCGCGGGCGCACAATGGGGCCGGGAATGGGAACGGGAATGGAGAGGAGGAGCAGGAGAAAGGCGGCTTCCCGGCGGGGGAAGGCTGTGCCTGCCCCGGGCCCGGCCGGACCTACCCGCGAAGTTGGTGCCGGAGCGGAGCCCCCGGGCCGCCGCAGGGCCGCCATCATGCCGGGCAGGGCGGGGAGCGGGCGGGCAGCGCCGCGGAGGAGCCGCTCCCCTCGGAGCGGGGCTGCTCGGGGCCGGGACCACCCGGACGAGGGAGGGCGGGAGGGACGCGGAGGGGGAGGAGGAGGGTGCGCGGGCACGGCGGGCAGCGAGCGGGGAGAGGCGCGGCGGGGACGCGAAGTTGTTACCGGCGCACGGGCGGGCGGTGACGGGCGGCCGCGGCACCGCGCCGAGAGCGGGAGCGGAGCGGGAGCGGGAGCGGGATGGATGTGGCCCCGCTGGCGTCAGGCGGCCGGAGCAGCCCCGCGCCGCTCACCGGCACACATACACATACACATACACATACACATACACACACACACACACGCACGCACCAGCCCGGCCAGGGATCCTCCCCAAATTCCCGCCCCCGCCGCCGCGCTGCCGTGTCCCGCTGGGAGCGCTGCGCCCGCCGCCGCAGAGCCGCAGCCGCTGTGCCACTGTGCAGCGCGGAGCCCGCACCCGGCCCGCTGTCCCATCCCCACCCGGCCCGCTGCCCCGTCCCGCACCCGTCCCCCTGTCCCATCCGCACTCGGCCCGCTGTCCCATCCGCACTCGGCCGCTGTCCCGGCCCTCTGTCCCATCCGTACCCGTCCCGCTGCCCCAACCCCTCGGGCGCCTTCGCACGGCTGGAAAAGGCGTTTCCGCACGGCCCGAGCGCGGCTGCGGAGTTCCAGCAGCGGCAGATACCGCCAGACTTTGAGCTACAGGCAATTCCTGATCGAACTGGATTATGTCCTGCCTCTTGCCACAGCTGATTCAGTCCTGTCTTGGTCTGTTCTTAATACTGAACTAATTGCTGTAACACCTCCCAATGACAGAGCACTCTCTGTCCCCAGGTATTTAACACGTGCACAGCCTCCTGCCCATAGGTACTAATGCTGCATTGACTCGTCATTCATGCGAGTAAACCTGTTGCAGTGCGTGAGGCTTCTTGTGCAATCACATCTGCGGTGATGAAGCTTCACTCCACTGTCCCTGTGAAATGAACTCTTCTTTGAATCTGCAAGTGTCTGCTCCTGAGCGGACTTCGCTGAAATTTTGCAGTGCACATGCAGAACGGTGAGTCCTTCCTGCCTGCTGTGTTTACAGGTATCTTTACCGTAGTCAGATGAGTGTTGCGTAAGTAAGAGATTGAACTGAAACTGATTCTTTAACAAATACTTTGGCTTTTACCCAGTCATCGTTCCTGGAAGGAGATATGAAGCAACAAGTGCAAGATATCTCTATGTGGCAAAATATTATGATATGCCTATCCTGGCATAATTACATCTCTGTACTTAAGCCAGTACATTTTCACATGTATATGCAGTTCTATGTAGGGTTTTAAAACTTCATTTTAAACCCCAGCAACACTGAGGCCCAGAGGACTTAAGGCTCTGAGAGTTTTACAAGATGAACAGTGGTCCTGGACTCAGCCACTTGCCCACTACGGTGCACTGTCAGTCTGAAGACAGAGAACTGGAATGACTTGCCCAGGCTCATAGAAGGAGTATGATAGGAGAAGTAAAAACCACCAAGTTTTATGCCCGTGAGAGTATCAGTGCTTCTTTCTAACTTCATAATCTAAAATTCATCCATTTCTTTGTCATATAAATACCACATAAATTGCAAACAAGTGAATTGTACTATGTGGTTAAGTATTATGCTACACTACAAGGGTAGTGAGGAACTCCCATACAGAACGATGCCATAATATTGATAGGAAAGCTTGGAATAAAATTAGTATTTTACTGGTTAAGTTTTGAATCTTAAATGATTCAAGATGAGTGAACTTTGGTGATCAGCTTTAACATGTATTTTGTACCTGCACTGTATGCAATTACAGCTAGCAAGTAAACTTTTCTTCTTATGTGCAATCATACACAGATCCAGTGCAGCACTGGGCAGTAGACACAACTGGTAAAGGTTTATCTCAAAACAAAATAAAAGGTCTTTCAATGGTGTCAATGTAATGAAGACTTTTGCAAGCAAGGTACAGAAGACACTTGAGACTGCTACTGGTTTTTGTACTGTGATAGTGCTTAATCCAGGCCCGAGTGCCCTGGATGAAGAGGGGTAGATGCAGCAGTAGTATCTGCCTCAAGAGCTTGGCAGTCTCTATTATCCAGTCTCACACAGAGAAATACAAGGAAAAGGCCTTTTGTGTGCCTGAGGTCTGCACTGCCTTGCTCTGACTTGGCGGGCAAAAGCTCCATCCACTAGATCCTCGTTGTTCGAGTATCTACTCAATTCATGACTCACACTAAACAGATACGACAAGAAGATAATTAGGGAAGCACTGCAGTTTGTCAGGTGTCTTGTTAGAACTACATTTTTACTGCTTTTGTTGTTAGGGTTGACTGGTTGGTTTGCTTTGGCATGAGAGAATTAAATTATTTTCTGCTTACGCTGAGGCTTGGGGAGGATCACATTAATATGCTCCTTTACCTAAAAAGGGCTATAAAACAGCCTAGTATAGCCTTTTGCTGATGTTTAATAACCAGAGTGCTTGTTCTGGAGAGAGCTGGTTAGAGTTGGCTCTGGACAGATTAGTGGTGTGAGAAGACCAGAGGACAAGCAGAAACTGTGCTATGGTCAGATCTGCCTCGGGGCTTCCCTGGCCAGGCTGTTTTGATACACAGCTGAGTCAAAACTTATAGTCTGCCATGCGCTTTAGAATGTCCAACTCTCAGCTAACTGTCCAAACCCATTACTCTGGGGGGGAGTAGTATCAGCAGTGTCTTGTACATTCACCACTTCTAACTCCACTGGCTACTTATAATATACCCTGTGTCATTAGCATCTTTCTAGCTTTTTTGAGAAACATGAGAAAACTGAAAAAACCAAGAGCAGAGAGGCCTGTGCACCTGGGTATCAACCTTGATGCTACTCCTACAGCAGTGTTCCTCCCCTGCATTCAGCTGAATAACTGTGCTATCTCAAGAGCCAACAGAGAACTTCTTTCTCTTTTTACTCTGCAACTACATGATCTTTCAGACTGATACAAGAAAAATAGGCCCTGAGGCTGGGGCAATGAAGAAAGAGAACATTCCTTCCATAAACAGCCTGAGTTTTCATCAGACTGGATGTACAATCTGATGACATGATCAGTCATAAGGCCTGTGAACTTGAATTTTAATGGAGTTGGGGCACTTATACAGATAAACTACTAATAAGATTCTCAAAGGAAACTTTCATCTTGTAGATGCTTTCTAACATCTCACCAAGCATCTGCCCAAACCACCTTTAAAATCTGTGTCTCAGATTATCAGAAAGCAGAGTGCTAAAAGACATTCATTACACTGTGTAGTATATACTATTACATTATGTAACAAGTATTTAAGAAATACTACTAATAATAACGCTGCTATTGACTTTCAATCTTCCTCTAAAATCCAAGTTTGTATGTAGATTTTGATTTGGTATTTCTTGTTAACCTCAGCCAGTCTTCATCTGGCTTATTCAGGAGGTTCCAGGGATGGAGAGTGCCTTCTGGAAACAGTTTAGCTCCAAAGTCAGTAACTTTGCTTCACCTTTATATACACCAGGTTTCTGCCAGAAACTAGAACTTCATGGATAATTAAATTATATCACACACAGAACTTATTATTTACATTAAAATCACTAGAGTAATTTTCTTTTTAGCTGTTAGTGTTGGCCTAGCTTGGGAAAACACCAGCAATATTTTCAGACAGAAGAGGCAGTTATGTCAAGAAGAATAAGAACTTTCTAAGGATACTGGATTTCCTTATTTACTTCTTTCTCAGACAGGCTGGTAAAATTTATCAACCTCTATCCTTCATGGCTTGTCTGCTTCATCTTTGAATAGGTGAGGTACTAAACAAGCCTCCCACCTCAGCATTATTAAAATAGGATATGCAGACTATTTAGCAACTAGACAAATCTGTTTGGGAAAGATGCCTCAGGCAGAAGTCAGCATGTGGGAGAAGGTAAGGAGCATTTTTAGAAGGTCATGATAACTGTGCAGCACTGTATATGGTTTTCCAAACCCACACGGATACAAGGGCCTGTCTAGCCACAGGAACAGAGTTCACAGCTGGTTTCAACTGTTGAGAAAGGCACTTGGATCTGAGCTGGTTCAAATACTTCAGTTCTGCAGCACAGCCAAAAGGGGTACAGTGGTACTGACTGAACTGTGGCCTCCAGAGGCTGATGGAATGGGGAAGCAAAATGACAGCAGCAGCACAGCTAGTCAGCAAAACTCTGTCCCCATCAAAGAGGGGCAGGGGGCCTTCCTGTCCCTTCCCACTCCCTCCTCCCCAGCAGCACAAGTGGAGCAGCCCCAAGGGCTGGCTGAGTGAGGCTGAGCACTAGGTCCCATCACCAGCACCCCAGTGGGGATGCAGAATCATCAGGGCCGTGGTACCTTGAGCTGAGTAAGGAAGCGGGTGCCTGAGGGAACTGTTCCGGTGCCATCCTCACCAAAGTGATCTCTGGATCCCTCAGCAGAAACCAAAGTCAGATGATTTATGTGAGAAATTGATCTGTCTGTGTTCTTGAGTGCCAAGATTTGTTTTTCTTTCATGGAAGAGAAGCTTTGAGCTGACACTGTGTAAGTTACACACAAACAAAAAGGAACTAAGTTGTGAAAAGCCTTGGTGACAGAAATTGTGACATGAGGCCTCTCTCCATTCCTGCTTAGTGTGTTTGGCCATTTTCTAGAGTGAACCCTTCATGAGTTTGTCTCTGTAGGGCCAAATATCTACGTGGGACTTGACTTAGTTTTCTGATTCATTGTCGTATGCAAAAGAACAAAGAATCCATGTCATTCTTAGAAGTTCTTCCTAAACTGGCCCACCACGATGAAGTGGGATTCATATAAAATAGATGGGGAACAGATAATTTTGCAAGGTTATTACATGTATTTCCCTCTCTTATATTAAATAAGACTTCTGCTGTAAATCTATTTGCAGATACCAGAAATGTCTTTGTTCAGACTGAGTAGTCGTTCATCCTTTCCACCCTTGAGATGATGAGAATCAGACCAAAATTCATTACTTTCTTAAGACTAATGTACCCAACTAAAGCTGACAACAACCTTATTAAAAGTTATGAATCCAAAAGGTTTGGGATGAAATAAAGTATTAAGCAGGGCGCTCCCTTGTCTCCTTTATTGGTTGTTTTCTCAGCAGGCTCTGCTGTAAGGACTTTGCTCCAGCAGTGTTACATTTCTGGTAAAGAAGAGAGGTTGCACCCTGCTCTGAGGGCTAATTACATGCTGCCACAAAGCACAGTATTCCTGCCCACTGTACTGCTCCAGTATTGTACTTTCTTGAGAATGAAATTGTCCCTTTGGATCCTGCCTGCATCCATGTAGAAGCTTTGAAAGGTAGTTTCACTTTCTCCTGGCTATCACCTCAGCAAGAGATAATGGACTCGGTAATCAAACATTATTGCTTCTTTTAAAATGAAATTTCTCTTCAGTCATTCAGCTTAACAAGATTTACATAACTGGAATAACCTAGCTCTATTACTGGTTTCTTGGAAGACATTGCTAAGATCAATCTTATCTCCCATTTTAATTACTGTTTTCAAGTTCTTACAGTCCCTGTCCCAGTTACATTTTGTTGTGAAAACCACCAGAGAATAATATATTAAAATTTATTCAGACAGGTGGCAGAGACAAAATTAAAGCTAATAACTCTATGAGAAAGGAAATCAAAGGTAGTTTGGCAATCCTGAGGTCTTATTACTTGGTCACTCAGTTGCACTGGCTGTACAGGCAGTGCACTAATGCCTGGGCTGTGTCATTGGCTGGGTGTCACGGCTTGCTCTGTGGCACTCAGGATTGCCATAGTCACACAGTTGCACTGCCATCCATCAGCCTAGGGGTAGGACAGGCTTGTGGCAATGGGTGACAGCTGGGCAAACCATGGGAATTGTCTGGATACAGGGTTCTATCTCCTTCCTATACCCAAAGAGGAGATGACTACTGGAAGACTAACAAAATGACACAATGCATCTAAATGCATTCCTTTACTTCCTAGTTTAGCTGCTATTTTGTGACAGCCCATTTTATATAATGAATAAAAACACAAAAGCAAAAGGCTCTATGTCTTATTTTTATTCCCCATAGAAATGGTGCTTGAGTAATTTAGAAACCCCTTTTGAATTTTTCTAAACTGGTGTGAGTCTAAGTCATGTTGCCTGAGTTCAATATCATTCTTGGCTGAATAAGTCAGTAGTAAAACAGTCCCACCCTTCCTCTGCCACAGCGGCTGCTCATCCCTAACCCCACGTCACCCACCCCCTTTGTGCTGGCACAGTTGTTGGTGCAGCTGCGAGCTGAACAGGCCTAGGGAACTCAGATGCCTGGGGAAAGCAAATGTTTCAGGGGCCAAGTTCATTTTTAATTTGGATCAGTTTCCTGATCTGGCTCATTTTGTGGTTGTCCAAATCCTTGAGCTGATCTTGTGCAGGGGCAGGACTGAGGCAGGAGAAAGGGCAAAACTTATCTTTTTGATTGTGTTGTTGGCTTCAGCCAGTTTAAGGTGGTTATGAAACTGCAATAGACTAAGAGAGCTTCTTTTTAACCAAGGAAAAATACTTTCATTTTGAGCATAACTGCAACATGGTTTTAGGAGAATGGCACTAACCATAAGAGCAGGACTCACTGGTGAACACAGAAGACAAGGAGAACATGTGACAGGACTGAGAAATTCAGTGACCTGATGTGATCACTGCATGTTAGAAAAGGCAGCTGTTGGATGCTGCATTTTATGGTAAACAGAAAAAAACCCCTGCTTCCCTTCTGCTGTTCATGAACCAACAGAGGCCAAAGAATTGCAAAGATCCCACCAGAAATTATTAATCAGTTCTTTAAAAGGCAGAATTATGCTCAGCTGGCTTAAAAGAAGGCAACACCTGGGCACTGAGTATGCCTGCATTCCCTTTTTTTTTTCTTACCTGTATTCTCCAGAGTTTTTCTTTGCTCTTTGCTTAAGGTGTGGAAACTGAACTTTGGAGAGTAAGTAAATCAGTATTTAATTAGTCATCACAATGCAATGGGCTCTTGTGAGTTCTCAATAACAAACAGCCCTGACAATAAATGCTGTGTATTATATTAGTTTCCGTTTGCACTTTAAGGAGGAAATTACCTTGTAGCTCTCAGACAACCTGGCAGTCACACGAAGTGTTGAAAAAGGGTATCCACATGACTAAAGCATTTAGACCAATGTTAACAGCCACTATTTTCTTGCTTGACCAAAAATAGCCAAATTTTTGACAAAAGGGTTTGAGCAGCTTTTGAAGAACCCCCCTTTACACTCATATACACTTCATACACAAATCATTTCTGTAAATTCTCTCTATAAGTAAAAATTAAAGAAAAATTAGGCAAAACTCTTAAAAGTTGTAACCAATCAAAATTACTGTTGCTATTAGGATCTTAGTTAAGCACTCCATTTAAGTGCGTCCTGGTACCTGTCTTTAATTGAGTGCTCATATGTGTTTCTTCCCTTGTCTTATTCATTGAACAGTACAAATAGTGGTCAAATAAATGGAGAGTTATCTTGTTTGTCCACAGGTTCATACTGCAACTAGCCATTATGGGCACTGGTTTTGCAATATTTAGTTACAAAACTGAGACTGACTTACCATTCACAGCTCGTCTCTTGACACAAAATTCATCTTTCCTATCTCTGCCAAATTTTACTCTCTTCCTGAGTGGGCAGGAACACTAGAGTTTCTAAAGAAAAAAAAATTCTAGTATTTTCAGCCCTGGCAAATAAATTCATTATCTTATCCTGTTTTCAGAAATACTTAAACTGTTTTGCTGACATCTTCAACATATACTTAGCCTGAAACATGCACCAAGGACAATTAACATTTGATGGTGTTCTAAACACATAAAATCAATATAGTCTTAATGTGGGAAGTGTACTGGGCAACCTGAATTACCAGTGATGATCTCAGTCCACTGATAATATACTTTGATGGACTAAAGCATGCTAAGCACATCCAGAGTTTCTGCTGTTGGTGGAGGTGTCAGAGAGGAGGGAAAGGAACCCCCCATCTTGGGGAACCCTCCAGCTACCCACCCTGCTCATGTGCCGGGGGCCTTCAGCACCCAGAAGACAGCCCTGATAGACCATATACACTTGTCAGAGCGTGACCAGATGGAGGATTACAATTTATGGTCTGCAGTTAGACAGGCTTGCACTGTGATCTAATCAAATCTTGAATAAAATAGGTCAAGGTTGGTCAGTGTTCAGATGAGATACACTCCAGGGAAAACACAGATATTGTAAGAAACAGTTTAGGATTTGGATTTAGTACAAAAATCCTAAGGCACAGTCCTTATTTCAAGCAAGATTCCCAGATGTCTGAGGTACCCACAGAGGTCCCTGGTCTGTTATGCAGAAGGGGCACTGTACTGCTGGAACCACATTTCTCATTTTTCAGACGAGAAATAAAATTACAGTCATGCCTTGTGATTAATTAAATAAATCATTCTTGTCTTTGCTTGTGGACATGACATTTTCAGAGGCAACATAAATGGAGAAAAGGAGCTTGTTTGGTTTCTATGATCCTAGTACAACCTGCTAGCCTTCTCTCTGTAAAAACCCATTTTAAAGGTTTTCAATACTAGGGCACCAAAAGCAAGACATTTAAACTCCTTTAAGACTGTAAACATCATGAGAACTTTCTAGCAAGACACATGCAAAATAAAGCAAATGGTACAATCTGTCGCTTTACAGATACATTCCTTTTCCTTTACATTCCTATTTTCCATCCATTCACACTCCCACCGAACTCAACTAATTTTCCCAGATGCTGTTCTAATGTGTTTTCATTTTTATCACATTTTTAAGCTCCTTGGTTGAAATTCTGTATATTTTTCTTTTCCCCAAAAAACCCAGTATAATAGAATTTTATGGGTAACTATTATGCTCAAAAAACTATGCAAATTTTTGTCTACAAATAATTAAGGATGATGAGAACTATGCTGCTTGGCAAATTAAGTAGTCAGAATGTAACTAATCAAACTGAAATTTAGCCAGCACACTGAAATGACATGACTGGCTCAACAGAAATGTGGTCATGAGTATTCTAGTACTTTCAAGTGGTCAGGACTCATTCTGCTCTCCAATCACCCTCTCAGCAGAACACCTCCTGCATGCTGTGTGGTGCAGGATGCTGCAGAGTGATTGCCAAGGCCAAAATGAATTTATAAATGTTGCATTCTCTCTATTTTGCTCAGATGTATCAGTTTATCAGTCTACAGAAGAATTAATCTCTACGTGGTTTTTTAGGCTGAAAAATATTCACATATTATGTGCTTTGTTTTGATTTTTGCTTTTCTCTGCCTTATGGCCATTCATCCTTGAGGAAAGCGAATCAGAGGAGCGATGCCTGCCTTATCGTTGATTTGTGGTGTATAATCAAGTTAAAGATAGATCACTGCTCTCCTCCTTACTACAGTGCCATTTGTAACAGGCCATTATGCCTGCATGGTGCAGTTGTCAGGATCTAGTGATTGTAAATGCTCGTTATCAGTACGGGGACAGCTAAATGTGGTGTGTTTTTCTTTAAGGCTGATTTGATTTTCCAGAGCTGCCTGTCATCCTGCAAGTTTTGCTTAGTGCTGCGCAGTTTTCAATCGACAGACAAGTAAGGTTCTTTTGATGTGACACACATGGGGCAGAGTCTGGGTGCTGCTCCCACCTGCTCCAGGGAACGACTGTGGTCCAGAGAAAAGAACAGGAGCGTGTCTACAGTGGGAAATCTCCAGGCTTGTGCTGCATTGAAAGATGCAGCCACTAACAGCAGTGACCATGTGCAAATGCCAAAATAAAGGGCAAGGGGGGGTTAAATACATTGCCTACAGAAAGAAAACTTACCAAAACATTCTAGTTGGTTTTAAAATTAGGTGGAGAACATGCAAAGGATTCTAAGTCTTAATGACCTCAGTTCTACAATTTGCCACTAATTAGTTCTACAATGAATAACTGGGTACAAAACAAGCAGTGACAGACTAGGCCAGCCAGTGGTTTGCCAACCCCTTGTCTTGTCTTTCCTACTGGGGCCTTAATGTGATAATTTTTGATTGTGTACACACTATCTTTTAATAATAATCAGGAATGAAATTACATGTGTTATACACTACACAAACTTATACTGAAACACTGCACTTGCTCTTTGATCCTGTCAAGCATGGGAAGAGCAGCTCCTCCCCAGCTGAAATTTGTGCAGCTCCTGGTGGGCATACCCATGGCTTAATCTTTTCCCTGTCAACCATCTCCCTGATTTCTGCTGTCTTAACCCAGTAAGCCCCACATTCATTTCTCCTCTGTCTCTGCAGCTTATGTTGTGTTTAAGCTCCCTGACTGTTTTTCTCCTCTGTGTATTTACCTCCCTAATTTCACTCCTAACATTTTGTTCTTTCTCTCCCTGCTTCCTACACAATGAAGATCTCATTGATTGTATCTTATTTACTCCATTTATACTATAAATGTATAAGAAACTGAAAATACGATGGCTTTTGAGTTCTCTATTCCTCCACTGAACAAGGAAAATGTGACCTTAATCTACAAACACACTCCTGTGATGGGGGATTCAAAATATGTGTTGGGGGATGCCAGCTCTAGTCTGGTGGATCTTAACCAGGAGCACAGAACCATCAGAGCCCTT
>JAWWLZ010000139.1:14404368-14428231 GCA_035041345.1 Poliocrania exsul
CCATCAGAGCCCTTTCTGTTTCTCACTAGCCCCAGTGTGAGTGCTGTGAGTGAGCATTACTGCTGCACTCTGATGGTTACGTGCTCCTGGTTAAGATCCACCAGACTAGGGCTGGCAACCCCCAACAGGCATTTGGGAGTGACAGAATATTCAAGGCTTCCAGAAATCTCTCTGGAGCAGCAGTCAGGGCCTTTGTAGAACTCCAACAGCATCCATGCCAAGAGGCTAGGAACAGTATCCTTTATGTTTTTTTCTGAAGTTAACTATTTCTTCTCAGAGCAATGCACATAAATGCAGCTTTCTGAAGAAAGATTTCTGGAAGCCTTGAATATCCTATCACTCCCAAATGCCTCATTCCTCCTTGAAATCCATCAGGCTTCCTCAGCCCACGTAGGATCTGTACTTTGAGAATTCCTGGACATTTTATACATTTCTGTACCCAGAGCAATTGCACATACCCCAGTTCAGCTTAACATATGTCACAAGCAGTCATCCACACTGAGAAACTGCTCTGAAACACTATTGGTTTGCTGAGAAAACTGGTGTACAGCTCCCACATCATCAAGCTGTCTGGAATAATTTTGTGTCCTGCTTGCTAGGATTTGCTATTGGAGTTTATCTTGAAGAGTGAGGGGGTGTGTGTGTGTCTGTGTGTGTGTGCCTTTTGTCCTTACAAAACTCATCAGCTCAGTGGCTACCAAGAGCTCACATGCTGCAAAAAGGACAGTAGAAGCACTGTATGTCATTACATCACTGGGGATCTGGCAAATTCTAATCAGTGTCCTTACATTAGTAAACTGGGTAGTGAAACATCACAAATCTAGACCACTCGATCCACCAACATGCATTATTAAGGTAGACAGCTATCAAGAAGACAGTAGCCTGCAGGTATGCAGGTGTTGCTTATGCACGGGTGGGGCACAGCTCCTAAACAGAACTTAGAGAAGGAGGCGAAGGCTTTTAAAGGAACCATGCTCCTCTTACCAGTAAAACAGCACTAGTTAGTCTTTTTTTTTTTTTTTACCATTAGAGAGATTTCAAAAAGTAGGAATGCTGAAGTTTTCCTCACACCATTAGTTTTTATTTCATCTGTGATAAGTGCTTTAATCAGCAGCTACATATTTACCAAGGAGTGGGTAGCTGGGAGGCTTCAGCCCTTCCATCCAGCTGGGCCAGCAGAGTGCATTTCATAGCTCTCCTCCCATCCCTGAGTGCATTAGCACACACACACCAATTTTATTAAGTTTAGAAGAAAGTGCCAGCCTAATTCACACTTACTGGCCATGCATACAGAGGCACACATGCAGCACACACCTTGCTGACAGGACTTTCTTCCACTTACTGTAAGGAAAGTGATGTGAACCTTCTGGCACCAACCTGTAGGAAAGCAGGCTCTGTTACACACTCTCACCAGCAGATCTTGTGAGCCCAGAGCCTTGCTTTCAGCAAGACAGACCTGATAAAATCTTCCTTCTTTCTTCAATAACACGACTAATAAATGTAGAAGTTCCTTTCTCCTCTCTCTCTTTGCCAGTATCTGTCTTATCTCCTGTTCTTCCTTAGACATAATTTCAAACATGAAAGACATATCTATACAATGAACAGGCAACCTTAATTCTGGCATGAGATCCATGGCACATTGCAGCTTAGTGCTACAGAGCTGAAGCTTGAGATCTGGCATCTACAAAACATGGTGACTGGAATTGCTGCTGCTGTCTTGCTGCCTGCCTGGTGAGATCCTGCACCTGGGGTCAGCTTGCCCTGTCTTGTGAAGGCAGCATCAGGCTCCACTACAAATTTCTTTCCGAAGCAGGTGCACAG
Source organism: Poliocrania exsul (assembly GCA_035041345.1). NCBI lineage: Eukaryota > Metazoa > Chordata > Aves > Passeriformes > Thamnophilidae > Poliocrania > Poliocrania exsul. The sequence goes on from JAWWLZ010000139.1 coordinate 14,406,190, forward strand.
CTGAAAAAACATGGCAAGCATTTGTGAAATGAGTCTGCCATTAAGCACTATATCCAGCAAGTATCCATCATGAAGCCTTCCTGGAATTTTGGCAGCATTTCCAAGAGATCATCTGCAAATTGCTAGAGATGGGTATTACATGTGTGCTGTAGGCAATAAATAAGAGTGATTTTAAGGGGCAGTGTATATTGACAAAGTAGCACCTCTCAGAATAGAATCCAACCACTGACCTAAGTAATAGAGACACACTAATAAAATGGAGGAGGACCTAGGGAGTGTCTTATATGTATATCTAAGAGCAAAAATACTAGATAAACAACAAAGCCCAAAGAAAGCAAAAGGCTACAACCATATCAAACCCACTCAGTAAACGTGCAAGTTTATTGTTACTAAAGATCACAGTAATTATACCTTAAACACTCAGAATACTCCCAAACTCCGTGATGTGAAACCCAGCTATGTCACAGCCTTATATTTGAGCAAGACATACACATTCATCAGGCTCCCACATCGTTTTTTACTACAGGGAGAGAAACACAGGCACTCCCGCTGCTCTGGCCAGGTCCCTGCTCTACAATGCTGGAGATCAAGAGCATGATTGTAATTCAAGGCAATTTGACTTCAGCAACTTTTATTCACTATTTGCTCAACACTACATGACAGCTTTCTATCAAGAGAAAGTGTAAAAGTTGAGCTAGCTGAAGTTTCTTAAGGCCTGGATCTAATTCAGTGGAAATTGATGGGAACTGTCCCAATGAATTTTATAGAGATCAGATCCTTTAGGATTGATGGATGTCTCAGTTTTAGAATTATGCTATCTTTTTTTTAAGATAACTTAGGGCTTTCGCAGGGGTAAAAGTTTTAATTTCAAAAAAAGTAAATACTTTAGTATTGTGTACTGATGGCCCCAAATCAAGATGAGCAGACTCATTAAATTATAAACAATAATAGTCTGCTCATATTTTTTCCCCCAGATCTGAATTTTGCAAAAACAAGACTTTTTTTTTTTCCCAAGACCATATGTTTTCCCTTTGACTTTTTCTTTTCACTTCCATTGCAAATGGCTACAAGGAAGAAAAAAAAAATCCTCTTGTTCTGCCTTAAATGCAAACACTGAACCTTGTGCACATGGAGGAAAACCTGCAGGCAAAATTGGCAAGCAGCAGAAATAAAATGGCTACTTCCAAAAACCAGGCATGAACATCACAATACTGAGCATTGTGACACAGGTAATAGAATCATGGAATCATAGAATGGTTTGGGTTGGAAGGGGATTTTAAAGGTCCCTAGTCCAACCCTTCATCCCCCAGTGATCAGGGACATCTTGAACTCAAGTCAGGTTTCTCAGAGCCCAGTCCCACCTGACCCAGTGATGGGGCATCCACCACCTCTCCAAGCAACGTGTTCCAGTGTTTCACCACCCTCATCATAAAAAATGTCTTCCTCATCTCTAGTCTGGACCTACCCTCTTTTAGTTTAAAACCATTGTATGGTATTTCTGTGCCATATGAGGAAAGAGTTAGGACATGTTACACAGACAGGTATTTTTCTCAAGGCGTATTTCATTTCTGTGTAATAATACCAAGGAGAACTGTAGTGCTGGTACCATTCTTAGCCTGCTTCAATAGTTTATGACATTTCTTTTGCAACTCTTTTCCAAACTTGAATCAATTTCTTTCCAAAGGAATTCCTCTTGCTCTACTTCCAGAGTCAGTAAGATAATTTGCTTGGTTACTGTCCTAATCTGACAGATTAATTGGCCAATTGTGTATGTGGGGCAATCTTTCGCAGGTACAGCTAAACAACATATTTTGTGCAGATGCAGGCAGGCTGCCTGTTCTTTTTCAACACCCAGTGATGTTTGACAAAAGTGGAAAGACTCCTGTTAAACTCAGAAGGATGCCAGAAGAGACTTTAAGACTTTTGAATGACCTTCACTAACCTAGAATCTTTTAAAATATACTTAAAAAAGATTAAAGCTAACGTTCTCCTTTATGGGAAGGGCAGTTGTCCAAGCTAAATGCGATCAGTTTATAGTTTAAAAATAGCTTTTAAAATTGCATGGTTACCCAGACCACCTCAAATTTTGAAGCATTAGGCAACCATGTTACCCTATTGTGAATGACCACTAGCTAATGCCAATTGACTGTGAAGGAGCTCTTTCATTTTGCACTGTTTATATTATAGGTAGTCCAATTTGTGGTTCTGCCAAACCTGGGGTCATAGCAGAATGGGAATTTGGTAAGAGTTTTAGACAGATCAAAGGGAAGAGAAAAAGAGACATGAACATTCCAAATTTGGCCCGTGACAAAAGAAATTTAGTGCTTTTTTCTGTTGCTTATTTTGCTCTTCTGAACAGAAATAACAAGATGAAGGTAGAGAAGAAACTGTTTTTGCAAACTCTCATAGATATAAGATATCATAAAGCCTTGAAATTCTGCTCTCTTAGGAGTTTTTTAACCTACTCTTTCTTTTGCCTATGAATTAAGACTACTCCCCTTGCCCAGGAAAAGCAACTTTCTGCTAGAAGAGGCCACAGATGGGGAAACAGTTTCATCAATGTGGGAGGGATCAGTGCAAAGTAACAGTAAGATATATTATACCATCAAAAAATGCTGTGTCTGGAAGGAAAGTTTTGAGCATAAATTAATATTGACCTTAGCCAGAACAACTTGCTCTCTGCAACATCTGCAGCTGTGTGCTTACTAGGCAGTTATCTGGCATCATATGCTTTTTCACATCTGTCTACTAAATCAGAGATAGAAACATAAAAATACAGCACAAAGGGACATCATATGGATTTGTGTCACTCCCAGAGGGACTCAAGAGTCTTTAAACTAACAAAGATATTACAGTGGGACACAGGTATAATATTGGACTAACATTGTGTCTGCTCCATTGTGCAATGGAAAAAGTGTATTTGGTTTCCTCCGATGAGCTCTCTGAAACTTCCAAACATGGGTAAACAGCACTACAGTATATGAGACAATAAGTTTGGCATACATACATGAAACCTCATACTTCTGGGATGAGCAAAATGAATAATCTCAATTTATATTAATTGCCTTACAACACCATGTGTGAGGGAGAGCAACAGTGGGAACGGATTGAGAGAGGACAGAGAGATTCACAGTTTAGCTCATACAGTATTTTCATCATTCTTCATCATTTTCAACACCACTGGCGACTTCCAAGGACTGAACTGTGAAGCCTTAGCAGAAATAGGTATGACAGGGTTATTTAGAGGGAGTAAGAGCCTTTTTCAGCATGTTGCATGTGAGTTAGTGAAATGACTGGTATGTTGTATTTTCCCTGCCTGCATCATCTCAGGGTGTGTTACAGTCCAGTCTGAATGACAAGGTGATGAAATTACATATGCCTTTATTTCAGCATGACATAAAGTACTAAAATCCCTAAAGTATAACAGTCTTGAATAATATAGTTCTACATTTTCAGGTGTCAGTGGGATATTTTTATGTTATTGCCCCATGCTTATAAAATATGGGAGTTGTTCTTAAATTATGCTGTGAGCTTGAATAAAAATGGTCAACCAAATAAAAATGCAGTTACTTTTGCTCTCATTTTGTACAGTGGAACTTTTAATTCATTAAAAAATTGTATTCTTTTTTATCTTTATAGCAGTATCAAACTACATTTTAGGTTAAGGAAAAAAAGTGAAATTTCAAATGGGCAGTGCAAATTGATGCAAATTGAATGTATTAAGAGATTTAAGGACAAAAAGCCATAAATACGTAACCAATATCAAACAAACACACATGCACAGAGATAAACAAAAAAAAAAGTCAATGTTAATTTATAGTCATTAGGCAAGATGAAGAAATTCCATGTGATTTCCTCTGGAGAGCCACCAGTATAACTTGTACCTTATAGAAATCACAGAATCATAGAAAGGCTTGGGTTGGAAGGGACCTTGAAGATCACTGAGTTCCCACCCCCCTGTCATGGGGAGGGATGCCACCCACTAGACCAGGGTGCTCAGGGCCCCACCCAACATGACCTTGAACACTTCCAGGAATAAGGCATCCTCAGCTGCTCTGGACAACCTGTTCCAGTGCCTCAACATCCCCTAAGTAAAGAATTTCTTCCTAACATCTAATCTAAATCTCCCTTCTTTTAGTTTAAAACTGTTTCTCCTTGTCCAAACAATGTTTTCTTATAGGAAAAAGAATAAAGAAGGGGATTGTAGACACAAGCTAAGCAAAAGTAGGGGTAACAGGGGTTAAGTGTAATAGTGGTACTCCTTATGTGGCAGAAAACTATTGAATTTACTTTGTGTTGGATAAGCACAATGGAGCAGCTCAGACAAATGTCAGCACTAGTGCAAAAGAAGGGCTGCAGCAGCAGAGTTGGTTTAGACAACTGAAAAAAGAGATGCTGCTTTGAAGGATGTACTTGTTAAATAGCTCTAATACCATGAAGTATATGATGTTCATCATTATCATTAGCACTGTGGTAATATGGACCTATCTTTCTTTCTTTAGTGAAAAAGTTCTTCTCCTTATAAGATAGTGGACTTTTCACAAAGATGGTCTGTTCCTTAGAAGCATTTTATAACATGCTAAAAGTCTGTGTACGTGGCCAACCTGGCTCAAGCTCATACTAAATGAAATGCTCATCAAATTGATATTTTGGATTTGGGCTTACTTGCCCCAGGCTTTGACTGACTTGTAATAATTTTTTGCATGTTATTTGGAGGTATCTATAGCTCTGTCTCTCATAAAATACATCTTTAAATCACCCTGAACTCATCTAGTCTGTGATTCCAAGGGTTAATTTGAAAACACACACATTCAATTAAGGGAGTACATTACCTGGAGCAAGGGAATGTAGAAGTGTAATTACAGCATTAAAAAACCCCCAAACAAACAAAAACAACTTACAAGTTTAAAGTGAATTCAGATTTTAAAGTTAATTTTTTTCATCCTTTTCCTTAACTCTTCTTTTTTCCCCATGAACACTGAAGCTGCTTTTGTCTACATGTACAGAGAAAGCAAATTTCAGTGTCCTGCAGGAATTGTGGCAGAATCTCCATTTATTTTCACGTCCAAGGATAGGTATGATAGAAAAAACATACCTGCACATGAAAACAGTATACCTGGCCAGTAACAGTCAGCTGAAAATTGGCATCAAACAAATAACAAAGAGCTTTGTAAGTGTGCATAAATATGCATGAAATGCAGTAAAGATGTTGTAATTGGCAAAGTGGTATTTTTTCCCCCGAGTCATAAAGAGGACAGTAGTTACCCTAAATATGTGCAAACAAGGCCAGGGTCAGTGTGAGGTTTCCCTGAACATGTTTGGTGGCAGGCTTAGTGTAACGGCTTCTGCTCACACCCTCTGCATCCCCACTCATCCTCCCTCACTGCAGCCCACTAGGACATCTCTGCAGGTTATACCCATACAGATGTTTCCTCCAGAGTTATCCAGCTGTTACCCCATTCCTCCTCCAATCCCACCACCTCATTCTTCCCCTCTGCTGCCTCCTCAGTCACATAATGACCACTCTGTGGGGCAGCTTATCGGGGCTATTTTCAAGCAAAAGTGTGATTGTGTGTTCAGCTCTGCAGCTGATCTGGGCTACATTCACATCCTCAGTCCAGCTTTTCCATTTTTGGCTCTACTCTCCTTAGTCTTGTGTAACCTAAAATTCAAGCTTTTAAACTTCATCCATTACAGCCAACACTAAAACACATCCAACAACCTCTTAATATCTACAAAGTTCTTTCAAGTAAATCCAGCATTTCTTGAGAAGTTAAATCTGGTTGTTTTGTGATGATTTGGAACTGAAAACAGACAGCCTGGGTAACTGGAACTTAAACATGCAGAATCGGCAGTGAATCCAGTTTAGCTTTTGGCATCGTATTGTGTTTGTCTCAGCAGTAATAACAGTTATTATGTTCTAAAACAAATATCTAGCAAACGAACAGGTCAGATGTTTTTCAAAAAGTGAAAGCCAGGGTATTTTTTTCCACTTCTTTGACAAGGTGATGCATTTATGCACTCCTTACTAAATCACAGGGCAATTTTAATAGGAGGAGAAATCTGGGGTTGCCTGAGATGGATAAGTGGGTCAAGTTACCCTTTGGAAAAAGTTAGAGAACAAAATGGGAAACAGAGGACTCCACTGCCTTTACCCTCTGAGCTTCATGCAAATGTGCTCTGGAAACTCAGTCTGTCTCATTTTCTAGGGCTTAACCATAGCAGCAGGCCTGCAGGGATATACTTTCACTAACACCTTAAGCAGCCTCTGCTGCTGGAATAAAAACCCCCAGTCTTTTCCCTGCACTCCCATACCCTGCTCCTCCTGTCCCCTTGCCACCCATCTGTACAGCTGCTCTTGGTTAGAGCTGAGCAATGGTTTTGTTCGTTTGTCTTTGGCGTCTGGTGCAGTTCATCAGCTGGCTGGGCAAATGCTGCTGCTGGCACAAGGAGGGAGGTGGTGGGGAATCAAAAAAACAAGAGCTATGTGGGACTGCAGCAGGGTTAGCTCTGCTTGCAGCTAGAAGATGCAGCCAAGACAATTTAATAGCTTGCTGCTGCCAAAACCATCAGTCCCACACCCTCCTTCCCCTCTCCTCTACACCTGTCTGCAGCTGTGGAGCAGGTCCTTCTTCCTTCTGCAGCCCTGAAGGCCAAGTGACCTTGCAGCCAGTCAGCTCATTTCATTAAACCATGGGACCACTGCTGTCATATTAACTGTATAGAGCTGGAATGGCTCCCTGAAGGATGAGAGGAACACAGAGCCAGGGAAAACAGAAGTGTAAGGAGTGCATGGCCAGCAGCAGGGAGACTGGCTGAGGAAGAGGACAGAAAAACTACCCCCTTTCAGCAGCAATGACCTGTTAGTTTGGCCCAACTGGATCTTCTAACTTCACTCTAGCACTGTTTTGGGCAGCAGTGCTGGCTCATGTCAGCTGAAAGTGTTGTGAAACAACATCCTATGTCTCATTTCAGTCATGCAGGTAAACAAGACTTCACAGACCTACAGTTAAGAATATGCTGATATACATTTTGCATTAAAGCCCTATCTCAGGAGCCACATATAATTTCACAGGAAGCCCAACAAATGGCCTTTAGAGAAATTTACTGATCTGTATTTCAAAACTGTGGACCATTATGCCAGTAGTAGTTCTCTCCTGACTGATAGTTTTAAGCACTTGCTATTGATTTAAATTTTGAACTAGTTTGTTTTGATTCAAAACATCATTACACCTACAACTTCATTTGTGTTGAGTTACTGTTCAAGCCCTCACATAAATTACTTCATCAGCTTGCCAGAGGTCCCAAGGCTGTTGTTCCCCGTGCAGACACTGAGGCTGCAGGAACTCCCAGCATCCCCCTTCTGTTTGTCCTGACCTCAAGCTGCTGCATCCTGTTCCTTCAGCTTTGCCACTTTGTGGGGGTATGCTGCAAAGTGGATAACCAAACTCAGGCACAATAAAAATATTCCAGCTGCCCTCTTTTATTTTTGGGGGGAAGGAGTGCCTCGGGCTGTAGTTTCAGCAGTAATACTGGCTTATTGTGTAGCTAAACACCATCATTTCCCCCTGCAATACACAGTTTATAACTGGCCACATTTCATTTCCAGCACCCTTTCCCTGCACCACTCTGCACAGCTGTGCCGGCAATGGGAATAAAGGACCTAATCAAGTTGCAATGTCGTCTGGGAAAGAAAAGGAACTAAAGGCACTTAATTCCCTTCTCTGGTTCACAGCAAAGGTACACAGATAGTATGATATGCTGATGTGACTAAGGCCATAGTTAAACAGTTATTTGTAGACATTTTGCTTACAGAGGTCTCCGCTGTTCCTTTCAGTTCCTCTGTGTCACATTCCCATCCTTGAACTTCCTGCATTCTGCCAGAAGACAGGCAATTTCATTTCTATTTTGAAGTCTATAATGGCAGGTAGGTCTAAGAAACAGAAACTCTCTTCCACTTTGTTACGTATGCAAACATTTTGTATTTTTAAGCAAGTCAAGGTTGAAAACAGTTCCAGAACTCACCCAAACAGTCACAAAACAATCAACGGCATCCAAATCTGTAGTGGTCTTCTTAGAAAGATCATCCAGCATGGAACAGAAAAGCTACTGAGCAAGAGTAAAGCACCTTCTTCATTACCAACAGGCATAACAGGCTGTCCTGGTTGCCCCAGGCATTATTGGCTTTGGCAGATCAGACCATGCCAGATCCAAACCAGTTAAACTGGCTCCAGAAGTACCAGAGAAGCCCAAAGGCAGGTAGTCGGATGCAGAAGCTGCAAACGGTGTCAGAGGTTTTTTCCCATTCCTGTTGCTATTTTTGATCACCAGGGTCGATGGGCTGATGGGTACGGTGGGAAGTGTGTGAGCCAAGGAAATGGCAGTTCTGCCACATCCAAATGCTCCAGCCTGGTGAAACCTGGCTGGCACTGATCTGTCCAGAGGCTGTGGCAGCCGCTGCAGTCTGAGGATGAGTTGGTCAACAGTGTTTTGGCAGTGTATGTTAGGTGAAGGCATTGCAGTTATCTTATAAATGCTGCTGGCTATGTTGTGTCTGTGATAGTTTTGTTGATGATGAAATAGGATTCCTGGTCTGATAAGGAAGAGGTGGGGCATATAATTAACCAACCAAGTAGCTGGAAGCAAGTCCTGGGGTATTTGTGTAATGGTTCCTTGGGTGGACTGTACTTGTTTGGGAGACACAATTTCTGCTCTTTATTAAACAAACAGTAAAGATAATTTATATGTCAACACCGTTAACTATTTCAGCAGTAGGGAGTAGATAAAGTAACAAACCTGCTCAATTAACTGTGAGCAACGTCTCATTTTGGTGCCACAGTTACATGGTATTTGGAGTTACCTTGATTTCTGTGTTTCCCAAGAAAGAAGTTCAGTGCAACTCAAGACATATTCCAGCCAAATCCAGATGCCCAGGGAAGCAAAGTAGCAACAAACCTACTGCCTTTTCATGCCCCAATGAACCAATAGGGTTCAATTTGGGAGTGTGTCTCAAAATAGAGCAGTCAACTCACCTGTTGACTCCACTGCTGTCAGAACAGTTTTGCTTTGTTAAACCTTCCAAAAATATTCATTATCTTTGCAGAAATGCAGTTCACAGCTCACGGCTGCTGCTTATCCAGACTCCCTGCTCTTCTGCCAGCAACATGACAGCTCTGTTTACCTGCTGCTTCCTCAGATCTTGTCAGACCCGTTTCCTGAGCCAGTTCAAATCACTGATCTAGGAGAAAAGGGATCCAGGTAAAAAAAGAGGAGGTGTCTATTCTTTTAATGGGCAAGCGGTCTGAACAAAAAAGGTAACAGCATGCAACATATAACAGAAATAATTCAAAGATGGGGGCTGAACACACATTTGAGAGTGATGGAAGTGTGAAGTTAGTTTTTAACAATTGTCTTTCTACTGTGCAGAGCCTATTAATATTTAAGATTTTCCCTTTCCTTTATATCACCTGTCCAAAACTAGTTTTGACTTCAGTTCAATAATAGAGTGGTTATTTTATTGTTTGTTGGCGAGTGAACTCTAACATGGTCTAAATTTCTGATACTGACAAGGATGAGAAAGATGGTATTAGAAAATGATCAGTGATGGTGGGAAAAGCAATTTGCAAATACCAAAGGAACTGATGTCAGTAAGAAAGATTTTGAGGAGCTTGCAAATACTCTAATCTAGTCACTGTGGAAGAGTAATTTAGGATCCTAAATGATACTGATTCACAGAACTACATGGATTTTGTAGAAACACTGGCATAAAGTATTTCTCTGCTCCTGTCACTGAGTGTTACTTCCACACCACAGTAGCCCCCTGAGGCAGGTGGGACATATGATGTGTTTTAAAGAACACAAATGCAGGGTTTGTCAGGTATTCCATAAAGCTGCATTTGTTCACTGAGCTGCCTCATAAGAATGGGAATGTGTTTCCTAACCACTTCATATCACAAACAGACAACCTTGCAGTCAAGACAAAGCTATCACTAGAGTTGACAGCAGATCACAGTGATGTATTGCTTACATGACAGGTTTTATGCCAAAGTACTTTAAGATGACCAAACATAACTTTTGGGGAGACAAAGCCACAGCAAATTGGTTCTTCCCTCCTGCTAGCCAGAGACATGTGTCACTTTTCAGTTAAGTGGTTTCTTTACCTCCAGCCTTGCTTCCCAAAACAGTCTTTGCCTGCTGCTAAGGCAAGAGAAAAAAAGAAGTTCAAGGCTGATACAACCTTTAAATAGCAAGCAGCTCAGCTTTGGGAAGTTTTCCAACTCCTATTTGTTTTTTAAAAGTATTGTTCACATTTTCAGTGAACAATACTTTTGTCATCCTCCTTTGTTCCATTCCTGTTTATTCGTACCTCCTTTCTTGCCTGCCCCAGTCCAGGTGTTCCAGTTCTTCAAGTGAAACAGTGCACACTTTTTGTTCTCCCTGCCCCAAGTCTTTGCATGAAAAAATATATAGCAAAATATGTGCAGGCTTCATCAGGGCAAAGCTCTTGAAGTCCTGCTGCCCATGTTACAGCAGGGGCCCCAGCACCTCTGGCTGGTTCTCTGCACTCCTCAAGCCTCATCAAAGCACTGCCTCCGGGGTCTTCCCCTCATTTCCCTAATACCTGCATCTTCTGCCTGCTAAGGCACCTCCTGAGACAACTGGCTCTTGCCCTACAGCCTTGCCCTTCACAGCTGCCTTCCACAGCTGCACATCCAAACCAGAGCCTGTGCTCTGGCAGACAAGGAAGCCCCATCAGGCCTCCAGCACCGTGGCAGCAGCTTGGCTCACCCTGGGCCAGGGGAGGGAAGAGCAGAGAGGAGAAGGCAGGTTTTTGCGTGCACTAAAGGCAGCTCAGCCCCAGCTGCAACTCTTCTTCCCATTCATCTCCTGTCTAACCACTCTGAGAGGACTGGTAGGAACGCCACACTCTACACTAAAGTGCCAGGAAAGGAAATTTTTGGGTAGGGGGTAGGGAGTAGGGAGTTGGAGAATGAAAGAGCGAAAATGAGGAGGGAAAAGACAAAGGCTGGACAGAATATTCATGGCCTTCCTGCATCCTTGTCTGGGGAGCCACTCCTTCCCACCCTGTCCAACATGAGCACCTGCCAGCATCATGTTGACCACTTTAAACTCATATTTAATGTTTCTCACCATTTTCTCTGACTCTAGTCACTTGAAAGTAAAGGTTTTTTCTGTAAGCAATGTTATTCCCCAATTTTCACTTACTATGCTATCGACTGTCATACACTCTCCAGTCAGTTGCCTTTCCCTCTTCTTTTCTCCACTTCTCTTTCCTCCTCTCCCAGGACACCCATATTATTTTCTCTCACTCTTTAAAGCTTCTTCAAATATTAGGCAGACCTCCCTGGGGAGGTGACACCCTCACCCAACAGAAGTGCAAGACTGAAATACACATAGGATCGATGTCCTGCTGGGAATATGCATTGTTGCCCTTAGCGAGACAGGGGCCTGGCACTTAAAAGATGTCCATGAGATTTGTTATCACTTGGTTATAATCATTTCCCTTTACTTAGCAGAAGAATATCCTTTTTAAAAACCCCAAGTCAGAATCAGGAAAACGAAATGGGAATATTACTTGGAGGTACTGCAGGGTTTTCACTAAGCTAGTAAAATAATAATTCTGTGTTGGGTAAGACCAATGGAAATCACCCACCTGGAAAAGACAATTGTTTCTGAAAACTCAAGAGAAATACTCTTTTTAACAATAAATGCTACCTACTGAACATATCTTTGGTACAAACTCACTCAATTTAAGCGAGTCAGACTCCTGTATTTCTTCACAGGTTGGAGGAGAGATGCTACAAGATTTGAGACTATAAAGGTGAATGCCAGGAAATGCATCGGTAATTAATTTTCCTTCCTTTGCTACCACAGTACAATATACTCTAGTTCTTGTGTGTGGGCTATCTTTGTGATGCTCACAACAAACTTCTCCCTTGGTTATATTTATACGTTCCTGTAGAACATTAAGAAAACGTCAGGCTTTTCCTGAGAACACTGTTAACAGTTAATTACTCATGATAACTACTAAATGGTTGAAGTGTTTGCTTTACTGGGCTCTGCAAGATACATTTTAAATGCCTCAGGATAAGCTGGTTGCAAGGAGAAGTTTGTTGTTTGTTTTGGTTTTTTTTCCAAACAGTTCTACAGTTTGGATGCTGTGGTATGCAATTAGGCAGATAGGTGTAGCCTGGTGAACATGAAAAACCTGAACAGACTATTTCCATTTCCCCTACATATCTACTCTTAAAGTAAAGAACTAATGGATATATTTCTTCTTAGAAATTATGGATATTAACTTAAAAAAAAATCTTTGTAAGACAAAATGAATAGTATATACCCCTATTTTTCCAGCCCTATTTGCAATATTTTTCACCCCATGACTGCCATTAGCATTGCTAGAAATCACTAAAAAACCCCCAAAACCCAATTCACAGCTCTTATTCTGCAAGTACAATGCAACAGACACATTAATATCAAAAGTGTGAGTAAGACAAGCTCGGCTCTCCTTTCTATTAAAGACAAAAAAACTCCTACAGCAAAATTGTCAACTTCTTATTACTATAGTTTTGAATGTATTTCCAAGTCTGTCTAGTGACATTCTAAAATGTTCACAGTACATCATGATATTGTATGTAATACCTACCAGACAAACATCAACCATTTTTTAACATGAGGAGCATTGTGCCTGCCTTCGTACATTAACCAAAACTCACACACAACCTCATCAGATGTTATTCCTGTTTATAAATGCAGAATCTGAAGTAGAAAGCCCAAATGATTTGCCCACAATTATTCATTAAATCAGTTGCTAAGTGGTGTTGGAAGATAAGACCTTCCTGGGTCCCAAAAACATGTTCTAATTGCAAATCATGACGACCTGCCTATGTAAGAATGATGTAACCATGCAGATATAGGAAGTTACTTTAATCTGACTGTTAAAGACGTCGAAGCCAGCCTTTCTCCTGGGATTTTTCAATCACAGACATTTCCTGGTAAAGCAATTAATCCCTTATATTTCAAAGAAAATGCTGTGTGCTGCTGCACTAAATCAAGGTAAAATTAACACAAACAGAATTTTCAATCCAATAGAAATACAGTTACCACAAAGCTTAGTCTGGTGACCAGGCCATAAACTGGTGCAATGAAAACAGATCAGAGCAAAGGACTTGTCAGGCAGGCATCAGTACAGTTCCCAATAGTTTACCATTAAGTATCTATGTAGAATTATATTTGCACTGCCTTGCTAGATGTATCTCCAGGGTAATCGGATACTAAATGCTTTTATTTTTTTGGCTAATTCAGTGTTTTCTGAAAGGGCAAACCCAATTGTTTCTTTCCTTCTTTTGCCACTTATTACATGGTACAAAACCCATAGAAAAATAACTGAACACATACATAAACCTGCTCTCAGCAGATGCCATTGGTGATGGCATCTCCATGCCTCTCTCAGCCAGCTTTTGAAGTGATCACTGTTGAACAATATAAGCTGCTCCTACCCGCAGGCCCTGTGAAAATGATAGGGAGCAGCTGAAAGAAAAATCAGTACTCAGTTGGAAAGCTGTATTGATTGGTAAAATCAAACCTGATGTCTTTGAAAATTCCTTGCAAAAAGATTAATATTAACCTGTTCTTGCAAGAGAGACCAGAAGCTAATAGGCAATAAGGACAGGAGATGTAGAAGTAAAGACATAGAAGGTGGAAAAAAATAATTTCCTTTTTCCCAGTGAAAAGCAACCATTTGTATTTTTGCTCTTCCATTTAGTTGCAAAAGCTTTGTTCTGACATTCTGAGAGTGCCAGGGAGGTGATTAGGGGTGTTTAATTACTTTCTTTCTATTTTTGATTTTTTTTTTTTTTTATATCTCTGTTGGGTATTTGGCTCCTTCTCTAAAAAAATTTTGAACTTTTTTGTCTGTCATTCAGAAATCTCTCCATAACAGCCTCTTGAATTCCATCTATTTCTGCTACACTTTGCAATATAATAAAGCAAGGTTTGCAGGAAGAGGTAATGTCTTTTATTAGAACAAGTGTTAGGAATAGGAAAAACACTCAAGCTTGTACATATAAAAGACACGAATCCTTTTTGATGTAGACAGCATTTAAACTGAGCAAAGGCTCCCAGGTGAGTATCAATGAACTAAAGAAGGAATTAAAATATGTTTGTTTATTGAGAAGCCTTGAATTACATTTTATTTCAGAAAGTTTGTATTTAAGGAAGCCTTCACAAAAGCATTAAGTAGTGTGAACTTTACCGACACTTTTTGTTAAACGCTTAATCCACGCCCACATCAAAACAAAGACAGGCGGCTGAGCTCTTTGCATATGAGAAGGTGACTTTTCACACATAGCCTTAACAGTAAACCTTTTGCTTTTTTTTTTTTCCACGGAAATACAAAGCTCCAAGATAATAAAGTTTCCTTAATTTACATTTCTCCCAAGAAGTGGAAATTACAAAACTACAGACAACAAACATTGGCTAATCAGTCTAGGGAAAAAGGTCCAAAGGGAAAACTTAGAAATGGGTTTGTTTAAAAGCAGAACAGGCAGAAAGGACCTTGAGCTATGAATGCTTTTGTATTGCTAATCTACCTAATGTTCTATTGAAAAAAACCCCGAAGAAATCCTTGAATGAATGATTCTGACTTTGTTCTAATGTGAATTGAGTAGCTGTTTCTTAAAAAAAAAAAAATCCAATACTCGGTTTGTATTTAAACAAGTCTTCCTGAAGACCTTTTCTCAAACAAGTCTTTATACAGGAAAAACAACTGTTGATTTTGTAGTCATCATGTGAGTAACTTTAATAAAAGTCAGCAGGGCCTTGCCTACTGTGAGGTGTTTTTTGAACGTGTAACTCTTAATCAGGATAGCTGTCAGCTGTAGAGCCTGAGGAAGCTGTCATACAGACAGTATTCAAATGGAGTTGTGTTTTTCCCACAGTGCTGTTGAAAGGGAACCCTTTTGTTAAGCAAAGCCTGAGAGACATTAGTATCCTGAAATGGAAACACATAGAGTGAAGGAGGGTCTCCCAACCTGATAAACGCTTTCCAAGTGCAATGTGTCTCCAGAGCTGAAACTACACACCAGCAACGATTTTCAAATCTCTTTCCCAAATATAGGTTAGAAGAGTTAAGAATTTGTGGGAAAGTTTTCCTTCAGTGTAGACCACGGCTTGATGTTTATTCATATGCTGTAGTAAGCAAATGAGAAACTAAGCACTTTGTAAATGGTGCATCATTTTGACTACTTGATCCACTCTACTGACAGAACAGTTTGGCATAATTGCTGGCATAAATAATATTTTCAGATGACAATTCTCCAAACAAGTCAGGGCCTGAGCTAACAGCAGTGAAAGGGGAAGAAAAGCTGTCTACATATTGAGCTGAATTCTGGAGTATTAACTGCCACAGACAATTAAGATTTATAGTTGATATTGTCCACAACACTAATGCATTCCTGTACCTTCAGTACTTCCAGTTCCACAGCATGTACTGGTATCTAATCTTCAGCTGTTGCTTTAGATGTGAAAGCTGATTTCTCTGCTATCCCCCTTCCCTCCCATTTGACCACAACTGCTTTGAAACAGGCCCAAAACCCCTTCAGTGCTGCCTCTGCATGTAGTTGTGATTTAACATTGGTAGTACCATGCATGCTGCTGCTTCTGAGTCATGCCAGGAGTAGAGTAGTTCAGCTCTATGTTCCTGTGTATCTTCTCTAGTAAGTCAGGCAGGATTGCACGTATAGTTGCCTTGCTAATGAGAAAAACTCTTCCTCGAGTGACTGGCAGAAGATTATCAACAGCACTTTAAAGAAATGCAAGAGACAAGGAAATATGGCCAGTAACAAAGGTCTAGGGCTTTCAGCACCCTTTCAGTATTACACCAATGCTAAGACACTGTCATGGGATTAGGATGGAGACCTTCAATTTTCAAACATGCCTGTTTTGTTTTGGCATCTCAGTATTTGGCTATCAAATTCCCAACAATTAGTTGCCATCACAATTAAAGAGCATCTTTTGTAGAAGCAGTCAGACAAGCAGAGATACAGCGACAGCAAGAAGACTGATGGCAAGAAGGACCCAGAGAACAAGATGGTGGCCAACACACATGTAGTGCCTGCAGATATGCAGGTTTAGGAAAAAACCTACTGCCGAATTTCAGCTGTGAGCAGCCTGCAGTGGCTTGAGCAGCAACACAGAGCTGGACAGAGAGCCCACAGGGAAGAGTTGTACAGACCGAGAAAAAAAATACCTGCCTGTAAAAGGGAGCCTGCACAGCACAAACTATGAGCTGTTCCTAATATATCTGTTTATACCTGATTTCAGAATAAAAGCTCAGTATTGCAAGTATTTCCCCTGTTGCCAGAAGGAAGCACTTTTCACTTTCATCGTAAATCTTCCAAGGGTGTAGTGCCTATAAAATTTGCCAGCACTGCTGGATAAAACAGGTTCTGAAATCTTAATTCTTTTTCCATAGTAGGAGAAGATCCAGCTTTCCTATCCTGTAAAACTGTTTGGAACAAGAAAATCTTGTAATCAGTAATACTGTAATACTACACATAATACAATTTTAGGTCCTTTGAAAGTATATATTACATATATCAGCCAGGTAGTTACTATCAGTGCTGTCTGCTCTGTCTCATCAAACTCCATCTCATGTTACTGAGATGATCCTTCCTACCTCTGAGGGAGCTGGCCATAGCTTCATGCTCTGGTTGATGGCATCACAGACTGCCTTCCCAGCAAATCCTGTGGCATATAGCTATGTTTTTATTCCAGAACTAAGTTTCTGACAGAGAACCAGAAAAAAGCTATTAACTCCCAGAGACATCTGTGACCGGTTTTCCACCTCAGTGATTCATTTTTTGTAATCATGCCTTGTTTTCCAGGCACTCTTCATAAGGAGAAAGACAAGAAATATTTAAAAATATCTTTCATCTTCCAGGCCTCACAAACTGGAGAGGATAGGAATCTACAAAATGCTAGCCTTTGCTTCCAGCTCATACTTTATCTTCCTACTCCGATGACTAGCAAAGATAATAGCTGTAGTGCTAGTTATAATGATTTTGCTGTCAGACCCAAAAAGCTTCCACATCCAGTTTGCAGACCAATATAATCTAATCAATAATACATGAAAAAGATACCTATATGGCTAAAAAAAAGACTAGGATTGACAACATTCTAGAGATGTGTTCCAGACTATACTTTTTCTTCCCCAAATTACCGTTTAAGATTCATGCTAAGTAGCCCTTTCTCTCAAACACAGTGAACATGCCACTGTTAGGGACAGCTTGTCTTCTGGAAAGGCACTACCAGCACCCCTATATACAGCTCACAGCATACACCCCTATATACAACTCTCTTTGTTAGCTGCAGACCCACCGTGACTCCCACGATTCCAGTACAACAGAGCAATCAATTGGATGCATATGGAGTGAGTGAACTCCAGATGAGCAGCTTCTTGCTAGAATTTTGGAACCTCCCACTTCAGCAACAATACATGTCTCTCCTCCTTGTGGTTACTCAGCTAAAGGCACAGTCTGAGATTGAGAGCCTTTTGTTTTACCACAATGATGGAATTCTGGTTTTAGGCTAAACCACTCTGCTCACCTGATTAGTTTGTGACTAGGCCCTTTGAGGAGAAGGTAAAGGAGAGGAATGTTGCATTGATATGTAAGAGATTTTTCCTTTATCATTAAGAGTTTTGGAAAGCTGAAGAGTTACTGAATTTCTTAAGAATAACTAATAAACTTTCTCTTTCTGCTTTGTCCTAATGGAAACAAAATCATTATGGATCACAGTGTCTCTATGCATATCTTTGTCCCAACCTGAATACCTTTTGCATCCATGGGGCAACTGCAGCTAGAATTGATAAAGCACAGAGGTCTCAAGGCAATCTGGTTCCTACTAATTTTTATGCAAGAAGGGAATGCACAAAGGACAAGGACCATGGGAAATATCTCTGTATGTATGCCTGTCAGGTGCCCATCAGGGAAAGGCAGACGTGTAGAATTATTAAACATCTTGGAACCCTCAGGGTCCTCCTTTGTGGATATTGCCATGAGACTTTGCCTCAACTATGAGAAAAACAAAATTCAGTCAGATTTTGCACATTCTTGGACACAATGTCAAACAACAACAAGATGCAAACCGACAGGAAAACTAATCCCAGCAATCAGCTGAATACATCCCCAGACCAGACCATCTCATTCCAGCACTTGGCCTAGAAAACATAGTCGTTGTTTTTGTGGGGTTTGACCATGAACAGTCAGGTTTATCTTTTACCTTGGCACACCAGGTTTCGGAATGCATTTCCAGTTCCAGGATGCGATGCTTCTGTTTGTAATGGCACATCACACCCTGACTTAACATCTGAATAGGGTAACATTGCTACAGTACACTGCTGCAAGGGTCAACTGAAGTTCCAGCTCCTTCTGAATGTGATGGCACATTAGCTTAGAGAATTAACAAGCAGATATTACTGTTTCTTGGCTTATTCTTATTGTCTTTATCCTAAGCATTTGTGCCTGGCTATTGTTCCTCCAAAATGGAAGTTAGGCTACATGGATTTGTCTGTCTTCATGGGAGTAGTTCCTATGTTCAGGTATTCTATATATATTCTAAATTACTTCCTGGGTCTTCACAAGCCTCTGGTTTTAGCATCAATGTCTGGAGTTTGTGTCATAGGCTGTGTCCAGCTCTGGGGCCTCCAACATAAGAAGGACATGGACCTGTTGGACTGAGTCCAGTGGAAGGTGAAAAAGATGGTCAGAGGGCTGGAGCACCTCTTCTATGAAGACAGGCTGAGAGAGCTGAGGTAGAGCACAGAGAAGGCTCTGGGGACACCTCACTGTGGCCTTTCAGCACCTTCAAGGGATTTACAAAAGAGATGGAGAGCAAATTTCTACATGGGCAGATAGTGATAGGACAAGGGTTTTAAACTAAGAGTGGAGTTTTAGATTGGATATAGGAACAAATGCTTTACTCAGAGGGTAGTGAGACAGTGGAACAGGCTGCCCAGAGCAGCTGTGGATGCCCCATCCCTGAAAGCGTTCAAGGCCAGCTTGGATGGTGCCCTGGGCAACCTGCTCTAGTGGCAACCCTGTCTGTGGCAGAGGGGTTGGAACTAGATAAGCTTTAAGGTCCCAATTCTATACACCACTGATACATAGTAGGAAAAAAATAGTATCACTGCATGGTGGAGATTAAGAGAGAAGCACCTTTTCAGAATATCACTGTTTTTAAATGACCTAGCCTTTCAGCTAATATTTGTTGTTAGCACAAAGTCATTGGGACCTTCCATTAATATCTCTCTTCCTTTTAAAATCTAGTTGATACAAGAAGAAGCTTTTAATCAGGCAAGGAACAAAACATGGGCAAAGCATGGACTCCACTGCAGGACAGGGCGAAGGCAAATGGAGCAGCTATTCTGGAATGGTGGTGTCAGCCCGGAATGACTCCCTGCTGTGACATTTTTATTCCACAAAATCATTGATTTATTTTGGATGACAGTACTCATATGCACAATTACCCTGAAGGGCTATTCTGGCCAACAACACTAGGCAGGCAAGCATGGAGTGTGATTTTCAGAGCCATAGGCAGTTTTATTGCTGTCTGGGTCACTTCAAAACCTGTGGGAAGATGATGGTTTAAATCTCACAAATCCCAACACAAAGGCTCAAGTCTGTACCTAGAGTAGTATGAAGTGTTTTCATTTATTTTAGCAGAATGTTACTTCAGCTTATTTAAAAACATAAAACTCCTTCTTAAAACCTGTTAGTTTTAAATATAGATTAAAACCAAGAGAAAATAAGCTGGAAAATATTCACAGATTTTCCTCCTCATGTTTTAACTAGCTAAAGAATTCACTGAATTTTGATAAACTTTGGTTAACACTTTATACTGAAAAGTGATTGTGTCTATGCATGTATGAAACAATACAGAGTTTCAAGAGAATTTAATCCGACAATTTTTTAAAGCAGTTCTGTGAGTAGGCCTAGAGCCTAGAACAATTTTCAGCTGATGAGCCACAGAACTGCAGGAACTTGTGGAATTCAAGATGTTTCTGGGTGGCTTCCAGGAGGTCAAAGACAGGTAAGGAATTAAAATCAACAAATGAAAGTTTGCTAGCCAGATAACTGCACAGCCATAAGGAGTCTTTTGTGAATCTGCAAATAGGGAGGCTGATCTCAACTATTACCAACAGTTAAGAGGAGCCACCTGTGTCTGTACAAAGTCCATGGGCAGAAATATCTAGAGAAGTTTGCAAAGTCACTGTAGTGTGTTAGCCTTGAACCCCATCATCTCTTTCATAAATATTTGTTCTAATTGGTTTTGAAAAATTAGATAAACAGGAAAAAGTAGTAGTAGATGTGAATCCAACAGCTAGCCATAAATTCCTCTGTCCTTGAGTACATATTCAGAGGTGCTAAGCTTTAACTTCAAAACTCTGTAGAATAGTTACTTTTTTTCCATTACCTGTGGCACATAACCAAAGCTCAGCAGTGAGGTTAAACCTGTGATACCCAAGCAAATATCCAGTATTTTTAGATGCACAAATGAATTAAAAATTACCTCAAAAAATTCTGATAAGCAAACAAACAAAGAAACAAAAAAGCTACAGAAGAGTGAAAGTGGATTTTGCATTGGATTAACTGCTTAGAAAGGCTAAGAGTGAAAAGCATATTAATTCTAATGTAGTTGAGAAGTCTGTCTCCTATTCAGCAAATCATTTAAAAAGCCTGTCTGGGATTTACTGCAGCTAATGAGATTTAAAATGCTTAACTTTACACTTGGATTCATACTGTTTTCTGAATTGGCATTTTTGATTGTGAGGGAATTTGTTTAAAAAGGAGAGAAACAAACCACACAACCTTCATGGATGTAAATCCTGTTTGCAGCTTACCTTTCACTGAACTGAATAAATTGCAGCATAATCCAAACCTTACTTATGCATTTATTGAAAGTGAGCAGTGGTATCAAATTCACATATCTTGAGACAAAAAGAGTTGTCAAGTCATTTAGCTGTGGCATGCAGAAACTCATATATACATACATACACACACAGCTATTTTCATACTGATAAACATTCTTTGAAACTGCATGTTTGTGGCGTAAGAAGAGACCTTGGCACTTCTGATTCTGAACAATTAAAAAAGCCACTGACTTTGCTACCAGTTTCATCCAATAGCAATTGCTAATAATATATTACACTAAAATCTCTCTTGCAGCCACTTTGTGGTATTTCAGTCTCTATAGGACTTAGATACTGTTTTAAGAAATTTCTTAGCTATTCTAGTTATAAAGAAAATCACCACAATATGAAACAGTCCTCTGTACTTTTGGTCGTTTCCAGCCCTGTCAATGTTTCTATATCCTCAGTGCAGTCTCTTTGTAATAAATCTTTATATCATGGTAAACATATTGATATTGTTAAGCAAGTATGCAAAAATTAACATTATTAAAGGATACTGATCACTGGAAAGAGTAACAAAGAAACCACGTGTACCACTCCCTCAAGCCACTCAAGGCTGAGTATTGGCTCTAAATTTCAAAAATTACACTACCAGTGTTAGTGTTTTTACGAGATTTGTTATCCATAGATTATCCAGGTAGAGTTGAAGCCACTAAAAGAAGAGTGAGAAAAAAAATGCTACAGCAAGTTACATAACTCATCAACCTCCACTTATCCCTGTATCTCTTGACATGAAGAGCACTGGAAAAGGAAGTGCCTTTGAGGAAAACTGAGAACTTATGGCATGAAAACAGCAGATAAGCTGGAGAATGATAAACTGTTCTATTCAGTAGCGGGGGAAATCCCAAAACATTATAGTACCTAGGCAGATAAAATAAGTTTTACAGCCATACCTAACATACATCTATATAACAAAAGGAGGGGCAAGGAAAACCTCTATTCTCTGTTGGACTTGGAGGGAAATATAGTTAACGAAGATGAGGAGAAGGCTGAGGTACTTAACACCTACTTTGCCTCAGTTTTTACCAGTAAGACAGGTGGCCCTCAAGA
>JAWWLZ010000139.1:14428331-14454528 GCA_035041345.1 Poliocrania exsul
TGGACTGGAGTTTGACCAAGGGTTGGACTTGATGATCTCGGAGGTCTTTTCCAACCCAATCGATTCTATGATTCTATGATACACCTAAAAACTAGTTGCAGGTGCTGGCATTATGTTTACAAGATAAAGAAGCTCAGTGGATGGAGAAGTCCACATAGAAAACATAGTATTGCTAACTAAAATGTATGGGGTTTGTGGTCTTTCTAAGACTTGATACAGCAACAGTGGTGTTAAACTGTGGGGCTGAGCCAATGCTCCCCCATCACATAACCAAAGCACAGGTTATGCTCATACTGTCAGCAAAGCAACCTGATTAGGTTCAGAAATAGCTCTGGTTCTCCAGTGACACCACCCAGGGTCTGAGTACCTAACATAGGTATTCTGGTGGGCCAACTACCTGCTTTCAAACGTGTTGTAAATGCTAAGCTAGGCCTCCATGGCTAAATAGGCATCCCTTAGTATATAATAGACTAAAAAGAAAAGGAAAATAAAAGAAAGGAAGTGTGTGTATGCATCTTTTCTGAATGACTCAATATATGCAGCAAATTCTGGCTTAACAGAAATGCTCCTTCTGTTACGAATTCCAGGGATTTGTCTCATTCACCAAAGTAAGATTTTGATTTCTTCATGTTACTCAAGACTGACTGGCAATATGGTTATTTTTATCACAGAATTCCTTGAAGATGTATTTTTACAGTCATCTATCAGAGCAGAAGAATACAATAAAGAATCACAGAATCACAGAATCAATTAGGTTGAAAAAGACTTCTGAGATCAATCCAACCTTTGAACACCACCATGTCAACTAGACTATGGCACTAAGTGCCATGTCCAGTCTTTTCTTACACACCTCCAGGGACAGTGACTCCACCACCTCCCTTGGCAGTCAATTCCAATGTTTAATTACCCCTTCTTTGAGGAAATTCCTCCTAATGTCCAACCTGAACCTCCCCTGGAGCAGCATCAAATTATGTCCTGTCATTCTGAATGTAGTACCCCACACTGGTATAGTTTAGTTTGCCACGAATATTACAAGCAACAATTTGCCAGTTAGCTCAAATATTGTAATTTTCTCAAAGAACAATCTGCTCCAAGTACATGACAAAGCTTCATCTCTAGCCATGTTCAAATATCAGTAATTATTATACATGAAGGGAAAGCACGAAATTGTTTTGTTAAGGACACCTGGAAGGTGTGTCACAAACACAGCAGGAAAAAGCAAAATTTGAGGAAAAATCTTTGACTGACATCCTTGAGGGTGGCACATTTAGTATGTAGCACTACCAGCATCTCCTTTCTCCTAAACAGTAGGCCTGAATTATAAAGCTGAAAGCACTTAGCACTCTCCTAGACTCCAGTTACATCTCTAGTCTAACATAATCTGTCCTCTGATGCCAGAAAAAAAAATGACATTACCTTGTGCTCATGTGTGAAAGTGTTAATTTACTTGAAACTTCAGCTCTAAGAGACACTTTGTAGAGATAAGAGATTGTTTCAGAGATACTTACTGGACTTGCCTCACAGCAGCAGCTCTGCCATTCCACACCACGACTATAAAAAGTGCTGAGACTTGTGTCCTCATCACTTCTCTGAAAGTAAGGCAAATAAATAGCCACTAGTATTTGGTTTCTGATGAGGGAAACTGTTTACACATAGCAGTCTGCCTCTTCTCACACTTCTGGGACTGACATAGATGGTGAGTTGAAGTGCTCTCAAATAGTAGCTTTATGCTCATTGACTCCTCGTTTATCAGGCTCTATTTTACCTCAAGAACAGGTATTTTCAAAATACTCACATCTCTTCTCCTTTAAAGAGAGCCTGCCAGCAGCTTACAGTGAGGACAGAGAGGAAGAGAATTTGATTGATCATCCCAGATTATCACCAGCTATCACATGCTTCAAGTGCTGGAAGGTATAAGGTTGGAAACAAATTTGTGTTACTGCACCACAGAACTCAAACTTGATTGCTTAACACTATGGCAGCACTGATGTAGCTGCTGAACAGAAGCCCATGATTTGGACTGTGCTTACTAGACTTGTATATATGAGTAATTCAGGATAAGAGGAGCAAAACCTGCTTTCTGTACACCTACCTGGATCTATGCTTACTGAGGAGAAAGTTGACAAAGCGCAAAAGCATATCTGTACATTATTCATGTACATTTATCTGTGAGCAGATAGAGTCAAAATCCTATCAATTACTACTTTCAATATTGATTAAAATAGAAAGCATGTTTTACCATAACTGGAAACAGTATTTTATGCATTTGATGCACAACACTTGATAAGTCACTAGTGAATTACCAGGTAAATTAGTCAAGTTTATTTAACAAAGAGCAAAATTTTGGCTTCCTTGAAGTTCCTTTATGAGCATCACAGAAATTTTACTTCTTAACTGTAACTGCCATAGTGCTGCAAATCTGTATTGACAAGTTTCCTGATTCAAATTCACTAGGCTGAATTTATTTGGTATGCTAAAGGAGACTAACGTTTGAAGTACTCATGTCTCTTTGTGGCTGAGGGAAAGCATCAGAGCTCTATACTTCACAGATATCTGGGAAGCTAATAAGATGTGTGGCTGAGGCTGTAAGCCAAGAAGTGGGCAAACGGCAGCAGAAAATCATTTCAAGTCACTTCAGGATCTTTGCTGAGTCATATCAGTTTCAGTGTCTGCATGAGCAAGTCTGTGTGATTCCACATCACACTCAAAACTACCAGAAGGGATTTTCTCCCTACACTTTAATATTTTTATAGCTAATTTACAACATCTGCCTGAAAGAGTACAACAACAAATTGAAAAATGCAGACTCAGATCGTGTGTTTGAATATCTCATATAGTCATAATCCAGCAGAACCAAATCCAATTGACCTGTACCATTACTGAAAAACAGTGTTCTCCTTACAGTCCATCTGGTAGTTGGTGAAATTATCATCACTACAGACAGAACCACCGTAGAATAAAATTTCTTCTAATTCCTTCTCATGCTGATGCATTTGTTCTTCTCATCCATTCCTCACCTGTTTTAGGCCCAGTAAATATCTCAAGGCACTTCTCTTTAACAAGGTGGGTGGGCAGAGTAGAAACTGATATATTTAACAGACGAAGCACTGAGAGACACTTTCACCGAGATACAAGTTCTGGACCCCATTTTTCCAGCCTGTTCTCTTTATTGTTCCATGAAAGGAAAAGAGCCCATTCCTATGAGCAGCAAATTATAATAGCCATGCTCAGCTCAAGAGTGTTTATTGATAGATTTGGTCAAAAGGCAGAACTAGCATTCATTTTATTTCCCCTCTCTGCTTATCTACTTGCTGAGAGTCAGAGGAGAAATAGCACTCAGTGATTGTCATAGATTTAATTCAGACCTGAGCTAAAGGCTTAGGCAGTCTAAGCAAACACAGTGCAAGCAAATCCTGCACCAATTCTGCATTGCCGTGTGGATATATAAAATAAGCTCCTATATTGTATATTCCAATAATCTATCCATGAGTAGATAATATTAAAATATATAGGCTCATTCTGATTCGTTTTTTCTGACTAGATACAGGAAGAATGTGTCTTTTTGGAAACGAATTTCGTTATTTTACTGTCATTGAGGATCTCAAACTAGTCACGAGGAGAACAAAAGTGGTAGCTCTATGTCATCTGTAAAACAAACAGACACAGTTGTCACCTCCTGCTGCCACTGGACCAGCATTACCTCAGCCTTACGTCTAGCCAGCTTTCACCTGTTCTTACCTTAACCAGATAAACCTTTTAATGGTGTGAAATGGAGAGGGATAAGTCTTAGTTTCACTGGCACATCAATTTTTGCTGCAACCTTTTAAACAAATTCCAGTTTATAAGGTTAACAGTAGACAGAACTAGCTCTGTCATTATTATGACAGAGCTGTGTTAGGTGGACATTGACAAATTCAGTTCTTTGGGACTTTTTATTTCGCTGAGTCTGTCTTTTTAAAAACGTATATCAAAAATTTATACTTGGAATATAAACCACTCTATGGGATCATAATTTCAACAGACCTCCAAAAAAACATTTTGCTGATGGATAAGAGCAAGTCTATCAGGGAGAAATAAACATATTCTCAAGCTCACTGCTACCATTTGTATTGTCAGGAAGCTTCCTGTATCCATATATCATAAAGACTTGGAACAATGTGGCCTAGGAGTTAGTGGTAAAGAGATTTACGAAGTCGTCCTACTTGCTACAACAGTAGGCTTTGTTCAGTCTTGAGGCTTCTTCCATTAGAAGGTCATTTGAACTAAAATAACTCCAAGTTAAAAATCCACAAGACTGTATGCTGTTTATCCCATCTGTTTCTAATTTAATCATATTAATTAGCTGAGCTATCATAGATATATTCCCCTTCTGTCATCAGTTCCCATTCTCTGTATTTATCTGCAGATGCCATGAGTACTTATTTGTTCTTGCTACACGGTAAACACTGTTATGTCAGGAACCCTGCTGTGATAAAACTCTCCCCACAAACAGTCACCCCAAGGGAAAAACCAGTGCCCACAGCTTGGTAACAAGTGGTAACAGGCTATCAGGTGGTGACAAATGCTCCAAGATTTTACCTCTGACAGTTTGTCTGACTTCAGCAGTTCAAAGCAAACATTTTCAGGAGTCTAGGACTAATCCTAACTATTTTTTAAAATCTTCATTAGCATATTAACCATGCAGTTTAACTGTGTAGGGAAATTGCATATCTATATTTTTTTTTCCAAAAAGAAGGAAGAACAAGATGACTCTCAAAGTTTTGCCACTTTTTAAATATTTGGGAGTTTGTTTTAAAACACAATTTGGTTCCATTGCTTCTACACAATTTACACATATGATTTGTTTGGATGCAGCAGTCACAAAATTCAGCTGGAGAAATTCTGCAGGAAAATAAAATTTTACGTCCATTTTCTATTTCTCTGTTGATATTCCATAAACTGTAATCAGGTTGTGCTTTTTAAGGATGCCTGTTATTATAGACAGATAAATAAATAATTGAAATCAAATGTTCTATGTCAGATTTTGAGGTTTTATGCAATCCAGTGGTAATCCAGGTCATGGATTTAGAAGACACATTTTTCTTACGAAGAAGTAGATTCTGCATAATGCAGAAGACTTTTACACAGAACTGTATTCTCAGATGGATAAAGATGTGTAAATTCCTCAAAATCAAAAGGAAATGATACCCAGGAGGGCAAAGCAGACAAAACAGCCCATCAGCAACTCAACCACATGAAAGACCACAAGGAAACTCCAAAGCCACCCACGCAGCTGCCTGAGGAGTTTGTCAAGGAATGAGAGGCTCTTGTTCAGCTCATGTTGCTGCTGGAAATGTGTTTGAAGAGCTTGGCAATACATCTGGATTTTACAAGTGGCACACAAAGATGAGAAAAATGAAATCAGATTGAATTATGTGCTACAGTGCACTGGCAGTGTCACATCTCAGCTAACTAGATAACTAGTATGTAATTAAATTTACAAGATAATGGTACGATCTCCTGCATTTGTTACTTACAGAGGGGCAGCTGATAAACATCCACAGGGTAAGTACAAACTTCACTAGATAGTCACCTAAAAGGTAAAAAAGATAGTATCTTAAACTGTATGTCTTTTTTAATAGTATCTATTCTAGATACCTTGAAAGCCTCTGTTTCTGAAAAATTACTATCAGGCCTTGAACATCAGAGATCTATAAAACCAGAATAGGAATGGTAAAGAATCACTCCCTTTGTTTCTACATCCTTCAAAAACCACCAGGACTTAACTGGTAGAGTAACGGAATATCACAGCCATTGCATGACTTGTTAGTGCTTTCCACCTGTTTGGTTCATATAAAGCTGGCAGAAATGCCTGATCTTACTGTCTTTCCACCTACAAACCTGAAGATATCCCTTCTCAAAATTCTGCCTTCCTCAGTAAGGAAGAAAGAAGGATGATAAGAGACTTAAATTTTCAAAATATTTGACAGTAAGAATTCAAAACAATACATCTTAAATTTTGTTCTCTACTACACCAACATATCTAGCTGCACTGAAATGTGAAGAGATATTTTGGTGAAAAAACACTTATTTTAAACAAATTATTTTGGATGCCTTCAATTCACTGCAGGGAGTAGAAGGGAGAACAAGGCAAAACCGGGAACACTGAAGGCATTTGTCTTCAATACTTGTTAAATGCTCCCTTGTTTTGGTCATGTTGTCAATCTGTAGTCAAATGAACAGGATCTTAAATACACACAGTGAAGACTGCGAACTCCTTATTCAGTCTCTGTTTAATCTTCCACAACACTTTTTGTTTA
This sequence comes from Poliocrania exsul, assembly GCA_035041345.1. Taxonomy (NCBI): domain Eukaryota; kingdom Metazoa; phylum Chordata; class Aves; order Passeriformes; family Thamnophilidae; genus Poliocrania; species Poliocrania exsul. The sequence goes on from JAWWLZ010000139.1 coordinate 14,434,631, forward strand.
AATTTGCGAGTGACTCACAGCAGTGGCTTCAGCCAAGCTTAGCACAGACAGACTTTGAGCGTGCCCACACAAATACTGATGAGTCTATTCCCACCGTTGGCTTGTAAGATTCCCACTATCACTATCTTGAGCTTTTTTGAGAAGAGATTTTTCTTTGCATAGGCCTCTGCCAAAGTGTCTCATATTCTGGTGCTGGGAGTAGTCGGAGACAAAAGACTCTATATATTCATTTTCATTTATGACCTAAATGTGGCAGATTACTTTTTGCATTAGTTCAAATGAAATATTTGCCCTGATAATTATGCTTTTATAGGTACCTGCATAATGTTCCTTTGTTTACAGTTATAAAACTCTCCAGGCATTACCTTTTAAAACAAATTTATGTTGCAACAACATTCTCAAGAATAAGAATCTGCTCACATGCCATTGCTCATTGTTCTGCAGAGTTAGGAGATTTCAGTGACTTCCCACCTCCTCATTTGTGCTCCAGACCTTTCACCAGCTCCATTGCCCTTCTCTGGACTCTCTCCAGCACCTCAATGTCCTTCTTGAACCGAGGGACCCAAAACTGGACACTGTACTCAAGATTTGGCCTCACCAGTGCTGAGTACAGAGGGACAATCACTGCTCTGGTCCTGCTGGCCACACTATCCCTGATACAGGCCAGCATGTCATTGGTCTTCTTGATCACCTGGCCACACATTGCCTCGTGTTCAGCTGCTGTCAAGCACCCCTAGGTCCTTTTGTGCTGGGCAGCTTTTCAGCCACGCTGCCCCCAGCCTGTAGTGTAAAAACCCTAAGGGATCATTATTGTGCTAAAATGATCCAAAATTTAAAAGAAAGGAGTGTACCTGAGCTCACTTTTCTGAGATGGATTCTTTTCTTCTGGTGATGCAGCTTTAAGGCAGATCAGTGTTGTCATCTGGCATATTTCCTGGCTGCTCAAATGCCTGTGTGAAGCCTGAGGGAGCCTGTGGAAATGCACACCTTGGGGCAGAGTCAGACCCTTCCTTTTGGCACCATCAGTTTAGGATACTGTAAATGAGCCTGGTACCACACCTGAAGATTCTGGTGGCCTATTATTAAGTGCACCAACAGGGTTTAGTGTACTCAAAGTTTTACAGCAGTTCAACAGGGTACTCTGAAACACATTTGTATACATAAAGGTGTAAGAGCTAACCAGTTTTAATTCCTGGGTTTTAAACCTTTAAATACGCAAGACTGTGTCATATACGATACACACTTTACTGAGACACCATGGGAAAGCATAAAACAGTTTAGGATGAGGATAGGGTTCAATTAATGAAATTTGACATCAACATTGTGATAGGAGTTGGCTATATTGGAGTATCATCCTAAGAGCTTTTACATTAGTTTTGCTGCAAACCCTGTACATCCTTTAGTGGGTTTCTACTGTGCTGAAGGATACCTGAACTGTATCTAGTAACAGGCTGCTTCTAGCTCCAGATCTGCCTCACTGTGAAAAGCATACTTGTCAAGCTTGCACTCAGGGTACAATTGAAGTCAGGTGTTTTCCTGAAGAAACTTGGTGGTGACAGCTCTGATTTCAAGTTACACATTTCAGGACTTTTTCTTGGCATGTATGCAGGTAGACTAAGGTTTTCTTTGTCTGTAAAAAGACTACTATTACCTATGGATCCCAAAATGGACTTAGAGATCTGATGATTATCCTGTGTTTAGATGCAAGATCTAAGGTAGATAAATTCTCAGTTGGTAAACCCTAATTTCTGGTCCTCATTTCACCTTTTTTTAAAGAAGGCATTTGTTTCTCAAGCTTCACACAGGACTACTGTAATTTTCTTTGTATTTATAAAGTCTGTTCTTTTATCCAAGTCACTCTAGTTAACCTTTCATAACAATTTTTACCTAAAAATCTTACCTTTTTATTTCACAACCAACTTAGGCTGATCGAATACTTTTGTGCACACAGCTAGAAGACTCCACATGTTCCAAGAGATGTATTTTATGACTGACCAGCAAATTAAGATCTTTGAGTGTACAATGTCAGCCTAGACCTTAGGGCAGCGAATATGACTCATTTCTCTTCTGATTATATCATACTTTTTCCTATTTTCAGATCTATTTCCACAGTGATCTCATTGAAAAATTGATTAAAATTTGGGGGAACTTGGCATTACATGAGTAAGCTTAAATACTACGTAATGCACCATAACTTACAAGAAGTAAGAGAAGTATCTAGAAAATCTGCTGAGTTCCTTGTATTTATTGTAATCTATAATACAGTATCAACTTGTAAAATGAAAGCTGAAAGATACTACTGCCTAGGGATGGAAATATTTCTTCTGTTCACATTCTGGTATAATCCATCAAACACCAGGATCAATCTACAATTTAGATGCTTTCACTGCCAGCTACTTTGATGATGGTAACCAAAGTGGTTAGCAATTACCCAGTTGCTTTCCTAGATGTTTTTAAAATAAATTATCTTACAGATACTTAAATCTATCCACCTCTGCATTTATCTAAACTTTTGATGAAATTTGACAGCTCCTACATTCAAGCATCCTTCAAGCTTCTGAGAAGGCTGGATGACATTCATAAAACTCTTTGCTCCTAATGCTATAACATAAAGTAAGTTTTGGGCTTCACATCACTCATGATGTCTCATCACAACAACAGGACATAGTGAAAGAAGAAAGAAGTCGTTTCAAATAATATTTGGGTTCATATGATCTGAATGGCTACCAGATGGGGCTCTGAGCTGCCTGGAGATTCCACCTGGGGGGTGCTGGAGTTGCCCATGCGCTTGCAGGCTGATGAATGGGCTCTCTGTGTCACCACTGCCCTGAGTGTGAGATCCAGCTGATCACATCTGGTGAGAGTCCTGAGGCAGGCCACTGGAGCAGACAGCAGTAGGGAACCCATGGGCAGAGGGGTTGACAACACTTCCTAAACTGTCAAGTTGTTCCTTAACTGTCCATTTTACATGATTTATTAATTCTCTGGGATTAGGCAGTAAGGTTCTGCAGCTAAAGAGAAGAACATTTTCAGTAGCTGCATGGATTTCAGTGCTGTTGGCTTCAAAAATCCTCTTTTAGTCAGAAGTCAAGAGTTACAACAAAGGGAACAGGAAATCAAAAAGTCTGATTTTTATATATATGTTTCCAATTGTCACAATATATCATATAAATACAAAAGAACACCAGATTACTTATCTGTAATACAAGGAATTTTAACAGTAGTTATAATATTTTTATGTTTGGTGTTTCAGGTTTAGCTGTGTATCATACAGCTACAAACACAGGTAATTTTCTGATACTTGAAACATTTGTTCTAAAAGTTGGCAAATGGATGTTTATGTGTAGTGAACTTCAGAATTGAACACAAATTTATACATTAGGCTAAATGAAATTTATAAAACTTCCTCTCTACAATTCATACATTAGTTATTTATCAGAGACAGTGTATTTCAAAGCACTTGGAAAAAAGTAGAACCCAAAGATATTCACTCACAGCTTTTGTGTGTGAAACCAGGTCTTCTAATAAGCTACTTTATTTGGAAATGAAATCCACTTCTGTATTACTGCACAATTTAAAAACTATATTGAAATTAAAAATGTGATAATTTTTAGCTTGTAGAATGGTATGCTGTGGCTTGTTTGGTTTTTGTTAAATAACTCATTAGCTATGTACTATTTTGTTTCTCAGTATGTATCTTATTGTATATTCATATTAGTGGCATGAGGTCAAGAAGCGTATCTTGTACAGAGAAAACAAGATACTATGATTTGAGATTGTTGAGAAAATTGTGTTTCTCTCATTGATGAGTTTTAACTTTCTTATGGTGAGTATCTTTGCATTACTGAGCTGGACACTGTGTCCCTTGTATTCTAGCCAAGTGGATTCCATGTGTGTAAGCAGGACACAACTGGTTCCACACTAGGAAAGAAGACAGCTCATAGCACTATCTAATTGAAATGGAAGATGAATAGAGAGCTGGTTGACCTGAACCTCTCTTCTCTTCAGTTGTTCTCTGGTTTTGCTCTGCACTCATAACCAGTAACCATGGTTAAACCCAGAAGTAGCTGCCTTTTAACATTAACTGTGCCAACAATTCATGAGTATTGATTTATCCTGAGTACCATCTACACTGAAATGTGAACACAAAAGTGTCTGAATCTTGTGGTATGCTGAACCTAAACAAAAAAAAGAAAGCACTTAAATCATGCAAGAGGTTAAGTTTTCAATCTGATTTTGAAACTAAACCACTTAGATTTACTTCAGAAACTAATCTAATCTTCTGGATCCTGACTGGAAAAAGCTGAACTCATAATCTTTATGCTTGAAACAACTTCTCTTATTTTTCAGCAAAACCAGATTTCCAAGGATTTATCTTCTTATTTGGACTGTCCTTTACTATAAACTATAAGAGGAAGATTGGCAGTAAGTAATCTACACAGACAAATTACTCCAGGTTGTCTGTCAGATACCTCAATGTTAGATATTCCTATCAAGAAGGCATGTTCTCACCACATGGCTCTTGCAAGGTATTCACCAGTTTATTAAGCATTACCTCAAAAATGTTCTAATCAAGGAGAAAAAAAAAATCCCTTCTAAGGATTGCTGCAGACTACAATTCAGTTTTGAGATAGGAAATGAGGCATGGTGGAAAATGCTGAAGCAGGAATGAAGGGTACAAAGGCAGCCTCACTAGTGCCTCTGAACACTCTACTTCTACTCCTTCACTGTTTTCTTCACAGAAAACAGTTTTATTTCTATTTCTCATTCAATTCAATCTTCTCGTGCCTGATTTTTTTTTCAGTTACACGAAATAAGAAAATCTATGAAACAAGTGCTTTTTGTAAAATATGTGGAAATGTTGTCTCTTTTCAACAAAGAGGTTTTATGTGTTTTCCTTACTTGCTGCACTATGGGAAAACAAACTTCCATTCACTTTGTGCAAACTGTAATCATCTGTACTCTTGCTTTACTGTGCCCATTGCTGCAATTACAGAAATTTCACATTCCCTGAAGAAATATATTGCAGTTAAAAAACACACGTATTTATATATACTTCTGAATATTTTGCAGTCTAACAGAGAGGGCAATTACTCACTGGCTTCTCAGTTTAGGGGTTGATGCTTTCATTTAGTGTTGCACTGCACAGGATAAAACTGATCTGTTCTAAAATTTATAGAAATATGTCTACACAGGCAAAGACTAGACACAAAACACTGAGAAAAAACTCTGAAAGTAATATGAGGAACCAAATATATTTTCCTACATTCTATCTCATACTATGGAATGGAAATGTTTATTTTTCTGGCTGATGTTTATCCACTAAAAATAGCAACAGACAGAAATTTTATAAGATGTGATATATTTGTATGAAGGTTGAGAGTGAGCTGAATGAATCAATGATTAATATAGTGACGAGGGACATAATGGCTTATTTCTACCCATACTTGACATCATGCATTAATTTTGTAGAATTATTTAGGTCTTGAAACAGGGCAGAGGAACAATCTTGATGCCTCTCAAAGGAAATGGTGAGGAGACAGCTAGGAGAAAGAGAGCTGATAGAAATAGAGCATAAAAAATGTTCATGAAATGTTGTCAAGGCAAGCATTGTGGGCTCCATTCAGCAAATCTAGAAGAAACCTCCATATCCCAAAAATTAAAGTTTAAATGTTTTCTTACAGTGATGGAAGAAAGATGTCCTGTTAAACATAAGACAGGAAGACATAATGTCACTGCACTGCAATGAGTCCAGTTCAGATATGAGTAAGCAAATCAGAATCTCTACACGTATAATCACAGGCTCATGGAAGCGATAATGTTGGAAAATACCTCTAAGATCACTGAGTCTTAACATTAACCCAGCACTGCCACATCCACCACTAAACCATGTCCCCATGTGCCACATCCATACATTTTTTTACCACTTACAGGGATGGTGATTCCACTGCTTGCCTGGACAGTCTGTTCCAGTGCCTGACCACCCCTTCAGTGAAGAAATATTTCCTAACATCCAATCTAAATATCCTCTGGCACAACCTGAGGCCATTTTCTCTTGTTCTGTTGCTTGTTACGTGGGAGAAGAGACTGATCCCCCACCTGATTAAAGCCTCCTTCCAGGAGTAGTTAGAGATCAATAAGGTTCCACCTGAGCTTCCCTTTCTCTGGGCTAAAACAACCCCATCTCCCTCAGCCGTTCCTCAAAGGACTTGTGTTCCAGAGCCTTCACCAGCTCTGTTGCCCTTCTTGGGACACACTCCAGCACCTCAATGTCTTTCTTGCAGTGAGGGTCCCACTTTCACTAGTGCCAGTTGGTAATTAATTTCTACAAATAACTATAGAGGTAGATGGCATGGAGTCTCCAAGGAGGTATGGCACCTCTTGGAACTTCTCTGTCAGCACAGTCCAACTGGACAAGTCCTGAGGCCGGTGCAGAGCTCAACACAAACTTGACAAGCTGCTCCAGCTTGCAGTAGAGTCACCTGAGAAGAACTTCCCACAGAGCAGCATATCTGGACCTCAGATACACCAGCAGCTTACCCACTTCATACACAGAGCCAGCATTGACTCACTCTGCGATGGAACACGGAGAGCCAGAATTCCATGGAGGAGCCAAAGCAGACTAGAGGGTACCTCAGCTATGGTGAGAATGGGGACGTCAGGCTTTCAACGTGGGGGAGCCTGGGAGGGGTATTACCACCCCTGGAGGTAAACTTGAATCTGAAAGAGTGTAACTACTGCTTATATAAGCGTATGTCTGTGTATGTGGGGGTACACACATGTATGTCTAGTTTGGGATTTGTGATGACAGGTTGTTTAGCCAAGGGGGAATATTGCAGTGTTAGGACCATATTTGGAAGAGGAATGATTTTTAAGTTTCTTTTGCAATTCTTGATATATTTTTAGTTCAAAAATTTTTATGAAATTTTATTTCCCAAGGTAGTTTTATAAATACAGGGATGAAACACTGATATGAGAGAACTTTAGGGCTACTTAAATGAGAAACTTACAGTCAGCCATAGAAACACTGTCCCCACACACACACGGCCACCACAAAAAAAGGGAATCTGGTCTGTTATGTTCATCTCCTCATATTGCACTCAGCAAAACACACAGAAACACATGTCATTTTAAGCACATGCTTAACCGTTTCCTAAGTCAGAGCCTAAAATGTACCCAGTATTCCTTTCAGTCCAGTACAACTATTGGATTAGATGCATGGAAAGAAAAGACATAAAAGCATGTGCCTGTTCTATGGGAGAGATTATTTCTTTTAGGTTTCCTATACACACTATATTATTTTTTCTCCAATCCTGCTTCATTAATATTAATAAAAGCTTGTGTGTTCAAGACATTTGTAATATTGCATTACATTACTCAGTGGCTCTAATGATTTATTTATTTAATTCCAAATTGACTCCCAGACTTACTCATTTTACCAAGTATAAATAAGAATATGATTCATCATTTACAGAAAGCACATTACATAAGTCAGTTACACAGTTTCACAACTGAGCACACAGACAGTCTGCATTGAAGATACAAATAGGAATAGAAATAGAGAAGATTTTCTATCCTTAGTTTGAAATCAAACTTAGACTACTGTACCAATCATGTGAACTCTGGCTGAAATAAGAACAGAAAACATTCATCACATGTTTTAGATGTTTCAAACTATTAATAGTCTGGACTGGTTTTCAAAGAAAGATATAGTTGTGCTTAGGAAGGGTGTGAATCCCAAGTACAGTTGTTGCAAATAAAAGCTTTGTTTCTTTGACTCTGTTGGATTCCTCATGAGGAAAATTTACTCCATATGTAGTACATATAATGGTTTTGCAATTCTAATGAAAAGTGTTAGCTACAGGCAGGTTATACAGGATCAAAACTCTGGTACATTCAGCAGTGTGCTGCGGCCTACAGATGTGTCTCCAATAATAGTAAGTGAGCTCATCTCTAGTGTGGAAGATTATTCATTAGGGAGAGAATAATGTAAGTGATATGATCATTACATCACCTTTTCCTGTACATTATTCTCACTACAGCTGACAGGAGAAAACATTTCTCAGTTTTAACTTATATTATTTTCAAATTTTGCAGAGTCTAGATAAAAGTGGTTTTTGAAAGTATAAGTAAAGGATTTATTATGATAACAAAGAAGGGCTGATGCTGCAGTGTTGAATTGCCTGTTCATTATCTCTATCTGCCTTCTTCCTATAAAATAGTTATTCCATATTATTATATTCCACCTCTAGTAATGCTAGCTATTTAAATTTTGGGGTAAAGATTTTTATGAAATTATATTTTAAATCTCTATTATCACAGAATGAGGGCTTTTAGTTGAAATATAGGATCAATCTGATCAATGTAAAAGAGGTCTTAGTATTAAAGTTAAAAGAAAATTGCCAGAAGTTACAAGCTCAGGAAAATTTATGTTCAGATTACAGCAATATCATGTTTTGATGAGGATGTTATGTAGTCAGTTAAGAAATATGAAAAGATTTCTTGTCTTTTTCAGTGCTTTTGATAATACTGGTTTATATCTCTATGGTCAAGGATGAGGGGAAAACCACATTCATTATTAGGATGGAATTTATCATGATAGTGTTTACTGATACTACTGCACAAAGGAGGGAATAATGTAAACCAAAAGCAGACACCTTCCTAATACTGAGACTATGACATTCATAAATTTGAAATTATGCATATTTCAGTCTTATTTTTCCAAAGCAGACTGCTGTTCCACAGTGTTCTCACCACCTGCCATCAGGATGAGTGTTACTATCAACAGTTTGTAAAAGCCTTAACCTAAGCTATATTAGTACACACATACACATTTGTATGTCATGGCCTAGTTCTCAAGTTTCCACTAAATAAGGATGCTGTGAGGATTTAGAATCCTTATGTACAAATCTTACCCAGCATTTCTAGAACCGAACTGATGTAGCAAAACAATACCAGTTTCAAAACGCAAACCGTAGTCCTATTTGTACTGCAGACATTTTTCAGACAATTAATACATAAAGTTTTTAAAAGAAACCCTTTTGTTCCATTTAGGGTATTTAATGGAATATCAAGGTGAAAAACAGGAACAGAGTTTTCATTCAGTTCTGGTGCTTTCACTGGTATTACACCTCCTTGCATAACCACTTGCAAGAAACATGTTGTTGGCTTAATCATAGGAGAGCACAACTGTTCCAAGTATTTTGTGTAAGAAAATGATCACAAAATATTTACCCTGGTTTTGGTTTCTTTGCTATGGTATCTACCTCATGCACTTGTTGCATTCACAAGGATTTCCTGTGGTTGTGTGCACCAAGCTGGTTTACAACACGTGTTTCTACTGTTGTACTATATTGTTTTTCCTGTCCAAACAGTTACCAAGCAATGCAGTATCAGTCACCATGCAGTGTAAGTGCTACAACATCAATAGACTAAGTGTCCCAAATACAACTAAATTAAATTCTGCAAATCTGCTTAAATTATGTTTTCCTCTTGTTTCTATCATTCCCAGATGTGAATGGGAAAGAGTATGTTTACTCTGTTTAAAATTTGGATATTTCTGTAGAACCATAGGTGATAACTATGATTTATAAGTTATCTTGGAATGGAAGATTTTCCTCATTTAAAGCATGGCAATGCTCTTGGAGTTTACATTTCATGAATGTAGATACACTCACAGACTGATGGTCTCAGAAAATGGGTTGCAAGGACCAAGCCAATTTGGTAAACAGAGCAATACATACACACAGGTTTACTACAATACAACATCCTCCTTAAACTAGTATTTCTTGTCTTTTGGGCTTTTCTTTCATTTGCTTTGTTTCATTGGGTTTTTTGGGGGCGGAGGTTTTGGAGGTTTCTTTGTTCTCCTTTCTTCCCCTCTCCCTACATTCCAGTCCTCTTTTAGGTGTTCTGTCTGTTTTGGATCAGTAATTGGCAGTATGTGCTGTGGCTGCTGTGGGGTTAATGTGAACAATTCGCCTCACTGGTACCCACACTGATTAGGTAACTAACTACAGCTTCTTGTGTGCAAGAGATAACAGGCTGGAATGGCTTTCTCCCACCATGGAGGCTTTTTCCCACCACACATCCAGTGCATTTGGGGCTCCCAATGCCTTTCGCACCCCTATTGCTCCATCAAGTTTGGCTGACCAATAGGTTTAAAGATTATTTCAGTGGACTAGCAGTAACAGTCTGACTGCAAGGGCTCACTTCCATACAAAAGGGAACAAAAATAGCAGTAGGTTTTATCCATATAACCAGCATTGCCTTACCATCACCTCTCAGGAGACCTTCCTCAGATCACAGAATCATAGAATTGATTGGGTTGGAAAAGACCTTCAAGATCATCAAGTCCAACCCTTGGTCCAACTCCAGTCCTTTTACCAGATCATGGCACTCAGGGCCACGTCCAAGCTCAGTTGAAAAACCTCCAGGGATGGTGAATCCGCCACTTCTCTGGGTAGGCCATTCCAATGACTGATTACTCTCTCTGCAAAGAATTTTTTTCTGATCTCCAACTTAAATTTCCCCTGGCAGAGCTTGAGCCCGTGCCCCCTTGTCCTATTGTTGAGTGCCTGGGAGACAAGACGAACCCCACCTGGCTAGAACTTCCCTTCAGGTAGTTATAGACAGTGATGGGGTCACCTCTAAACCTCCTCTTCTCCAGGCTAAACAACCTCCCCCAACTACCCTCCCATCGCTTCCCGGGTATCGGAAGCAAAGACACTACTGTCCTGCAGGAGAAGACCATGTTCAGAGCCTCACATCTGCTGGCTCTGCTGTGTCCCCACAACACATGCCCAGCTGGGTGCCTTTTCCAGGGCACCCCACATACCCCTGATGAAATATGCCTGTTTAAAACATGTTTGCTGTGAGCAGGGACAGGAGCTCCAGGTGCCACTGCTGCTGTGTCATCAGCAGTGTGGGTGGGGGCTGAGGGCTGCTGTGCAACGGCAACACCATTTCCTCCAGAGTACGGGTTATGGTTTGTCAGTTTACAAACCTATGTGGGAACACAAGGCAACTGTCCTCAGAAACCTCTGTGGTGTAGATGAGGCCTGAGGAAATGAGGCTCTCTGGTCCCAAGGCTGCTGCTCACTTGACAAAGCTCACCAAGTGCTTCCAGCCCCTTCCCTCATCACTGGTCATTTCCACGCTCTGCTCACGCCCTGTTTGTTCTAATGTGATTGTCTGTGGAGCTGAATAACAAACCAGATCACAGAGCTGATCTAACTTTAAAATCACTCCTCCTCCCCTCCTGTTTTTTTTTCTATTTTTGAGGACTTGCTATTGAGAGAAACAGCCACAGAATTAAGATCTGCAATGCTAGGGACCAGATCCCTAATAACATCATCAAGAATTCCAAAGAAAATTAGATACTTAATTAAATCTGTGAATCTGACCTTATCTGACCTGTTCAGAATTGTGAGAATCCAGACTTTCAGATTCTGGCAGATTCTTCAGATTCTCACACATTCTTCTCTAGAACCCTAAAATAGTTAATCATCTTTTTGATTTAGTACATGAATGGTCCTTTAATCTGTTGTCTTCTCGATGCTTAAAGTTAGTTTTCCACAAATTTAATTTCAATGGAGGTACTGAAAATGTTGACTTAAGTCCTAGCTGAGGGATATGCAAATGCAACAGTATACCAAAGATATTTGCATTAAAGATCTAACTGAATTGACCGTTCTACATAGTCAGCTTGTCATGGCTTCCTTTCCAGCCTGACTACATCCATTTTTGACAGTGAGATTTAAAAGGTTTTCTCCCTTCCCCCAGGATTAAAGATGGGGATGAGCGCTAATGAGCCACCTGTACCCACAGTACAGTGCCACAGCTTGTTTACCCTCTAGAGTCTGCTGCATCCCTGAGGAAAAGTCATAGTGTGGTGGGTTTTTTCTTTTAAACATTTTAAGTCCATTTTTATCAAGAAAAGTTTAACAGTCTGAGCATTTTTTAGCATTACTAGGAGGAACAAGAGAGCCTGTTTCTCACCTGGATTCCATAGAAGAGAAAATAAATACTGCTCTTCTTCTCTTTAGTTTTTCTTTTTTATCAGATGATTCACACATTTGGTGTTAGCTGCAGCACTTCGCTCCCTATAAAATATAAAAATGAGATTTTTGAAAATAAAAGTGACATTTAGCAATCACAAAATTTTTACTCATGCTAGCATGATGCAGAATACATAAATAGGCAATCAAACTATAAGAAAAAAATCAGAAAAAAAATAATAAAAGAAGCTTCTCCAATCCTTTAATGCAGTGATGTTTAAGTAGTTTATATTGTGAAACTGTGACTTGAATGCAACACTATTTAGGACTAGCAGCTGAAATAGTTGAAATTTAAATGGTATTCTGATTATTTTTTGCTATTTTTCCTTACCATGACTGGCTAAGAATGGTAAAAAAAATGTTCTGCTTTGTTTGTCTTCTATAAGTTCTGACTCAGTGGCATAAGTACTACTTATGGGCCTGATGTAAAGCCCAGTGAAGTCAACTGGAATGTTTCCAATGACTTAATTAGACTTTAGATTGAGTCTAAAGTGCAGCAATTTACTCAACTCTGGAGCATAAATTATAGACATAAAAAACAAATTATTTGTGTGTTGCTGGATTACTGACAGCAAAATGTATGATGTCAGAAAAATAATAGGGAGAGATAGCCTGCACAAGTTGGAAAAGCTTAAAATACAGCCAAAGATAAGGAAATACTCTTTGGCAGGAATAGAGACAGTCTCAGTTCTAGTGCCAATGGAGGAAAGTTGAGTAATTTGACAGACAATTATGTGATTAATCTAGCAGGAGAAGACACTGTGTGTCTCACTCAGTCCCCACTCTGCTGCCTGATCATTGGACTAGTATCTGGGGGAGATGATAGTTGGCTATCACAGCAGGAAGAGCTCTGGATCTGTAACAACCAATAGAAAACCCTTCGGAAATGTTAAGAATTCCAGCGGCCTAAACTAAGAGTAGAAGTGAACAATGTCAGCCAAACACATCAGCTGAATTTGTTGCTAAGAGTAAGTACAATAATGTTAAAGAGAATTGAATGTGAATGTTACTTTACAAGAAGTCAAGCAATCTCTACCTGAAACACTTTGTTGTAGAGAAATATCTCCCAAACATTGTTCTTCTGAAATTTCATGCTGTTTGTCTTTATGATTTAGGAGTGATACAGTGAGCTACTTGTTTCAGTCAAAACTTACTTAAATTCCCCTTGTTTGAAAAACTCAGGATGCCAATATCTTACCCCAACTACTCAAGAGAAACTAAAATATTTGTTACAAAGTGGTGATTTGGTTGAACCAAGTATTCACAGGTATTTAATTTCAGCATAAAATAACCCAATCACTGAAGAGTTATTTTACTTTGTAAAAAGATTTTTTATTTAGGAATAAACAATTTTTTTTTTTTATTCTGGAAAAGCCTATCCAAGCAAGAGCTGTTATCCTGGAATAGCTGACTGCACAACAGTTATGTCAATCCACCAGCTTTGCATATGTATCTTTAGTTTCATCTTATTAGTAAATCAGGAAAGATTTTTAGTTAGAGAAGTATTTATACAAAATAGTTTGTATTTTAAGAAAGTTAAAAGAAATATGAAATGGGGATTTAATGTGGGTAAAATACCTTTACATCATAGGTAAGATTACACTGTAAGCCACAAAATGGAAAGACACATATTTTGTTTATACATTTGATATGTACAATAAAATTGTATTTTTAAAGATATATAAAAATGCAAGTTCAACTTTAAAATTATGTGCATATTTTTAGTTAACAGTTTTTGTCTTACATAAATTTATATGCACAATTTATTTATGCAGTAGCATTTCCTTATTTAAGCAATGTTTTGCTATTAGAAGCCACCTCCCTCTCCCAAAAGCAAACCACCTCCCCTGTGAATGAGTAATAAAAAGTTTTAGCATTCTCTTTCCATTCAACTTGCTCTCTATTTTGACTTTGTTTTCACAAATACTTTCACAATTGAAACAGGTGTGGACAGAGAGACTGGACAGACAAATGGAAAATAAAAGTCCCAGGGTTTTTTTTCCATTATTACACCAGATGACACAGTAACAAACACAGATAAGGTACTGGACAAACAAACCGTCCCTCAGATCACACCTGTGCCTTAAAGTGTGGCCATTTTTTACCACTCTATCAGTCTAATTACAGATTCTCCTCACAAAGATTTGCTCACTCACTTCCTCAAATTGCCATGGTTATCACATTACCCAGAATGGAACAAAAAGAATGGGAACGGAAAAATCATAGAGAGGAGAAACTCTTGGAATAATACTTTGAAAGAAAAATTTTGAGTAACTGGAAATGCTTGTCTTTTCAAAATCTCTATACAAGAAGATGCTTTGAGAGAATTTTTTCCCTTTCTTTTTATTTTGCTTCTCATAGTAAAAACTGTTGTCTTTTTCTGCTGGGCACATAAATACAACCTCATCTCACACATTCTTGCTTTGGTTAAGTGGAACATTTTGTATGTATACTCTGTGAATTAATGTCAACAGATAATAAACTATTTGATGCAAAAAGCTTTGGTTGCATTATTAAAACAGTTTTGGTAGGATTCCCAGGCAGGATTTTTATAGCCTTTTTCCCACATAAAATAGACAATTAAACAGTATGAAAAGTGACTTCCAGTTCTCAAAGTCTCATCTCATTTGAGAGCCAATATGATTTAGCAGCTAGACTAGTGAGAAAAACAGGGAGTCAGAAGAGTTTAACATTTTCAGGAAGGCTGAATTACCTTGGGCTACTCACTTAACTGGCATGTTCTTTAGTAAAATTACCTGTAATACAGGGTGAAAACATCCCCAACCCCCCCAAGAAGAAAACCCCAAGCCTCACTGAGAAACAAATGTTAAAGTCTGCTTCTCTTCTCCAAAGTAAATGAATGACAAAAAAGAGCAAGACAAAAACTGCAGAAAACAAGACATTCCTTTAGCAGCCTTCAAGTCAGACTGTGATACAGCTGCAATGAAAGCCTCTTCAGCGGCAATGTTGCAGATCGTTGAGCTAAAAGCCAGCACAAAATACACTCTGATGCCTACTTGATTATTAAATGCTTACTTTGAAACTAGAAATAAAAATTCAGACTTGACTTATATAGCTACAAACCTCACTGACTTCAGGAAAAAAACAGTGGAAATCCATGGAGTAGCATTCTGTGAACTCTGAACTTCAGGCACATAAAAAAGGACATTTTTAATTCAAGGAACAGGCACAGCATTCTTTGTTGACACATGGGCTTAGCTGAAAGCACTGTGCATTTTTATGGTACTCTATCAAAGAGAAAACAGTTGCACCAATTGTTCTAATCTGGACACTAACTCAGAGTATCTTGTGGAAAAAGCAACACTATTACCATGCAAAGATGCACAGCAAACGGAAATTTAATCTGGCAGTTAAGACACAAGAATAAAGATCAGGAACCCACCCAGGTTCCATTTCCAGATATATCAGACAGTTCCTGGAGGATCACGTACATATCATCAAATTTTGATGTTCCGTTTCCTCATCTACAAGCAGTACTTGTTAAAGAAGATGTGGGCTTTGAGACAGAGATGAAAAAAGGCTTAAAAGGCCTGCAGTTAAGGAGGAACTGTGTGTTAGCTATGGCAGCCTTACTTAATTCTTCCTCTTTTCCATTAATTTATGGTTCACTTAATCTGGCATATCATTGAAAACATTCTGCAGTAGGGGCACACACAGCTTAAATACCCCAGTGAGCCATCATCAGCTGAATTAATACTCTTACACAAAGCGCACATGAATTTTGTTCTTATAAAAATGCAGAAGGCCTGAATCCTCCTGAAATGTGGAAAATCTATAGTTTTAAACAGCAGTACTTGTAGTGATTCACCAAACGTAGGAACACAACAGTATTTTCAGCAAAGCAGTGTGTTATACTTCTTTTCATAATCTTAATCACAACTAGATCCTGCAATTCTGTCATTTCATGGATCAGCAACAGAACTTGACCTTGCCACAGCACAGGGAGCCACTAATGGATCACCTCAGCATACAAAGAGCCTCTCATGGCACCAGGCCAACAAACCAGTCCATTTCTGTGCCTGTGCACAGCTGGCAGAACCAGAATAGATGGAGAACAACCTGACAATCCCCTGATGCTTTATCTACACCTCAGAGTTGTTGTAGTACAATGGCTGGGCTCAGACTGAGCTCAGAAAATTGGACATTACTCAGCCCTCTTGGAGCTCCTTCATTTTTTTTTCAGTCGAAAATCTCTTTTACTGTTGGTTGGTTCGTTGGTTGGTTGGAGGTTTTTGGGTTTTTTGGAGGCAGACAATGTATCGAGTATTCTTTTATGTGTTCCCCTAACAAGACCCCAGTCCCAAGTTTCTGCTGGTCTCTCCTCTCAGGCTGGAACACACCAGAACAGCCAAGCCCCAGAATTCCTGGGCAGCTGCTGTCACCTAACGACCAACAAGCTGAACTACAACACACATCCTTAGCTGAAGGAAAGACTGCCCCCAAAGGCCACAGATTGCACTTTTTCTGGGGCTGAAATCAACACAGGCACAACAAGGCTAGACCTGGACTGGCAAAACAAAAAATTAATTCTTATTACTCAACAAGATTGTCTCACACAAAATCCATCACTTTGTAATTTTATTTTATTTATCACTAGGGGTTTTTTATCAGTAGGATTTCTCCTGATTTTATTTATGAATATAATTTCATTGCACTTGCACTTACTTTAAACAAGGCTACGAAATGCTGCTCATTCCAAAACACATCAGAAGTCAAAGAACAAATATTCTGCAGTAACATTAGAGATTTATATATTTGAATGATATTTTTTCCAACTTTACTAAAAGACAGGCTCCTCCAACCATATACCTCCTTCTTACACATGAGAAAAAGTATATGGATTCTAGAAGATCCTGACTTTGTGCCTGATTTTAAATGTAAGGAAAAAATATGGTTCTTCCCTGATAACTTCTCTGGGTTTCTAAAATAAAATAATAACAAAATCAATCAGGTTGGTTGATTTAAAATTTAATTTTAAACACATTTGCTTTGCAAAACATAGTAATAATACTACTGTGAAAGTAGCATTATTAAGCAGTATGGTCTTTCTGTTCAAGCTGCTGAAGGATTAATCTTGGCTTGCTGAAGTGTTGAACCACTTTTTGACAAGCATCTTTTTCTGCAAGCAAGGTGGCAGTATTGCCTTAATGTCTGTTTATTCAGCAAACTCAAATGAATTATCCTAGCAAATTTTTTTTCATGATTTCCATCTATAAATTAAAAAGAGGTAGAGATGACAAGGATGATCTCTACTAGTTCTACACACTTGAAAGACTGAGTGTTCAAATCAATTCAATTATCTTCCTACAAGTATATTTCCATTTTTTAATAAAACTTTTTTTTCAATGCAAAGCATACTTAGACAATCTCCTTAAGAAGAAGGCACAAATACACTTATGGTAATCTTATTTAACTGAAAGAGGCGATAAAAAGGGCTTTTTTCCCTCGTTACTTTCTTTCAATTCCTGTATTTATCCACTAGGAGTTTGACATGAATCACAAGTGGAAGTGTAATAATTACTTAGTAAAAAAAGAAATGAAACAGTCTTCATCTTCCAAAACAGTGAAAAGTATGGAAAAATTAAGACTGCATATAAATGTTATGTTAAAGTCTGAAATGTTTCAGATGCATGGAGCTATGGCATGCCCTCTTTGTTGGCAAAAAGAAATGCTAAATTATTCATAAGGACTATAATCTGCACATTTTAATGGTTAGCAAGCAGTGAAAAATCAGTCTTTAAGAAACAATACAACTGTAGCTTAAGATTATAAACAATCATTTAAATCAAAGTTTTCTGTTCACCAATTTGATTAATTTTCATGGTAACTGACTTAAACCACTGCTCTAATACATTCTGCTGTTTATTTATTCTGAGCTACAGGACATATTTTTTTATGCAAATACTGCTGCCAGACTCTTTGCTTGTTCCAGCTGCAGTCACATATTTACTTCTGTAAACAGGATTATGGTATTGGTTCCTTTGGACATGTGGGAAGCCTCTGGCAGCCTTTCACAGAAGCCAACCCTGTGGCCCCCCTCTGCCAAAATCATGCCACACAAATCCAGTACAAGGCTATAGGAGTATAAAGAAACTGAAAATAATACTTTTTGGGTACAATGGAACTACCTGTTCACCACCTACAGCGACATCCTGCAATTCAAACCCAATTACTCATTACTCATGTTTTATGTTTATACCACTGAAAGCATTCTTTTAAATGGATATGGCTCTGCCACCTTCCTTCGTATCTTTTGGGGTTTTAATTTTCCTCAGAGCATATTTTTATATCACAGAGCACTCCAGGCCCCTTATCTAACTCCACAGCTATACTAGGATCCTGTATAAATGCATGTGATATTTCTCTGCATATGTACAAGCTACCTCACAAACATCTCCCTGTGGTTTGCTGCTCTCTTCTGATCATCAATACCTCAAGTAACAAATCTGACTTTGAGTTAATTGAAGGTTAGATAGGCTTACATCTTCCCACTTGGCAGTCAAAACCTGAGAGTGAAAGATATTATAAACTCATAAAGAGAAATTATTTATCTTAATTTATCTTCAGTGTTAAGACTATAATTTTTAGCCTAGTTTGCACAAAAGGATTGTTTATAATGTCATTTTATCTGTTAGTTTCTACTCTTTCCTCTCATACATGTTTAGAATCAATCTGCTGGTTGTGAACAAATATGAAAGATGAACAGGAGCCTCTAAGATGATAAAATTCTCTATGTATCATGAAAAGCAGTATCTGAGTCAAGGAGAAAGACCCAAATTACTGTCTCTGTTGAGCACTGAAGTTCCCTGTCCTGTTTGGCCTTCTGGTGGCCAGTGAGCACACACCAAGCCCCACAGCCCCAAACGACAGTGTATGCTTAGAATACAACCATTCATACATTCCAAACCCTTTTAAATGCCTTCATTAACCACAAATGCCTTCTTAACTCTCAATATTTCTTGACTACACAAACCTATGACCTTAGACAAGCATCTTCAGGACATTTTTTGAAGTCTTCCTCAAGGGTAGGAACAGCTTTTACCACATGTGTTTTATCATTCCTATTGTACTTAATTTGTCTTAAAAAATCCAACAAAGGAAAATTTCCTTTCCCAAATTAGGGACTGCAATAGGATATTCTGGCCAGAATCTGAGAATACACCTCCTACAGCAGCATCAAAAATACTTCTTCTAGAGAACTAAGAAATGTGAGCACCATGCCCCTTTTTATCCTGTCTTTTTCATTTTGTGTACAACAGTGCGAATTACTTGCTCCCAGAGGAATTAATTCCAAAAACTCAAACCAGCCCTTCTCTTTCTTGCTCTAGTGTGCTATTAAGCTGCTGATCGTGTCATTGGCCCATCATTTTTTAGGTGTTGCCCACTTGAATGTTAAGCACCTCAAATGTGATGTGGTATTATATTAAATCTGTATGGAAGTAAAGCAGTTCAGCTATCAGGCTGGGGTTCTAGCTTTGATCAAAACTGTCCAAAGGCAAAATGCTACATGATTACTACATATTTGAATAATGACAATTTCAAACACAAACAGACTTATTTCTGTAGTTCCCTGAGATAAAATGAAGGAATGTAGGTCCTGGGAGTGTATGACTTTTGACCCATGCTTAGAGCACAAAGATGCAGTCAGTTATACATAGCTTGCAGGAATAATGTAACCATTACTATATTCTGCTATAATTGCACTGTTATTCTGTATGATGGGGGCGGTCCCGTGGTGTAGTGGAGAGCACTCCGGTCTCTGAATCCCAAGGTCGCGAGTTCGAGTCTCAGTAGGGGACCGTCCCCGGCAGTTAAATG
>JAWWLZ010000139.1:14454628-14475369 GCA_035041345.1 Poliocrania exsul
CTGCACAGGCTGGAAGGGCCCACCCACGTGGGGAGAGCCCTTCCCAAAATCTTCGTTCGTGAAGGTTGGCCATTATTCTGTATGATGGACACAAAATCCAGGTATATTCTTCATCAGCAGAATTAAAACCAAGTTTGTCCACACAGAGAGATCCATAAATAGAATGGTTTACGTTGAAGACCTATAAAGACGCACCAAGTTCAGATTCCACATTAGGAGAAGGATGTTCACCGAGAGGGTGCTCCAGGTGTCCACAGCACTAAGCCTGTCAGAGTTCAAGGAGCTCCTGGACAATGCTATCAGTCACACACTTTAGTTCAGGTAGTTCTACAAGAAGCAGGGAGTTGGACTTGATTATCCTCATAGGTCCTTTCCAACTTGAGATACTCTATGATTCCATGCTCTTAACCCTCTATATTTAATCCTGATCCATCATCCACTAATAGCAATAGAAAACTGCCTGCCAACTTAATTAATTAAGAGTTGGACTGAACTATTTATGCTACCCCTAATGTCAGGAAAAGTTAATTTTTAACTTTCAACAGGTAACAGAATCTCTTACTTACCATTCAATTATATTGTATATACATTTTTAAAAGCTTTTGCATAAGGGGCATAACTATTTTGTAGGTATTAGTATAGAGACAACCTGGATAAGAAATTGCAAACATTCACAGAAGAATCCAAAGCCAAGTAACCATGACATGTCAGAATGCACACATTTGATGGAGAAACAATTTTACCATGGAAGAATTAAACTAAAACTTTGAGCAGGCTGTTCAGATTTGGTCCAATGGGTTTGGGACAACACAAACTCCAACAGCCTCAGTCTCTCAGGCTGGAGTTTGACAAGGACCTGGCCTGGCACTATATCAGAACCAGAATCTGTCATCTGCTTTTCATCTATTTTCTCTTTCCCACCTTGTTCATCTCTTTTGCTGCTGTCCACACAGAAAATGCACAACAAAATATTTGAAGACCTGATCTCACTGAAAAATACTGCAGGGGAATGCTTGGCTGTGTCAGTTTTCTCAGGGTGCTTCACTGCTCAGCACAAAATTAGGCACACAGAGGCACTACAGGCTTAAATGTGCAGTGCACTGTAACTTTGGAAACCTACAACCAGATAGGGATAAATGATTTACACTGGATTGGTTTTTAACCTATGTTTTCAAAGCAAAGATATACTAGGCTGAAATGCACCTTACCAGATAAGCAGATAATCTCATATTCTCCCTGAACAAAAAAACAACCCCTAATTTCAGACAAAAATCTCATCTTGGACTACTAAGCAAATAGGCAACTTAAAAGTATTTTTTCCTAACCAGATCACCTTTTTATTTTTTTTAACTATGTTCTCTTAAGCATCAGGCTTTATCACCACTATTAATATTCATGCTAGCTAGCTTGAAGTATTTACTTATTAATTCCCCCTAAACACTTTGACTTGATCATGTGTTTGAGTGATGATCAGGGAATCATAGAATAATTAGGGTTGGAAGTGACCTCGAAGCTCATCTATTTCCCAGCCCCCTGCCATGGTGTCCTGGTGTTGGCTGGCATAGAGTTCGTTTTTTCTTAGTAGCTGGTACAGTGCTCTGTTTTGGATACGGTATGAGAAAAATGTTGACACATATACTGATGTTTTGGTTGTTGCTAAGTAGTGCTTACCCTTAGTCAAGGACTTTTCAGTGTCTCATGCTCTGCCAGTGAGGAAGTGCACAAAAAGCTGTGAGGAGCATGGCCAAGACAGCTGGCTTATAGAATCACAGAATGGTTTGGGTTGGAAGGGACCTTACAGGTCATCCAGTTCCAACCACTCTGCTATGAGCACCGACACCTTCTACTAGACCAGGTTCCTCAAAGCTCCATCCAATCCGGCCCTGAACACTTCCAGGGATGGGGCATTCACAAATTCCCTGGAAAACCTGTGCCAGCACCTCACCAGCCTCACAGTAAAGAATTTCTTCCTAATATCTGATATAAACCTATTCTCTTTCAGTTTAAAGCTATGTCCCCTTGTGCTGTCACTACAGGCCACCTTGAAAAGTTTCTCTCCATCTTTCTTGTAGCTCCTGTAGGTACTGGAAGGTGCTCTAAGACCTCCTCAGACCCTTCTCTTCTCCAGGCTGAATAATCTCAGCTGTCTCAGCCTGTCCCATAAGAGAAGTGCTCCAGCCTGCTGATCATCTTTGTGGTCTCCTCTGGATTTACTCCAACAGGTCCATGTCCTTGTTACACTGGGGACCCCAGCGCTGGATTAGCACTGCAGGTGGGGTCTCACCACAGCAGAGCAGAGGGGCAGAATCTCCTCCCCTGACCTCCTGGCCAAGCTGCTCTTGAGTTCCTAGCCTGGAGTAACCATTTTAGTTGAAAAATGCGCAACAACAAACAAACCTAATTTGAATTTGCTACACACTTCCTTAGAATCATAGAATCGACTGGGTTGAAAAAGACCTCCGAGATCATCAAGTCCAACCCTTGGGCCAACTCCAGTCCCTTTACCAGATCATGGTACTCAGTGCCACATCCAATCTCAGTTTAAAAACCTCCAGGGATGGTGAATCCACCACCTCTCTGGGCAGCCCATTCCAATGACTGATTACTCTCTCTGCAAAGAATTGTTTTCTGATCTCCCACCTAAATTTCCCCTGGCAGAGCTTGAGCCCGTGCCCCCTTGTCCTATTGCTGAGTGCCTGGGAGAAGAGAGCAATCCCCACCTGGCTAGAACTTCCCTTCAGGTAGTCGTAGACAGTGATGAGGTCTTCTCTTCTCACAAGCTCCCCCTACTGATTTACAGGCATTTTATGTATTTCTTCCTGTCTGCTGGAGCATTTCTGACGAAGAGCAGCAGGATTTGAGGATGAACTCTTTGTACTTCAGAACAGCCCCCACAGCTGTCCCAGCACGCACGTACCGAGGGCACATCCAACAATCTCTGCCGGCTGCACAGCCGGATAGTGTGACTGTGGAATGTCCATTCTCCTTCCTCTCCAGTGTCCTGTTCCTCTGGCTGTTACCTCGTTAAAAAAAAAAATTACCTGTCAGGAAAAAAAAAATCTTAGAAACGTTTCCCGTTGGGTCACACATCGGGGATGGAGCGTTCCCGCGGCGCCACACGGCGCTCCCGCCCCGCGCCAGGACCTGCTGGGTGCGGGGAGGGAGAGGCTCCCCGGCTGTACTACTGCGGGCCTGCCGGGTGACGAGGACATGAGGCGATCGCCACTCGCCTCGTCATCACCGGGCTCCTCCGAGCCGGGCAGAGCCTCATACCGGCGCACCATACCGGCGCTCCCTCCCGGCACCGTATCCCGCTCCGGCACCCGCCCGCGCACCGCGCCCGCGACTTCTCCCCTGCACCCCCCCGCGCGGCGAATGGTGCGAGCCGCAGGTGTGGCTGGCGGGATAAACCAAGAGCGCTCCGGGGGGGAGCGGCGCGGCGAGAGGGAGGGACGGGACGGGACGGGACGGGGCTGGCACCGGGCGCATCACCGGGAGCGACGCGGGAGGTGCGGCCGCCGCGGGAGATTGAAGTGCCGGGTCGCGGCTGCCAGTGTCGCCCGGTGGGCAACAGAGCAGGAGGAGGGGGCCGGTAAGTGCCATGGGCGGGCGGGGATGCGGCCCCGGCGACTCCGCGGGTGCCCGTGCCGAGGGGGCCGCGGGGCGGGCAGGGCATCGCGGAGCGGCCGCCGCCGCTGCTGCTCCGGGAGGCCGCGGGGCCGCCCCCGCCCGGCTGCTCCTGAGCCCGGCCTGCCCTGCCGAGCCGCCCAGGCCGGACCTGCGGGGCGGGAGGGGGCGCGTGGTGAACCGGGAAAGGGCGCGCGAGGCCGGGAACAGTGAGCTCCTCTCCCACCCTCTCCGAGGCTGCTGGCCCAGGTGTTGGCACTAGGGAGGCCGTGAACTGGGTCACAAAGCCAATCTTGGTTTAAAGATAAAACTAGATTTTTCTATCAGATGTTTTTAGGTTCAGTCAGCTTCCTGGGCTGATTCAGTGGATGGGCAGCGAGCGGAGAAACTCGTGGCTGGAGCTGCTGCACGTGGTAGAAGTGGCGGCTGAAAGTGTTGATAAAGCTATTTGCTAATTAGAACATCTGTAATAACTCTCATTAGAACATCTGTAATAACTCGCAAGTTGTAATTTGGTCATTCTTATCTTGATGGAACATTTATTTTAATGTTGAGGTGTTTCAGATTGCCTTTGGGTGGATGCATTTCTCCTGAAGGCTTAGAAACTGCATGGGGTAGAGATTACTTCAGCAAGAATTAAACGTTTTTAGAAATGGATTGATTCTTGTACAGCAGCACTTGGTAAAAAACCTCTATGGGTCACCATCGCTCGATCAGCTTCAGGAGTTGGTAACAAAAAGCAGGCTTTTAGGACACTGGCAACCAGATGACTTTAATACTCTAATTTTCTGTGCACTTATCAGAACCACGTTTATGTCCTGTCACGTAGTGGATGACTTCGCGTGTATAGACATTCTTGAGTCTAACAGACGTGATGAAAGGCATTTGCCCTTCCCCTAACCAGCCTTTAGAATCACAGTGACAAAAGGCTGAAATATGTGGTAAGACAGATTTGTGAACATGTTGGAGGATAGTTCTGTCTCTAACGCTGATAGACAGGGTCAGGAAAAAGAGTGTATTCCTAAGAAACTCTGTAACTGAACAGTAGTTTGATAGGTCTCAAAAGCATCTTGCCAAATCACTTTTATCTACAGAAGAGCATGTCTCACATGCAGGACTCTGCTAGCCTGAGTTCCTTAAGTGAATATGGTAGCTGAGTCAGTGGCAGCAACTGTTTATAGTTCAGTCTTGTTAGATGACCTTTCCCATCTTCTGGTGAGAAGTTTGAACTTCCCCTCCAGCCTCTTGCTGGTATTTTTATCTTGCCTTCCTTGTCTCAAACATCCCGATGCTGCCTAACTAGCTCTCTGTGTCTTTTCTCACATGCTGTTAGGACTTTACTTTCACTTCTTTTCAGAGATCCTGGAATTTGCATTTATTTCCAATTCCTTTCTGGCAAAGCTGAGCTTCTGTTAGGAAAACAGGGTTTGATGCTGCTTGTACAGAGCTCGTAGAGCACTAGACTCAGCCTGGATTGTAACTTCTGCTTATTCAATCAATTACTATTATATACAGATCTTAGTTCAAATCACTGTGCTCCCTGGTCAGCTGAAGGTAAAAATCAGGAGTTTTGTTCTTCCAATCTTTGCCACTCTTTCCTGCATCTAAGTCTGCTCATTTAAGCCAACCATAATAGCATCTTATTTATTGCTAGTGCTACTGAGAGCTTTGTAGCTCTCCCTCCCAGCTGAGTTGTACAACCACAGTAAAAAAAAAAGCCTTACAAGTTTGGAGAGCATCCTTTCTTGTCACATCTGCATCAAATCCATGTAAAACCTATTTACAATGCCAAGAAAAAAATTAATCTTGCAATTGCAATAAAAATGTTTGCAGCTTCTTACAACTAAGAGTGGCATACAAGAAAAGTAGTATATTAGAAGTGTTGAATGGCTATGGCTTCTTTAAATCTGTTTCTATTTGAGCTGCCTTTTACAATCTCTGTTTTATTTCCATCTTCTTTCCTGCAAGTTGATGGAGTTAAAAAGTAATCTCACAATGTCATCTGTTGAGGAGGAAACAACCCCAAACCAAACCCAACGAAATCCAGAAACCCCACATACTGTGGATTAGTTTTCAGACATAGAATCATAAAATGTTGAGTGGTTGGAAGGGACCTAAAGCTCATCTAGTCCCAACCACCCTGCCATTGGCAGGGACATCTTCCACTAAACCACATTGCTCATCCAACCTGGCCTTGAACACTGCAAGCGTTGAGGTATCCACAAATTCTCTGGGCAACCTATTCCAGTGCCTCACCATCCTCACAGTAAAAAATTCCTTCCTCATATCTAACCTAAATTTCGTTTCATTGAGTTTGAAGCCATTCTGCTTGTGCTATCAACTACAGCTCCTGATGAAGAGTCTCTCTCTGGCTTCCCAGGAGGCCCCTTTAGATACTGGAAGCTGCTGGGAGGTCTCCATGCAACCTTCTCTTCTCCCGGCTGAATAGCCAAGCTTTCTCAGCCTGTTTTCGAAGGGGAGGTGCCCCAGTCCTCTTATCAACTTCGTGGCCTCCTCTGGACTCGGTCCAGCGGTTCCATTCCCTTCTGGTGCTGGGGGCCCCAGAGCTGGATGCAGTGCTGCAGGTGGAGTCTCACAGGAGCGAGGAGAGAGGAATTCGCCTCCCTCACCCTGCTGGCCACGCTGCTTTGGATGCAGCCCAGGATTCGGTTTGGCTTCCTATGCTGCGAGTGCGCGTTGCCAGCTCAATGTTGAGTGTTTCAACCATCAGCCCGGTGCTGGTTATAAAACTAAAACGCTATGGGACTGAGCCCGGCCGGGAGCAGGGCAGACAGCCCGGCCCGGAGCGCTGTGTCCGGCTCGCGCTGCTCCTTCCTCCTCCTCCGGGACTACCGCTCCCAGAAGCGCCCGGGCTGAAAGTGAAAATAAGCGCCAGGTTACGCTCCTGTTTGCGCCCTCCCCTCTGCTCTCCTCCCTCCCGGCGGGCCGCACGTGTCCTTCCTTTCCCTTTTGTTTTCCGCCCGCAGGCCGGCAGCGCGCTGGGGACACGCCCGCCCCGGACCGGGACTCGCCGGAGCCGCGCCGGAACCGCCGGGACTCCGGGCTGCGCTGCAAAACTTTGCCGCTTCTCTCCGCCCTTCCCACATGCGAGTGGACACCGTGAGCCCGGCTGCTGCTGCTGCTGCTGCTGCTGCTGTTCCTGTTCGTGCCGGTGCCGGTGCCGGTGCCGCTGCCGCTGCCCGCTCGGGGGCCGGGGCGCCGGCGCTGCCCCCCACACCTGCGGCTGCACCTGCGCCCGGCGCTGGGGCTGCCCCGCGGCGGAGCCGCGCCATGTGGGACTGAGGCCGGCGCGGCCATTCCTTCCTCGGGGCGGGCATGGATGCGGCGGGCAGGGCCGGCGGCGCCGAGCGGGGCCATCCCGGCGGCGGGGACGGGGACGCGCCGGGGGACGCCCCCATGGACCGCTACCTGCGATCTCAGGGCTTGTACAGGAAGAAGGTGGCCAAGGATGGATCCTGCCTCTTCAGGGCCGTGGCCGAGCAGGTAACTCCTTAACACTCAAAGCTGCTGTCTCGCGAAAGCAGGGGAAGTGGGTCTCGTTAGTGTTAAAGCGCAGACAAGTATAGGTTAGGGTTACACAGTCATGTGCCAGTGAAAACCGTGACCATTAAAATAATTTCCGTCCTGAGAGGTGGGAAAAGTTCTGCATGTGCAGCCGCTTCTTCTCACCAAGAAATCCTTACCTGTTTTGACCTTCCAGCGCCTCCTTGGAGCTTTTTTCAGTGTAAGATTTCAACATTGGAGCACAGCTGCTGTGTGTGAGACTGTCTAGGAAATGGAATTTATTGGAAGGAACTGACAAGCCGCGTTCTTAGTTTTGTTAATTAGTTTACTATAAAATTGGAGAAAGTGATTATTTTCTATTCTTCCTGTTGAATTCCCCTCCCCCATTTGAGTATTAGTGTTAAAGGAAAAAAGTGACAGCGTCATCTTGTCTTAAGTACAAGCAAACAGCAGTGGGAGCTCTGGTGCTTCTGATTGTGGGAGCCCCGACTCCAGTGCTAATCATACACAGTTCACTTTAAAACTACTGTCCCCATTAACTTGTAAGTTTAGGCAATCAGGCACTATTGATTGGAAATGAGTGGGTTTTTTATTTCAAGGAAATAATCAGTGCATATTTATTGATATTTTGATGTTTTTAATTAATACATCGAAGGTTTCTCACTCCAGTGTTGCTTGAACTTTTTTTTTCAACTATTAAATTTTTACCATACCATTCTTGTTGTATTATAGAATCATTTAGATTGGAAATAACCGCTAAGGAGAGAAGGTCTTTGATTCAGAGTTAATAGGTGTTTATCCACAAATTTGGGTCTAATCTCGGAGCTCTTTGTTCTGAACTGAATTTGGAAGTGTTTTATATTGAGGGCAGTGTGTAAGGATTGCAAGAGACACCTGCAACTTAAGTTGTCTGGAACTTCCCTGAGTTGGAGTGAAGGTGCAGGCAAAATCATGTTAGAGATAACTTGGGACCTGTGATGAAAGAAATAGTTTTCCAGTAGAGATTTGAACAGGACATGAAATGTCATATAGGGATCTGAACTCCTGGCTTCCAAAACAGTGTTTGGGCAACAGGCCTCTTAAAGGCAAGAGAAATTAAACCTGCACTCTCTGAGAGTTATTTGAATGAGTGTGTGTTGATAGTTGGTTTCCACATCTGCTCCTGCTGTAATTTGCTTCTTTGATTAACTGAAGTCCTTTGCAAAGAAGTCAGTTAAAGAGGAACAGTAAATGCTAGGCAATTTGCTTAGTAAATCCTCATAAAATTGAGCGTTTGAATTTAGTAAATCTGTTATTTCTGCAGTTACTTTAATTTTTGATTAAGTAATTGAGGTTTCACTCACATGAAGATGATGCTACTGAATGAGCATGCATGTTAAATATTCTTAAAAATGAAACTAGAGTGCTTCCAATCCTGTATTTAGGCAACAGTCATTAATTATTTGTGACCTCTCATCAAAACTCCTAAGATCCAGTGTCACTTTCTTCTCTTTCTGCCTTTGTAGGTGTTACACTCTCAGTCTCAGCACATGGATGTTAGGATGGCTTGTGTAGATTATCTTCGGAAAAATAGGGATAAATTTGAAGCGGTAAGTGTTTTTGTTTTCTTTGTGAGCATTCTAAAAAAAAAGCTGCTTTATTCCTTGCACCTTTCTAAGGTATATTCTGCTGTTTGTGACAGTCTTCTTCATAGCTAAATGCCAGACGGTGCTTTTTAGTGAATGCTCTTTAAATTTATTGGCGCATGTGTGGTAGTAACGCATTTTCATAAGCCTTTAGAAAGACCTGTGTGCTCCTTGTACAGGACTGATGTGGCATGGGAGAAGATTTTAATGCTCATTAAAAAAGAAAAGCAAACTTACTTAAACTTGAATAGTAGTCTGTAGTGAAGCTACCAAAATCTGGATTTTATTTTAGCATAATGCTTATTTTAATAAAAGTCATAAAGTGTTCTTATTGTGGTAAATAATTGCTTTTACAATATATAAGGGATTTGATTGATGAGATTAGTGACATTTGTTCAGGGTCTGCAGTTTGTTATACATTGGCACTGTAGGGTGTTTTTCCCCTAAACATCTGTAAGCAAGTTTTTCTTAAATCATGGATGTAAAATATTTTGATATTGATCTATTTGGTCAATGTCACCAGTGT
This sequence comes from Poliocrania exsul, assembly GCA_035041345.1. Lineage (NCBI taxonomy): Eukaryota > Metazoa > Chordata > Aves > Passeriformes > Thamnophilidae > Poliocrania > Poliocrania exsul. The sequence continues at coordinate 14,463,932 of JAWWLZ010000139.1, forward strand.
TAACATTATAAAATCCATTTTTTTTTCTTTTAAAAGAGCAATAATGAATAATGGGGATCCTGTTTGTGTTTGTATGACTTCTGGTGTATATACCGTTTACTGAACGTGCAGGATAGCCAAAGAGTATCAGAGTATGTGTAAGGATTTGTTACTAGAGATTATTACGCAGCTCTCTATTTCTGTTTTAAATTTACCCAGACCCAAAATAAAAAAAGACATTGGTTTAGATGCATGTTGGCATAGGGAAGAAATGGAAAATAGGAATAAGAGTGTATGTCTGTGCTGTAATTTCCAACAAAGTGCCTTATGCTCAAATGCGACTGATCACATAAATGTAGAAATTTTCAGGAATTAATGACATAAAACAGAGTGAATCGCTCTGAGGCAACGCAGCTCTGACTTGACTCTTTCCATTTGCCAGGACTGTTGGCTTGTTTACATCCATCTCAGGACTTAACCAACTCTTGGATCTCTCTTTTCCTATTTTATTTATTTTGTTTCACTGCTAACTTTTTGATCCCTTTCTTTCCAGACTTACCCTGCTCATACCAGTGTCTGCTACTCTACTTCTTTTCCCTTGTTGCATTGTGTAGTGTTTTGAAATACTGTACCCTTCTTGACTCTTCAATGTGTGTTGTTTCCCATCCCTAGTTTTGGCATCTTCTCATCCAGGTAATTGCTTTGTCAGCCTTAGCTGGTTTTACTATCTTGGCCTGTCTCCTCCAAACTCCTGATCTCATTGTTCTTTTTTTTCCTCAGACTTGATCCAAGAGTCATGACCTCTTCTCTGTCAATCTTTGCTGTGTTTCTGAAAAGTCTCCTCTTTAAAAGTTCTCTTGTCATTTTTCAGACAGGGTGTTTCATGTGAAAGGTTGAGATGTTTCATGTCTGTTCTCTTTTCCCAGTCAGTGTTCTTCCTCCCTCGGGTACCTCGCTTCAGCTCTGCTGATCTCCTTTGCTGCCTGCGATTCTTACTATCCTTGCTGTTTTCCATCTGGAATACAGCATTGTTATCTCTCTTAAAAAACAAAGCCCAAGCACGCAACCATCATAAACAACGACGGCCTCTTTCCCTAATCTCCTAGTTCAACTATTTACTTGCTGCCTCCTTAGTAGTTAGTTATGCTCTGTTGACATGTCCTGGTGCTATTTACTGAAGTTACTCTTCTCTCTGTCTGTTGTAACCATTTCAGTTGAATTTATGTCTCTTTTGTTCACTGATCCTGCTCTAACCACAGTTTCAGCTATGTAACCACCATCTTCATTTTCTTTCTTATCTTTTCTCAAAATGTTTAATTCATTCTCTAACTCTTCAGTTTCCTGTGAGAACTTACTGGTGCCCTTCCTTTCTTCCATGCTGCATAATTTTTAGGTCATTTAATTTTGATGTAAAAAACAGTTGCTGTCTGTGATCATGTTTTGCTGATCCACCTTTTTAGCTTCACACTTGATTGCTTCTGTCTAAATTAGAAGTTTAGACCAGACTTTTTGATTCTTCTCCTGGGGAACACTGTCTAAAACAAGGCTCAAAATGGCTAAAGCAGGACTTTTAAGCTCACTACTCAGGTCAGTTTTCCTTATTATCTGGTTTTTTAATCACCTGGGTAAAGAGGCAATCCAGCTTGTGGTTTAAGTTCATAGAGATTTGCATAATTGTTTGGACCTTTGTAGATCTTTATTTAGAACTAAATCAAGCAGATTGTGACTAAATAGCAAATTTTAAATACAGCCTCTCTGTGGCGAGGATGGCTGAGACAGTTTGAAGTTAATGTGTCTCAATTACTACAGCATCTTTCTCTGTTCTTGACAAATGTGACTTTGACCTCCTCTTGCCTGTTATGGAGTGCAGCTGAAGGATCACTTTCTTAGCCTGGCACTTAAAGTCTACCCTGATTCTTTGCATCCTTTTGCTGGAGGTAAAATCAGTTTGTTTGAAGGGATACAGAAAAGAGGAAAACGTGCTTTATGAGTTGCCTACACTGTACCTTGTCACTGCTTCCATACCACAGAAATGTGACTCCTGATGGTCCATTGCTGCCTGTCTCTTCTGACAAGATACTTGAATAAGCCCACACATGTCCTCTCTAGTGATGCTCTGCATGTCTGGGTTGAATTGCCCACAAACATCTACTTGACAGCATCTTCGCTTTCATTAAGGTTTCCCATTTAGCTGCTGAATTTCTTTTTGGGCCTTTGTATTTTTTTGGCTCCCGTGATGACTTCAAAAGCTGTTTATATGATGGTTTTCTGCAGTGCAGACCTGTATGTTTGACCAAGTATTCCTTCATCTCTACATCACTTGATACATAGATTTTAAGCTTTTTGAGTGCGGGGTAGTCTTTAATTTCCAGTGGTCCATTCCCATTGGTATAGTGGGTCACAGACTGGGGATTCCATATACTATACTAATAAAAATAACTAATTACTGTTGCTTTTTTTTATATATAGTTCATAGAGGGGCCATTTGAAGAGTATTTAAAAAATCTGGAAAATCCACAGGTATGTTAAACTTGATTCATGATAGAAAGCAGGTAATTGAAATTTTTTTCCTCAAAAGTGTTTTTGATTGAGCTTACAAGGTCTTTGAATTACCTGAATGTATACTTTTATGTCTGTATTCTCTACTGAGAATGAAAAATTATTTCTGGAATGTTTTTTTCATACCTTGATTTAAAATCTCATTCCTCAAAATCATATCCAAATGTTTTTAGCCTCTGCAAATGCCAAGAAACATAGCATGGCTATCTTTCTGTTCAAGATGCCCTTGAATAAAGGTCTCAAAATTTAGGTGATGCAAAGACAGTGACTCGTGTAAGGGCTATTATGAACAGTGGCTTCTTAAAAAGATACTGATTTGATGATGAATAGGACTGGAGTGGACCAAAGGTTGGACTTGATAATCTCGGAGGTGTTTTCCAACCCAATTGATTCTATGATTAAAGGATTATAATAATTATTATTGTTCTTATTTTCCCCCAATTTGATTTTAATATTCTTATTAATGAGTTGACAATTTGAGTAAAAGCTGAGAGGGGAAAAAAAAAGGACTATCTAGTACAATGTTGTAAATTCTGTAAAGTAAAATTTTAAATGCTTGTACGTAAATTTCATTAAATTTCCCTCTTCTAGAAATCAAAGCCTGATGTGTTTTGGTTTTTTCCCTACCATAGCTATAACATCCCTAGTTATTTATTTCAGTTTCCACAATGAATGGTGGAAGGAGGGAAAAAGTGAGTCTGAGTCTTTTCTGCTTCTGTTTTGCTTTGTTAATCAAATCCTGATGTTTTATGCTAATGCTAAGTAGTAAATCATTCTGTTTTCCAGTAGAACTTACTTTGCACTGAACTACACCAATATAAATGGTTTACGGCACTGCACTGTGTATAGAAAATGTCTTTCATACATCTACTAGTGTTTAAGAAGTATATTTGAAACAGAAAACATAAGTAGCTTTTTTACTTGATCAGTGAAATTAACTGTTATTCTATATTTGAAAAATTGTTATGAGAATGTAAAGAATTATTTTGAAAAACTGCTACAGATGCCCATCTCAAATTTATTTTCAGCCATTTTTAATTCAGGAAGAATTTTAAAAAAATTAAAAGAGAAGAATCTAATCATATATTGCAGCGTGGTACAATGGTTAGGCTGATAATGGAAGAAACAGCTTTTACCTTTCTATGATTTGAGTCTGGGTTATAGTGTTACTGACCATAACAATTTAGAGCTGTTTAACAGTTTTAAAGGGCAGATTTTTGGTCTTTCTCCAGGTATTGATATGCAGCTGCCTGCATCAGAAGTGCAGCTATCACAGATCTATTTTGGCTGTCTGGAAGTGTCCTGTCTACTTTGTGAGGGAGCACTTCACAAGACCATGTCAAGATGTTTGTGTGGGAAGTTACCGTGTGTGTTAGGCATGAGAGTTTAGTTTCAAAGTTCATTTTTCAAAGTTCATCTGTAGCTAAAGGCAAACAAAGCTGGAGTTTTGGAGGTAGAAAATAAAATCTTTTTAAAAGCACTTGACAAATCACTTTTTAGAAGTTAGACTGCTAGTTGTTTAACAAAAGAAAAGAAACCCTGTGGGATAGCAAACCACCCTGACTGTGGGAAGATTGGTTGGGAAGTCTGCTGCCCCTTGGAAAATCAGCAGAACTTGAAAGCGACGCCAGTAACAGAGTTGGATTGAAAGTCTGCAGTCATTGCTTGTCTGCTGTCCCTTGCATTTGAAAGAATTGTATCCAGACCGGAAAACCTATGTTGCATTACTCTTTGTTCTTCTTCCCCTTGTTTCATGAATAATGGATTAGCTTTAGGCCTCTGCTGTTGACAGATAAACAAACTGTAAATTCCTTAGTTAAGAACTATTTTGCATGTTGCCTGCCCCTGAATTGTAGAACTCCATATTAAGCAAGAAGCTGTTCAATAAAATGTCTTTATTCCTTCCTTCGAATAAAGTCCGTTATTGACCGTCTCAAAACCCCAACACTATTGTCACCTTTCAAAATTGCACTGTTTAATGATAAATCTGCATTTATGTGGTTGTCTTTAGTTCTCTCAGTTTTCATACAGTTCCATTGCTAGTTTAGAAAAAAGTCTCTCCAGCTTGTACCCCTTAGCCACCTTACTGGAATAATCATTGTTACTGCAAAAGAAAACTTGCAATCAAAGTATCTCAGCTGACCTCAGTGTTCATATATTTACTCTGAACAATGATTTCTTGCGTCTCTTGATCTACGCATGAGGAGGTGCAGTAATGGTATGTTTGTTTGACCTTTCTTTCCTTTTGTTTTCAATACAGGAATGGGTTGGACAAGTAGAAATAAGTGCCCTTTCTCTTATGTACAAGTAAGAAAACCTTTAAATATGTTTTATGGAGATCAGTTGTTTTGTTAGTGAATCAGTTCGAATAGCAAAGATAGAATTATGTTATACCATGGTCCTCCAGAAAATTACAGATATGCTTTGAAAATCGAAGCTATCAAGGGATTACAGAAAAATAGAAAAGTGAGCTTTGTAAATGACCTGCACAACCAATTGTGGGTAGAGTCGTGCAGTTTGTATTTGGTTAATTTTTGTATCTTAGTTTTTCTGTTAAAATTGCTTTTCTGGCTATCTCTCACCAAGGCTTTAATGCTCAGCCTATTGCTGAGCTGTGGGCTGTACCTATTTCTTTATTACCTCTGTACAAATGTAGCTTGTTGCTATGAGTGTTACAGGCTGTGCTCCAAAGCTGTCCTCACCCTACCCTGGTATGAGGTTTTGTGTACTGATATAAGAGTATCTCGTGTACAGCTGTAACTTGTTCCTTCTCTGTATAAATTTCCTTTTTTCCATTGTGTCAGTATAGACAGAATAGTAAGAATTGCTCAAGGGTGGCCGTAGTTTGAGCTATGGTTAAGAAAGGTTCTGGTTTTTGTGCATCGACAAACACTCCTCTTGGTGATAAAGTTTTCTGTTTTGTTTTTATTGAATGTAATCCTACACCTTAAATCTTTCTTGACAAAGTAGTGAGAAACGATATGCTGAATATTTATAACTGGTTTCTAGTTACTGTGCAAAGAAGTAGGTAGTGTACAGCATCTTCACCTTCTGCTGTTTGTAAATCCATTAAATTCAGTATTTAAAAGTGTTTACTGTAAATTAATGGCTTTGTCTCTTGATGAGGCAGCTGATAAGAGGAAAGAATCAATCAAATTAGTTAATTCCTTTTGGGTTCTTCGAAGAGTGCCAAGTGTGGGAAATTGCATGAAATTCTTGGCATTTTATGTGGTGAATGGGACAGTTCAGAGCTGCATGTCCCTCCATGGGTGGGGGAGGACTGGGCTGAAAGTCAGGGCAGAGTTTGGCTCAAGAGGCTTAGTGAAAAGTTCTGATGGGTAGATTGAGCCATGGTGTAACTCAATTTAAGTCAAAATTGGCATGCTTAACTACATCAAAAATGGATGGTTGTGATCTGTTGTATTTCTGACTGTGAGAAATACATTCTCATAAGTAGAGGCAGTTTATTTTGAAGTCATGCCACACTGGTGTCCAGGGCCACAGCTGATAAATGAATTGAGAGACAAAGCCTGGTTGATAATCATGAGGTTCTTCTGAATTTCCATTGGAAGCATCCAGGAGGATTTTGTGGCATAGATGCAACTCTGTGTATTTCACTACAGAGGTGAGCACACAGGGATAGTTCCTGCCATGCTGCTTTAAGGAAGACAGGCTTCTATTAAAAGGGCAAGTTGGAGTATCAGTCAAAGTAGGAATGTGGTGGAGGTGGGGGAAAAGAGTTGCTTCCCTTCCTGCATGCTGGTAGACTGAAAGGAAAGAGAAGTAAGAATTTCCTGTTCTGTTCAAGTAGTTAAATTTCAGACTTCTCTGGCATAGGGTAGAAATTCAGTGTGAAATAAGTTTGATTTCACTTCCACTCTTTGAACCTGTCACAAATATAATTTGGTTACCTGGTAAATTTTTCTTTCGTCCCTGAAGCGGGTGGGTCGCAGGGCTATGAAATTCTTTTCCTCTTAGAATTGCCTTTTCTGAGTTGTAAAAAGTCTGGGTTTTTTAATCCAAAAACTGAATGGACTCAATCATTTTGCAAGACTGTTGATGCTTTTGCCTGTATAAGGAAGAAGTTGAAGGCAGTGCAAGGTTGCTAAGCAAAGAATTCAAAAGAAAGATTATGGATAAAAGGGAGAGAGAGAAAATAATTATGAGCATGACAGATTTATTATAGGAGAGAAATCACTGGGTGTTTGCTGTGGTTATGTATCTTCCTTGAATTTGACTTGAATACTCAAATTTTTATTGGTACTACTTTTAACAGGAATTCTTAACAGGTACTTTTTTTTTCTCCCTAGGAAAGATTTCATAATATACCGGGAACCAAATGCTTCTCCTTCACGTGTAACTGAAAATGGCTTTTCTGATAAGGTAAAAAAAAAATTATGGCTATTGTGAAAGGCTGAATTAAGACTAATTTGTAAACAGCAAGTAGTTGCCAGTGAGTTTCATTATTCAACACAATGAAATGTTCTGAGAACTCAATTTTAACAATTTGTTGTACATTTTTAAGGCAGCTGTTCTATTAATACGTGTAGCACATCTTTTAAAATGGGTGGTATATGTTAGGGCATATCTTCCTACTAATCTGAAATTCTGTAAAAATCAATTTTTGGGTAGTAACTCACATAGCTATCACTGTCTTAAATTCTTTCTGACTTTTGTTTAAAATTCTGTTTGGTTTAAGGGACGTCCACATTTGGTTTATTGACATATTGAGATCTGAGGGATAAGAAAGCACATGGGTACCTTCAATTGTATTTAAAAGGTAGTGTTTATGAACAAGCAAGTGAGATGCAAAACCTAAAATATCTGTGTGGTTTTATTAATAGGTATTGCTGTGCTTCTCAAATGGAAACCACTATGATATTGTTTATCCCATAGAGTATGCAGAAAAGGCTGCTCTGTGCCAGTGTAAGTATTATGCTGGTTAGTTAAAAGCCAATTTTTACTAAGTCGTTAAAAGTTACCTCTGTTAGTTTTGGGGAAAAGGCTCTGTATGAAAGTTTATTATAGTCATTCTTAAGAAGCTTAGTTTTCAGTTTGAATTGTCGGTGACTGTCTGATTCTGTGAGATCATGAATTCTTACTGTGTCCTGACTCCTGACAAGGCACATTATATACCAAGAGGGGAAGATTTATCTGCCTCTGATTCTGAGTGGTCTAATGTAAACAGAAAATGTTGGTGCACTGATTAATAATGTGTTGAGTTGTCTTTGGTCAGCAGTCTGGTTCTCATTGTGATTTCACTCTTATGTTAGCAAACTAATTGCTAATGTTAAAACTATAAGTGGATGTGTAACTTGTCACAGGAATTATGGGGTTTGCATGTGCAAAAAATAACTGTCTTTATGGATTATTCTTTACTAGATTGGGACCTTTGGGCATTTCTGCCATCATGTTTGATGTGTCACCGTCACAGTCCCTTCAAGGATTCTGATCCTTTGTGGGAAATCCCTGCCTGTGTGGAGAGTTAAAAGGCTGAGGCAAAACTTGCCTTTGAAGAGACCTTGTTTCTAGTAATTTCATGCATACCCATTTAGCCATAGGAGCTGCAGCTGGGTTTGCTTCAAGGGCCTTCACTGCTTGATTATATGCTTGATGATAAATGCCTGATTGGTTTAACTGAAGGAATTGGAAATGCATCTGTAATGGTGGTATAAAATCTGATTTACCTGGTAATTAATTTTGCTTTCCCACTTTTCCCTTCTCTTCCCCAGCTCTGCTGTATGAGTTGCTTTATGAGAAAGTATTTAATGTGGATGTAAAGAAAATTGTAGCGGAACTTAGTGCTGTTGGTGGGACAGGGGAAAGTAATGGTAGCAGTGAAGTATCTGCTTCGGATTCTGAAGATGACAACTACAGGTAAACGGGATTTAAAAGTTAACATAAAATGCCTGTTAAGATACATGTGAAAGGAGTTTTCTGAATTTCTACTGGGCAGTAGACTCTAACATTTACAAATGACTAAGAAAAGAAGCACAAAGAGGTAGGGTTAGAAGTGTGAAAGAGTGCAATGTGTAATGTTCTCTGTACCAAAGGACAAGCTTTTGGCTCCTCTGGTTTACCTGCAGTCTAGCTTTGAGTCTTTCTACATAATGGAATATAACCACTGCATCACGTCCCTCTTCCTGTTTAAAGTAGCAGAATCCCCTGGGAGAGCTGTCATTGTGCCAATCTGGCATGGAAACCTCTGTGAGAACTACTTGGCTCACTCTTGCAGTTGAGTAGAATTACAGGAATCTAATCCAGTTTGAGTTGCTTCCACATCTGGGGACTGGAATGCCTGCTTGGGAGGAAGTTAGTGGAGAAATACAGATGTAGCTTGCTCCATTCTGTTCTTGATCTTTATGCAGTGATTATGTTTGTGGGTTTGTATTCTTTTTGCTGGGCCTGGGTTCTCTGGCTAGCTTTGAGATTTTGACCTGATTCCATTTGCACGGTGCACGTAGGAATTGGCAGATTTTCTTCTGTTTAATATGATTCTTAACTCTGGATTGTATGAAATGCCGTTGAAGCTGTGGAGATTATGCTGTACTAGTGAATCATGTCCTCTCTTCTGCTGAATGTCATCACAGTTCTTTCTGGCTCTGCTGTGTGGCATGTGGCAGAAAAAAATTCTTTGAGCTGTTGGGAGCTGGTTTCTTCTTCAGGTTGGAAACAACAGAAAGCAAGATGATGGAAATCACAGGAAGAAAACCAAGTTGTGGGAAAGGGATTAGCTTCTTTTGGTGTTTGGGGAAAAAAAATAGTAGGGAACGTTGCCAACTAAAATACAAAGTATTTCTGCCTCAGGAAACAATTATTGTAGTTAAATGTCAAGAGTGTGGAAACCTTTATTCCTTTCTGTTCTTGGAGCTTTCTTGGGCTTCAGATGCAGTAGCCTTTCCCTGTATCTTTGGGATTCCTAAGAAAATACACTGCTAACCTCCAAAGCACCTTTGAAAGTAAGGTTATATACTCACTTGAGACTGTGGAACTCAATGTTCTTGATTTAAACCATATGTCTTAGAACGCAAGAGTAGTGTACATGTGTGACTCTTGATCCAGTTAACACAAATTACAAACACTTTACTGTGTTTATGAAGTCCTAAATTTTTTGCTCATTCTAAAGGTGACTTCAGCTTGTTTCATTAACTAAGTTTCCAGAATACTCTTTTCATTCTATAAATACAAACTTTTCAGTTATGTTGTTATTAATTGTAATAGTTTTGGAAGAAGTTAATGCTGAGAGTTGCCTTACAACTGTTGTAGGGGAAAATTCTTGGACTTTCTCTGTGGAAAGTATTTTTCCAGTGATGTCAGGTGTAGAAAATAAGAGTAAATTCGAGTGTCTGATGCAAATTAACTAACTGAGTGGTTTTGGTTTGATGGTTTTTTTAAACTGTTTTTGTTATGTTTTCCTTGTGTAGTACAAAAATTTTAAGAGGATTTTTTTGGTTTTCTTGCCTTCTTCCTTTGTTTTTGTTTTCAAAGTGACAGAGAAGTCACTGCACATAGGATAAAATTCCTAAAATTTGTGCTTAAAACCAAAAATCTTATTTCTGTATCATATCAAGTTAAAAAGGTAGTTCTTATTGTAGACATCTTTTTCACTTTTAAAAAAAATGTTCTGTGCTATGCTTATTGTGGGGAAAACATGCAGAGAGTGGTAGTTTCAATATTTTTATTCACTTCCTAGATGTGTCTTAACAAATTTCCAGGCCTTATTAGTACTATAATTCATTATAAAAACATGCTTCTTTCCTATTGCAGAATTAAAGCTACAACAGCTAGTGATGTGAATGGAATGAAATCTCTTTCTGGCAGCAAGGTATTTATCTGTTGAGATTTATTTTCTTTCTAATAAATTGTACTCTGCTATATTTTTTAGTATTTATTGTTCATGAGAGTGTTTTGAGTTTCTAGTTTTACTGACATGTAAATCTTAAAAGCTACTTATTTCTTTGAAAAGCAGTGTTTACTTTTGATGTGCTCAGAGGTGGGTGGTGTTCTTTTTAAAGCAGTTTAGTTCTTAGTTTTATTCTGGTTTAAAAGAACACCATTTAATTGTTTTTCCAAAGCTTTTTATGCTTTATATATTTTCAGCTTTTTTATATTTCAGTTTAAACCTTGAGCACCGTGATTGAAAAATGGAAAACTGGACATCTTTATGTTGTTGACCATTCCACACTTTGTTCTGTTTCATACAGCACCTTGAGAGCAATGGGAATTCTACCCTGGTGGTTGTACCTAAAAAGGTTCTTAAATCACTCGATCCATTGATTTATAGAAACATTGAATATGATGTTTGGCTCCAATCCAAATGGGGTAAGTAACTGAATACTTAAATGTGCAGGTTTTGCAGGCTGATGTGTAAAGTGAAGCCCTCTTGAAGAGCAGTGATGCAGGTGCAGTTTGGGTTTAGGCAGTGCCCTTCCTCATGTGGGTCAGTGGGCAGATTTAGGGCCTAAAAAACTAGTCTGTATTTTTACTGCATCAAAAAGGTAACTCTTGGTGTATTTAAACTAACAATATGTTACTGCTTATGCATTTACAGATCAGCAAAAACAAGATTTCTCTATTGCTGCTGGCATGCAATACTCCGTTGGAGATAAATGTAAAGTGAGTAATACTCAATTACAGTTTATAGACATACTACAATTTTGCTTTGCGTGCCCACTTTCCCTCTTTAACTATTTTGATGTAATATATATTTTGAGCATAAGTCCTATGGGAAGCGGCTGAGGGAGCTGGAGTTGTTTAGCCTGGAGAACAGGAGGCTCAGAGGTGACCTCATCACTCTCTAGAACTACCTGAAGGGAAGTTCTAGCCAGGTGGGGGTTGTTCTCTTCTCCCAGGCACTCAGCAATAGGACAAGGGGGCACAGCTCAAGCTCTGCCAGGGGA
>JAWWLZ010000139.1:14475469-14589589 GCA_035041345.1 Poliocrania exsul
GAGAGAGTAATCAGGCATTGGAATGGGCTGCCCAGAGAGGTGGTGGATTCACCATCCCTGGAGGTTTTTCAACTGAGCTTGGACGTGGCCCTGAGTGCCATGATCTGGTAAAGGGACTGCAGTTGGACCAAGGGTTGTACTTGATGATCTCGGAGGTCTTTTCCAACACAATTGATTCTATGATTAAATCTGCTTAGGTTCAGGTGGGAATGCCCAGTACCTCCCCCAGGGTGAGGAGTTCCACAATGGGTGATTTACTCTGTGAGTCATGGGGTATTTTTGTAATGATGTGATATTTTTGGTGATGGCCCATTAGCAGACATGGCCCCTCAGGCTAGGTGTGAAGGTGCTAATGCCTCCCCAGAGGGGAGTTTATCATGCAATGGTGTGAAAACAAGGAAACATTGCCCTGTTTCCCAGGGTTCCCTAACACCCAGCTTGCAGCCTGAGGGGTTAAGTGTGCCCTGGGCAGCTGCTGCACATGATCCAGTGTTAACAGTTCATGAGAAATGATGTAGAGGGTTTAGAATACACAGCTTTGGTCACACCTACACAGTGATAAACTGGTCCCAGCTGCTGAACTAGGACAAGTGGAATTAACTATAGTGATTAAATTTCAGTGAAAAGATATCTCAAAACTTAAACCTTTCAACCACAAAATACTCCACTAAACCACAGGCTCCCAACTTTCCCCCTCAAGAAACAAAACACTCAGTTGATTATTTATTACTTAATATTGCAAGCCTAAATTTGCTTGTAAGATCCTAAGGCTGTGATGTGTAGTATTTACTGAAGGATACAGATACTATTAATAGAAAAAACTCTGATAATAAACATGCTTGCTCTCAAATCTGTGTGGCAAGGCAGTAAATATGTGGGATAAAAACATGGGAAAAATGAAGTAAATAGTGAAATGTAGAGTTGACCAAATTAATACACAACTGGAAAGCCACATACTGTAGCAGAACATTACGATATTTACTTTATATTTAACAGAAGATTTTTGAGAATACAGAATGTCAGTCAAGTGACACTGTGATCATATCTAACAAACTTCTTTTGGTTGGTTTTAAAAAACCTTCTGAAGAATAACTTCAGAAGTAATTGGTGTTCATTGTGTTCTTAATTACACTGAATTTCATTGAAGTGGATTTTAACAAGGGAAAAGCTTTGAGTTTTATTCTGAGAGAAAGTGTTTTCAGTAAAGCTGAAAAGCCGTTATACACTGATTACTTTTAACTTTCTCATGTGGTTTGGAAAAGCATGTTTCATTGAATGGTGCTCCCCAGCAAGCTTTCTGTTTGTTTGTGGGTTGTTTGCTTAATTGTGTATATGTGTGTGTTTGTTTTAATCGTGTTTTTATTTCTTCTTGAAGATCTCCTTTTGATACATGTACTGAATTATGATGTGTATTTCTCAGGTCTTCTGTTGCTGAGAGGAAAAGTTCTACAACTAACCTTGTTGGTGTTTTTTTAAAGAGTTATCTCCTCCCATTGTTATCTTTGGAGCTAATGCACCTTTGTTTTCTTACTCTTTGTCCTTATAGGTGCGCTTAGACCATAATGGGAAATTTTATAATGCTCATATTCAAGAAGTTCGTTCAGATAATGGGCCAGTTGTTGTATTTGTAGAAGAGCTTGGAGCAAAGTAAGTGCTTAATCTCTTTTGGAAAAGACCACCAAGCTGCACAAAGCATTACTTTAGTTCAGAGTTAATTTCAGCCTCTGAAGTGTGTCTGCTTCCTCACTTGAAGTAGCACTGCCACAAGGTGGTGAAGAGAACAGCATACTAAATTGAAAAAGGGAAAAATTGATTACCAGTAAACTTCTTTCTGTAGTGCTAAGTAGTCTGGGTATTACTTGCAGAGTAAAACAGTAACTATGTTAGTGGTATTTCAGTTTTTTGCAGAAGATTCAGTCCTAAAGACCAGCCTAATAGAGTGTTTCTTGTTGTATTTAAGTTTGCACAAATCTAGCATCTAATTATTTTCTTTCTAAAAGGTCCATCAAAGCACTGATAGTTCAGTACCTCTGCCTGATTTCATATAGAGTGCCAAGTTGCTGTTTAGATCAGCATCATCCTTGCCTTGCCTTGGGACAAATTGTGTGCAGTTGTTGTTAGGGGTGAAGATTTGATGGTTTTGGTAATGTGGAGTGGGGGGTTTTTGTTTATTGGATTATTTTTTTGGGTAGTGTAGTGGTCAGTTTGAGACATCCTGAGCTCTGCTGCAAGTTCTCTGACTTCTGGGGGGAAGAAAAGGAAGAAACACCCACAATTGAAACCCTTTTTAAACTGAAATTTAACCTGATTTGAATGTCGTCTTCTCAAAGTATGTCAACAGTTACTTGGGCACCCTACAGTATAATGTGTTTCTATCTTGGCATCTACTGCAATGTTTGTAATAAATTTATCTGAGTATATTGCTTTTCCTAATCGTTATCCTTTTCTGCCTGCCCTGAAGACATTATAATATGCACATCACAAACGGCTGATAATTCTTTACTGGATAGGTTTGCATCAACTTACTGGTTTTATGTAAAAGAAAAAAGAAGGAAAAAACCCCAAAAGATTTGCTCTTCTACACATTACTTGAGTGTAATCATAAAGGTACAGGACTTGGAATGCAATGTGCCCAAAAGTGAAAAAATCTTTCAGTCTTAGGAAACATGGGATTTTAGCTTATGCAAGCCCCAGTCTGGTCTTTAAGATACTTTACCCTCTGTAATTCCTTGTTCTGTAGGCATGCTGTCTCACTGAAGAGCCTTAAACCTCTTCCACAGAGCTCTCCTATGGAGGGCTGGAACACTGTGCCAGGGAAGAAGATAAAAAAGTTTTTCCCAACGTGGGGGCAGAATGCTCAGCCCGGTAGGATTGTACCTGTCATTGTGTGACAGAATCTGCTCTGTCAGATGTTTTATCCCAAAGAGCTTAAAAAAAATGATTAAAAAAGTCTTATCTGTTTTCACACTTACAACAGATGCAGAGTGCAGAGGGCCAAAGGGTCAGAGCAAGTCAATAAAACCCCAGTCAGCACTACCTCCTCGACTTCAGCATACTGTGGGAACCAGGCAGCATCAGTTCTTGTGTTCTGGACCACAACCGCATCAGACCTCAACTGAGCAAAAAGCTCCAGGCAGGAATCCTTCCCAGTCTGTAAGGTAAAACTACAGATAACATATTCCTTAGCTTCCTGAAGCCCAGGTGCTGCTTCAGATGGTTCCAGCGTGCTCTTTTGAAACATGTTGCCATTGGATTCTTAAGAACTGTTCCAAGTCCTTAAGAATGCACACAAGCCTAGGAAAAATAATTCTTTTTTTTTTTTCTTTCATGGCAGCATCCCCCCCCTTGGAAGCAGTGTACAAAACTGCATTTTTTATTGGAAAGTGGATGTTAGTTTTTGGTTTTTCTTTTTGGTTGGGGCTGAACTAATGTTCCATGTAGTGTTTCTTGGGCGTGGCAAAGATATTACCTCAGCTTGTGCTGAGCCTGTCAAAGGGAACTGCTTCAAGGTATGAGTGATCATTTTGAAGGAGAATGAGAAGAGCATTTTGCCTGCATTTGTTGGTAGTGATGTTTTAATACATTGGGCTGCTGTAGCAGGGTTTCCAATCCATCATTGCCACTTTTCTGTACCAAAGTTTCTTCTATACTTGGCTACCAAACCCAAACACTTTACAGTCTATTCTGTCACTCTTCGTATCATTAACTTCTTGTGGAAACAATAGAGCTGAGGGTCTTTGGAGTCTGCCACATGGAACGTTTTAAGGACATTTTTCCTTCACCTGTAACCTAAATATATGAGTCTCCTAAAATGTTTAGTTAAGTAACTCAGAAAGCTGAAAGTGTGATGTTAATTTTGTGTAGTGATGCTTCAGGCATTGAAAATTCAAAATGTGTTTTTACCTTTTGTAGTTGTGTTTACAGCAGCCTTCTTCCCCAGCTTTCTCTTGCATGTTCATCAGTAGCAGATGGGGGATGCTCAGTTCTCAGCTGGCACAGAAATGGGTTAGATCTCTTGATGCAGACATTCAGTTTTTAACTACAATCCTAGTAATTAACATTTGTTATAAAGTCTTTCAAAATTGTATTAAACTGAATTGTGGACAAAATAATTTCTTTCCCCTCGTTAAATTTTATGCATGGAGTAACACGCAGTTGGCAGAAAGGGATCTGGTGTATATGGAATGATGTAAGCAATGCTATATGATTATCTTCTTGTTCCTTTGAAATCATGGGCTTGTATTGTGTTTGCCACTGGTGAGATTCCTTGTCCAAGTGGTGCTGCTTTGTGTTTCCCTGTACAGAAAAGCAGAGCAGGAGCGAGCTGAGGATCTGACCACTGGCAGCAGAGGTTGTAACTACTTTGGGCTGTCCCCAGAAGAGCGCAGGGAGAAGCAGGCCATCGAGGAGTCTCGTTCCCTGTATGAGATCCAGCAGCGGGATGAACAGGCTTTTCCTGCTCTCTGCAATGTATGTTGCTTTTCATTGCAATTAATAGTGTCCTTGCCAAACTCACCCGGGAACCTTTACTTATTGGTTTGCTGGCCTTGAATTACCCTGCTAATCAAAGATTACTGCAAGGTTATGTGCTTTGCACTCACTTTCTACATAGAAATATGGCAATCTACAATGCTTTATATATTAAAGATAAGAAATATGTGTAGTAGTTTCCCCTGGGCATAATCAACATCCACCATACACAGTTTTTTCTAAGCATGTAAATATGGTAGACATGAGCTGCTGAAGCTGCAGGCTTCTTTCTTCATGTTCCTTCTGTGTTTGGGAGGCTTTGCGCTCCCTCACAGTTACTTGAATGTTGTCTTTTTCTTGTGTGGCAGGATCAAAGTTCAAGGTGAAGACAAGACTTGTTCTGCAGTACAGTTCAGTTTAGCTGAGAAATAGCTGAGCAAAATGGCACCAAGCACCACAGTATCAGTGACTAGGAGATTGTTTATGATCTGTTTTACATAAAACCTGTTTTAATTATAAGTGAGTCTTTTTTTCTTTAGCCTGAGGACTTTTTGTTATGAGAACTTGACTGGTCTCCTGAGCCGTGCAAACGCTTTGTCAGCCTTGCTGCTCTTCTGTTGTGGAGCTGAGCAGGCTTCAGTGGACTTGACCAAGTCTGAGGGAAGGATATAGCCTTTAGATTTTTCAGAGATGATTTTATTGATGCAATTCTTAATGAAAGTGGATTGGAGTCTCAGTACATCCAGGGAAGTGAGCAGATCCTGTGGGTAAAGAGCTATTCTCTAGATAGGTTTATCCTAGAAGTGTGGGGCTTTTTTGTTTTAAATGCTAGAGCAAACAGGAACAAAAAAGACATTGGGAAGAAAGAGTAGATGAGAGACTAAATCCTAAGGGCTAGAGGTTGTTCTGTCCCTCTGAGCTACAACAGTTTGCTGTAGCTGCTCACCTGAAGGAGGAGGATGTTCTTTTTAAGTGGATTATTGTCTGAGCAGAACAGTTTTCGTCATGTAAGGTAATGACATGAATGCTTTTAAAGGACACTTGGCAAAATTTAGCAGTGAGTGAAAGTGGATGAAGCTGAGTGATACTCACCAAGACTGCTCCCCCCTGCTGCCTGTCACAGACAAAATGTTGTGTGTTGTGAAGACATAATAGAATCCTGTCAGATGCTGAAGTGTCATTCATGTTTCTGCTTTTGTAAACCCCTTTAGAATCAGTCAATCTGTCAGGCCGCTACACAGACTATGGATACTTTAAACCATAAAAAGTTCTCAACTAATGAAAGAAGAAACAGCAAGTGGACAGCAGAGATGGAAGAGCAGCAGAAGGAAAAAGGTAAAAATAGATTGTTTTAGTTCAAGGTGTTTTTTGTTTGCTTGGTTTTGTTACCAGCCTCAGAATTTATTGAAGATGGGGCACCTGTTTAGGCAGTGAGGGGAAAGTCATCATAAATCACAGTGTCAAACTAAGCTGGGCTCAAGGTAGCAAAGGTGAGCTTTGTGAAGAAAGTACATGTTTTCCTGCTCTGTGAATGTGGCTGAGAGAGCAGGCCCCTTACTGGGGCTTTTGTAGTAAATGGAAAGAGGAATAAGAGAAACTAAAAGACTTACCAGAGCCACCCTAAATTAGATCCTTTTGAAATTCTAGAGATGGGACAGAAAGTGACAGTGGGAGGAGCATTAGGAGTGCTTATTGGAGTCAGTTAAGAGAAAAGCAAGTAAAATTATTCAGTGTGACATGGTTAATGGCACAGAAAGGACAGAAGCTGGTATACAGAAGAGTTGGAAAACCCCCCTGTTTACAGTAGAAAGATCTGTGGCATGCTCAAAATTTTGTTTGGGTTTTTTCCCCTCCCCCCAGTAAGTTACAAGACTCATTAGTTTCTGTTCATAGACTCAAAGCTTTTCCTCTTCTATGAGGAATGGAACATGGCAGTAATAGATGAAAGCTGTAGCTGTCAGGAGGTAGTTAGTAAATCTTTGCTAATTGCAGCAGATCGTGTTTGTTGGGATACTTTTATTTTATGTGGGTTTTAATTTTTTTGTTCTGTCAGCTTTGCCATAACTAAAGACCAAATTTGATCTTGGCTTCTTCCACATTTTTCCCCCCTCTGACTAAATAAAATTCAGACTCCTTTGCCTTCTCATAGAAGCTGCTCCTTCCCTCCATTTTTTTTGTTTCCTTTTCTGTGGCAATAGCAGAGTACACGTGCTGCTTAGTCCCTCTTACAAGACATAATGCTTTATAGAATGGTCTCACAAGGACCAATCTTATTTATTTTTCATTCTCCATATGTCTGAAAACTTGTTTTACTTGAGACGTTGTTCCATCAGCAATGCCAAAAAGAACATACAGGCAGAGAAGGCTCTTTGCAGTGTCATGATGAGTTTGGCTGAAGTGCATGGCATGTCCAGCTTTCTCTGTTTTTTGTGGCAATCAGGATTGCATTGCCCCTTGTGAAATGTGGTTAACAATCCTATGGGAATAAACTGTACTTCCTTCTGAGTATTTAAAGGTTCCTGTTGGTGCTTGGGAAATTGGCAGTAATTCTCATAATATTTTTTTAATTTACAGTGTTGTCTAGTTGTGATGGTGCAAATTCTAAACTTTTAAAAAGTAAATACCTATTTAGTGGTTACTATAAAACTTACAGACATGAGTTTGATTGCCAAGCAGTGGTAACCAGATTTGAACATAAGTCAGAATGGGAAGAACTTGTACAGATCTTAAATGAAAGATTATGTCACAATTATTTTTTAACACTGTTTCCCCCACCAAGGTGTTTGCTGGTGCTTGAGAAATTAAACTTTCTGCAGCAGTCTAGAAACTTTTTAGATCTTTTGAAACACTGAAACCTAACTGCTCTTCTATTCAGTCAAAAGTAGACAGGACTTCGAACTTGTGTTACCTTAACACTTGAATACGAAAATGCAGATCAGAACATTTTCACTTTAAGCGAAGTACAAACTTACATGTGTTTCATAGGAGCAATTTAGGGTGAATGATAATATGTTTAAAGGGACAGTTATGCTTCATTCCTGCTTCCCTCAAGCATCACTGAAGTGGTTAACAAACATCAGTAAAGAACTCCTCTAGAGCTTGGAAAACCCAGGTTGAAATAGCTGCTCTGTTAACTGCCCCAACAACTGTTTGTTTTAGGATGCTTTGATCTTTGATAAAAATAGAAGTTTAAGTTTTCTGAAGTAATATGTGCTGAGGTACAGGTTTGGTTTTGAAAGTTTAATTTTGGAAAGACAAATTTTAACTGGCTTAAGTTGTGATAGCCGTAAGTGGTGTAATGGTTCATTTACTAGGTTATGTCTTGGTGTTGCAGAGTCAAATTCCAGGCAGATCCACTTAAGTCAGAAGCTTGAGCCAAATTCATCTGAGGTAATCTTAAAGAAAAGACCAAATTTTTTTTTAATGTTATTGCTTCTCTGATACATGACTAGCAGAGCAATAGCTGCCTTTAGAGCCATGATTGCTCCTGCTGCTTTATAGCTTTTAAAAAATACTCCTATGTTTGGAGGCTTGTATTTCTGTCAGCTTTCCTCAGCCCCTGTAACCTATAATTGTAGTCTTTCTCTGCAGTCTGAGTTCTCAAATCTGGGCTGTCAAGAGAACTTACAAATCTGGATTTGTAATTGCTTAGTACAGTCTGTACTTACAGTATAATGGGACCACAGAAGATGTGTTTGCTAATAGCTCCTGTGCTAACAGACCATGAGCTCTGAAGTTCAGTGAAGATTTGTGGCCCCTTGTTGGCTTTTAACCTTTGCTGTCCTTTCAATGAGCCAAATGTTACACTAGTGTAATAGTGATTGGGTGCTTAGCCCACTTTGTATGGAGTGTGGTTTACTGTTTTTTGAATAACTCTTTGTAAAGTTAATCTTACTGTTAGACTAGCTGTGTCTGTTGTTTCTAACTTTGCTTTAGAAGAATAGTCAAGATGAAAGTTATCCAAAAGCTTCATCTCCTTTGGAACAAGTAAAAATAGATTCTGCGATTCTTGCCGAGCAAGTAAGAAATGTTTGTTTGATTTCAAAGTTTTCCAGTCAGGAGACTTCAGACAAAGGGGAGCTTCATCACAGCCACGTATGTATTGCAATACTGGCTTTTAATTAAATAGTAATTTCTCTGGTGATTATGCTGAAATTGCGTATTTACTGTTAGGAACCTGTTATGTCCAACATAATGTAGAAGGACAACCCTTGCTAGAAAAGTAAAAGTATATCTATTCTCTTCTGAGAGAGGGGTTATGTCATATCTTTTGTAACGGTAGCTGTGCTTTTTACTTTAAATTCTTTACCTTTGCCTTTTCAGGTTTCTCCAAGGTTATTGGTAATGGTTTGTGAGGGTGACTTTTCTTTTGGGTGGGAGATACTTAAATGTAATGCTCGTGGAGGTGGTTGTAGCACTGATGGCTCTCTGTGGTACAGGCATGTTCTGGGTGGAACTCAGATCTCAGGTCTCTTGATATATTTACATATTAATACTTTGGTGGTGGTGGTAGTCTGGGTAATACTGAGTCATCAGTTTTGGTAAATTCAGACCTACTGAGGGTTGCCAACAATGATGTGATGGAGAATAATTTAATGTGATTTCTTTGTTTTTATAGAACCTGACAGAATGCTTACCAAGCATAACTCCAACACCCTCACCAGTCTTCTCTGAGGTGCATTTACCTCCACCAGTGCCTTCTGTACCAGCCATCGTGCCAGCTTGGCCAAGTGAGCCAACAAGCTATGGACCAGCAGGTTTGAGGAAATATTAACGTACATCAGAAACTAATAACCCTGACAAATACTTCAACTGTCTTACTAAATTGAAGATGCCTTCAGGAGACACAGTCTCATATAATTTCAAATTCCAAAGATAGTCATTCATAGGAATATAGCTTCTCACTGCTGACAGGTAGTGAGAGTTCTATTAGGTCTTGGATTGCCTGCATGTACAGTTTACTTCACACCCAGCTTGAAGGTGGAAGAGGGATGTGTACTCAAGTCTCCATTTTTCCTCTGAGTGGGATAGCATTGAGTTTTGAGGATCTGCTTAAGGCAGAGCACATTGTGAGCATGTTGAAACTTGATACATGTTTGTGCTCTGTGTCCCATGTAATAAGCTCTTGGGTTGACTAAGGACTCAGCTCGGGGCTTGTCTGTCTGGAACTAATGAGATCCAGTTGGACATGAGCTGTAAAGCCAGTATAATGTTTTTTTTGTGCTGTGCATATCTTTTGGTATGTGGAATTAGCTTAGATTTAGTATTGCTCATTAGATCAGGTGCTGTATTTTCTGTCGCACTGCTGTGTTTCTGTACAAGGCCTACCTTTCAGATCAGCATACTTTGTTCACATGATACAGTAATAACCCTGTTACACTTGACTGTGTCTGTGGCAGAAGATGCGTAGCCCAGTTAATCTGAGCTCAGAGTCACAGTTGACTGTAAATGACTAGTCAGACTGAGAACTTCAGGGATTCACATACAACTTGCAGTTCCCCCATTTTTTTCCCCTTCCTATTCTCTTCTGGCATTTGTAATTCTAAAAATAAATATGGAAGCAGTTTAGCTATTTCTGGAAAGCTTAGATTACCTGTTTAATTCTTTCTGATAACTGTTCTCTGCATTTTGAAGATTGCTTTTCTGCTGTCATTTTGGCTTGTGACTTGGTTTATATATATATCTACCTATATGTATATGTTGGGGTTTTTTTCCCCTTTGTAGGTATTCCATCCCAAATACCTGCTTCTTCATTGATGCCAGGACCAACAGCAGGACCTGACTCTATTGTATCACAGGCTCAGGTAACATCTGCTTCAGTTGCTGGAGTTCCTGTGTGGCTACAAGCAGTTAACCAGCCTTTAATGCCTTTGCCTCAGACTCTGAATCCTTACCAGGATCCGCTATACCCTGGATTCCCTCTAAGTGAAAAGGGAGAAAGAGCCGTTGCACCCTCTTACTCCCTGTGCAATACTGGGGAAGACTTACCTAAAGGTGAGAAGGTCTGGATTTTGAACTGTATTTCCTAATAGGTTTTCTTTTCTTAAAATATAAAGACTACTTTTTTGGTCTGTGTCAAGAGATCTAACTGTTGTCACTCCATGGTTTGAGATGTGGGAGGGGATGTTGAATAGATCTGTAGCTCTTCAGTTTGCATTGCCAACTTCATGACTTAAAAGTGATCACACCTGGAAATCTGATACGATCATTTTGTGGTTCTTAGCTTGACCCTAGCTTGAGGTTTTGTGAGTGTAAAGAATTATCTTTGGAGAAGTGCTTCCTGTTACGGTAACAGGCTTGCTCATGTAATTTAAAAGCTTGGAAGCTGTTGAGCATTTCCTGGTTGAGCATTTCCTAGTTTTGGCATACTACAAATGCAAGGTATGCCCATAAAGAACATCTCATGTCTGACTGCATGGTGGTGGTTGCTTACTGAACTGCTTCTTTATAAAATAGAAGTGCAATTCCACAAACTGTTAGAACTGAAATTTAAACTGCAGTTGTGCTCCAAATACTTTACTGTGGCAAAAAACCCCCAGCAACTCAATGCAGACATGGAAACAGAAACTTTATACCAGTGTTCTGCACTGAAATGGAACTTTATGCAGGGACTAATTTTTGTATCAGATGAAATATTTTAGGTCTTCATAAATTTTTTTTTCTTTCTAGATAAGAATATTCTTAGATTTTTCTTCAATCTTGGTGTGAAGGTAACTCTTCAAACTTCCTTATGTTTCTGTGTTTGTTACACCATAAAAATTTGTTGTAAATGCTTGGTAGTACTTTTGAGTGCAGAAGTTTGGTTGCTGTAGGCTGTACATTTCAAGTCCATCTTTAAATTTGAAATACTTTGTCTTCTGTTAACTGGGTTTTCAGCAGTGGTCCACAGTGCAGTTCAAGTCAACAGAAATCAACTTTATCTCAACAACAATAGTGAGAGCTCGTGGCTTCCAGCTGTGTCAGTACAGTCAGCAAATTGTGCTTTACAAAATCACAGATAAATTGTGAGTGTGGAGCTCAGCTCTTTCGGACGCAGGTGCAGAGACTGAGAAAATGCCCTCAAACTCCAACCATGGCAAAGCCACTGTAGCAGAGTTCCCAAGAGCTTTCCCTGGGGACACTCCCTTAAATAACCTGCATGTCTGTCCTTTCTGCTCAGGTTAATGACAACAGTATTTTACTTTTGACCCTTAAACTAATTATGACAGCAGCTGATGTGTATAGGTGCTGCAAATCTGTGGTGTGGCTGAGGAAAAGGCTCATCCAAAACCATTTTCCATTACTTGGCAAGGACTAATTGTTTGCTTAGTTTCTCCCTTCTGCACATAATGTTCCATTTTACCTTCTTATTTCTTCTGTCAGGCTAATGACTTTGGGTAAGGTGCTGAAAGCATTTGGCTTATTCCATATAACTTTTTCCATAGAAACAGTTCTTTGCTGTGGGGCAGGGAAAAGGTTCAGCACAGTTTACACTGTAAATCTGATAACTCTGTGCCTAGTACCAGTCTTTTTGCTCAACAGAAAATCCCTAAGTCATTAATTAGCAAGTGTCACTGCAGTGTATTTAAACAGCATGTGTTTCATAAGCAGACATATGTTTGAGACTCTCCTTACTGGTACTTTGGATTATCTGGAATCTGCTCTGTCGCTTTGGTGCTCCAGCACCATCTGCTGGTCCCAGCACCACGTTTTGGCAGCTGTGCTCTGCTGCTGCAGTCACAGGGTACAATAGACCCAGGAACTTTGTGCCTTTCTCTGCTGCCCTGGTCCCAGAACCTGCCCTGCTGTTACCCACAGCCTTCCAGCTGCAAATTCAGAGGGAATGGACTATTCCTATGGAAAGGAGCTCTGGGTAGGCTTTTTAGGATATATTACTCCAGGGACTGTTTCTACAGTTCATAAGTGTGGAAAGTAGAGAAAAGGGAAGGGGTTGCCACCTGAGGTGGAAACTTCAGTGTAGTGAACGTGGCTCGAGTTCACTGCCTGCTCAGGAGAGGTCGCTGCTGAAAGGGCTGTGTGTCCACTGGGGACTCACACCACCAGCTGGAAGGTGCATTGGATATTCTAATGGAACCTACCCCCTGACTTTATGGGAGGGCTAAGAAAGCTGATCTATGGGTTGTGTGGATATATATGGAATTCTATCTACAAATTGTCCTTAGGGAAATAATCAAACTTTGTGTCTCAGTGTAGTCTTTTTTTCTTTCTAAGTGAAAAGATGTGCATGGTATGACCTCTTGTTGTTTTGATAATTATCCCTTAGAATTTTTAAAGCAGACTGGTACAATGAATTTCCAATTAGTAAGTGTAATTCTGAAAAATTAATTTGAAGTGTTTGTCTTCAAACATAGCTAAAGCTTGACTTAATAGCATTGTATGTTGAACTATAATAGAAATTGTTACTAAGATTTCTTACTGGTCATAACTGTTGCCTATTTCAACTGCATTTGGAAGGAATCAAAAAATAAGAACACCAGAGTCCTAAAAGTTAGAATTGAGGGTAGTTACTGTAAATAATACTAACTTTTATTTCCTAGAATTAGTTTCAAAATGGTAAATGACTGGTGTGATTCTGTGTCTGTCTGAACATTTTAGAAGACCAAATAATTGATTTTCCTAATTTTTTTTTCCCCTGCTGTCTTGCAGGCATACAGTTGTCCCATGTGGGCACCCCATTCTTACTTGTACCCCCTGCACCAGGCCTATTTAGCTGCTTGTAGAATGTACCCAAACGTGTCCCTCCCTGTGTACCCGCACAACCCCTGGTTCCAGGAGGCTCCACCGGCTCAGAACGAAAGTGAAACTGCGCGACCAAACAGGCACTTTGGTGTTCAGAGTGAGGCCAGATCCAATGGTCAGATCCCACAGGTTGACAGCAGATCTTCATCACTGCCTCTGATTATACCTACAGCTCAGGTGTCAGAAAGTCAAGGACAGGTCTGTGTAGAAACGGAGAATCCAGCACAAGCTCTTCATGCAAACTACGAGGAGTCCCTGAGAGGGAAAAGTATGTTCCCACAGCCACCCTTTGGACACAATCACTTTCTAGGAGCTGTTCCAATAGCACCTCCTTTCTTTCCTCACTTTTGGTATGGGTACCCAGTTCAGGGTTTCATTGAAAATTCAGTAGGGAGACCCAGTGTTGTCATGTCACCTGACGACAAAGAGGCAGCAGCCGGCACATCTGCCAACATGTACGTGGGCAAAGAAAGCAGCCCTCCAGTGCCTGAAGTGAACTGTGCAGAGCAGCTCCAGAAGACCAACAGCAGCAGCAGCGCCAACACTGTCCCTTTCCCTGTGGCTGGTGCAGGCAGCCAGTGCAGTGCCCCGAAAGACACTTCAGTGAGGGCACCTCAGCTGGAGCAAACCTGCTCTCTGGCTGCTCCCAAGCAGAAAACATCTGGGCAGCAGCAGCACAGTGCTCTGCAAACACAGGGGATGGAGAGGCAGCCGGCAGCACCCAGCTCTCAGCCACTGCTGGCAGAGCCACCAAAAAGTGAGCTGAAAAACAGCATTCCCAGCCGCAAGGAGAAGACTGGCAAAAGTAGAGATTCCAAGGGTGCTGCTAATCTGCAGACGGAAAGCAGGGCACAGAGAACGAGAGAAGAGAGCTCCGAGGATGAGAATGAAGTTTCTGACATGCTGAGGAGTGGCAGATCCAAACAGTTCTATAACCAGACTTATGGAGGAGGCAGAAGGCCTAGACTTGAGAGAGGTTATTCCAGCAGAGGAGCATACCAGTTCCAAAGAAATGAGGAGGCCTGGAAAGGACCACCCAGCAGAAGCAGAGATGACGGCTACCAGTATCAGCGGAACTTCAGAGGGCAGCCGTATAGGAATGACAGGAGAAGGGCAACACTGGGAGATAATCAGAGGGGGCAGCAAGCATAGAGTGAGTGGATAATTGAAAAATTTAAAATGCAAAATGTAATTTGAAGTAGCAGTTAAAAATCTTAATTTCTCTTTAGTGAAGTTCAAGGATATGTTTAACTTTTGGCAAATAAAGACTAGGAGGACCTAAGTCCAACCATAGGGTTTTGGGGGGGATCTTAGAGTTTGTTTGGCTTAGCAGTTTTTCCTCAATGTCAAATTAGAAAAAAAAATAAGTTTAGTGTTTGATAATTCTTTTCCCCACAAAGGTTTGCATTTGTGATAGAAGATGGGTATGTATGTTTACTAGAGTTACAAATTACAGCATTTGACATGATCTAGATTCTAAAATTGATGATAACATTGCACCAAATATAAATCTATATTTTATCATACAATGCCTTAGTTCTAAACTGAGCTAAAGGAATTCTCAGCCTACTGCACTGTTGTCTCTGATATGCTTCCAACCCAAAGGCCTTTCATCTCAAAAAGAAAAAATATCTGTCAAACTTGAATGTTTCTCTTGTGTGTTACACATATGGCAGCCAGCTAACCCTGTGTCTTAGGTATGTTGTATATAGTTCTTTTCATAATCATAGGGTATATTTTTGAATTTTAAAAAGCATTTATTTGATGAAATCAAAATCAAGACAAGCAGTCAAGAATACCTGTGTATGAACCGATAAGAATGGCTGTTTCCACCATGAATTCTTAATGCTAGTGTGACTAGAATGGTGCCTATGCCAACTGAATAATTACAAAGACAATAAAAATGTAGATGCTATGCATTTCCAAAATAATTCTGCATCTGTTATAATAGCAGAAGTTTTTTTAATGCCACTTTAACACTAATGCACTGACAAATCCTAGATATTTTGTGAGGAGATGCATAAAGTACGTGTTACGTTTTTTAAGTTTGTACGATTGAGCTACTGTTCAGTATTCCTTTGTTGTTGCACTGTTGATGTTTTGCATGTACAGCTCCTTGCTGGAACTACTTTAAAAAGCAAGGTGGAGAGTCTCTGTGTGCTCTGCTCTTCCCTACAATTCAGAAGGAAGTGGCTTCTGCCTTACATTTTTACACTGTGTCAGAGTTCTGATGCTGTTTCTTCTGACTCCGATTACGATCTCCGCAGTGTTCCTGTTGCCTTTGCTGTTTGGATGTTCAGCTGTCCAAACCTGGAGAGTGCAGTGTGCACAGTATTCACTCAGCTCTGTTGCTCTGTAAAATTTAACTGTTGTGTATATTTTTATATCTCTGTATACAGTAGTGTAGGTGATGGCACCCCCCTCATTTGTGTCTGAGATTGTGCACCCTTGGTGAGGAAACCAGAGTGATAGTTGTTACATGATAAAGAGTTTGTTTTCAGATGCATGCTATGTATAAACCCCTAATTAAATAAATATTTGTCTTTTCACTTGCTTTCTAAATTATATTTACATTTTTGAACCTGTTGAATGAACAGGGTTCTTCTGACAGAGCCACTTCTAGACAGCAGCACAACAGGATGTATCAAGCTGCAAACAAAAAGGGGGGATGTAAACTGGATTTCCAGATTTTACCTGTAGAGGTAGGGGTCACGCTGAAGGCTTTTTTAATCTAAACACTTTTCCACTCAGAACTGTATTCAGGACTTCAGAAGAGGCAATCTTCAGTTTTTCAGGTTGAGAACTAAACAAGCACTGAGGGATTTAACAGGTATTGCCATTGTAGCCCTTTGTTTACCACAACTACTTTCAAAAACTTAAAAGGGGGCTGCTTGTTGTGTTTACTGGTAAATTTTAAACTCTTAACTCCAGTTGTAACCCCAGATTTGTCCAGCAGTCACTGAAATAACCATGCTGTACTACAGGAGGCAGTTAATCACAAGCTTTGTGTCAAGAATGAGGGCAGTAACACTTGCTACAGAAAGCTGTTGGAAAATTACAGTGAAGACAGGAACAGCAGTAACTAGTAAGGATGTGCTTTTACAATTTACTTTTGAAAAGTGTCTTCAGTTATTTCAGCTGGGCCCATATCCTGCCTTGCCACTCTAGGACAGCGAAGGAAGATGTCTTTTCTCCTCCTTCACTGCTGATCAAGTCTCTCTTTTTTGCTAAAAGAGTTGTAGATTGATCCTTTACTTTGGGCAAGATGTTTTAGGTTGCAGGATCCTACTAGTTAATCTGTGTAGTAATCAGTGTGTATAGAGCTGAGATACAGCTGCAGATATTTGCTAAACCACATCTTTACCTTACCCTAATTACGACTGAATAAGAGAAAATACAGAACTCCAGTCCAAAGAGACTTAAGTTCTGCAGATGAGTGCAAGTTATAGTTAGCCTTTCGAAGTTTTTGTCTGAACAAGGTGATGTAAGGAAGTCCTCATTCCCTGTACTTCCAGAGTACCTCTGCTGGTTTAGTACAGAACAGAGGTACTGCTGTACTTTAGGAAAAAGTAATTTCTGCATCTTAGCCCTATCAAAACTTCACCTTTCCATGGAAAGATAGCATGGAAGAATGAGTTGGAAAGATTGAAAGGATGTTAGTAACTAAGATTATTTAACTGATTATTTTCCTGTAACTAGGTCTGAGAAGATGCACATAGACAGATGATTAAAAGAAGATGTAGCTATTTTGTATTATATTCTTTCTAGTCCATCTTTTGTGTGCTACAGTATGAGAAAAGGTGTATGTGACAACATCCTATAAATATACACACTTCTGAATTAGCAATTGAACAAACTGTGCTGTGTCACAGAAGAATTGTAAGTTAGGTGGATATTTATTTATAAACCCTCATCCAGAGAGATTCAACCTTTTTAAAAGAGGACTTGCTCCTGTAGTAGCTTGATGTTTCTTGGTAAGCTTCTCTCTTATACAGAAAACAGACTTTTAAAATGAGGAAGTTCAGTCAGTACTTCGTACATGAGCAGGATATATTGAATTGAAAACCTCCCTTCAATTTTGAAAAATCAGGAGACCCACTTGCACAATTTCAAGGTGGTCTATTTTGAAATTATTACACTGAAAATATAGGGCTGTGTCACCAAAATATAGAAAGTGGCAGTTTTACTGGGACTAGGATATATACTGCTACTGGTCTCAGATGGTAAATGCAGCAAGAGATTTTAAGTTCCCAAAGATTAAGTGTTCTAAAACCTGATTTGAGCCATCTCATCCGTAACTGTTTGGACTCCAATATGCATGTCTCTCTGCCAGTTACAAAGATGCTCAGATTCAATATTTAGTCATCCAGGAAGAAGTAGTTTCCACTCTTCTTTTGTTCCACATCCTTGGGAAGAGAAAAAAGACCACTGTTACTTGAAGTAAGTCTTTTGCAGACATGAACATAGCTGAAATAAAAGACCCTTACTAAACTCCTTTCTACTTTATTACTCTTACTAGTTTCATGTGCTGTTTTCCAGCACAGCAAAACTACCACGTCAGTCTTCATTTTGTCCCTTATTTTAAAATCTGGCTTCATATTAAACAGTCATGGCCCCTTTAGTGTAAAGGTGCTTCTGCCTTACCTTGATGGAATTAAGTTTGTTTATTCTTGGTCTGTAATTGTTGGGGTCTCTTCTAAAAGTGATTTCAAGCTGAGATAAAAACTTATTCATTCCAGCCAAAAGAGTCTGTGGACTGTTTAGAAAAAAGAACATTTCAGCTACATTTTCAGAAGGTTTATATTAGAGATTTACAGGCACCTTTAATCTCTATCCTGAGGAAACGCAAATGTGAGCTGGATCTGACATACTGGGACGTGCTACAGTTTTAGTCAAACGCTGCTTCAGATACTACTCTAATCTTTCAGCAGTATTTCACTGTGACATTGCAAGTCTTTACATCCTTTTTATTTTGTATCCATATGTGTGTACTGGCACACTAATTTAAGGGAAAAAAGCCCAAGCTGCACCATAAGCAAAATACAACATACACTGATGCTGAGAAACAGTTACTGGGTTGTGATTTTTAAATCGAAACATGCATTTTTTGAAAGAATATCATCAAAGCCAGAGAAGCAGTGGGTTGTATACACATGTCAGAACAGTGTGTTTTACTTCATCTGGCTTGTGCTAAGTTCTTGGAAATTACACTGTTCTAAAAGTCTGCAAGGCTGCTCATCAAAAGGTCTCTGTAGTCTACATGAAATTATTTACAGGAACAAACCAGATGTATCAAAAGGGACAGTTTGAAAGAGTAAAACTCAGCTAGTGTACCTGGAATGTTGCTATCAAGACTTGCACTTTACAGGATTTGTATACAGGTACCACCCTCAGTACACAGCTTTCTTCTATTACATCTCAAAGTTACTTCCATAAGCATAGTTTACAACTGGTACTTTTTTCATTCCTTACTATTGATGCCACTTACTTGCTCTCCTCTGGTTGTAAATTGGCTGATGTGCAGTTGCTCTAAGTCTAGTTTAAGGCAGGAGCTGGTCTACATCTGGGGGCACAGTCTGAGAACCGAACAAACCCTCAGCTCTGTCTAGGCAGCCTCCAAGTTATGGTCAATCCATCCTTTCCATAACTCAACACAAAACCCACAACCCTCAGGAGGCTCTTGGATGACTTTAAATGCAGCTTAAATTTCCACAGGCAAGGATGTTTCTCTGTATTTTTGATGATGATCCTGCTTACTAATCCAAACAAGTCTCTTACCTGTTTGCCAGTGTGTTCTTGGAAGGAATGCCATCAAAAACAATCACACGATCAGCAAGATACGTAGCCATGATGAAATCATGTTCTACCACAAAAGCTGTTTTTTTAGCATGGAGAATGAAACTGAAACAGAAAAAGAGGAGAGATTCATGTAAACTTACTGGAAATCCCCTGCCAATTTCAGTTACCTTCCCCAGCACATGCACTTTACCGTTTAATGACTCTAGCAGCCATCAGACGTTGTTCAGAGTCCAAATATGCCGACGGCTCATCAATTAGGTACACATCTGCAGGTTTGCCCAGACAAAGGGCTAATGCAACGCGCTGCAACTCGCCACCAGACAGTGTTTGAACCTGTTGGCAGGGGTGGGGAACAAGGCCCTGTTTAATTCAGGTACAGGCCAAGAGTTAAAGACAAGTTAGGATGTAGTTTCAGGCAATTAATACCTCCTGATCAATGATGTTTTCTATCTGGAGAGGTTTCATTACATCAGTTACAAACTGGGGGTGTGTATAGGCATCTCTGATCTTCTCATGCAGTAGCTGACGGACGCTTCCCTATTAAAAGAAAAATGTTGCCATTTCAGTTTTATGCACCATAAGAGAACAAGTAGAAATAGAATTAGTGTTCTTGTTCTGGGCATAAATGAATTCTACCCGTGTACTACAAACATGCTTTTTGTAGCAAACAATAATAAATAAGGCTTGAACGTACTGTAGATTTAGGACTGATTTTCTGTGGTTTGTAGCTGACATTTAGAACTGGGACCTCACCTGTAAAAATACAAAATTTATACTGTAAACAAGAGTGTTTCCAGTATCTCAAAATAGGTTTTAGCTCAGGTATCACACATTACCTCCTTCATCGGGCGTCAGCCTCCCTGCAAGCATTCGGATAAATGTTGTTTTGCCAGTTCCTAAAACGAAATGCAAGTTAGAGATTAATCACTTTTAGTAATTTAGACCTCCAACAATTAAGTCACTGATACAAAAAAACACCCCCCAAAACCTTAATAAAGGATATATATTGAAAATTAAGATTTCTTTGAGAATTCCTATATTCCTATATCCAGCAAGCATCACCTGCTACTTCTTGCTTTTTCAAATGGAAAAGGTATCTTAAAACTACCTACAGTCTAGCCTTGTGGCTAAGCTCACCGGGTCAGTCCTTCAATCAGTTCTCAGAATGGGGTAAGAAACAGTGGCATCCTTAACACTCAGTAACTGCATGTTCTCACTAGTTAAGAGAGTAAACTCGTGGTGCGAGATCTTCACTAGGAAACAAGCTGTTCAACCTGTCATTTTGAAGGCTGGCTCCCAAAGTGAAAAAGGGTTGTTGGAGCACATTTAGGTCTGAAGAAGCAACTTCCAACACAAATCTGCACTTACCATTTTCCCCTAACATCACCATGATTTCAGAATCTGTGAATTCTCCAGCTACTATGGATAATTCAAATTCTCCCATCTTTTTCTTCATTCCTGGGTATTTGTACATACACATCTTTTTAACCTCTTCTTCATTCGCTGTCTCAGCCACTTTAAATACCAGAGATGCATCTCGAAACCTTAGGTTTTCTGTTGGAACATAGCCATCTAGGAAAATGTTTATGCCTATGACAGGAGGAAAAGAGACCATTAACAAAGGTCTACAACAAAGTAATATGAATGAAATGAATTTCAATTTCTGGCTGTGAATTCCTATCAGGTCAGAAAAATGCTGGATTTTTAATGGCATACTAAAAATAAGCAACAAGGCCTCCTCTTTTAAAGTGTGTACATTATGGAAATTGAATGAAGATAAATCTTTCTAAATTACAGAATGGCTGTAAGAAGCTCTTCCTGAAAACCCATTATTAGTGATGTGTGTGGGGTTTAAAGAAACGACTCATACTCACAAAACCAGTTATTACTGAGTCTCAGTGCTACAAGTGTGGACAATTCAGTTGAATACTACATACCTCTCCATTGTACTGTGCAAACTGTCTCCTGCCCTTTCTCTACTACTTATAAGGTCTTTTGTGTAACTCCACAGTTAACAAAACACCTGCAAGTATCAAAATTATGTCCATAGCAAGATATAAATGGCATTTCATAACTACAAATTTTAGGTTGAGTTACAAATTTAAGATCATGTAACAGAAATTCTGCAGAAAATAAAACCGTAGTTTTTTTCATTGCTGAACTCTAGCAAGAAGAAATGTTTACATTAACAGACAAATAGCATTTTGGTATCTTTCTGGGTTTAAAAAGAGGAATAGGGCAAGAATTACCTTCTCTTACACTGAAGGGCATAGTAACAACGCCGTAAGCACTTGGCACACCATACAGGCAGCAGATGAAGTCAGAGAGATAATCTAACACACTTAGATCATGCTCCACAACAATAATGTACCTGAAAATCAGAGCCAGAGAGATGCTTTGTTACTTCAATGCAAAGCATTTTCCATTCTTATTCTAGGCTTGCATAAACAGAAACTATCAATATGACTTTTATTTAATAATGGTTTCTTTGCTTTATACTAAATAAGAAGAGTTCAAATC
Source organism: Poliocrania exsul (assembly GCA_035041345.1). Taxonomy (NCBI): domain Eukaryota; kingdom Metazoa; phylum Chordata; class Aves; order Passeriformes; family Thamnophilidae; genus Poliocrania; species Poliocrania exsul. Next base: position 14,496,998 of record JAWWLZ010000139.1, read on the forward strand.
TCTCACAAGCATTTTTTTTAAACCAACCAGTAAACATTCATTTTGAATGACAACTTGAAAGTTCATCTTCAGTGTAAACTGGCAGCTTCTTTATGTAGAGAAAGTGGAAGGATATTGATTGACTGGATGGAAAAATACTTAGAACATTTTAAGAAAATAAAAATATTTTTGAGGAGATGAAACAGCAATATTCAGGTGAAAAGTAACCACCTATGCTTTCCAATCCTTATCACAACATTCTGGGCTAGGAGAAGAAACTACAGGAAATGTTTCTAAAGTTCAAAGGAATAGAGTATTACTGACTTGGAAAATATGAAACATCTGTTGGGGTACCATACTGAGAAGTCAGCACTTCTAGGGTGATGGACTGAGTATTTCTTCCCTCTGTAAACAGTCATGCATTATTACAGTCTAGCAAAATATTTAAAGCTTGTATTTACCTGTCAGGGTTTATTAGGGATCGGATAGTAATGGCAGCCTTCAAGCGCTGCTTGACATCCAGATAGCTAGAAGGTTCATCAAACATGAAGCTAGTCCCAAAAGAAAGAAACAAGTCTTAGTGAATGCAAGTTTTCTGCATATTTAAACATAATAGACATTTCAACCATTAAGTATGTGGAAATAAAAAAATCATCATTTATACCAATAAAGGGGGGAAAAATGAGAATTACGTACACCTGTCTTGAATCTCTCTATACTGTTACACAAAAGCGTTAAAACAGTTTGAGTTAGGTATTAGTTTGCCAAAAGCTCTGACGAAGTTATCCAAAGTTACAAGAAATGAGCAGTCAGGAATCCCATGCGCTCATTCTGAGTCATCCTAAATTTAACATGAACTGAAAAGTGCAAAAAGACTTCAGAAGACTGGAAGAAGGACATCTTCCAGCAGTGAAAAACCAAACTGAGAAAACCCCCTTGAAAAACCCACACCAACCAAAAAAGCCTCAGCCAAACAAAAAAAGCACAGCCCAAACAAAAAAAATTAAAGAGAAAAAAACCCAAAACCCTGTAACTCTTGTGATATCTTGCTTTCTTGGTCCCAAGGAGTCAGGAAACAGCAGACTAGACAGTAATTTCCTGGTTGCAAGACAAGAGAAGAGGGATGCAAGTTCCCAGAGGTGGGGAAGCATCTGTACCTTTCTTATTCAGACACACTAAGTGAGGTATGCTGTGAAACAGGATACATTTGTGTGGGATTAGAGAGAAGCCAAGAAGTTGTAATGCTGATATTTAACACTGGTCTCTGAAATCAGCTATTTCTAGTCACATGAATTAAAGTATACAAACCCCAGAGAATATATTTCTGGAGTAAATGTGGATCTCAGCTGATGAGTTGGCAAAACCATTTAAAAAACCCCACTTTAAAATATTAATAATTAATTATTTCTAAAGAGGAATGTAAATTCGAGGACCATGTTCTGAGACAATTATTAGAAGCAATGTGTAACAGAAGTAAATTAAACATACATATCAGCCTTCTGAATGCAAACAACTGCACAAGCAAATCTCTGAAGTTCTCCTCCTGAAAGGTCCTCAACATTTCTTTCTTTCAGATGGGTTAAGTCTGCAAATAAGTGATTTAGATGTTATAACCAACACAACAATCCATATATTTATTTCCTATAGAAACGTGTATAAATACAACAGACATCCTAAATAGAGGAAAAAACCAAAGGTAGAATAAGTGTACAGTTCATATAGTGCCAGTATCATAATGCTCATAGTAAGTCCCAGCAAGTAATGGCTTCTCTGCACTATTAGCTGTTTGGCTGCATCTGATCATGCAGAAGGATTACATTTCTATTTCTTTTTCAACTATATATTTGGTAAAGATTTCTGGCCCTAAAAAGAAACTATACCAGTTTTAAACACGTTTTTTCGTCAGACCTGGCTGAAGAGTTTGGATTTTTAGAAAAATCAAGTCCCTCAAACCTTACAGCAAATGGGTGAAGCCAGTATTTTCTACTCATTTTAACAGCAAATTTCAAGAATATATTGTTTCACTAATACTGCAAGTGTGACTCAAAGCCCATACTCTTGGTGGCTCAATGCAGCCCCACCTTTAACACCCAGATCTACCACAGAGAATCCCCTTGTTCATTTAGCAACACCTAAACTGAGTAACAACTAAATTCAAAACACCTACAAAAATTACCAGGGCAGGACTATGCAGATACTTAATTTATTAATTGTGTTAATCTCAGAAGTGAGTGTTACTCCCATTAAAATCAGATGGGCTCCAGGGGGAGGGAGGGAGATAACATTCTCTATGTGCAGTGGTTCTCCCCAAAGGAGATGCTGAGATTTTGCCACAGTTGAAAACCAGCAAGGGCAGCAGATGGTAAGTGGCATTATTTCCAGCTTTAAAAATAAGCACTTTCTACCATGAAACAGAAACTACATTAGATTCTATTAACTACCATGTATCAATTAGTTTGCCTTTGCCACTAGAAGGTATTATTTGTGTTGGTTCAGATATGCTTACAGCATGCCCTACGCTTTAAAAGCACCTTTACTTTTTGCTCTTTATTAACTGGTATAATTTACACCTTCTATCACATTATAGTAATTTCAACCTGCCAATAAATAAGAATTTCTCAAAGGCTTTGGAATTTGACTTTACAAAATTTCTTACCAAGCTGCTGACATACAACAGTTTGTGTCTTAGTTTCATCCTTCCTATCCAGAATGGATCCCACTGTTCCCTGCATAATAAAAAAGGATTTTAAACCCCTCAGAATACTGGATTTTTATACTGAATTATGCTACTAAGTAAAACATTTAAACACAAGAGAAGTATTACTGAAGGGTCTCCCAGCCTTCTATTAACTCATGACTTTTCTCACCTTTGCAGCTTTAGGGATCTGGTCCACATACTGAGGTTTAATGATAGCTTTCAGGTCATCTTCCAGGATCTTGGTAAAATAATTTTGTAATTCAGATCCTCGGAAGTAAGTCAGAATTTCTTGCCAGTCAGGTGGATCCTGTGACAAAATTAAAGCCTGTGTTTTCTTATACAATTAAACCCACATAATTTTAAAAATCTAATTTTAAAATTCCAATTAATATAGCAAATAGAATATGCTTGTAAGATATAAACCCCAAAAAACCAAACCCCAAACCTGGATAAAAGCTAGTTACCAAGCTGTTAAGTTGCTTCTGCAAAGTTTCCATTCAGAAAAAAAATAAAACTGCAAAAATGAAGTTCAGATATTCTTTCCAGGTGTCAGCAGCCCTTTCACAAAAAAGCATTTTAATTTGCACAGCTAAGAAGCCACTGAACTGAAACTACTTCACAGGGCAATGATAGCAGGGATTAGAGAAACTACACCAGCTATCTTGATACAGCTAATCCAAAGAAAAAAGACTGCAATAAAATTTGGTAGTTTTCCCTGGAGTTAAGTTAATAAGGAAAGTGCCAATGTCCTTGCAAATTCTGTTGTGCTCACAGACACAAAAATTTAGTCAAAATACATAAACACAGCTATATCTAGAATGCCAGCTTAATTTTACTACTGATACATACATCATATTTTCCAAGATTTGGCTTCTGTTTTCCTGCTAAAATTTTCAAAGCAGTTGATTTTCCAATACCATTGGTTCCAACCAATCCCAGTACTTCACCTGGACGAGGGATAGGCAACCTGTTCCCAACACAGAGAACTCTGGGTTATATTAATGCCATCAGACACCACCACTTGGTGGTCAAGCACGTTTTCAGACTTTCTGATTATTTCAGCCTACTTTGTTAACTTGCCAATCTAAAAATAAAATTAAATCAATATTCTTCAAAAATAGAAGATCATAAGAAATATTTAAGGGCAAGCTGATTGTTAAACAGGGGCTCTGTCAAATGAACACTAACATCTATTTCATTATAATACTTTTAATAAGAAAACCATAAAATTAACATTCCAAATGAAAGCTGCTGAGGTAAGAACTAAGAACACTTTGATGTGCAGTCTGTTTAGACTATAAAAAACTTGATTTTTTTGTGTCTTTTACATTGCTTTGAAAAACAATACCTGTGAAGTTTGAAGGCATTGGCACAGTATCTATGTGTTGTTTCTTTCTCCAGGTTGCTAGGTAAGTTAACAATTGACAAGGCTCCAAAAGGACATTTCTGTAATTGAAATAAATTATAGATTACTAGTGCACAAAATATTCATTAACAACAGACTGTGTTCTCTACTGCACCTAGCTGTGCACTTAGATTTTTAAATGAACTTCTATCCAATTTCATTTACATGGTCAACTTGCCAATAAATTCTATACCACATTTTTAAAATTAAGTAGTCACCAATTTAGAGTGTCAGTCTCCAGTACAAGTAAGGTACACTGTAATTATTCTCCATCTCTTTCACAAAACCATCTTTCTGCTTCTTGGTGTCTACAGACACAAACAAACAAATCCAAACCAAAATGTTACAATCCACACCCTGCAACCCAACCAGTTCAGTAAACTGACACAGTTCTTCACTTCTTATGAACAGTAACAGTTAACTAGGTCTGCTTTTTCAAATTACAGCATGGATGAGTAAATATAATGGCAAAATAAGGGAAATGTAGCACTTTAAATAAAGCAGCCTGACTTTTACCTTGATGCAAATACCACAACCAATACAAAGTGTCTCTGAGATCCATGCTATTTTGCTCTGTGATACAACTTCTATGCAAAGTTTTCCTGGTGAAAAAGAATTAAGATAAGGTCATTAAAGTTTCTGGTGAATCAGAATTCTTGCCAGTGCTATTAAATTTCACAGAGGAATATGTAACTGATGAACATTTACTACTGAAGCTTCAGATCATTCAAAGGCTTGAAAAGTGCCATTATTGGGAATTGCTCATGCTTTCAGTGATACTTCTAGAGGTTCTATGAAAGAAAAGCTTGAATGATACACAACAAACCAGCCATTATTAAAAAACTCATTTATTCTATTAAAACTTGATTTGAAACTTCTCCAAATGCTTAAATACTTTGTTAAACTGTATCTCTTACCCATTCGAACCACAGGACAACTCTTCTTGCACTCCTGGCGACATTTCTTTGGCTTACACTTGTCATGGTTGACGATAGCAATTCTCGTCAATTTGTCTGCCATAATGCACAGTTTGGGGTTAAACACAAACACCAATTATGAGCAGAAGTATAGGAGTCTTCCAGACCTTAAAGAAAAAAAAAAAGAAAAAAACCCAGAGGAGACCATGTTACTGACAGCACAGAGAACATATGTATCTGAAGTTACTACTGGCAGAGTTCAGAGAAGAAAAGGCAAAATAATTTTTTTTCTCTTTTAAGCAATATGGCAAACAGTGCAAAGTCTCAAACACAAGTAGTAAGGGTACTGATGTGTAAATAACTTCGACAAATCTTTAACATCACCTTTCCATCCCATTATTATTTCTCCAGTGCAAAAACAAAATCTGATTATATCTGAAAATGGATTTGTTTACAAGAAAAGCATGTCATAGTAAGAACAGAAGAATCTATATTGCTGCAAAATTCAGTTTCACAATCTGCTTTGTATAAAACACACTTGTACACACTACACTATATGTTAAAGTCAAATTGTGACTACAACTATTACTCCAATAACATGATTATAATATTAATTTACAAACTGTATCTCAATATTCTGTACTAAAGGATTAAAATACTCTAAAATTTAAACCTGTTTTCAAAGGGAAAATTTGTAGTTGCATATGAAAAAGTAAAGCAGGCAATGTGAGCAAACATATATGATGATGTTTGATTCTTTTACCTTGAGGTTCACTGGTATTTGAATAACTACACTTACAATATGCATTTCCTAATACAGCATCAATGCCTACAATGTATTTCAATTAAAATAAGCAAGATTCTTTACAAAAAGGGTAGAAAGGCTTCACAATAGATCTGGACAATGGCATGACCTTCACTAAGGCCAAGGGCTGCGTCCTGCCCTTGGGTCACATACAAGTCCAGGCAGCACCACAGGCTGGGGCAGAGTGGCTGTCAAGTGGCCCAGCAGAAAAGGCCCTGGGGGTGCTGGTTGGCAGCAGCTGAACATGAGCCAGAGTGTGCCCAGGTGGGCAAGGCCAGTGACATCCTAGCATGTAGCAAAAGTGCTGTGGCCAGCAGGACCAGGGAAGTGACTGTCCCTCTGTGCTCAGCACTGGTGAGGCCCCGTCTTGAGTACCTTGTTCAGTTCCAGGCCCCTCAGTTCAAGAAAGACATTAAGCAGCGTGTCCAGAGAAGGGCAGCAGAGCTGGGGAAGGGTCTGATTGAGGACTGGCTGAGGGAGCTGGGGCTGTTTAGCCTGGACAAAAGGAGGCTTGCGGGTCCCTTATTGCTCTCTACAACTACCTGAGAGGAGGCTGTAGCAAGGCAGGGCTTGGCCTCTTCTCTCAGGTAACAAACAGCAGGACCAGAGGAAATGGCCTCAGGTTGGACCAGGAGAGGTTTAGATTGAGTGTCAGGAAAAATTCCTTCAAGAAAAGGGTTATCAAGCATTGGAATGGGCCACCCACAGAAGTGATGGAATCACCATCCCTGGAGGTATTTAAAAGACACACAGATGTGGTGGCACACGAGGATATGGGTTAGGGGGCAGTGCTAGGTTAATAGCGGGACTTCATGATCTTAGAGGTCTTTTCCAACTTGTAACCTTTTCCAATTCTGTAATTCCATGGAGTACCAGATAATTAAATATTCCTGAAATCACTAATAAATGCATGCAGAGAAGTGAAATTACAACTCGTATTGCTCTCTCTTAACAGCCTCTTTCCTTGCTTAGCTGTTTGTAATGAACACTGACAAGCACTGGATTGTACTGGGACTGTTGTGTACTTTGTGCCCAACAGCTGCAGCAAAGGGTGGGAAGGACAGAGAATTCTATGTCTTGATAGATAAAAAAGGTGGGATGTTTTTTAAAGTAGATTTATATTTCCTTTAATGTATCTACTCACAATACTGAGAATAACAAGAATAATTTTATCTTCCTATGAGCAACACACACTGCAGGCAACTCCCTCCACTCACTCCTGCTCTAGAACAAAGACAATTTAATTACAAGGATCTTGGAAGATTACAAGATATTACAGATGACAAACACATTTTTTAGGTCAAAAGAGAGGCCACAAATAAAGTACAAACACTTCTGTTTCACCACCACTAAAAAAAGGGATGCCAGCCCTACAGATAATGCCAATTCCAAATCATCTCACTGCAGTATGTATCAGTAGTTCATGGACGTAACTCGGAAGGAGTCTTGAAATACTTCGCGTTTCCACACAGTCCAAAGGTGCAGTTTTGTCCCAGAAAGGGATTCCAACATTTATTACAGAAAGTATTTTCTGTTGGATGTCCAGTTCATCTTTGCTCCACCGAACTAAAGCATCTGGCAGTGGTTTACAGACTATATTTACTACATACAGCTGTTATATGAAGAAAGGTTGTGACTTTCAAATCCTGAAGGAAGCAAGAATAAAATAGGTGTATGGCACATTTATCATGGTAAACTCCACCCTTCCCCAAACTTCAGTTGTGGAACTACAGATGCCACTGAAATATGAAAGAAAGGAAGACTGACATCTATCAGGGAGCAAAGGTCAGAAAAGCAGATGTTACTGTATCTTTAAATCCACTACTACCATAGTTATGGATATTTTAAGTGGTTCCTTTTAGAAGTGGTTGTCTTATTCCTCTTTTCAATTTCCAAATTATTTTTACACTAATGTCAAAAGATACTTTTCATCAGATATAAATGAACGTAACTATTAGTCATGCTGCCAACCTTATTGTGGCAGTTTCTGCTTTCAGTATTTCAATTTTTTTCTTTAATACTTTGAATTTACCAAGCCAGAAAGTCCTATTAACACAGCCATTATTTAAAATAAAGGACTGAATATTAATAAAAATCAAAAAGTGATTCAACAGTTCTGCATCATCAGACCAGATTGACAAAGTGGGGCTGAACATTGAAATTACATCCCTAGACCAGGCCAACAATCATGGAATAATGGGTTTGCTGTTCTCACTTTGACAGATAAAACAAGAAACGGAAGGCCTTAAAGAATACAGATGTTTGAGTTGGGGCCATTTTCTCGGGGACAGATACTGGATTGTGCCCTCACCTCACCACCACATTCTTTGGGAAGAGATCCCAGTGCTTTTCACTGAAATCCTGTAGTTCACAGTGCATGGAGTATTTGGGGGTGAATCACTCACTCTCTGGTTTCCCAAAGGAAGTGCCTGATCTGAGTCAGCCCTTTCTCCAATCAGGCCTGGGCACACAGACCCCACTGCATCTACCAGGCAGGGCTGCCCTGCTCATTACCTGAACTCTAACCAGCACAAGACTAGTTCTGTGAGTTATAAGAGCAACCTCCAGCAGACAAACCTGTCCCCGGCCCCCCGGCCTCTGCTCGAGGCTCCTGCCTGAGCAGCGCTGATAGCAGCCCAGACAACCCTCCCCTCAGTCACCCACCGCTCCAGATGTTTAAAGCTCCAAAGCAGAACATGGGACGGGTGGTGCTCTAAACACTAAGGAACTATGGTGTGAAACAATCAGTTCTTGCCACCTTCCTCAGGAAGCTTTCCCTCCCAGTCCTGGCAGGATAATCCCACTGAAGTTCACACTCATTAATGAATCAATCTGTGGTTGGTAAGTAACAGAACAGCTTAAGTTTGGGTTTTTCAAAAAATTCTAACTTACTTACATGGGAAAATGCCCATCTGTGGTGAATAGTTTTGAAGGGGCCACAGAAGTAAATATATGCACCAAGCATTTATTGAAGTACTTGGCTGAAGGCATCAGACTAATGAACCAGCATAGACACACACTCCTGCCTCCCTGCTCCCACCTACGCGACATGTCAGTTTATCCAAAATTCTCCAGTGCTCTTAAACCATTTACAGAAAAAAAAGTATTTGTGACTTTTGTCACTCCTGTAGTATTTCTAGGACTGTCCTGATGTCTACAATGACAATTGTCCACAACAGAAAAATGATAATTTCTACTTAGAAGCAAAATAAACCAAGGGTCCAAACCCAAGTTATATATTTATGTGCAGTCAAGGGGTGGTATTTAAGTTCACAGATCGCACAGGACGGGCTGATTCTGAGGCGCAGGCACCAAAACTCCCCAGACACTACACAGGTCAGCAGTGCTGCGGCACACCAGGAACTCTTCAGTGTAGTCAGCACTTACAGGGCAGGAGAAACTGGTACTCGGAACCATTTTAAGTTCATGACTGCATTTCTCTTTTTCAAATGAAGAAGCACAGAATAAAAACCAGCATGAAAATATTAATCTGTTACTAATTGCAAGAGTAAAGCACTGGTTTGAATTAGGGAATGATGATGAAGTGACAGCAGAAAATCATCCCAGAATGATGGACTGTCAACAGAGAGAATGAATAAAAACTTCTGGCAAAAGAAAATGTTCTAAAAACCTTGACAGTATAATTTATTAAAGCTAAAAACTGCCCATTAAGTAATTTCATATAAAAAGTGAAACATGTCTAAAAATAAGACATAAAACATGTCATCACAAGCATTCTAAGTCAGCATTCTTGGGCTGACACAGCTGCTGCACGCTCTGACACACCAGATTAAAAAAAAAAAGTAGCACGTATGCAGACCTCGCTATCTGCCACAAAAGGCAACAGAAACGTACCATCTGCAGAACAAGTGTAATGTACTTGCATTAATAATATTTATTTCTTTCACAGGCATTGGAGTTAAGTTAGAATTTACTAAGTCAAGGCAATTCTGACCAAGAAAGATTTGTAATTCCATTGAACTATTCAAACCTAAACAAAGAATCATTAAAAATATTAAACAAAAACTGAAACAGAAGCAAAGACTTATTCAATAAATAGATTTGAAGGCAAGGTCTGTGTTCGAATTATGTCATACTCAGGTTACTCTGCAAAAAAACCAGTAACATTTTATAAAATTACATTGCATCAGACCTCAAAGATAAATGCTGCGGAAAAGAGCGAGGATGAGCAGCATTTCCAGCTTCCTTCCTCAACAATTACGTCTCAATTCCATTGCTAATGGACTACATACAGTCACTCCATAACAAGAATAAGAAAGTTAAGAACTAGAATGCCCAAGGAATATTTAAATGAAAGACAAACCAGATTTTCAAACTGTATATAAGAGATCATATCTCACTGGTGTCAAAGCAAAGCAATAGTAAATGCTAGAAGAACACACAAAATGTACCAAGAATTAAGAACTAGTCTATGCTTAAGGTTTTGATGTTTCTTTTAGAAACTGAGATAATGTAAAAAAAGAAGTTTAGACATGCCCCAAGTTTACCTACTGTATTAAATCATTATGTTACTCATAAGACACGACCTGAACATGAAAATACATTGTTAACATGAAAGCATATGGTCAAATATCCTGACCCTGCACAATGAGTGGGTGTGTTCAGCTGGTGCTGAACAGTATTAATTATCACTCTTTAACATTCCCTTTTAACATGAAGTGAAATGTATGAGAATGAACCCATAAATTAGAAGTCTGTCACAAGGAGTATCTCACTACCACTTGCTTAGGACTGGAGTTTAGGAAACCACAGCAGGGAAACTTAAACTAGGACCTGAAAGCTGTCACAGGAACTTGCAGGTGAAATAGCCAAGTGCATTACAAAGACGAAACACCACCACGGACCTTGAGAAAAGCCCTGCCAAGCTTTTCTTTAGTTTTCACACACACCTTGTAAAAACCAGCCTTACCCTTTCCACCTTATGGCACCTGCAGGAGGCCTCGATCTCCTCCTCACCGTCCGACAGGCGCGCACGTGGGTATCGGCCTCTCCCAAAATCAGGAAAACCACCACTTTCCATCCCCCACCCCCGCCAGAAGAGGAAGTCCCCCGCTTTCCCAGGCGAAAAATGCCGGCGTTGTTCCCTTTCCCGTGGCCAGGCGAGGAGCCCGCGCAGCATCCACAGGGAAGCCATTCCCGCGGCCGCGAGCAGCGGTAGGGCCGGCGCTCTCTGACCCCCGCTGGCACAAACCCCGAGGCACCGGGGTATGACGTGCCGCGTGTGCGAGCAGAGCCGGCCGGGTCGTGCCCACGCCGCCAGCGAGGCGCAATTCCCGGGAGCCTCCGGTCCGCAGGCCCGGGCGGGGCGCGGCCGAGCCGACCCCTCTCCCGCGGTGGATGGGGCGAGGCCGCCGCCCAGGCCGAGTCCGGCTGCGGACAGGCCGGCATCACGACAAGGTGGAGGGGGCCCGCTTCCCTTACCGTGCGGGAAGGTGGGAATTCCCTCCCGGAGTTACTCACCGGGAGCTGCGCGGGGGGAGCTGAGGCGGCGGCGGGGGTGGGAGGCGCGCGGCGCCCTCCCGCCACGCCTGGGGGCGGGTGTGGGGGGTTGGGGGGAGCAGCGTCCGGTGATCCCGCGCGCGCAACGTGCTCGCGCCGCCGCCACACGGCCAAGATGGCCGTCGGGCCTGAGGGGCGGGGCGTGGGCGGGCATCGAGGAGGGGAGGGAGGGAATGGGAAGGACTGGCGGCATCTTCACGGAGAGGAGGGGAGGGCGGGAGGCTTTTCCATGGAGAGGAGGGGAGGACGGGCGGCATCTCCACGGAGAAGAGGGGAGGACAGGACGAGCGGCATTTCCATGGACAGGAGGGGAGAGAAGGACGGGCAGCATTTCCATGGACAGGAGGGGAGGGGAGGGGAGGGGAAGGGAGGACGGGCAGCATCTCCATGGACAGGAGGGGAGGGGAGGAGGCACAGAAGGGCAGCTCGGCTCGGCTCGGCCCGGCCCATGGAGGCCGAGCCGTGTGGAGGGAACGGCGCCTCCCGGGGCGGGGCGGGGCGCGGTGCCGGCGCCTCAGCCGCTCCCGCCCTGCGAGGGGCGACCCGGGCCCGATGGGAGGGGCCCCCCGGTCAGCGCGGCTCTTCCAGGCCGGTTCCAGCGCAGGAAGGTCTCGCTGGTCTGTTGTACATGTGCTGGGCAAATGATCTCAGGCAGCAGCAGCACTGACAGCGGGTGTTTGCTCTGCCAGGGAAAGGCGCTGCCTTCGCTTCCACGGCGGCGGGTTCGGCACTGGGAGCCGAGCTCCAGGACCGGACACGCCCGGGGATTGCTACAACACGGAAGGTATCAGGACAGCACGGCCTCGCTGGCCCTTCCCTGCGCCGGGCAGCCCGTCATGGGCACCGGGCACACCGGGGCCGCGCCCCGTGCCCCCCACGGGGAGCACTTCGAAGCACTGGCAGAGAGCCCAGGACCCAAATTCGGATTCCCAGTGCGATCCTGAGGGCGGGCAGGGGTCGCTCCCACACGGAGAGCGGAGCAGGGCTGCTCCTGCCCCCGGCGGGACCGTGAGGGGTGGCCCTGGCGCCGCGCGAGGAGGGCGGCGCGGCGCGTGCGCACTGCGGCCCTCACCGCCCCCCTCCGCTCCACTCCGCCCGGCGCTGCCTCCGCGGGTCCCGGATCCCTGCGGGAGCAGGTGGGAGCGGTGGGAGCTGCGGCTCCGGCTCCGGCGGGGCCAGGAGAGGAACAGCCAGCCGAGACCGGAGCTCGCCTGGCTGAGACGGTGCGCTCGCCCGGGGTCAGGGCTGCCTGGCTGGGTCCCTCCTGCGGGTGCCTCGGAGGCGGGAGAGCGGAGCGCGGGTGGGGATGGAGCTCGGGCCGGGGGATGGGAGGGAGCTCGGGCCGGGGAATGGAGCGCGGGCCGATGTGTTCGTGGGTAGGTGTTGCTGCTGCTTTATCATCGATATGTAAGCGTTTTGTAGGCCTGGGGAGCACGGCCACAATACAGTATTGGAAAACTCGTTAATAAATCAGGGAGTCGTGGTGGGAGGGCGTGCAGGGAACCTGAGCGAAAGCTGCCTTTGGTTTGTCAAAGCCACTCGGTCCGCTGGGTGCTGAGGTTTTTAAACATGGCTTCGCGTAATGTTAGCACTTTACACTGCTTGTAAAGAAGTGCTCGACTGCTTTAATGAACAGCTTGCTTCCTTACCAGATAAGTTTGGAAGTTTTGGCATTCACAAAAATATATTAAAAAAACTCGACAACGTTTATTTAGGCTGATTAGGGATACACATATAAAATTGATGATGTAATTATCTTGTTCAGTTGCTCTGATTACCCTTATTTTTAGTGAAATATGTTTGTGACACTGAAGGACTTTACTTGTTTTCACTGATAGCCTTAAAGTGATGCAGTGAAGGCAGAGTAAAAGTAATGAGAATTGTATTGAGAGAGTAATCTGAGAGGTCAAATGTACAGGTGAGTGGTTGTTGAAATAGGGTGCTACTGAACACTTATTGTCACTATTAAATAATGAAACATCACTAATTTGAAGGTTTAATGTTACTGTTTAATCTTCCATCTGAGTAAAAAGTAGTAAGCATAGTGAGAATCTGATTTTTGGATATACCTTGAGATCTTTAGAGGCCTTAAACCAGCAAGGGTCCAGCCAAAGAAAAAGAGAGCAGGGAAGAGAGTTTGTGAGGTAAAATGAGTAGTGCAGTTAAGAAAACCAGGGAATCTGAGGTATGGAATTTTCTTCTATTAAGAAGAACAGGAAAAACAATCTTATGGATGTTGCAAAAATGCTGGAGTGCAGCCTTTGTTCAATCTGTATCTGTAGTCAGGTATTTGCTAAAACTGAATATAAAATTATGTGATGGGAACTCAATCAGAGTAATTTTTTTTTTAAATAGCAAAGGAAGCTGAACCTCAATCCCCTGAAAGATTCTGAGGAGGTGGTTTGGGAAGGGAATTTGTCAGTAAGTAGAAGACAATTGAAACTAGTGTATGAACAGGAATATTTTAGTGTGGTTTAAGAGTGGTTTGGATCAAACTTATTTTTTAAAGTAGCCAATGTGTTTAATGAGAAAGGAATATATGGGGTTTGTCTTGAATTCTACAGGTTTTCTGCCAGTGTTCAAGCTACTGAAATGTGATAAAATTTTTTTTCAAGTTCTTGTACAGCTTGTTGAAAAATCGCTTTTGTAGCTGACTTGTAAAACCTCACTTTTAAACGGGCGTCACAAAGAGTGCTCCTGGTGAGTTCAGCTTTGAGTATTTTCATTATATTCTGTGCTTGTGAACACAAGATAAATATACTGCCAAGGTGGAAGAACTGCAGCACTGTGCAGCTCAGAGTTGGAATTCAAAATGATCTTGAGAAAATGGATAACACGTTGGAAATCGGTGTAACTGAGCTCATTGAACAAGAACTGAGGGAGCAAGAGAAAAAGGGAGGAAAAAATCAAAGGCCTGATTAGTGAACAGCAAATAAAATCACAAAGAAGCACTTGAGTACAGTAGTGCATAGTAAATTAAATACAAGTTGATAGCGTGATGTTCTTTCAACTAGACAGGTATTATTTTGCCATGTTAACAAGTGTTGTTAAAGACAAGGAAAGTGATTGCTCTGTTGAATAAGGGCCTTAGCTAAAATGGTATGGGTTTTTTTAATACCATGGTATGTCCATACCTAGACTCTGCAAGAATATTAGATTCATAAAACTTGGTTTGTGAGGGAAGCTTGAAAGACATCACACTAGAAAAGGAGAAACTAAGAGCAGATTTGATGAGTGCCCTCACATCTATAAAGGGGTTGCTACATAACTTCCAAACTTACTAGTGATTAACTATTCTTTGAATTCTCTGTAGAGCAGGACAGGAAATCATTGTTGTTTCTAGAATGTGGGACTCTTGACACTCTGGTCTCTCAAGGGGTCCTTACAGGTGTGCATTTAAACAGTTCTGTGCATAATAACATGGTGGAATTAGAAACTTTAACTGGAGAAAACTGCTTTGGAATCTGCAAGTTCCCTTGAGCCTGGATTTTTGTGGAGCTTTAGTAGGAAAGGCCCGCAGTGTATCCTGCTGTGCCCCCTGTTCAGTGTGTTAAGGAGTGTGTGTGTGTTTAGAGAAGAGTTTGCTTTCACATCAGCATCTTTTAAAGGTGTCTTCTGCTGGTACACTGAGAATGGCCCGTGTAGTTTGCTGGTGAAAGGCAGACTGTCCAACCATTTAAATCCATTTCACTCTGTTTATAAACTGTATGCTTGCTAAAATGTCTTTAATGACTGTTACTCCCCAGGCATGGGATGTTCTCTGGAAAAGAGCGAACTTATCTGAGGAAGATGGTAAGAGATAAAGAGTTAAAGGAGTGGGGCAAAAAATGCTTATCACTGCTTTGTCTTGATCAAAGGATGTGCATAGCATATAATGGAAAGTGGCAAAATGGAAGCGTGGCCTTGGCCATGTCATTAAGACATTCATATAATAATGTTGCTAATAAGGAAACAGCAACCTGCTAACGATCTTTCGGAATAACTGAATTGGAAAATTGGAGATGTTTCCAGCCAGTGCTTCTATAGATGGGGTGTGTCTTTCCATTTTTCAGCCCATGTCAAGGAGAAGGGCTTCTAGAAAGTTTAGTTGTTTTTACATAGCCTGAAAAAGCTGTGACAAACTTTATTAGGTGACTTAAATTACTTTTAAAGCTAAGTATTTGTGTCCTGTTCAAAATGAGGTACTTCTGTTAGTAAAACTTCCAGAAGTGTTACCTGAGTGAGCTGCTGCTGCATTATTTTTCCTTAACTATCCAGAATGCATTGTTCCTGTCCTGGTTAAACAGGAGTTTGATCATTACTCAATTAGTTCAACCATTAAAGGTTTTCAGTCTTTTACTTCACCAGCACACAATATGTGGCTGATTTATTTGCCAGTAGTGGTTTGGAGTTGGAATTTGGATTTTAAGTAGCTTTGCTTGTTGGATAGAAAGAAACAAGCTCAGTTTAAAACAGTGGGAAACTTGGATGGTGTTTCTTCGCTTCAGACCCCCAAAATGTATGTCTCAAACTGCTGAAAACTGGCACAATACAAATCATGGCAGTGTTAAATTATTTAGAACTTTTCTCTGTGCACTGAAGCTTAGAAGAAATCTCAACAGTGTTGTCTCAAGGGATTCTGCAGACTTAAAAATTCTAGTAATTTTTTTTGAAGCATCTGTAATCAACATTCTGATACAATGAACAAACGACGTGATTTCTGTGACCTTATTTTGGTGAGTGTTGGTAGGATGTTTGCCTGGTTTTGGTGTCTTAAGGGTGGGTATCTGACAATAGCTATTTCTGGGGATGAACATGTGAGTATCAGATTTGGAGGTTTTCATTCATTTTCTCTTGAAATCAAAAGTTTGAAGGCTTGCTAGTGATGATATTCAAGAGATGTTTGATGTCTGATGTTTTTGAGATGTGATCACTTGAATTAAAAGTGAATAATTTAGCTTTACTTTGTGAGGTTGAATTTTCTGTGTGTGTTTTCAGAGGTGGGAAGAACAGCATTATTGGTTTCTATCTAAATCTGAGTCCTAAAATGAAAGCAACTCAACCTCTCTTAGTTCATTGTCACAAAAGTAAAAAATAGTACAGTTTGGACTAGTAGGTCATTTGAGCTTTAAAATTCATGAGTACAGAAAAACAGTCTTCCCAGTGGTTAATAATTTGAATTGTGATGTAGGAGTGGGGCTGGAGAACAGATGATTCTTGAAGAGCTCTTCCACCAATCCAAACCATTCTGTGATTCTGAGAAAAATGTTTGGGTTTGAAGTATCTATTAACTAAGCGTTTTGTAATTTTTGTTCCAAGACTGTTTTGAATTCTTAGACGATCAGAATACTTGTGACATGGTGTTTTATTGTAATTGCTATTAATAAATTGAAAGTTTTATCAAGTAGCAACCAGAGGAAATTACTTCTTTTCTAGTCAAGTCTACTCTAGTCTAGTCTATTCTAGTCTAGTCTATTATTGATACATACAGGTTGATAGCATAGCTGATTCAGTAAAGGATTATTATTAAACCTGTGTTTTAAAGAGCCTGTTGTAAGTACCTGGTAAAAGTTTTAAATCAGGTAATGCACTATTTAGATACAGTGACTTGGGAAACTGTATATGCCAGTGTATCCTTACAGGAATGGCTGAATGGATTGTCAGTGTAGGGGGTTTTTTGAATAGTTTTTGTGGGGTTCTTTGAACAAAACTTTTCTGCATTGGCAAGAACCTTAAAACATCTTGTTGAATGAATTTGGTTTTTTTTATTTGAATGGCATTAAGATTACTATATATATATTATATGTGTGATATCTGTAGGATTAGCTGTGTAGGGTTCAACTTCTTTTCTGAGAGAACGGTGTTTGAATAAGGGTTTTGTTTACGGCCTTTTGTGACACTTGCCGTGGGCTGCAGTTTTGTGTTTCAGAAAGTAGAAAAAAAAGGTGGAAGTCTGTCTCAAGTCATGTGTTTGAAAATTTAAAAACAATTAAAATAGCCAAAGGTCAGTAGAAGGTGTTTGGTGCAGACAGTGATTTGCACTACAGAGTTCAGATTTCCTGTGTCTGAACAAGGACTTTCAGCTGCAGAGTTATTGGTACACAGCAAATCTTGTCCCTGCCTTGTGTACTTTTGGAATGGGTAAGGCCTGGCTCCTGTGGATCCCAGCCTAGTTCAGTGCCCTGTTTGCTCTCTGGGTGAGGTACTGGAAGACTTTTCTGAGATTAGCAGAGCAAAACATGATGTGCTGCATGTGAGCAAAGGATGAGAAGTCACCTCTAACTCCATGACTCTTGAGCGCTCTAATTATAAGCTTTAATGTAGTTCTTCACCGAACTGATGTTTCTTTGGAATGCTTTTTGGTTTTTTTTTTTTACTATTTTATCCTACGTTTTAGGAAGTAATAAGGTGCTCTGTGCTATACAAAACCCGATATGCTTGTGTTGTAATGTGTGTGGTGGTGGCAGTCTGGGTGTTGAGGCTGTGTGTGATTCCTTGAGCAGTGCCAGTTGTAGGTTAGTGGTTCCAGATGAAGTTGTGAAGTTAAGAGAATGAACCATGGATAGACGTGGCTGTAACCAGTTGCTACAAATTAGAGACTATATAGTTTGTTTAAACTCTCATTTTCTATTTTTAAGGAGCAGTAGCTCCAGGACAGGCTTGCTGTAGTTGCTGAAGGGGTTTCTGAATTTGCAGATTAAGAAAACTTTTAAGTGTATTTGGAAAGGGAGTGGAGTGAAGTTATATTGCTAGCCTTTAAACTGACAAGGTCTGGTTTAATGTCTTAAAAAAAAGAACCACAAAACCCAAATCCTGAACACCAGACTAACTGTGTGTGCATGAATTAGAATGATACAAGTAAAATAGGTCTTATGAATGTTCAAGTATGTATGGAGTTTTTAAGGACACAAAATTTACGTTTATGTGGAACCTCTTAGACTACTTAATATATATATTTATACATGTTGCCATATATATATGTACACACATATACATAAAAGAGGTTCTACAGACATGTGAAAATGTATATGTACAAACCACATATTCTGTAGGCTGTTAAATAAGTGTGAGGTCAAAGAATTAGAGTGTCTATGTGAACAAACACAACCCTTTAATTTTCCCATCAAGCCAAAAGTGTGCCAACTAACTCTTTTGTTTTCTCTTACTAGAAATGACTACTCCAAACAAGACACCACCTGGTGCTGATCCAAAGCAGTTAGAGAGGACTGGTACTGTTAGAGAAATAGGCTCACAAGCAGTTTGGTCTCTTTCATCCTGTAAACCAGGTAAAATCACAACATATTACGTTCTTTTATCTTAAGAATTGTACATTTTTCATCTTGGAATATACAGTGGTCTGTGTTTTGGTAAGAAGACATATAAAGCAGTAAACCTGCTTTAGTATAGGCTATGTGAGTAGTCACTACAAATAATTTTGGCCTTGTCTATATATGATATAAGATGAAAGTTCTGATTGTGTTAGAAATCCTACTGTCTCATATTAACAGATGTTTTACCTATTTTATACTAAATTGAGTTTTTTGTTTTACTTGTACAGTGAAAATACTAAACCATCTGAGCAGAAATGCACCCAGCACTGTGTAATTGTTTCTATGTTTTGGCATCTGACTGGGTGTCTTTGATTTTTGACTAAGAATAACTGTGCAGTTGGGGGATCTAAATGTTCTGTTTAAACTTTGTGTGGACTTGGCCATTATAATGTAGCTCCCTGAAACCCTGCAAATAAAATAAAATTCTTGTAAATGGTCCTGACATGCAGTTAATATCTGCTCAAATATCTGAAAATCTGTATTCTTTTCCCTTGGTTGGTAGAGTTTCTATTTCAGAAATTTCCATTAAGAATTTATCTTGTATTTTTCTGCAGCCTAAAGTGAATGATCCCTTTATGTCACAATATTTTGCTCAGGCTGAATGTTTTTTGTCTGATATCCTGGAATATTATTTGGAGAAAAATATCACATGGTTTTGTTGCTTAAACAGAGTGAAAGTAATTTTTTATTGCAGATTAAACTTCAACTGCTACAGTAGAACTGCAATTAGTGTGGGCAATCAATAAAAGGATGTGATTAGTAAGAGGGCAGATAATGAGGGAATGGGAAAATATATTTGGAGTTGCTTCTTTAGATGTGATGGCGTTAACTTTAAGAAATACTGTTTTTGCCATCTATTTCTGGTTCTAGCTAGTAACTTAAAGAAGCAAAAATATTTCAGGAGACTACTTGAAAAGAATGTTATATTTGGCTAAAATTTTATATTAAATGAATGGTCTCTGCTAATGATTTTCCCTTAGTTTAGCAGTTAAATTATAGAATAAGTGGGAAAACCTAACTGTTAAATACTGTTCTTGGAATCAATATGAATTACTACTTAGGCATTTGAGATGCCAGGACATGTTGACATGGCTTTGCACCCCACAAACTTCAACAGTAGTGAACTTTCATAGATTCCTGTATTTCAGTCTTGTATCAGAAAAGCATAGGCACAACTTGGATATCTAGAACTATTTCCTCATGTGTTAATCTCAGGCTACATGAGTTTGTAACAGCTGAAGAAAAGCAATATTTGCATCATGGAAATGGGATATTCAAGACTATAATGTTTTCTTTTTCTTAGGGTTTGGTGTGGATCAGTTACGAGATGATAATCTAGAAACTTACTGGCAGTCAGATGGATCGCAGCCTCATTTGGTGAACATCCAATTTAGGTATTTAAATATACTCCCTCTGTGTTAGGCTGTTTGTATTGATTACTGTTCACCAAGATAGGAATTCTGGAAGTGCAAGGACTCCTGGGGTAACCCTGTTACCCAGCTGATCAGAAACCAGTTAGGTGGCATTTGCAAAAATGAGATTGTCAAATGTTATGATTACTAAATGCCTGAATAAGAACAAAAAGGTATGTTTAACAGTATATCATTTGTGACAGTGTCACATTTGCCTACCTAAGGTGACTTTTGTCCAGACTTTCTGTCTTTGAGTGTAATTTGAAGGGTAGATGACTGTTGTTAAAGTAGTAGTGTATAACCTGACAACTGAGTTTGAAAACCCTTTTTATTCTATTCTGTGTAGGATGCTTTCAGTACTTTTTCTTCTTAAGATGATGTTAGATGTTTGTCCCCTTTTTTGTTTGCTTTTTTAAGAACTCCTTGGTATAACAAGAGAGCCCATATTTGATAAGCTAAACGTAAGCTTCGTTGCATAGAAGTGCTTATTTGGCATCTTGGTATTCTGGCATTTCTTGTAAATCAGTAGACACATATATTCATTTTTAGAACATTTAGATCCTTAATTATTGCAAGCAAGCAACAAACTCATCCTGAATAATTTTATTTATGATGCTTACCTGGCTTGTGTTGCTTCTTGCAGAAGAAAAACAACAGTGAAGACGTTATGTATTTATGCAGACTACAAATCTGATGAAAGTTACACTCCAAGCAAAATCTCTGTCAGAGTAGGAAATAATTTTCATAATCTCCAGGAAATCCGGGTAGGTCAATGATGCTTTACTTTCTGTTTAAAATAGTTCTCTCTCTGTAGGACATCTGATGTAGTAAAATTGGTTTTGGAAGAATATGGCGTTGTGCTTGAAGTGGGAAGATGACTGGGTTTATTTTCATGTTTGCTTTTGCTTTTTGTTGTTAAATTTACTCGACCATTTCTGGTTTTTTATCAGGCTTGATTACCAACTTCATTATAACAGATCCTGTAATGGAATAGAGAGTGGAGCTCTCTAGAACTGGGCTGTTTGGAGTTGGTTAAACTTTGATCTCATGTCAAATACCTGCAGATCTATGCATTGCATGCATCAAAAGGGAAACTTAGCTTTTAAATACTTGCATTTCTAAACTTAACTGAAATTCATGCCTTTTTTCTTTTATTTTTTCATTACTGACTTGCTCAGCTGTTGAGTCTCATATCTAGGACTCAGAATTTAAAATTACAGGGTTTAATTATGGCTCCATATGGTGCATAAATATTTGGGAGTCTGGATTTCACATTGGGAGGCTGCATGTGCTCCTACGAATTAGTAACATCTGATTCAAAGCTAACTTTGAGACTCTGGAAAAGGAAATTAGGACACAAAAGCAGATCATCAGTTCTGCTAAAGTTTCTTTGTGTTCTACTGGTTAGAGAATCTTTATGTAAGGGAGAATCTGCTACTTATCTGCTGATAACTGACTCGAGCAGCTGCTGATGGTAAGAGCTGGTGGAATTACAGCACTAATTTTTCTATAATCATGTGCAAGCAAGCAAAGTACCAACTTAAATTGAAGGTAATATAAATTACAATCAGATATGTTCATAAATGATGTTTTACTTTTGAGTACGGTTTCTAATCTTTTGCAAAGCTTTTTTTATATGTGTTGGACTGTCACTGCAATATAAGAGTTTTGAAAGGGATTCAGTTTTTCAACAATGTGATGCAAAATTCAATTTCCAGTTCTGCAAATATGCTTAAGACTTTGAATGACACAGCTGTAGTGTTTTGTTAATGTTTTTATTTACAAATGTGTAATAGTCAAACTTGGTGTCTTTTTGTGGTGATGCTTCTGGCCAGAACAGCTGAGGTCAGATTTGGGTTGCTTTAACTGCTTTGTCTTGCTTACCTTCTGGTAAACAGTAAAAGCAGATTTAAAATCATCCGTGATCTTACTAGATGTCCACCTTATAAACTAATCAGGTTTCTCATAAACAAGTATCTTTACTAATTTTGAGTTATGGTGGGCTCATGTTTCAAATTCCTCTTGTCTGGAGCTCAGCAGCTACTGGCAGATATTTTGGGAAGGTTTGACTTACCAGTGTTATATGGCAGCTATTACAATAACAGAAGGATTGAAATGTCAAGAAAAGGGAGGTCCTAAATAGTGACTCAATTTTTTACTTGCTGGGATTTTTATTGTTTTCACTTTGGTTTTCAGTCCCAACAGTTTGAAGTCTCAAGAGCAACTTACAAGTAGAAGGTTGTAGATGCAGTGGGAGTAAAAATGTAAAGATGTAGGTCTCTTATGTTGGCACTATGTCTCTATCTATATGCTTTCAGTGATTTGTGATCTCTCAAGCTTTGACATATGCTTTTATCCTAAATCTTAAATAGAAGGATTTTGACATGTTTTATTTTTTAAAAAAGAAATATTTTTAAAAAGAAATTAATCATCACATTGTTTTGGCTTTCATCAGCTGCAAATTCTGTCTTTTAATCTTCCTAACTGTATCGTAGCAATCTGAGAGCTGATCACTGTATGTAGAACAGTAACAGTGGTTGATCTCCCCGTTATCTGTGGGTCAGTTTTCCGAGTGTCCACTAGATGTCATTGTTGTCCTTAATTATCAATTTGCTTTTGCACTTTTATCTACTCTTTCAATAACTAGACGATTATCCATTTTGTAATAATGTTTAGTAAAGCATTATGCATATAACTACCTAACAAGTTTTTTTATACAGTGGCAAACTTCCACTCTTGAGGGCATACACATTATTGACATATTAAAGATCTACAGGAATAGTAGAATGCATGACAAATGTATTAGTCTTCTGTGGTTTCTCAGGCAATGTTTCTTTAGCTTTTTTCTTCCTAAACATGGGATTCTAAACATAATGTGTTTAATTTAAAACAATTCCTCTAAAAGCAACAAATTGCTAGTATTTTTTATAGTATATGAATGTGACTGTAATATGAGAGTAATTCTTATGCATACCACATGCTCATGTGCTGTTTTACTTTAAAACTAAGAAGAATATATGGTCATGCTTCTTACTAAGGAGATGCAATAATTCGATGCTGTAAAACGCTGGTGACTTTGTAACCACTGTGATGTTACTCCTTGCTGGGAATTTTCATATTTCCTAATCTACTTGATACTCAGAATGTATTTTTTACATTTACCTTCAGTCCCCAAAATTTCTCTTTTCTTCAGCTTCTCTAACACATAGCCAGGTTATTAAAGCAGTGTAAACTATTATGAGCTCTGTAGAGAAATCTGCTTAATTATACAATGATTCCATTGGCTTCAGGACTGATTAACTGGGTGGAAAATCAGGCTAAATAATTTTATATTTTTCCGTGGATGTTTGCCCAACTCATAGTGTCTAATGAATGTGTTTTCTTTCCTAATGGTCTAATTTTCAACACAATGCAATATGCTGTTAGGCTAAATTTTGTCACAAATGTAAGATTAGCTTCAGTTTGTGTTCTAGTATGTAGGCGTATCTTTTTTGGAACCTAAGATGAAATTATTTTCTGAATAAAAGGTTTTTTCCCCTCTGAGAAACAAGTCATTTGTACCCCATTGTATGGGTGAGAAACAGCCATCATAATGTGGCAGTGAGGAATTGAAGTTAAGATGTGTGCAGTCAGCCTTCTCCCCTGACTTAAGTGCCTTTTTATCACAGCTGTCAAACTTGGAAAGCAAGGATTTCTTTATTTCCAGTCATGGAGTTCTCCCACATAATGGTTCAAACAAATCTGGATAGACACGATAGTCTGTATAGATATTTTGGGAACAGAATCCAGACTTTTCAGTATGTGGTTTGTTATACTACACTTTCTCATGATGTGAAAGTAACCCACTGAGAGAGACATAAGTGAAATACTGGTTGCAAGAGATCTCTGTTCTCTCCAAGAGATGCTCACCTGCTTGTTGCCTTTGTACCTCTCCAAGACATTTAGATCTTCAGCAGTTCATCTTGCTATAAAAAGATTGTGTTGTGATGCTCAGTGCAGGTAGGATTTCAGGTTATAGTCTATATTCATATATGTATTCACCTTGTAGTTTCAGTGGCTTCTGCTGTCAGCCTGTAATGTGTGGCACTTGGAAACTCTTGTATTGGTCACTTCTGCATCTTGGGATATAAAGTAAACTCTAGGAAGTTATGGATCAGACTTTTTGAAATTAGTTTCTTCTCATACTAATTCCCATCTGAGGAGCACTGGTGTTTCATCCCAAAATTAAAGTTGCCTTAAGAGGTAGAACCCCTCCTGGAAGAGACAGTCTTGTATTCTGCTGTGCCCTGGAGAGGACTCAGCAGCAAAATGTGGCTGTAACTAGGTAAGATGCACTTAGACAGGGATAATTTCTTTCGCATTCCAGTAGGAGTTACTTCTTCCAGCACACTTTTTGAACTTTACCATGGTTTTTGATTTGAAGTAGGACGTGGTTTTTGTTTAGTTGTTCATAGCTGAGAGAAAGTGGCAAGCTTTGTGGAAGGAACAAACCATTGCTAATGCCTGACAATGCTGTGTGGACTTTGCTTTACAAATTGTTTAAAGGCCGTAATCATCCACATGGCAGATAAGATGTGTTAATGTTCAGGCCTGGCGGGAAATTATCAGAAATGCCCCACTGAAGAGGAGGGAGCCAGGAAGCCTCTGGTGTGGATGTGCTGTCTTCATGCAGTAGAGCAAATCTGCAACCAGATAATGTGGCTTTGTGTAACCAAGGTAAGCAAAGCCTTTGCTCTTTTGTTTTTTGGAAGCTGTTCAGCCTGAAGCAATGCTGCTGGAACAGGGAACTCCTTGGGCTGACAACCTTTGTAGGTGTGCAGTGCTGTGTCACCGGGCAGGGATGGATAGCCCTGATGGAGGGAAAAGGCACATTGTCAGCTGAGGTGCCACGGAGCAGACTTTGTCAAAGAATGACGCCAAGCATTAAACACTGCATTGCAAGAGGTGTGCTTGATTCTGATGCTGTATACTTTCCGTCTGGAACAAAAGCCTACTTAACCTTTTCAACAAAGGTCTGTTATGTAGGTGGCTTTGAAGACTCAAGTGAAAGCCCTGCTATCTCCATACACCTTTGCCGGTAACAGTGCAAGCCCTTTGTTTCAGCTTTTTGTTGGTTATTTGGTTTTTTTGGGTTTTGTTTTGGTTTTTTGGTGATTTTTTTTTTTTTTGGTTTTTTGTTTTAGTTGGTTTGTCTTTTTTTTTTTATTACTGTCTGGTTTGTTTTCAGTTTCTTTTTTACTCCTTTTGGTCTTGCTTGGTGTTTTGTACCCAGGTGCAAGCCCAGCAGCCTTTCTGGTGGTGCGATGTTATGGCCAAGCACCACGGACAGGGCTCTCTCTCCTTCATTATTTTAAGAGATTCTGTACTACTGCAGAGAATTATCAACTGGAGGAATGCCCAAACTGGGGAGCTTTTCCAAGGGGTGGTTAAGGCAGTGTGACCCTATTGTAATATCTTTACTCCTGCAGTGTCCAGTGATTGTAGTGAGGAGGCTGGACTTATCTAAGCAGTCTCTGAAATTCAACAGCTAGTAATCTCAACTGTTCTCTGTATGTAAGTTGTCATAGAATTGATGTAAGGTAATGAATCAAGAAAATGTATTCTTTTGAGTCTCTAATAAAACATCCTGAAGGTGCATTTTAAACTGCCTTCCATGGAAGATGGAGTACTCAGTTGTTAATCCTTTAGATTCTTAACTAGGCTTCAAGTACTTTGGTTAGAGACCATTCCTCTGTGCCCTTTCTTCCTTATAAGAAAAGAGGCATTTCTGACCCCTAATTATTCCTTGAGTTCAGAATGTCAATTAAAAATTGTCAATCTGGTTTCTGCAAGCTGCACTTGAGAAAAGACCAAGTGAACTTCAGTTTTATAGAATTTCAAGCTTTAGATTTTCTTGTCTGTCTCTAAAATGCTCTGTAGATGAGGTCATCACATCCTCATGTTCATTGTGATTGTTATCTTGCTGTTATAGTAGCTGGGTATAGATTTAGTTCATCAGGATGGAGACCAATACTTGTTCCTTACATCTAAGATTTACTAGTACTGGAAATCTGCAAAACAGGGAAGTGGAATGAGCCGCAATTATTGGTTATTAAGCCTTGTGACTGATGTCAAGGATTGGAATCAAGTTTAGGAAGCAGAGTTACTTCCATTTGATGCAGTTGGCACTCCGTATGTGTTTCCACCTTGCAGCAGAGGGTATTTTGTGAGTCACCAACTGGAATGTTCACATGAACTCATCTTTACAAAAGGAAGGCAAATTTAATGACCTAACATCACTGCTCCCTGCCAATATCATCACACTCTAGATGGTACGACCTTTTCATCATTCCTGTGCTTGTGGAAATCAACTAATATATGCTTCAAACTGTGGAAATTATGAACAGGATCACAGTTTTTCTGCCCTTTTATGCTGCTGCATGGTAATACATTAGAACAGAGCTTACTGTGCAATCATGAGAAATGCAGTTCCTGAAACAGCCTTCTGTGTGTCTGAGGGGGGTGTGTGTACAAATAGAGACATCTGCATTAGGTCTAGAAGAATTCTGAGGAATAGAAGATGATTTTGGTGCATACACCATAAAATTGTTAAATCATTTTATCTTACTTTGTTCTGAAATGGTATTTTAAGAGAAACAAGTATCTCTTCTGTTGGATCTTAGAGCTAAACTAAACATTGTTTTTATGATGTGGTATGTGTTGCACGTAGAAAGATACTTTTTCTTCTGTTTTGTATCCCAGCATTCAAAAACAAATCTGTGAAGGAACCTTTTCTTGCCACAGAAGGGCTCGATTAGGCAGGAGTACCTTAAAGAGGCCTTGTATTTTTAATACTGTCAGTCTGACTTTACTTTCTGCAGCAGAGGAAAAGCCATGTGACATTAAGTGGCAACTGCTCTGTGGAAGGCAGGAACTTGATGAAGTGCAGAACTTTCCTCAAGGGAACTCAGGTATATAGAGGCTAGCAACTGATCGAAGCAGTAAATGTGACATATATGTAAAAGCTTTGCCTGGAACGATAACCTTTTTCATGATTATTTAATCTAAGTTCCACCATGGAAAAGAAATTGGAAAAAGGGTATGATTTTTCACGTAAAAGTGAGAGAGCTTCTCTTTTTACTGCCAACGACTAAAGGCAATATAACTTATTAATCAATTATCTATGCTCTGGAATCATGGAACCATAGAATGGTTTGTGTTGGAAGGTCCCTCTAGTTCCAGCCCCCTGCCATGGGCAGGGACACCTGCCAGTAGATCAGGTTGCTCAGAGCCCCATCCAACCCGGCCTTCAACACTTTAGGGATGTGGCATTCACTGCTTCTCTGAGCAGCCTGTTTCAGTGCCTCATCACCTCATGGGAAAGAATTTCTTCCTAATATCTAATCTGAACCTTAGTTTAAAGCCATTCACCCTTGTCCTGTCACTACTGGCCCTTGTAAAATGTCTCTCTCCCTCTTTGTCATGGCCTCCCTTCGGATACTGGAAGGCCACAGTTAGATCACCCCTAAACCTCCTCTTCCCATAGCAAGTGCTTGATTACATGGTTTCATCTCTTTTCTGTGAACAAAGTTCTAGTAGGAAGATTTGAAGAAATTTCCTAAGAAGTTTGTTTGTTAAATATTTTACTTCAATAACAATCTTTCTGGTACCAGGGGCTTAAAAATTCAAGTTATTAAAAACATATGTTATCAAGCAAGATAAACTGTCCTCCAAAATGATGCAGGAATTTTTCATTGGCTGTAGTGCAAGCTTTTTCTTGTGTATTCTAAATACAATGCTATAAACAAATTTCAGTCCTTTGGTGAATGTGAGCAGGTTGCAGACAGTGCTCTACATGTGAGAGGAAAAAAGCCTGATACTTGAACTTTTTATATTAGTATTTTCTTTAAAAAGCAGGGAGAGAATTGTGACTTTGTAGAAGATATAGAATAGTATAGGCAAGCAACTGCAAATTTAGGTGAGCATATTCTCCAGCACTCTTGAAGTATGTAGGATAATAATACTGTTGTAGAATAGCAATTGTATTAGACACCTTGTAGGAAAGTGATGTATTTGTAGTATATGCAGATTGTCTCTGCAGTTGAGCCAGTATCCCAAGTCAAAGTCCACACTGGGTTGTGTCCAGTTTATACCTGACTGAAACTTGTAATTGTGTTCTCCATTTTGGTACCAAATTGTAATTGCTTCACATTTTTGTTCAAGTGAATTAGTTCTGTGTAGAATTGCTGGTTTGCACTGGTATATATTACCTGAAAACTCCCCAGAAAAAAACAGCAGACACAATTAAGTTCCCTGCAGTTAAGAACAACCCTTAAAACCTATTGTTCCCATTTGTTCATCAGTTTACTATACTTACTCAGCTTTTCTTTGCAAAGTTTTTCAGAAAAGCTGTTTGTTTTCAGTAGTGCTTGGTTATTGATTAATAGCTGTTAGGGATTTAATATACTGTGTGTACTTCTGTGTTGTTCAAGTTTTTTGCTTTATAGTATCCATATTTCTATATTGATTATCTCTGTGATTGTTTCCTGTATTACAGACTTGATAGATGGTTTCAGTAGGCATTTCAATCTTTGTAGTAGCTCTATAATAACCAAAGTAGTAGAATAAAGGCATGAAAGATTGCTGGTTTTTCATGATAGTTTCTTACCTTTTTTATATCCCTGAAGGATTTGTTCAGGGAACACTTGAATAATGGAGGTCAGTGTTCTAATAGACCAGCCCCTTCACTATTTCTAATTAGTAAAAATGAAGAATCATTTCTTCACAAGAAGATTTTGTTACGAATGGTGAAGGGAGTACATGCATGTGTTAATAAAAGTTCTGTAAAGACTAGGGCATGTAATTTTTCCTCTTTGCACATGTTGTCAGTGGCATGGCTGTGCTGCTGACCTACAAAAATTCTAGCTAGAGCTGTGGAGTAGTTCTCTTTTTTCGAATTTTATTTTTAACTCTCCCATTTTCTGCAGCTGATTTACACCCATGCACACACATGGTGCTTCTGGCTTTTTTGAAAGAATTTTATGTAGCCTTTAACCCTTAGTGCTACATATAGCATCTCTTTGTTTCTTTTAAACCATGGCTTTTCTGTTTAGTGCCTGGGTAGAGTGGAGATGCTGATCTGTCTATCTTTGATAGCATTACCAAATTTTTGGAGCTCCTAGAGGGATCAGTTAAATGTCTGTCTTCTTTAACTTGTAGGAACTGGTCCAGATATGTGTATTTATGTACAATAGATCATATATGTTTAAAACAGTAGCCCCCATGCCCTCGCTCTCTGAAATTCAAATTGTAACCAAACTTACGTGTTACCAGGCTGAGGGAAGAAAGGAAGAAAAGCATGTTTTTCTTTTAGATGCTCAAATGTAGTAAAAATCCCTGTGGATAGTCACGTTTACAAGGGTAACTGTCTGCATTCAATTGTGGGTTATAAAAGTGCCTGCTTGAATAAATACATGGAGCTATCAGACAGAACAACCAATAGTTCATTGGACTAATTGACCTTGTCAGTAGAATAGAAACACTTGCAAATAAAATTCCCATTGCCAGCAAAGTTGCAACTGAAAACCCCTGAAGAAACTGTGTATATCCTCTAACTATCTTGGAATGCAATGATTCAAGCAGCAGACATGTGTGGTGGGAGGGGGCAGGAGGGGGGGAATCATTAACTAAGAAAGTTGTATGTTCCAGCATTTTTCAGTGGTCTCTTTTTGCAGCATGAGACTGTATGCATTCCTAAAAACCTTAAGTAGTTCACTCTCCATTTTCAGAGTTATGTTTTCTACCAATTGTTACTGCTCCCATCATACCTCAGGTCCCCTTGTGTTACTTGTTTTGCTGGTCTGCTTTTATTATAATGTAGCCTTTTCAGAAAAGGCAAAGATGTTTGGCAAGTAACCACAGCATGTTGTAATGAGGGTGGAGTATGTTTGTCGTTCTACAGCAATGGTTGACTTACATGAGTGCCAGTGTCTATAACCACACATGCTGTGGCAGTTTATCTTTTTGAATAAGACTGGAAAAGAATTGCAGTAAATATCAGAATATCTGGTCTTCCAATCAAAAGCATGATGGATTTACTTTTTACTTTACCTGTAATGAGTAATGTATCTTCTCATAAAAAAAAAAAAGGAAAATATTTCACTCCAGAAATAAGACTTCGCAAGTGAATTAGTCATATATCAGACATTTCCTTTTAAAAGTTTGGATAATGTCACACAGGTGGAAGCAGTATTAAAAGAAAAAGCAGCAGTGAAAGACACAACAGGCTTCACTGTGTGCTATAAAAACATGATTTTATTTTGGTTAGAAAACAAAACAGGAAAAATGGCATTTGGAAAATAAAGTCTGAAAAACAGTCTTGTTAGCTGCTAAATAAACTTCAGAGATGAAGGTTTAAAAAAAACACCACCAAGATTTGGAAAAGAAGAGGGGGGGGAATAATGTATTTCACCTTAAGTAAGGGACAATGTGTAATAAGGGATTTTGTGGTTTTACAGCTCGGTGCATGTGTTTGAAAGCTGTGCTCTCAGCAACGTGGGTGGCAGGTTATGCTACCATATAATGTATTGTAGTTGGCTCTCCACACTTGTCAGGGTTAGTGTTCAACCATTCGGAAAATTTTCCCATTGTTCTATCATGTGAACCAAGGCTAGTGTTGAATTCCCAATAACCTTCTGCAGGAAAAAGAGATTTAATTAGAAGGTTTGAAATTTGATTACTTCTGTTATTGTCTTAATGTACTTCTCTCTTATTTAGGTCCTTATCTGCAAATGCAATCAATTTTTGCTCAGAAAGATGAAAAACAAACTTAACTTTGCACGGCAGTTGCTTCAACACTTTAAAAAAGAAAACTTGTATACTCAATTCTGTCTTTCTTCAGCATTAACACTCTATTTCCATCTTAAACATGTTTGCTTTAGATGGATCATAGCTTTTGGCAGCTACTGCATTTTTAGCAAATAATACTGTTTCTAGTAAGAGTTGCAAAAAAAAACAACTTTGTGTGAGGTCCTTGTAAACTGAACCTTGGGAACGTTATGTTATTTCTGTATTTTCCCTTCTTTTGTGCTTCTTCTCTATTTGTGTCATGGTTATAAATTACATCGTTTGAACTAGAGAATTAAAAACATTTTATTTTGTGATTCCTATAATTTAAAAAAGAGAGTGTTTCTTTTATGTGTATTTTTTTTTCTTCTTTTTACCTGTTATTTCAGAGGCTGGCATGCAAAGAAACAAGCAATTATGGTATTGAAATTCCATTGTGCCAGCACCTCCGGGGCATAATCCAAAAAAACCAGAAAAATCGCCTGCTGGGTTGTATGCACTGTGCTTGTGTGAACATCAGTGTCTGCTGTTCACACATAATTTTTTACTGGAAGTTCCTGTTGGAATAAAGGTTCTGTGTTTGGAGAGTGCACTTGGATATTTGTTGGTCAATGGTTTTTCTTAGTTTTTAGGGATTTCTAATTGCACTATACCAGAGTAGGCTCGGTAGATACTTCTTGCAGATAATCATTAATGCTTCAGAAGTATCAGCAGCAAGGGATTTGGCAACATAAAAACTGTATCAAGAAAATGCTACATGCTCTTAATCTACATTTAAGTAGTCTCATGAAGACTGAGCATGGAAGTGAGGAATAAGGTGGGCGGGTGGAAAGGGACATGACAGCACTACAGAAGGCTCATATTCTTGGTTTCCCTACTACTGTATTTAACCTCTTCCCTTCCTTTCTCCTGTCCCTTCCCTTTTTAATGCACATATGGTGTCTAGTTGACATTTTTCAAAAGTACAAGTGCATCCAGAATTGCCGCTTCTGCTGGATCTCCATGTTCATGCTCATCTGGAATGTCTTCACGGTGCTCAGTCAGATGACCCTTCTCAGCTGATCAGAATTAACTTTAACTGTAGTTCACAAAACATGTGTAATACTATTCACTTGCAAACTGTAGCATGTAGCAAACCTATTTTATCATTTGTGTTTGGTCTCCCTGCATTTGGAGACCCTGGCAGGCAAACTGTTTAATGCAGGGATAGGTGATTACAGTTTCGAGTCTTGCTGAATTCATAAAAGGTAAGAGAAAAGGAAATTATTCTAAACCTGATTGTAAAGTTCAAGCTAGGTAAAGTGTGATAGTTTCCTTGATACAAAAGATGATTATCTACTTATCTGACTGAATAAACGCTGCTAGAGTCCTTCTACAATTATAATTGACAGTGATAAATGATGTCAGTGTATGCTTGCCAGCATGGAAAGTGCTTTTCGTTTTCTATGTAAAAAAATACTGCAGACTGACTTCACCTTTGGGGTTTTTTTTTTGTTTCTTCCCCCCTTGACTGTGGTTAAGATTATGTCATATCACCACAGAACTATAAACATGTGTGTCTTTTCCTTCAGAGAAGTAATTGCAAAAGTACTTGTCTTTCCTTTTTAGCATTACCATATGATAATGGTCTGATTCTTAGGTATAGATTATCTTAATTTCCTTTTCAGATCAAAGCATAATGCTTTCCCACCTAGGTGTGATCTTCTGTGGTAGACAGCAAATTACTTAAGAGTTTACATTAGTTTTTTTATAACTTCCTGTGAACAAATATGCTACAATCCATTGCAGAAATTAAGTCAACAGGTTGTTTGGGCACAAAATTAGGTTTTTCTGATAGTTGACAAGGGGAAAGCCTGCACTCTAAATTTCCATACAGTATTAGTTACTGTAACATCATCATGCAACTGTTAGTTTTTCTTGCTTGTAAAGATTTAAAGGGAAGTCTTTGGGTAACAGTTTTAAATGTGTGTGTCCCAATGAGAAATTGGTGTGTGGATTGTCAGTTAAGTTTCTTTCTTGGATGTTTGAAGAGGTTCCTGATCACATAAGCCTTGAAGGTTGGAGCTTGGGAAAGCAGAGAACCTTTGTTGTCTTTGTTTGCCTGCTATATCATTTACAGGCTTGTGGGGAAATACGAGGGGAGGGGATGATGAATATTTCAGGAGGACTCCAGACACCTGCCTTTGCAGTTACTTTGCAGAGCAAAAGGGTAGGT
This sequence comes from Poliocrania exsul, assembly GCA_035041345.1. Taxonomy (NCBI): domain Eukaryota; kingdom Metazoa; phylum Chordata; class Aves; order Passeriformes; family Thamnophilidae; genus Poliocrania; species Poliocrania exsul. The sequence continues at coordinate 14,530,083 of JAWWLZ010000139.1, forward strand.
ACCACTGAAGAACCTGGCTGGAACGAGGAACTCTTCTTTAATCTCTAGGGAGCAGTATGTTAGGAGGGATGTCTAGGAGAAGTGCAGCAGACCTGTGTGTGAAAGGGAAATTACATTTTTCTGTAGTAAAGAGCCCTACATGCTGCATGGAAATGTTTAAATAGAGCATTGTTTACCCATCTCCCCCTACTACATTCTGCAACCATGCTCATTCCCTATTCTCTAGAAGTGTCTCAGACCTCAGAAATCTAAAATTATCTCCTCTGATTTTGGATCCATATGTGAAACACCATGGGAGTCCAGTACTGAGCCACCAGCATTTGCCTTGAAAGATTTAAAACAGGGTTGTCAAAGCTGATAGTAGAATGCTGCTCGCTCACTCCTGCTTTTCTCTTTCTGTAGATGTTACCAACCAGTGGGAAGCACCTTGCAGTGGCCTTTGAGCTATTTTTCTCCACAGACTGCGAAATAGGATTGGGAGGATAAAGTCAATGAATTATAAATAATCATCCTTGATTTACCTGATTGCCTTCATAGACTTAATTGTGGAGAGTAATCCTTAGAGGAAGGCCTAAATAATTTCAGACATTGGGAAGTGCCAAGTACATGCAGAGAAATCCAGTCAAAGCTTGATTCTGATTCCTCTGGGTGCTAATGCTAGCACAGTATTAAAATCCTTCTAAGACAAAAGGCAGCAGTTGGTGGTTTAATTTGGGTTAAGCATAAGAAAAGATATAAAGGAATGGGAATTTTCTAGGATATCTAAGAACAAATATTTTGTTCTGTCATCTCAATTGGTGCTGGTTGGCTGGCACACCTCACCTTATATTTTCTGCTTCACTGAAACAACTTGTAGGCACCAGCATCTGGGAACATCCTGTGACTGTGTTAACCACTCTTTGACAGTTTAGCAGTGGGATGGAGGGAGGAAGTGGTTCCTATTAAGAAGAAATTAAGACTCAATTGGTCCACCATTTATTATTTTCTACATGTGTGACTTCCATGTTGTAATGTCTTTATTTGCATCAGTACAAACTCAATCAGATTTGACTATTCATGGTATATATTGCCTTGTGACAAAGTTATCAGGTGCTGCTTCTAATATAGATTTTAGAAAAAAGCAAAACAAATCCATAAAATGCCTGGATGTGCCATGCTTTATGAGGTCAGCACCTAAAGAAACCACCAAAAATTTCCATAAATTCAGGTAAAACAAAAGAACAAATGTATTTCATGTAGGTGTACAAGAGAGTTTTATCATTACAGTGAGCCTTTTTTTTTTTTTAAATTTTGTGGTGTGTGTTTGTGGGTTTTTTTTGTTTGTTTGTTTGTTTGTTTAATTAGTGAAACCCCAAATTGTAGTGGAAAGCTGAGATTATTTACAGTATCATTTAAAAAGTAGTTATGGAAAAGAATTCTGTTCACATGATAAGTTAAGGCAATCCTTGATCAGAAGAAAATGCTGCCTGGTGAGTGGTAGATACCTAGAACAAATATGGGGTCTTGAGCGAGACACTCGGGTGCTTCATTGGATTGGTCTCTTCTCTCAGGCAACCAACAGTAGGACAAGAGGGCACGGGCCTAAGCTCTGCCAGGGGAGGTTTAGGTTGGATATCAGGAAGAAGTTCTTTACAGAGAGAGTGGTCAGGCATTGGAATGGCCTGCCCAGGGAGGTGGTAGATTCTCCGACCCTGGAGATTCTTAAGGTGAGACTGAACATGGCACTGAGTGCCATGATCTAGTAATCAAAGTGGGCTTGGATTAAGCGTTGGACTTGATGATCTCAGAGGTCTCTTCCAACCCAACTGATTCTATGATTCAGAGCTGTCACCATGACAGTCCTTTCTAAAGTTGGGTTGTGGTCTCTTTATTGCTGAAATGTTACTTTGGTCAGGGATCACATGTCTGTGTGTAGCTTTGATGAGAACACTGCTAAACAGAGTATAAATTCCATTTTTTGCCAAGTTGTTTTTTTGAGGGGATGGGAGGGGATTGAATGTGGTGGTACGCGGTTCCTTATCTCAAGTAGTACATGGGAATGTTTTTATAGATATGAAGTATAATTTATTTCTTTCTGAGAGCTGTTCTCTGTCTTAAATCTGTCATAAGATAACTGAGTTCATGTGTTTGAATTGGAAAACCCTTTCCCAGGATTTTTCCATTTTCTACGTGAACACATAGGAGAGAGTGGAATGAGAATAATAATGTAGCGTGTGTGTCTGGCTTGAGGGCCTGTTCTCTGTTGCTGCCTTCATCCAGTTACTAAACTAGGTTTATCTAACAGTCCTATTTTATTTCAGAATGGATTCTGGAGTGTTTTATGTCTCATGTTAAAGGAATGTTAACAAACGCAGTTTTTATTGAGGCTTTTTATGAACGCTGTTTTCAGTCACAGTCTTTAAGTGAACCATGAGAGTCCAGCCCCTAATACTTAATGTGCTCCTTTTCTAATTATTTTTTCTCCCTCTCTGTATCTGTCAGAGGTCAAATTCAGCTGTGGGTATGAGGGATTTTTTGGATTATTTCTGCTAGCAAATGCAGAAAATCCTAATTTGTTTCTCTTATTTTGAGATTCATTTCTTACTTTTTAATAAGATGATATTACTAAGTAACATCAGTAAGATATGATTAAAACAAATCACATGTTTCAAAAACAGTTGTAATTCCATATCAGAAGTGATTTAAGAAAATTTTGAAGTAGGATTTCCTCTCTTTGAACAGGTCTCTGTTGTCATTATGTTGGGGTCACCATGTTTAACTGGGAGGTTTGCATAAATCAGCTGTGGGTAAATCCAGCACTGCTGGGGCAAGAACTTCTATTTTGGAATTATTAGAGTTTCTTCTTTTTCTTTATAACTTTATTTACATGTCATGGAGAGATAAATATTTACTTGCATAGGAAAAATAAATTAAGTAGAGAAGCATATCTATATATAGCTACAGGACTTGTAGGTACACAGTAGGTCATATATATTTGTAATCCAATCCCATCAGCTCATTGTTGACTTCACTTCTTTGAGCAGTCAGATAGTTCCAACAGTAGCTCTAGATTTAGGACTTAGTAGGCCTGTTGGTAAGCAAGTTTTCAACTATGTCATTCTTGTGCCTTATTTTTGCTCACTGCTCCCTCATGCTTTGGGAGCAAATTTACGATGTAATTTGATTTTGATTCTCATACAGTTTATGCTGAAGAGCTCATGTTCTTGGTCTGTACAATTATCTTTGAGGCTACTCCAGACTGCTGTTGATGGCGGAGTTGCTGTTGCAGTGGGGTAGCCATTGGCCCAACGCTGTATAGCACTAAATACGTCTTTGAACTGTACATTCTTTGAGTGAATAGTGACGCGAGGAACCTTTGGCTCCCAGAAAGAAGTCAAGAAATAGAATTCATCTAGATTGAAAGGAGCAGAGTCCAGAGCCTGACCTCCACATTAAACAGTGAAACAAACCTTTGCATTTTTTTGGACACGCTTACCTATCGATTTGTAGGCAAGCACTACCAAAAGGTAAAAACTCCACTGCATTTTTTCCAGTACTTTAAAAAAATTGTGTTTAGATGTAAAATTAAATGCTTCCATTGGGCAACAGTCTGGATTCCAGCTTTGCAAATTTATGGAAGTGTATTCTGGCTCTTATAAAACTACCCAGCTGAACCTCTGACAGATACACTCATATTTCTTCTCTTTTGAAGCTATTTCTTAGCAAAATGTATCTGCAGTGAGGCATGTTTATGAATTTGGGATCTTTCTTAGTTGAGACATTGCACTGCATTTTAAATTTGCACAAATAGTTTTTCCTGACGGTCTTTTGCGTTTGTTTCCAATGAGTGAATCCTCCTTGAGTTGAGCATTGTGACTGCCCTGGATCCTGTGAAACGTTACTCTGCATTTGCTTATTGAAACCTGCCATGCCACAACGCACTTGAGTAATCTTTACTTTATCAGGTTTTGCCCCACTCGCCCTTTCTGAGTGTCCATGAAGTCCTTATCCAGACACAGAAATCTTTTACTTGTTTGCATACTTGTACTTCTGCAGGATTTGGGGATTGTTTACGTAGGTTTAGAGTCTTTAAATTCCTTGATTTTAGGAGAGGCAACCCCCTGTAATTCTCAGAAGCAAGTTACTCCTGTGAAACCTGGAGAAATGCTTTCACTTAACCCCAGCTAACAACAATTTGTCCTCTTGCTGGTAAAAATTCAGTAGGATTTTTTAAAAATTGGTAGCACTCAGTTATGATTTATTATAATCTTTTTCTAACATTTAAAGTCACTCAGGAAATACAGTTTTGTGTAATAGATAAAATACTAGAGCCATGCATCTTTGTGGGCCTGTCTTCTGGTGGAAGATCAGAAATCCAGTTCTCTTCCATGTGTAGTAACAGCCCCTTTCAGTGACGGGAATGTTTTCCTTTTGGTTTAGATGTACTTTCTTCCCCTCACCTATAAAGAGTGCTTGACAGCTGGCAGCTGCTACTGCTACAACTACTGGCTGTTTTTTAAAATACCTTGATATTCCTATTTTTTTGCATCCTTATTAATTTCCTGTATTAGATTTCTGCGTTCTCTGGGATGCAAAGTGCATGGCATGTAATGTAGTCATTAGGTTATTGCCGATAAGTTATTTGAGATGTTGTGATAGAGGATTAACTCAGTGTAGCTTGTTTCCAGACACTTCAATCTTTAATATTCTTTGCATTATTTTTTTTTCAAATACTTTCTTTGTATAATGTAACTGTAGCTATGTCTAGACATATTTCCTGGATATGGCTAAACAATTTTGAAGGTTTTTTTTGTTTTTTTTTTTTTTTTTTGTACTTCACACAAACTTAATATCATTCCATTATACATGTTAGAAAAAATGAAAACTGAAAACACTGGCAGTACAATTTTCATCCAATTTGCCACCTTATGCTCCTTTGTAGGATTAGTTAGTTCCCAGAAGTGCTTTCAGTCATTTAACTTCCATTTGCAACAAATTTGTGCAGTGCATCCATATAATCAATTTCTATTGTTTCTGTTTGTACCCTGCAGTTCTAGTTTGAAAAAAACTGATAGGACCTTTTACTCTATATTTTGCTGTCTTCTGGTTTCTAATGTCTTCATTCCATTTGCCTGAAGGTTCTCTTGTGTAAGGCAAGTGCCTAACAAGTAACTATTGATGGATTTTCTTTTAAAGCACTTTTTTCTTTGCTTACAGGAAGTTCTGTTTATTCTGTCTTTCCTTGGAGGATTCTGGAGCGTAAGACTCACAGAATCATTTAGGTTGGAAAAGATCTCTGGGATCATGGAGTCCAACCTGTTGTTTTATCTTTCATAAAAGGCAGCTGCCAGTGTTAACACCTTGTCCTGTTCTACAATCATCAGTTCCATTTGTAATGCAAATTCACCTGAATTTCAGAATGTTGGGGATTTTTTAAATTTATTTTCAGACATCTTTGCTGTAGCGTGTTCCATTGCCCTTGTTCAATCTGATTTCTGTTCTGTTTGTATGGCTCTTTCCTTACTGGTTTCCCTTGCCTCTCTTCATAGATGGTTGAAGTGCTTCTCTCTTCCCCGAGAGCAGCCTGACTTGCCTGGAAGTTGTAGGAGATTGTCTTTATTTTGGATGGGGGCTGCTTTGGAGAGAGACTAAGGTTCTAAGATATTAGTACAGGAAAATCTTAGGACTTTTCAGTGCTTGGAGAGGGAGAACTCAAATTTATGAGTAAGGTAAGAATTAAATAAAAGAAATGGTAATATGTCATTTTAAGTAATTTTTTAGAACTCTGTGCCCTCTTTCCTTTCATGTGAAAACCTTAGTCAACATACCTAACCAGTTTTTTGGTAGATCTGTCACTATTTTATATTTTGTGTTATGACTACAAGATTTGAATGCAGATGGTGCCATTTGTTGGAATGAATGTTGGAAAATGTAGTGGCTTTTGTTTTGTTGTGTTTGACAGTTGTGTTTTTCCAACTCTTCTGATCAGGTAAAACTAACTGGGGATTTTCAATAGAACAAGTTTTATGAATCATTGTTGCAACATTTATGCCATCATTTGCTCCATTTTTTTACAATTGATCCTCTAAACATAAAATTTTTAGAGAATCTTCTGGTTCTATTCTGCACTGTCACACAGCATTCCAAAAAAAGCTGGTCATCATCTGCTAGATTCCTGCTCAGTAATATACTTACTAGTCAGTAAATCTGTTAATAGTATGCTGACATAGTTACCTTGCATGCTTGGAGCCTCCTCCTTAGTTTCTTGTCCATAAAATGAAAAAATACTGCAGTGAGATAAACTTCTATGATTTGAAATGTTTCCCAAAAGATAGAAAACATTTGTTTTCACTAAATGAGATATGCCCTTCTTTCTAAATGTAAGATATGCCATATTAGCTATATATTTTATACATTTTATAGTATTTTTGATTGTTTGCTTGTTTTTTAAATGTACTGTTTCTTTTCTCACATCTGCATTTATAATACTCTGAGCTACTGATAGTTTGAGTCGTATAGTACTCTAGTTTAAAAAAAAAAAAATAAAAAAATCATTCTTCTTTCAGAATGCTGGAATTTTGAAAAGTTGGAAGACTTGCAGCAAACTAGATTTTCTGTCATTCCTTTTTAAGGCCTGACTGTCCAGCTGCAATCTGTTCCAGTATGTCTGCAACTTAAACAACTTAGGTACCAGAAATGGGCAAACTGAAGCAGAAAGTTTGTTTTGGACTGCATTACCTACTTTTGATACTGTCAGCCAGGCCACCACTCCAGAGCATAAGCTCAAGAATTTATTTTGTAGCTTTTTCATCCTCGGCATCCTGTCTGCCAAGCTCAAGGGAAGTAACTGAAGTGCACATTGAAGCCAAATCCCTGTAGGTCTGCAGGATTTCCCCTGATACCAGGAGCCCTCTCAAAGTTTACTAAGCAGAGCACCTGCAAAGGTGTGGCATTCCCATGGATTGTGGCTGCTCAGTTGGGTAATGAGATATAGGTCCCCACAGGAGAATGCTACACTTAGGGATGTATTTGCCTTCACTTCCTCCACTCTTGACTGATCCTTAAATGAGTTACAAAACCCATTTTTCATTAAGTCAGAGATCCAAAATTTCACAGCTGTTACAACTGGTTTCATAAGAGTTGGAGACAGTATTTGTGCTGGAGGAACAGGTTCCTTTTAAGATGGAATCTGTTTTAGCTGAAATCAAACTGAACTTAGATGACTTCCTGCCATGGGCAGATTTGCTTTGGAGCTTTAGTGCTGTACTTGCACATGTGAAACTCCATTCTACAGTTTCTGCATTGTCATTCTGTATTTGCTGATTTGATCACTCTGCTTTTCAAAGGGACAAGGAGAAAGGTTTTATTTTTTTTTTTTTTCTGAAATTCCAGTGAATAGGATGGTTGCCACTGAAAACATACACAGAATGGCAATCCTTCTCTAATGAGATTTAATTTATGGATGTGTTCAGCATAAACTATTATGTGAAAGTTCAAGTGACCTCACTTAACAATAGAACTTTAAAAATGTGGGACTGAAAATCAAACTGTGTAAGACTGTTTAGCATTTTTGTCCTTCTCTAAAACAAAATATACCTCTTGAGACATATTTTTTGAAGTAAATGTTTTGCTGCCTCTGCATCATCCCTTACAGAACATATTAAAAAAAATTGTGTATGGCACAACGAAAACTGAAGAACACTGAAAACAGTTCCTTTCTTTCCAGAGAGGCTTTTCTAGCAAACAATCTGTGACAAATTTCTGATCGTTTCTGTAGATAAATTTTCTAGAATGAAGAGTTGTTTTCAGCCACATTCTGGAGAATGAAGTATTCAAAGTCTGTTGTCTATTTTTTTTTTCCTTTTCCTTTCCTTTTGCTTGCTTGGTTTTTTTCTGCCACCCAGAATTAAGCAGACAATATTTTCTGAAATTAAAATTGAGCAAGACAGCTGTGGCTGACAAGTTTGGAGCAGTTGAGCATTTGGCAGGCTGTTTATTTGTCTCTGAGTCTGCCTGTACCTGATGGCATCAGAGATACATGTAAGTGCTGTGAGCAGCTGCAGAGGTGGAAGTGTGATGGGCAGGGTGGTGGTACTTAAGCACCACGAACAGGGGTCCCTCCACACATGGCCAGACCATCCATGTGTCCTTCCACTACCAGGATTTCATCTGCTGTTTTTTATGTGGTCCATTCAGTGTTGCCTTGACTCTCTTACAGGCATCAGTACTTACAAGTCTTTGTCACTTGATGCCTTTGAAACGGCAGTTTTTCCTTGTACTTTCTCCATTTAGCAATAGGCTTATGTGCACAGTTACTCATCAGATCCTCCCCATCATGTCTAAGGCTTAATTGTTGTCCTACTACGAATTCCTCATCTTCCGAAGATTTCAAGGATGAACCACGAAGAGCAATAATAATGCCAAAGCTGACTTTCGCTGTTAATATGTGGATTAAATTTCAATGCTGTATTCTTCCTACCTTTATTCCTGTTATTGTATTGGAATTCTGTGTGAATCAGTTATGTACATCTGGGAAGAGACTGCATTGTTTGGTCAGCAGAGCTCCTTGCTTTTTTACTAGATGAGGAAGTTCTAATCAGGGCACTGAAGGATATAAAATTCTAAAGAATATCAAAATGGACCAGTCAATGAAACCATTTCATGAGTTGGCTGGTGAATCACTTCTGCCAGATGAAGTTTTGTTTATATCATCATAGCTCAATTGGCTTTATCTGCTTACTTCAGAAACATGGCCGTTTCTGTATTCTGTGAAGTGGTGACGAGGTACAATCCACTGACCTTATCCAACACGTGGTGTGCTGCTTATGTAATCCAAAAATGACATTTGGAAAGGCAGTATAAGAATCTGTATTTGAGCATTATAGATGCTAATCCTTTACCCACTAAGGATTTGTTTTTCTAGCTTTACTGTTCTTCCTTTTCTAGATTTTCTTTCTGGCTTGGCTTGGGCATTTAGGTGTCTTTATTTTAATTGGATACAACTTTCTAACACTTAGACATTGATTAAGTTTTACTGGTTTAATCTGGAGCAGAATAGTCTAAAGAAGGAGGTTGTGTAAAACTTTTTGCAAGGATCTTTTTCACCTTTCTGTTTTTCAGCCTTCCCTATCTTACCAAAAGTTATTTCTTTTGGCTTATTTGAATGAAGATCTTATATATGATAGGAATTTTTAGTGTTTTCAGGTTTCACTCTCTAATACAGCTTATTTGGCATCTGGTCTCTTGTCTGCCCAAACGCATAGTTGAATCTTCCTGAGGGATGGACTGTACTCCTCTAGGCTCTTCAGGAACTGCTGTTTGAAAGAATGGAAAACTTCCCTTGCCTAATAGGCTGAAGTTGGATTTCTTGCCCGTTTAAGGAGGTGGCTGATTAAGACCACAGAGCCACCTCCTTAGGTGGTCGTTGCTTCGTTAGAGCAGAGAAGTGTGCCTTTCACAGTGGCTCCTTTGAGCGTGTTTCTGTGTTCCTTGTTAAGCTGCTAATGTGGTGTCCCTCCTTTGGCTCACTTGGAACTCGCCAAGTTTCTTTTGGACGTGCTTCATTTTTTCTGCTGGAACTGGTGCATCACTGCTATTAACTGGTTCTCTTCCTTCCTAAGTGAAGTGATGGCTGAAGCCCAAGCTGTGCTATTTCGTGTGTTGACAGTTCCAATACTTGGAATTATGTGGAGGTCTACTGATCCTGAATCCTGGTAATTATATGGTAGGCCATGGCAGTTACGGAAAAAGCATTTTGGAAGCTGAGCCAGCCTTCTTTTTCCTTGCCAGTTGTTGTGAGAACATATTTGGATAGCTGTAAAAAACAATGGCTAAGCAGGGAAAAGCCTTTCCCAACATGGGAAAGTTTATGTATTGATAAATACTTCATTTCTGAACATAGCATTTATTTTCCCTGGAACTTAGTTTTATAATCTGCTTGGAAGAATACATTATTTATTGAGAACACCTGCTTTGAGAAGCTTAGTTTTTTATAGAACTGTATTGTAAGAATTAGTTAAGCTCAGAGAAAGGCAAAATTATATGTGTAAAGAAGAGTCCAGCCACTACTTTGAATTTCATAGTTGGCTAAGTGACTAAAACAAAAAGCAGCTTGAACAGTTTTATGAGAAAAATAGAAGGAATAAAAACAAATGCTGTTTGGTTTCACAGCTTTTTAAAATCTAGTAGTATAGATGATAAAATTGAAATTTTATAAGATACCAACATCTCAGAATCATGTTGTATCATGCTGAAGCTGTGATGGCAGCAATACTTCTCAGCTTTCTATAAGTATGTGTGTGCAGAAAAGGATTTCTTTCCCAGAGGAAGGAAACAGTCAGCTTTTTCTTCATATTTAGTTATTTATTTATACTTATTTATATATATATATGGATTTATTCCCCTGAAATCTGGGAGGCTTGTCTAGCATACATCTGATAATTCTGGAAATGAAACTACTTACAGTGGGTTTTTTTCCTTTCTGTGTCTTCACAAAAGATATATTCAGAGGGCAACAAAAATTATGCATTATTTCAAGGTGGTTAGCCTACTGTAAATATAGCAAACAACTTATGTTGTGTTTATAAGCCTGGTAGAAGCAGCAATTAGTTATATGCCACTTTGAAGACACCACAGAAATTAAGGAGAATATCACTGTGTATGGAGAAAAGGTCAGTATTCAATTTAAGTAGGATTAAGTATGATAGGAAAGCCTTCTTTGGATAAATAACTTGCTCCTATAAAGAGGCCAGCAATTGTAGAACTGCTTCCTCTTAAATGCTCTGGTCTTGTGTTCAGTCATCTCAGAACTGTAGCCTTAAATTGCTTTGGCCTTGATTTTTTTTTTTTAATTATTATTATTTTTAATTTTTAGTTTCTTGTGTGTTTTGTGTCTTCAGTGGTAGGAGGCCCATTAGTTGCAATAGTAGCCCTGCCAAGCATGTATGTAGTTCTGTAAACCGCTGGATGTACAATAAAGTGAACAAACAGAGCTCGTAGAAGGAACAGAGCTCATAAATTAGCTGGGAAGAAGATTTCCATTGAGAACTTGAATTTTTCGTTGGCTTTAAAAATAATGAGGATTGCTGGAGATGGGAGATATGTCCATAGGCAAAGCTGTAGCAGCAGAGGACAGGAAAAATATGGAAGCAACTGACAGAAAGCAGGAGAAGAGGTAGAGTATGACAGCAGCAAAGGACAAGTGAGTGATTTTTTTCCAGTTCAATTTTTATCTCGTTGTTCTTTTATTTTGACTTTCATGCTCTTCTTGTTTACCAATTGTCACAAAATTTATAGTATTAGAAGCAAATTAAAAAAAACCATTGTCACAAAATTTATAGTATTAGAAGCAAATTAAAAAAAACCCACAATCTATGGGCTTTTAGTGCATTCTATGTAAGATTAGTCTAAAGCCTGCAGGAACTGACCTGAGTTACTCACACTGAACTTGCATTGATTAATTCCTTTGTCTCCCTCTTTTTATAAAAAAACTTTAAAACTTTTCTGGTAAAACACGTAACAGAAAGAAAATTCCAATTTTTAATTCCTCTCAGGTAATTAATAATATAGCTGATTTTTAGAACTTTCCTAGAACACAGTTGTGACTGAGTCTTACTGGCTTAAATGACCTACCAGGGAGGAAAAAATACAGGAGGAAACTTAATCTGGTATTTGCTTATAGTGGACTGATGCTGTAGAGTTGGGGTGAAATGTTTATGTGTGTGCATATATATGTATATGTCTGTGTACATATAGTGGCTTATACTTTTAAAGGACAAGCTTCACAGTGTTGCTGTAAAAGTCCACAAAAAAGACTCCAAGCCAAGGTTTTGTAGGAGATAAGATAAAGGGCAGGTACTTTAATGAGCAACCTCGCTCATTAAGGAATACCCAGACGCGCACGCTTCCAAGCTCTAATTTCTACAGCTTTTATAATATAATCTATCCAATCACTGCTGTCCACATGTTCAGTTCCACCTCCGTCCCCTCCCAGGTCCCACCCCCTGTTGAATTGGGGCTGGGGTCGTCGGGACCCTCTGTCTTCATCCTCCTCTTCTTCTTCAGCGCGTAAAGGTTCTTTGGACGCTCTCCAGGGCTTCGGGTCACTCTGCTCTATGTCTATGTTCTCTCTGATATCCTCCAATCTGGTACCTTGAGAAAGAGACTAAGTAGCTGGCAGATTTTAGCTGCTTGTTCTGGAGCAGGGGTAGAGATAGAAGGACTTTATACTATAAGCTACTAAATATTAGTCCACTAAAATCTACAGTGTTACATTTATTGTGTTCATAAAATCTACAAAATATGAAAATCAAAAAAATCAAAAATCCCTTCAGCATCAGTATACTTACCATTTATGTCAACTGCAAACCTTTGCATAGGGACACCACTTAAGAAAAGTAACTGCCTCTGGAACCCACCTACTACAAATCCTATAGTTCTAGTTTTCATTTGTAACTCTTACCTACAATGGCCTGTCCACAGCTTTGATTTCAACAGAGTATCTGAGTTACACTAGGATAAAGGAGCAGAATCAGACCCAAGTTTCCAGGTCCCCTCACCAGTAGCACAGGTGTTCTTTGGCTGGTAGCAGCTGGCATGTGCTAATTAGAAGGAAAACTGAATTCAACTAGTTCTAGTTTTGTAAAAATATCTAAGAAATGAGGTGGCTCAGAATAAAGTCTCAGCATATTATAGTATGCTCTACAGGAGGAAATAACCTGACAATATGAAATTTTCCATTGCCTTGCATCACACACAATTTAGAAGGAACTCAAAGCCTGAAAGACAGGAAATCTCTTTAAAATCTGCTTGTATGGCAGATCTGCATTAGGTTGCAAAAAAATTACTAAAATATGAAAAGACACTCTTGCCTCCCTGTGCTCAAAAACCAAAGGAAAAACTCACAGGTTGTTAAAAACCCATGAATGTAGCCTGCTGGAAGTGCTGCTAAATGAGCCACCTACCTCACAAGACAGTGTATGATAAGTTAGCATGACAAGTGATTTGTCTGAGTGAAAAAAACCCTTGCAAGTTGGAAGCACTGACTGCTATTAAACCAGGGAGTCAGGGAAACAAAACACTACTACAGGTTTACACTGTGGTTTTATACTAGTAAGGAAGATGACAAACACCATGCTGCAACTGGCTGAGGATTTAAAAGAGGAGGGAAATGAAAATCAGTGTGATCACACAATCCTTACACAATGGACAAAATTACTTATATTATGCAAAAATACCAAAGGGGGAAGAACTGGGAGGGTGGTAAGCATAATTATACTGCTAAGATAGTGAGGAAAATTTAACATGTTCTCAAGACAAAACATGCACATCTGAATCCTGATCACAGCTCAGAGAGAGCACAGCTGTCAGACTCACAAAGTCTTTATAACCTGAGTTATAAAATATCATCATGATGTAGGATTTCATATTCACATAAAACAAAGTAAAACAGAACTAGTGCAGAGACTACTGTTTTGAATTTGTATACACATAAAAGAGAAATTGTTATCTATAAAACTGAACTAATTTCAATTATGTTCAATAATTTCAATACTCTAAATTTTAAGAATATTGAAAAAAATGCTAAGGAATCAACTAAACAAAGAAATCAAGCTTACAATGCAGGTATTTTGTTGTTATTTGCAGAAGATGAGATAAAACTCTGAGTTTTATCTGCTGTGAGTTTCAGCAAGGTTCAGAAAATCAAATGTAGCAACAGATGCATTTGCTACTCTAAGGGTCATGACAGAAGACCCCTTATGAAGCAGAGATGCCCCAGAGTGACTCATTTTCAGAAGGGATTTGAGGATAGCACTTTACAAAGCTGCGCATTTTTCTGTGTATTTCCTACTTACAAACAACATCTATTGTTCTGAGTTTATCAGATCATAAATTGCAGAGCACCAAGCCATGCAGAAGTCATGGACATGGGTGGTATGAACAGCAGAAACGTCCCAGTATCAATAGGTCACAGACATCTGTGACTACTCCGAGAAACAGAAATGCCTCACAACTGTAAAAAGAGGTTGCACTGCTGGTTGAAGAGAAAAGGTCAGAGAGGACATTGACTAAAGGTATGACACACCTTAGAGAATATAACCTATATGGAAAGTCTCAATACCAATATTCTGGGCCATTTGGATAATGAAAATCAGTAAATATTTTTGAGATAACATAAATGATGATAATATCACAAAAAAAAGACATAGAATATATTTTCTAAAATGTACAGTCACATCCTTTTAAAACAAGCATGAAACACATTCATAGATCAGAACTGAGATATGACCTCCAATTTTAATGTTGACTTTTCTCAACTACAGGAATGTATCAACCCAGCTTAGGCTTCCTCTTCTTAAAAAAGCTTTTAAAAAATCCTATATAAATCTTATATATTGAATATATGAAAAGTTCCCCTAAAAACAGATTCATTTTGAAACAAGTACTTTGTTTAAGTAGAATACAACAGATAGATACTCTGAGGGCTGACTTTCTGTAGTTCCAGTTACATCATCATCATCTTACTGTAGAGTTAGTTTATATTTTTTTATATTTTCAAAGAAATTAAAATATCACTTGCCAAAAATATGTAAGTACTTGTTATCTGTAGTTGTAATTTTGAGGAACAAATGCACCTTTTAACAAATACCTCCCCTTGAAGTAGATGGAAGGATTTAAGAAAACCAAAGACCAAACCTTCAGATTTTAAGCCAGAAGTGAAATGGCATGAAAACAGGGCTAAACAGACTCTTCTGAATAAAACTGCAACAGCTGAAACTTTCCTGTAAATGTAATAACCTGCATGACAGTGAAAGCACAAATACAAAGGGAGCCATTTTTGGCAGTGGATGTTTAATACTCTACTTTTAAATGCGGCACATCACACGCTTCAACACCTCCACAAGCAAACAGACAGAGCCCTGTAAACTCTGCAAGCAAGTGAGCGCTGTTATTGGCAGGCTGTTTGCAAAGCCACTCCCAAGAGGCAGGCACAGAGCTCAGACTCTACTCTTGAGCAGGTTTCTGTTACTCATTGGTACCACTGAAATGCATGTGTGCATTTGTCTGTTGAATAAACAGACAAATATATTTACAATTCCACAGACAGGATAAAAATCTGAGTCACTAAAAACCTTAATTCTGCTTATACTTTACCCTGTTTCTCTTCAACATTTGCTCTTTCTTGTTTACATGATCTATCAACAAACAAGGACAGAGATCATATCACTGCATGCACGTGTGCTTTGATGGATTCATTAAGATCATTCAGGTTTATTAAATGATCTTCCTATAGAAGGATTATTGTTTTTAAATAAGGAAGACTGTGTGTTATGATAGAGACTGACACAGGTGAAAAGCTAGGAAATTTTTCCAAAAGTCTTAACAATATTACCAAAAGAAAAAAAAAGGCATTGATTTCCTCCCCTACATCTAAAAAGGCTGAAATAAAGCCACAATAGACAGCAATAATTACAGCCACTCTGATCTTCAGTATCTGGATTAGAGGCTGTAAACTCCCCATCAATAATGTGGAAACCTCAGTGAATGTTTCATGCCCCACTATTATGTCTCAGAAATAACTTTTCAGACTCCATTATGTCCGCCATGAACTTGATCTTTCACCTCTAGTGAAAATCCTCTTATAACTATAATTCTAAAGTTAATGATGAGAGATTTCATTTGCTTTCTAAGCACAGATAAAACCTTTTTGAAATACACTCTCACTGCCATGACCTTGGTCTATGACTTAAGAGTTCACCACATGTAATAATTTACTTTGCCCCATGGGGCTCATTGAGATTTCCTTTTAAAAGGTTTTGGATATGCAGTTGAAGCTGAAACACTCTCACAGTATGTATCAAAGTATACATCCCCATGCACATTACAGACATTTTGCAGCAATATCAACAAACAAAATGAATTTTGATCATTACAATATATAACAACAAAAAGGCTTAACTAACTAAGCAAAGTCATTCAACATACTAGAAATTCAACATTTTGGGAATCCTGTTGCAATAATCCACAATATCTGCTAGAACAGAGTTCAAAAATTTCATGGAGTAATACCTGTAAATTGGCAAACTAATTCAGGAAATACACTGTTGCTCTTGACTTACCAGCTCAAACACAATTGAGTTCAAGCACAGTAATATTCTCATTAGCTTATGTGCCACATAATTACCAAGAGTGCTGCATTAGACAACCTAGTTACTGCATGGCTGCTGACTTCTTGGCTGATAAGCAGTGCAGTAGCTACTTTGTCTGCTCCTGTAGTTCTTACTACACAACCCTTCAGGATTAAAAATAAATAGATGAAGTCAGAACTATTGTATCCATCTCAACAGAAGGCAAGTATTTTATTCCCCTGAATCTTGGGGAAAGTTTCTTCATAAACATTATTTACCTCAAATTCAAGCACTGGCTTGCAGCCCTAGTCGAAAACTACAGAGCTGCTGCCTCACAGCATTGAGTTCACATCAGTGAATGGAAACACACAGCCCTGGCTCCAAGCAGTTGCCGCTCTGCCTCTGGCTCCCACTGCCTCCAAGAGCAGCTGGGGCTCACTCCCTGGGGATGTGTCCGAGCGCCTGGGGCAGGGCAGGATGCAGAGGCAGAGAGCAGAGTCCTGGAGAGGGCACGCCAAGGGTGGTGAGGGCACCCAAAACGCTAAAGAAGAAAAGAGTCTGGAAATGCAGCTTGTATTGATGATGAGGTACTGAATGGGTGGGCAAAGGTTATATTTAACAGTAAAACTTATTCTCCCTCATCACAAAGATGAATAATCAGGGGCAGTTGTGCTTTCAGAGCACCTATAGTAGAGTAAACACACTCCTTCACCACTCTCCTGCCCCTCAAAGCTTCCTAAACACCACCATCTTCTCATAGGAGTTCCCATGTGGGTACAAGAGTTAAAGGCCCTGCTACAGCTACTCCAAATGCTGCTGTTTCCCCACCCTCCTTGTTAATCTAGAAGTGGTAGCAAAGTACTGGATTTCAGACAGAAAAGGACACATGGAAAAATCCTACCTTAGCAGGAAAGCACCCGGGTGTGGGGATGCCCAGGAAACATGTGGTTTTACTTCAACATATCCAGAATCATAGAATCATAGAATTGATTGGGTTGGAAAAGACCTCTGAGATCATCAAGCCCAACCCTTGGTCCAACTTCAGTCCCTTTACCAGATCAGGGCACTCAGTGCCATGGCCAATCTCAGTTTAAAAACCTCCAGGGATGGTGAATCCACCCCGTCTCTGGACAGGCCATTCCAATGCCTGATTATTCTCTGTAAAGAATTTTTTTTCTGATCTCCAATTTAAATTTCCCCTGGCAGAGCTTAAGCCCGTGTCCCCTTGTCCAGTTGCTGACTGCCTTTATCAGCAGCTCTGCTGTTTTCAGACTTCATCATGTGGTCAGTATTTTCCAGAGCCTAAAGAGTGCTTTGAAATGAGAGAAAAATAGCTGCTCTACTGCTCTCCACATTTTTTGCCAAATACTCTAACAAATGACCAAAATGTCAATTTAGTAGAAAAGTACAAACTGGGTGCACTTCTAAAATACCCTTGTTCTGTCTCTTCACACAGATGAGGTTTCTCCCATAGAATCTAAGGCTCTTGCTCTTAACATGTTTTGAATAATTTGACAAACAATCTAGAAGACAAAAAACTTTACAATCTTCTGTCATAATCATAATGGTGAAAAAAAGGATAATAAGTGTAATTTCCTTTAAAAGGAATGAAATTTAAAGATAACAGTCATTTTGACTTAAAATCCTGCTTTGCTTTCCACAAATCAGATTTAATACTGCACACCCAAAAAGAGAGAAAAAAATTATGGAAATATTCTCTTTGCAAGCCTGATGGCTTTCTTTCCTGTATCTTCTTATTAGTCACTAAGCAAAAATATTCATGACACCTAAAAAAGTGCTTGGATAGAAACAAAAATTTTTGCAAGTAAAACACCCTGAAGCTTTGATTTTAACCCAAAAAGGACAAAATAAAGAAAGTAGAAACAACGTAACTATCTCTTTGCAAGCTGGTGTTCAGAACTTGAACTGCATTGCTCTTCATGACTTAATCCGCTAAAAATATTTCTAAAGGGCTTTTTGCCATCTCAGTAGATTTGTTTAATTTTGATTTATCTGCAGTGACCTGCAAATAGCCATACATAAAAGGTATTTTCAGATTTCAAAATGTTAGCAATACATTGCACATTATCACTCCAAAAGCTCTTTTTAGAAGAAATGCTGAATTAATTCCATTTATGACAATCAATACTGCTGCACACTGGCTTTGTTTTCATTCCCAATCACAATGCTGAGGCCACCAACAGCCATGCTACATCATTTGCAGTGGTTTCCCTTCATCCAAGAGGATCCAGGCCTGCAGATTCAGGGGAATGCACCAAAGACACAAAAGAACCATCTTTATTTATCACAGTAAAACAATAATAATAAATAAGATACATGGTTTATTATTAACCATCTACAAGTAACAGACAAGGCTCTATAGTTTCTACTCTGCAATATCAAAGATTCAACACCAATCCTGACTATGAAAATTAGCATTAAATTAGCGTTTGCTTTGTAAACCCACACGTGAGGGACAGTAGAAGGCCAGGGTGTCACTGAGTCCCAGTGCCAGCAAACAACTGCACTGCTCTGCTGAAATAAAGCTTTTCATTAAAAAACCACCCTCCACAGGGAATGCTGGTGTTGTGCAGCTGCTCAAGGGAATTATGACTGCATAAAACACTCCACTGAAAACAAATCACTTGTAACTTTTTGAATAATATTGCCAGTCTTCATTGCTCCCAAAAAGACAGCCTTTATTTTCAAATGCTGAAGGAGGGAAAGTGGGCAACACTTCCCTCACTAGAAAAGGATCTGCTGTCTCCCAAACAGTCATAAAAATTAAACAGCTAAGAGCACAGAGCCTCGACTTTAGGGCACTAGACCTCACTCTCTAGAAATACTTTAATAGAAAGTATTACTGATTTGTTCAAAAAGTCAAAAACGCTTGCTTTGCATAGGCAATGCACTCCCTGCTAAATAAAGGAAGCTCTTGCACAATATAATTTCTCACTGAATTAACCTGCAGACCAAGACAAACAAAACCACCTTGGTTTAAAAGGCCACTTTTGTCAAGCGTGAGAGCAAGACTCTTCTGTCCTGGCTTCTTCGTGCCACAAACAGCTTTCAGGGTCAGTGAATGTGCCATAGCAGACAAAAAACTGATATTCCCAGCCAAGCACTGCAGAACAGCAACAGCAAAGCCTCTGAAAACACTCTTCTAACAAAGTCAGATCTAGGACAGTTGGGCAAACACAGCTGTAAAAACACAAGGCTACGATGATTCCACACAGTTTCCAGCCACAGCCCAAGTAGTTTAGTGCAATTTAAAAAGACAATTTTATAACTTTCTAGATTATGGCAGAACTGCTACAAGCAGCCCAGATTTGGGAATGCTGAACATGCACAAGGCTGTAAGTTCTGTGTCATGTATCTTAACTGCATAACTTTATGTACTCCAAGAGATTTAATATATTTTCTTGCACTTCCCTAATCTCTTCACTCCCAGGAGCATAGAAGGGCTCTTTCCACTGCACCCCTCATGAACCATAGGAAAGACCCTGAGTCAGAGGTAATGGCAACCAGGGACAAAAATCAAATGGTATCACAAGTCTAACTCAACCACTAACACCTTAGGTTAGTAAATCAGCTGCTTTTCAAAGGTGTTGGGAGAGCCTGAAACTGCACAAACTAAGTGAAGAGTTTGGAGGTGAAGTGCTTGACTGGGGATTTCAGAAGCCAGAATTTGCTGCCACGAAAATAAGAGCAAAGCTGAATGCCTTTAAAAATCCTCTCCATTCTGAACAGTTTTACTACTGGATCTATATTAGAACTACCAGTGATAAGTGAAAGGAGATCAGCAAGAGAAAGAAAAAACCCAGAAGATTCACAATTGCTTCAGGTTACAGAAGACTTGAGAAGACGAGGAGGAACTCTAGAGATATCTAATGGAGCTGCTTGACTGGGACACATTATAATGATGAAATTCACTTTGTAAGTAATAATTTGGGCTACTCCTATGCATTGATGGATATAAAATGCACTCGCCACTCAGGGAAGGAAAAAACCCTCAGTACCAATAAACAGTTCAATAAAAACCATCTGCTCAAAGCACAGTAATGATAAAGGAAAAGTAAACTCTTAGGATACATAAAAAATTAGACTGCAATACTAGAATAGAGTGGGTGAATTTAATAGAACAACAGCTTCTATGTACATATCAGGCTTATGCTGACACAGTTAGTTCTTTGTATTTGTACATGTGAAGTACAGACATCTTGCCTAAATTTGTCCTCCGACACCCACACACTTCCCAGAGACTTCAGTGTGGTATCTACTGGTAGAATTAGTTATATTTTAATTCAGAATTATTTAATCTGTGTGAGTAGGTAAAATTTATTACTTAGGAAAGAAAAAAAAATCCTGACAGTTTTTCCTTTTAAGTATTACATTTAAAAACAATAGAACTAAGTGACTTACCCTTTCATAAGCAAAACCTCTATATATGAATATTTTAAGTGCAATCTGGAAACCAAATTTTAGGCAAAACTACTGACATTTTTAGAGAAGGAACACTATATTATAGAAGACAACTAAACATCATGGCGCACATAGTTTATCTGAAGATCTTAAACAATTTTGTTTCATAATGTTCATGTGTTACCTTCCAAGTATAAACACACATGGTACCCTGGTACATCAGTGTACAAATCACAAACCATTAGAGCTTGTACTTCTTTTTCTTCATTTTGTTTTGTTTTCTAAAAGGTTAATGTACATGTATACACAGTTCAAAGAACTTCAGATATTTTTAGAGAAATCAATATCTTTCCTGTGACTTTACAGTAGTGTTAGGGTTCACTTTTTTATCTTTACTTGGAAAAACACACCACTCACAAACAGAGGAATTTTCCAGTCTTCATTTCTCAGTAAGTACTCATATGCTATCTATTTTAAAATATCAGTGAAAACTACTGTATATAATTTGCTGGGAAAACATTGCTGCTCTCCCTTGATTTTTTTCCAGAAGGGCTATAGCTGTGGACCTTGTCAATTTATTCTCTGTTTTATGTTCTACATCTGCTTCAAAAAACAAATCTAAAAATCAATAATAGAACACTTTCTTTACTTTCTTATTTCATAAATACCTTTCTAGCTTTCTTCATTGTAGCCTATTTTATATTTCAAAATCATATTTTGCGTATGCAACACTTTGTTTTACAAAAAGGCATAGCAGAGCTGCATGAAAGTTGCAAAAAAATAAGACACAAATTGATTAAGAGGTTTTGTACAAGCTATAGCTTAACAGAACAACAAAAAAAAATCTTAGTGGTTTTGTTGTGTATGAGATAGCAAAATAGCCAAAGTATTCTTCAATAAAATGAACTGTCTGCCACGATTTATCTGTACAATTCCATCACAGCCCTTGCCTGTTATGTTACACTTTTCAAAAGTATGTCATTAAGCTGCCATAAAAGCCATCACAAATTGCTTTTTCTCCCAAACTGATAACAGACTTATAGATCTAATTTTCAATCCCTTTTCTTCATTACTTTGATTCTTAAGGAGGGTATGACATTTGCTGTCTGAATACTTTGTAGTAATATCTGGCATCTCTACAGCACTTCTGTCTGAGTAACACTGAGCTTTTAATAGGTTTGTCTTTACAGCACCTTGAAATGATGACATATTTATTTGTCTGTCTTGCAGACTTTTAAATACATTGTTTTTATAATTTCACTGAAAAACTACAAGACTTGTTGGAAAAAAAAATGACACAACAAAGCCTTCTGTGCTGTCAGGTGCTATGTCATTAAAATCCTGACCCTTCACATTTCAACAAGAGTAAAGAGCAAATGCGAGGCCTCTGTTTTCCATTTTGGTTTGTTTTTTTAACTTTATGGTCTGTCCTGTTCACAAATCAAGTGGCTGATTGACAGAACCAACTAAGTAATTGAGAAAATATCAACAAATTAAAAATCAGACTTTGATTCCCATGGTGATCCCTCCTCACTTTTTGCCAGTCAACATATGCATGTTTTTTGTTCATATAGGGCTTCATACACTTCAGACTGAACTCAGTACTCAAAACTGGCTCTGCTCATGAACTCAGTGTGTTTTTGACAAAGGGCAGGAAGAGGCTGCTACAGAAAGTTGCTTGCAAGGTTAATTAAAGTAACATACAGGAAGAGATCACAGGAAGAATGATGGAAAAATCCAGGTGAAGACGCAGTAATAGAAGAAAGAAGAGTTGAAAGACAGGTGAGAGAACACACCACATTTCAGACTAGGGAGTGAACTTTAACAAACCTGTAAACGGGTCACAGAGTCAATTTTAAGCCCTATGAGACAAGCTGTATTTCTGCTCATCGCATCAAGAACAGCTACTTCCACCAAAATGACAGAATAGCCATAAGCCATCTTTCTCTCCTTCAAAACCCAAGATATCCAGAGCACACAAGAGATTTCCTCCTCGCTGCTTACATCTCTCATTTGCCAATGCTTCTCTGGGCAGAATGATACTACCTCCTAGATACTCTGAATCAGATCTTCTCATGTCTTCCTTATAGAGCTACAGAGATCTTTGTTCCCCTAAAACCCCTATGACTTGTGAAAAAGGCTCTTTCCAATTCCCTAAAACAAACCATCAAACCACTCCCGTATCAGTGCTAAATGAAAATGTCCATTTTCACCCTCAAACATCAAAAGAGACTTGGAAACCTTATGGCTTCTAAATATAATGCTTCTCCCCACCACAAGACCACAGACACAGCAAGCAAAGGCGCTAACTGGCTTCACTGTCTTCCCAAATTAATGACAAGGGGCTTTTGATAATGATTTCCATCCATTAATGACAGCCCAATCATCAAAACCAGACCCCCACTTGCTCACCTACCAGGCATACTGCAAAATAATTCAGAAGGGTAATGTGGTAAGAGTTTTGAAGGCACTCCTAATAGCTACTAAAACTAGAAATTTCAAAGTGGTGATCACAGGCAGGATGATGAAGTGGTGTATAGAAAGATATATTTTTCCTTTGGACAGTTGGTTAAAACTTGGTTGTAGTAATGCCAAGGTTATGGGTTCAATCCCCTGTGTGGGCCATTGACTTATGAGTTATACCCGATGAACCTTGTGGGTGCCTTCCAACCCAGAATAGTCTGTGACACTGTGACATTTGCACTTTCAAGTAACTGTTCAGTTGATGTTTCCTTACACACAGATCAAAAGAACTTAAAGTTTAAATACGATACAGTTTTTGATATACCATGTATTTGAACCATCAGGGAAAAAAAAAAAATCACTAGTAAATTGCACAGTTGCCATTAAACACTGACAACTACGTGATACAGATTTTTTGCTTACCTAAATTTGTACTTACAATCCCAGAACATCAACATTTTCAATGATGAACACAGTTTAATCTTAGAACCATAGAATTCTTAGTATCAGCTTTGGTGACCACACCTTCCTTAGCCAATAAAAACAGAACATTTACTTTGTGTCTTCAGGCATGTATCAATTAAAAAACCAGATACTTGCAAAAGATAACAAAAATGTCTCCCTTTTATTATCGCACAACCAAATTTTCTAATTAACATGCAGCAAGATTCACCAGCCAAGTAGCTTCTAACGATATAGACTGTCTTTCTAAGCACTTGACCAAACACTTAATCACTCAGTCCCAGACCAATAAAATACAGGTCTTACATAAGGTTTTCAAGCACTGATGTTCAAACAATTCACAAAGTTGCCATTATCCATCACAGCTGACCTGAGAGACAGGAAACCTCACTCTGCTTCACCCAAAAGGTTAATAACCTTTTAGCTAAAAACAGAGTCCATGTTTGCTCAGCCACTTCCACCATGACATAGTGCCTGATATTTCTTTGAGAATAATCCAAGTCCAAACTGACATTCAACAGTCACTTCTACTTAGACAAAGAAAACCTAAAACCCTCTATACTGTCACAACACAGTCAACTGTCACAGCTCTTCTGTGCTGTGTTTCAAGGCATCCAAAGAACTCTCCAGAGCACTTATGGAGGGTGTGCCTGTACTCTATTGCAGCAGGACACTTCTCAGACTAATTAGCTCATGTGGAGCTTCCTCACTGTATTACTTCTGAGCAAGCTCATTTATCTTCATATTACATTATGCAGTGTAGATGCACCCTCAGACAAGTCAATAATTATAGGTAAGGGATACACCCTTCATGAGGCAAAAGTAGTTTAAGAAACATTATTATGAACAAATACTCTCACTTTACAATCACTTGTATTTCCAGCTGACTCTCAGGTTTAAATTCTTTGTATTTCAGAATGGATACAAATTAAAATGGGAAAAAATGTATTGTTCTGCTCACATCAGAAAGTGAAATACGTCCATGACAGCTTAGGTGAAGTTTGGCAAGGAGAGATGCAAGATGGTTTCCTGCACTAGCATGGGGGGGGTGATTTGCTGCTCTTCAGAAGAAAACTCAGTCAATGACAGAGAAGCATCAAATTCCAAAAACATATTTGTACTGTAAACATGCTCAAGTTTGGCAATAAGCTTGCCACACATTTAGTCTACACTGAGCATGTTTCTTTCTCTTTCATGTACCTTCTCAGAGCCTGAGAACTCTCAATTCCCAAGACCCAAATCTTGATTCATTCTGTCTCTCCACTATCAGCAACTATCTGTAAAAATCACTACAAGGTATGCATTTTTAAATTCCTCCAACATCAGTGTGGCACAGAAGAATCAGAGTTTACCTTGTCAGTGATTTATACAATTAGTTACACAAGCTTCACATAACAGAAAGCATCCATTTTCCAGCTGGTATAAAATACACACAGCCCTTGCCACCACAGACGAACGTTGCCACAAAAAAGTGTATTCTAATGGTCAAGAAACTTTAGTACCTCTCTCCCTCCCGCACAGAAATGTTGCATTACATTGCTTTCAACTAACCAGGCACATTGTAGTTTTTCCAAAGGAACTTTTCCCTGTTCTAAGGATAGTACAGACAGTGCTAACACTGAATAAGCACTCACTCCATACTTCATTTAATCTTCACTGTTCACTACATGGCATCTTTGTATAATTTACAGCATCTACATCTAGAACCACAACTAGAAAACTTCTCATTTCTCTATTGATCCCTATTATGTACCTGAATTATTTCCCTATAATAACTACTCCACAGCACCTCCATCAGACAATTTTATGATCCTTGTTTCAGGGTAGCAAACTGGGAGACAGTGATGTGCATCAGGATTGCCCGTAATTAGAGATGGTTGACTTGAAATACTTCGGGTCTCTCTTCAGAGGATACAGCAATTAAACAGCACTTTGTCAGTACAAAGTACAACTTCAATCTATTTCAGTGCTATCATGTGTTTTCAAAGCTGACATTAATCGGTCCCAAGAGTCTGAACTCAGAAAATGAGAAGTTCACAACTAATGGCCATATTTAAAACATGCAGTTGAAGTGACTCACTCAACTTCACACAGGAGATCTATGGCTGAATTCAGATTTGTCTTTAATCCTTCAGAATGGCATTCCAACAGCTCTGGCTTTAAAACCCATCTCAATGTGAATTCCCTTCCTTCCTCACCTACTAGGTCTCATCCACCTTTGGCAGTTATGAGGAAGCAGTTCTAAAGGAAACAACCTCATTAATTAGCACAGCTGGAATAATTTTGTAAATGCCATTTACCTGGCCTTCCTGAAAATAGCAAGTGCTTTGTGGATAAAGAAAGTCTGAAATAACATCAGCATATACCATTTTAAGGCAGAAATTTAACACAACCAAACTAAGGTTAGACCAACAACTTTAATTCCAGCATTTCCTATCCACTGAGAACTCTGCATTGCATCACTGTCTGAGAACTCCATATTCCCTAAATTTTCATTTCATGCAGTCTCAAATAAAAAGATATAAAATCCATGTTTGTATCTCCATCTCACTTGCTGCACTTGCAACTTCAAGCTTCCTACTACAGGGTCTGTTCATACTAAACACCATCCAAACAATCCCTGCAAGGGCAGATCTTCACCAAAAAGCAAATGGTCTACAAGATAACCAGTACACAATACAGGAACATTATATAGTTAGGAATTACAATGCAGCAACAAGCAGAAATCTCTTAACACTAATTTCTACCAGAAATCTTTCTATCATGTCAGAAAGCTGAGTTGCTTGCAGTTTGACCAATGCCAGCAGATAACTTATCACTAATTCCCTTGTTTGACACCAACACAATAACCAAGTTTAATGGTATGATTTTTGACAAACCACAATAGCATCATGCTGCAGTCTGTGCTTTGCCACATGAGTTCATCAGAAACCAATAATTGTTCGAACTTCTGTTTACAAAAGCAGTCAAAGAAAATGAAAACTCACCTCATTTCCACCAACAGCTTTGGTTAAAATCACAGCAGAGGACACAGGAGGTGGCATGCAGCCCACTGTCTGCAAGCTGAAAACAACAAAAAGAACGTTACATTCTTTACATGATACAAAGACTAAGCAACCTAAAACCTTAAAATACCAAATACCAGAGTAGATAGTCTTATTATCAGCACAATGCAACCACTGTGCAGCCAGATTCAGCCCTGCACTGAAGCTGGCAGGATTTCTATGCCACTTGTTACTAACCACCACAGGGAAGAGTCATGCCATCACTTAAAAAGCTTAACCTCTGTGACTCCATTTCCCCTTCCAAGTGCAGTATCTACCATCCACAAAGATCTCTATACATCTATCACAGACAACTGTGACAGATGTATAGAGATGTTGAGATAGATATAGAGATGTTCTGATGAAGCAAAGTCTGTAGCATGTTTTGAGATACCTGTAGCTATTTGAAAAAAAAAAAATAACTGTCAACTATTTCCTTGAAAAAGCTGTTCAGTAATAAAAACATTTACTGTGAAGTAGAAGAGCAAGAAGAACCATGCTCACTATTTCAGGTTCCCCCTATACTTCATTTTTCATCAATCCCTTTAAAAAAAAATCATAATTCAGTTCTATACACCTGAACATAAAAGGCCATCAAATGTTTAATTTTTATGTATGTTTTCACTAGTTGATAAAATTACCTGACTGCCATCAAAACATCAACAGCTTTCCCCTGCACTTTAGAAATCTAAGATACATTATTATTATTGTCAATTCTTTGCATTGTTTGTGCAGCAAAGCTATTGATGTATGTAACAAATGCTTTTACAAAGTAAGAAACAAAGTGGTAACTTGGTGACTTTCCTTTGTTTTCAAAGACAGTCCACAAAAACCAGTCATTACACAGATTAGCTGTATGAAATGGGTATTTAGAAACAACAAGAACATCACACAATAGATTGCAATTAATTTGGGGGACAAGTAAAATAGGGCTTCTGAAGAAAAACTGTGTTGATTTAGAAGGAACAGCAAAGCAGCGACTAGAACAGCTTACACAACCCCCAAGAGCGTGGAACCTACATATGATTCCAAGTATTGGAGCTTGAAATGGTATTCTAGTTCAGAACAAACAATTACTAGTGAGGTACTTTGCACTTGTAACCATGTCAATCCATTCCTGAGAAACACAGTGCCAAAAAGCTGGAGCAAACAGAAGTATTGAATCCAGGCAACAGGGAGCATATTGCAGTGCAATTGGATATTCTGCAAATATACAAAAAGCTTAAAGAGAAGAAACAGGTAAGTGACAATGATGGCATTCAGTTTGCCAGCGACAGACACTGCGGAAAAGGAAAGAGGCAACCAATGTAAACATTATATAGATCCAATCACAAAGTGCCAAGCACCACCTTCAGCTTACAGTGAAATAAGGTACAGCAGCAGAGAGTTGTCAGCACTCAGCAGAATAGGCTCATATTGAAAAGAAAAGAAACATAGGAAAAAAGAAATGGTGCGGAAGAGTTTGGAAACACACATGAAAATAGAGAGCAGACAAACACATGGTGATTCTGACGTCCATCCCCTACACTGGTTGTGAGAGTTCCCTCTCTTCTACGTGGCGCCAGCTCCTTGAACTTCTCACCTGCACTGGTAAGGGGTGGGTTAAGTTCAAAGTTACCCAGAGAGGTACAAAATGTGTGCAAGGGCATTCACCTCAGCTGGCAGGGATTTTCCACACTATAAGGAAAAGATTTAATAATACAATCTCTGTTCACCCTCTCAAATTTGAAATAATAGTTCTGGAATTAAAAATGAACATAAAAATCAGCATCAAGCAATGGTTTTAAATAGTCTTCATAGAAAAGTACTAATCTAAAAAAAACTTAGTACACGCTACATGGAAATAGTTTAAAACATGCACCTGTGAAGTTTTTCTTGCTTTGCATCAACTGCACACAATACCACCAATACACAGATTCCCCTAATGGCCAGCTAGAAATTTCTACAGATAACAACCAACCAGCTGCAACATTCCACTGGTTCAGGCCATGATATAAGTACTAATATCAGTGGTCCAAACACTTGCTGTTCTGCTGCTAACACTACAGACAACTGAGTAGTAGGGTCTGAGGTCACGCACTTTAGATATGGAAGCTCCAAAGCCGTGTCTTATACCCAGTCTTTGAGTCTCATGCCTTACCACCTGTGCTGTAAATGCTCTATGCTAAAAGTGGCAGTAGAGGTGAACCTGTGCAAACATTAATAACCTGCTTCATGCTCCTTTTCAAAGGGATGCTGTCAATGCGAAATCTAGTCAGCTAACCAAAAAAAAAATAACTTATAAGATGCTTGGGATGATGAAAATAGAGTTTCTCCTCTGTTTTGTACATTTCAAAATAACTGCAAGGCAACAAACTTCCTAATATAATCCCAGTTAGAGAGGAGTGGGAAAAAACCTTCAGCTGTAGAAACAGATGAAAAACTGGTACCACCTGAATCTGCCTCTCAAATAACCCAGCAAAACAGAACATCATAGAGGATGGGAGACTCTACCATGCATTCTGAAGCAAGATAGGAAACATACTGTGGGCTGTGCCCTTCAGGCATAACCCTGTGTAGAGAGCTGTGAAGAACTACGGTCCCCAGGGAAGCCACCCTGCCAAAGGGTGCTCCATGGCCTTGGGAGCACATGCCTATTTTTCCAGGCCTTTGTGAGAGATACCCACTAACTTCCACTACCAGCTGTGCTAAATGTGTGATAAGGAAGAAATTTTGACAAAACCCATCTTGTTCCCTCCCTGTTTTCATTAGGGTACTTCAGTGTTTCCAAGGGAACAAAAAAACTACTTCTGTGGGGCACTAAGATGAACTTCTGGTTACACGGAGTGGCCACAACACACGGAGTTCCTCACATATGCTTCTCACAGAGACATGAGAGTACCTGCTTTAAAAGGCTTTATTCTAGAATTAGGACACAGCTCAGTACCTTCTGGACCTGCACCATCTTCCCTTTGCAGTGGCTGCTGCTCTGAGCATGTCCTGAACAGCAGTATTTGTCAACAAAGTACTTTTAAAAAAACAAACAAAAAACCCCCAACAAACTATCTTCACTAAACTCCTCAGTCCCAACCATTCTTTAAATGAAACCTCAATACAATAGAGTTACTGCACTAAAAGATAAAACACAGAGAAATCAGAAATAATTCTCAAGGAACATGTGCTTGAAAGGCAGCTTGAAACACAGAGGTGTATCAGCTCACTAGTATGACATAGAGACACACCATGAAAAATAAGTCTGGTTTAGGCTCCACATTTAGGTGAGTAAACACACAAGCTTTTGTTTCGGCTTTTTGTTGGTTTTTTTTTTTTACAAAACCCCATCCATATCTAGTTTTATAGACAGTTTTACAAGTGTGTATGTATATCCATACCATTATAATTGTGCACGTAATAGATCATGTCCCTTAAATACTAAGGACCCAAGTTGCATAGGAGCCATCAGAAAGAAGGCATAAGAAGTGCTTCAAGGAATTAAAAACCCCACAAAAGTCTCTTTCACCTTGCATTTCAGAAACTGAAACCCCTCTGGATTAGGAAGGAATTTTGGCAACGTGGAAAATCACATTTCTGTTCTAGCTGAGAAAAAACTTCACAACTATTTTATTTTAAAGAATACACTTTACTACGAATTGCTAAATGCAAATGAACATTGTACAGCAATCCTAGTATTTCCTTGATTTACTAACACTGTTAAGCAAAACAGTGACAACTTTTGAATTATGTTATCTCAATTTCACCTTCTCACTACCACTGGGATCTCTTCATATTTGGTGGAACACCTGGAGAAGCCTCTTAAAACAAAACGCTCTTTTAGGTTCAGGTCTTGTAAAAAGATAAACATGAGCAGCTTTTTCATTAAACTTTTAAGACAAGGAACTCCCCAAGCAATGTTTCAACAAGCAGTAAGAAACAATGGGGATTGTTTCAGCAGTTTTCTAATATAATTGATTCTTGCATTCAAATATTCCAATATAGCTGCATGGCACTAAGTATTGACCTTCCATTCTTAAAAACCTTCTTGGTTTTTTTATTTTATATAAAATCTATCACTAGTACACCATCAATACAGCTTTGGAAGCACACAGTGGCAGAGTATACCAAGGATTTAAAACCCACTGTTTTCATGGTAACTTGGTTTCTGCTTATCTCAAAGTTCTTCTCTAAAAACCTTACTCTTTTTTTTTCCCTGCCATATCTTAGCTGGGAGCAGATCCTGGCACCGTGCAAGAAATGCTCAATACAGACTATTTAAAAGCAGAAGACCAGTATGTGGCACACACAATACGTACTCACTGACTTGGGTTTTCCTTCAGCATTTCTTTTCTTCCCACCCTACCATCCTTAAGACCCATCACTTCAGCTGTGTTTGTGAAACAGAAAGCTAATCTGTTGCAAGCTCCCTACATGGGAAACTAACTGACCACTTTCTAAAAATGAGACCAGGCTCCCAAAAGGATAATCTTGTTCTTTGTTTTCAACAGCATAGTGCTCAAGCACAAAAACAACCACCGAAATCAGTTTACAATACAACAGAACACCCACTGGATGGATAAGCAGCCCTTTAAGATGACAACTACAAATATATTTCACTCCATTATGCTTAAACATACCCTTTTAAAAGCCATTCATTTATGGGTGTGATTGATAATAGCTGGAGAAAGACCCATATTGCTGTTGGGAAGAACACAAGTGTAAAAATCTGGACAAAAAGGTGTAGTTTCACATGCATCAAAGCACTTGTCAGCTCCTGCAAAAGAAAAAGAAGAGAGGAAGTTGCAGTCATAACAGCTGAGGTAAGATCACATTTGTGCTTTTAAAACTAGGATCATCTTTATAATACAAAGAGAGTGCATGTCAAGAAGGCACCTTTAGGGATCATCTGATCTTCCTCTTTAATAATGAAGTACATCTAGACAACATAAAAGCTCTGTCTGCTCCTGGGCATTGTTCCAAAAGAATTGTCCACCACTTCAGTAGTAGTGTAGCTCTCCTAACAGCAGCTTTTCCGCAGGCAGCCTTAGCACCTTGTCACTGCTTCAAACCCGGTGGTAACTACACCGGGGGCTGTTTACTTTACTGACTGTTGATACCAAGAGGCATGAAAACTTGTAGTACACACATGATTTCAGGTTTTTCTAATCTACAGAGGGTCACAAACTGTGATTCTTATTTATACTGTAAAAAAATTTAAAAAATAGATTACCAAGCATTCACTTGTGTTGGGGTTTTTTTCAGGAAAGAATAACAAACATAAAAAGCAAAGTACTTTGTAGTAGACTTTGATTATTTATTGCATCAACAGATACGAAATTCACAGAAAAAAAAAATCAGGCTGATGAAAAATAACAAAGGAACACCAAGACCATAACAAGCTAACAACAGCTAAGCCATAAATTTCAGAGAATTTCAGTACAAATCACTGCTGGAGACTTCAGTAAACAACAAAGAAAAATTTAATTTTAGATAGTGTAAGAGCACACCATAGAGGTTTTTGAGTACAAGGGAAGTGCCTTGCACATTTCAGCTCATTTCCACTCTCACAAACTGAAAATAAAAATTCATTCTCCTCTTCCTCAAAGTAACTTGCACTCTTTTCAAGAACTGATGGCACTTATTTCAACCCTAATTTGCTAGAATTCTCCAGCTATCTGACACTCCAGATGCTTTAAATATATGTATGTTTTAGAAAGTGTAGTTTCATGTACAGTAAGGCAGCAGCCAATCTTCAAATGCAACCCTGTCTCAGCTTCAAAACAGTTGAACTTTTATGAAACACAATAAAATACTCTATTTTCAACCATCTCAAATGGCCACTGATGTAGCTATACATCTGGAAGTACTAGCAATTCAGCACTGTGTCCTTGGTACTTTATTTTTCATAACAAAATTAAGTCCTAAATTTGGATTAGGGAGGAAAAAAGTCTTCCACAAAAAAAAGAAAAAGAAAATACATATGCATGCCTATCCTATTCTTGAAGTTATACAAAACATGGCATTGAAACACACATCTTGATCCAGTTTTACCCAGAAAGTATCATTACATTTAGTGTTTGGTTAACTGAACAAAACTCCATTTTTCTCTAAGCATGCAGTATCACTCTGCATGAAAAAAGAGACCTTCTTCACACCACCTGTCACAGTACCTACACTGTTATGAATAGTTTTACTGCAGTGCTGCTCCATCTTATCTCAAAAAGAAAGCAAAAACAAACCATCTAGTAAAAACACACCCTGTGTGGGAAGAAAAGACATCTGGAAATACCTACATAAAAGTGGATATTTTAGAAGTAAATTTGAAAACAATTGAAAAAAAACCAAGGCAAGCGACTTCTTCCAGTAAAACTGCCAAGTCACCTCCAGCCTTAGATCTTGCAGAGGATCGGGGGTAGCTATAAAGGTACCCCAAATCTAGGCCCACACACATAAACCTTTTAATTTCGTATTTCTACAATTGAAAAAAGCCTTGAAAACAGATGGTTTTATGAAGACTCTGTGATACTTTCAAAAACAAAACAAACAAACAAAAAAAACCCAAAAAACAAACACTTGGGAAAGTCTCATTAGAATGTCCAGGGAGCAAAGAAGGCGCTAGAACCCAACCAAGCTACTGCATGAAGGAATGTTGTAGTAGTGGAACAGGTCCTCGCAGATCTAAATTACCAGTCTGGAAAATGTCTCCAATGACTGCCTTTTGGTTAGAAGAGTTATTGTTACAATAGTATCCCTTGGACTGTACGATCACAGAACTAACACTGAGGCAAACAGCCCTCATCCTCTTAAGCAGCCCATAAGGGCTTGTCCCAAAATATGTCCATCACCACAGCCCTTGGAAAAGTTGCCAGTTGTGACTCAGTTTCTACACACCAGGTGGAACAGCTTACCTTGTCTTTCCCAGTATTTCAGACCCCTTAGGGAGTCTGTCCTAGCCCCTCACTGGCCAGTGTGGGTCCTGCTGCCATGGGACTCCTCTGAGCAAACACCCACACAGAGGAAAGAGTGTTTGCAGGGGCTTGCCAGATTCCTCGTTGAAAGGGATAACTCAAGTATGTGACTTAATTTCTGGGGCCCTACGGGAGGTATTTGCTTTCAAACAGCAAGCTATCCAGTCACTGAAAACTGAAATAGCATTACATTAAGGTGGAATCAAATGTTCTTGTCATTCCTAGACACAGACTACTTCTACAAGAGGACCTCAGTCACCTCTAATTCTGAAAATGTAACAAGGCCATGCACAGACAGGCTCTACTTGAACGTTGCCAATTATTTTGTAAAATGATTTCTGAACACATTGGCAAAATTTTTTGAGCATGTACTTTCACAGCAGATAAAACCACAAGCGTAACATTAAAAGACCATTAGTTATTTCTAATTTTGTCAGATTTATCAGGAGGCCTCTGTTAACACTTATACAACTTTTTATCCTCTCATAAAGCAACTCAAACACCAGTTTCCACATAACCAATATATTATCCAAGGTAGAATAGCCAACATTCAAATTAAGAACAAATAAAGACAAAAGCAGAAACTATTTACTTTGCAATCCAATAAAAAATATATTAACTGACTAATAATACCAACTTGAGGTTGCGTCTTAAACAATTAAAATATGCCTCAAAGTATTTTAATAAAATCAGGACTTGGCCTGCCAATACATTTAAGGATTGTTTTTAACATACACTTTAGGAAGTAATAGAACAAGGTACAGTGAGCAAAATGGATTTTTTCCTCTTTATCTTCTACACCCATGGCAGTAATTCAGAGGAGGTTTAGCTTTTTACTGAAACAAAGTTGGATATACAGCACCAGCCCTAACTGCTGCTCCTAAAACAACCAGATCTGGGCCAGGACATAAACATCTGCTCCTGTAAAAGCTTCATTTACATCTATATATAGCTTTTAGTATCACAGATGAAAAAAGGTTATGCAAGTTCAAAGTGGAACCTGACATATTGCCCAGGAAACTGTTAGTCATGTCCCCTTAACCAGAAAAAGTTAGGTGTACACTAGCATTGAAAACTAATCAAGACTTTGATAATGCTACTGCTTTCTCTCACAGCTCCTTTAAAATATAAAGTTTCAAGGATACAAACTAGTGAAAGGGAAAGAAATTTTACTTTTCCTTTTTTTTTTTTTTTTTGCATGCAACTTGAAAGCAGGAAACTGCCCTCATTAATTCTACTCAGGTTTATGTTTCAGGTCTCTTCTCTGTGGAAACAGTGCCTCTCCACAGCCTTTTTCCTTTAGGATTAATTGCTGTCTCAGGCAAATAGATAACATGGTTCTTCTCGCATCCCCATAAGACCACAATGCTCTAAATAACTGCTACAAGAACTGACCAAAGTTACTCCCTTTGCTTACACTGTGTCCTGGCAGAACTAGAGGTCCTGGTGCCAGAACTGCCAGCAGGCAGTGGAGGAGAGGGCAGCCCCCACTTCAGACACCACCATAACCACCATACAGGTTTAGAAACATTTCAGGTTGAGTGCACACTGCTCACCCAAACCCTGGTTCACCAGGACAATATCATGGTGATTCCTTCAGGCATTAGTATATTATATTCACCACATGAATAACATAATCTGTTAGCACAGCCAACAGCATAAAAAGAATCAAAAAACTAGACTAGCAGAGACATGCAGTGTTTCACTTCAACTCTGGGTGCTCCTTCTCTTCTTGGCACAAAGCCATCATTTCCTTTCTCCAAGCCTCCTTTATGCTGCACTAGGAGGTTCTCCCCTTCTCTTCTGACTCACAGATTGTTCCTCTTTGAAAAACCTGTGACACAGAATTTGAAACAAATCTCAGTGCCTGTGATATGCCAAGAGTGTAGGCACTTCAAATCCACCTGTCCACAACTAAACTCTACAGGAAAAGATTGCCAAGACTTTGTACCTCTATATTGGCATTGTACCTGCAGAGAAACCCTTTGGTGCTGATCCCAGCTGCTGTTCTGTCGCTACCCAATGTGCAAACTTAAAGCCACCAGGTCTTTGCTTCAACCAGACCAGTAGTGACCAGCCTAAACAGCTGCACCTGGACAGCACACCAGCAGGTGAGATGAGGCACAGTGTCCTAGAGAGGTCTAGAGACTCCACACAGTGCCTCTGTACCTGCTTCCCTCTCCATTCTCCCCTAGGATTCACACAGCTTCCTGGCCTGTATCTCAGTGAGAAGTGAAGTCCAAGTGCAGAAGGGTTGGCAGAAGGCAGGTGCTGGTGCACTCCTGGATCGCACCCTGATTTGGGTTTGCGACACACTCAGGGTGTAGATCCAATCTCAAAAACTTGCTCATCACTTTCATTGAGTTAAAGCTCTGCAAAGTCAAACAACCCACCCTTCTTGGATGCGTAAAATTTATTCACGCTCTGTTTCTGATCATCTTCATTGGTTTGTGAAGAACTTTCTGAAATCAAGGAGGGCTATTCCACAAATGTCTAACATTTATCTTCTCTTGTTTGCCATCCCCCCTGCACCACCATCACCAGCACAGTCATTCAATATTCCAGTCACATTCCAACCTGATCAAAAGGAACACAAAACTTTTTAAAGCATAATGAGAACGAAGCAATGAGAAATTACAATACCTCAGTTTTTAAGGAGAGTCCACTGTTAAAGAATATTGCTGAAACGGCAATGTAAGTTATGGTAATTTCTGGTTTCAAGGGTCCTAAAAAATACAGACAGAGAACAAAGTGAACAACAGTCAAAGAGCTAATGATATGCTTATACTGTAACAAAGTAAATGAGAATACTTAGAAAAATACCTCAGGAAATCTAATCATTAAAATCTCTAATAAAAAGAGTGAGGTTTCTATTAAGTTACAGAAAGCATGCTATTCATTTTTAAATAAAAGCAAAACAGTAAGTGGAGTTATGATGTCATACAAATTTGGTTTCCATGATTAGAGGTCACTGAGAACTAACAGGTAAATTCTGGAAATTTGAAAACAGGGAGTTTTTCACCACTCTGTCATCAGAGTATCCCTACAGCATCTGCAAACTCAAACTATACACTTAAATAAAAATATTAGCTGCTACATTTACAGGGCTGTGGATATCACTCACATATCTACCTCTCACTTCTTGCCCTACAACACACACACCTGTCTGGCTGCCTGCACAGAGAAAACCAAATCACACCTTGCAAGGGTCTCCTCGGGGCAATACAGCTCTGCACTATTTCCTCACACCAGGGCTGTGGCAAAGTAGTTTATTCCAGCCCTACAATAACACATTTCAGACACTGTTGCAGTGAGCTCAGCAAAGGCAGACACCTGCACCTCCGAGGGTTCAAC
Organism: Poliocrania exsul; assembly: GCA_035041345.1. Lineage (NCBI taxonomy): Eukaryota > Metazoa > Chordata > Aves > Passeriformes > Thamnophilidae > Poliocrania > Poliocrania exsul. The sequence goes on from JAWWLZ010000139.1 coordinate 14,566,875, forward strand.
TATATTAAAGACTTATATTTGTATATATTTATATACTTTTTTCAGGGAGATTAAAATCAAGTATTTTTTACGCTCCTATAAAAATGATGAATTCTCTTAATACACTTTGCCTTCAGAAGCCACCAGAATGTATACAGTCATTTTTTCATGAGCATTCAACCAGACATTATATTTGAAAATGTTAGCAGGATCAAAGTAATACCCTAACTCTACTAGTGACCAGAAGTTGTCATGAGCAAAACTGCAGCAGCAAACAAGCAAGCCTTTACTCAACACTCCAGAAGAGAAGAACCTTTCTGCTCTCAGATGAATGATACATTGATGGTCACACTGGAGTCAAGTCAATGATCCTTACATTAGAGGGATTTGATTGTACAAACCAAAATTGCATCCCAAGTCATTTCAACCCAAACCTTATACTGAGCATGTGTTAGTGTGTCAAATACAAAAAACCCCACAACCCACCTCCCCTCAAAAAAGGTTAAAAAAAAGACAGGAAATGCAAGAGTTAAAGTTGCAACAAAGCACGTGGCTAGTTGCAAAATTATAGCATGTTAACTGAATAGATGGGGGGAAAATGGAAAAATTGTATGAATATAGATAGCTATACACAAAACTGCATTTTATATATACAATTACATATTTTTTCTAATCTTATAGAAGATTAGAGCATATATTAACATGCACATACACACTAGGCACACAGGCAGGGGGTTAGTCTGGCTAAAACAGGGGTTCTTCCAGGACTCAGTTTTGATATTTTAGGGTTTTTCACTGTGCTACCTGAGCTCCTTTTCACAGGAGAAACCTTTACCACAAAAGCAGCTACACACTCATGGAGCACAGGGAACTCTGGTAACAACAGATCCCCTTCATCTCTGGTCATTTCCTAGTCAGAAAAGTTCTTTTAACAAAGTAACTAAATGGGCTCATTTATCAAAGAGGAGAATACATAAAAAGGACTTGGCTTATGTCCCGAAGGTGACAACAGCACCAATCTTTGTTATTTATGGCACAATGTTCCACTGGTGCAGATGCTGGACCATTCATATCACTCACTAAGGCCCTGCAAATTACAGTGCATGGCTATGTCAGCTGGAAGATGACAAACTAAGGTTTTTTCATACACTGATATTTCCCACCTCCCACCTTTCTTTTTCTGGTTTTAAAAAGAGATATTCCTTTTTCCTCAGAGCACTGAGATCACATAGATTCAGAAGAGGGATAACCACTTTGGGGAACACATGCTCACTAGTTTCAATCAATGCTTACAAGATTTTTCAAACAAGCTGTCCCAGGCATAATACCATGTCAAAGCTTGACATCTCTTTGCAGTAGGATAATTAAATTAAGTGCTCCATCATAGTGCTTCCATGCAGGAAGTTAGCTGAGGAAAAATTATCTCCTATTCTGGTTAAAAGGATCTCCCACATTGCTGCTAACAATCAGTCTGGGAAAAAACACCACATATTATCAATTTAAAGTTGTCTTTAAGGTCTGCTGAAAACAAAGCATGGATCCTGCAAGATCCCCAAGTGGGTCCTATTCATCTATGCAAAACAGCACACAGATGTTAGAAGGGATCCTTGCACAGCCGAAATTTGCCTACCCTGAACTCCATGAAGTACCAGAGCCTTAGTTGCCACAGCAAAGGTTCAAAGCCATAATTTTTTTAAATCGCTTTCTTTTTTCCCGGAAGGTAAGAGGGGAGAAAAAAAGCTGGCTCCTCAGTGAGAAGCTGTCTATGCTCAAACTTCAGCTCTGTTAAGGAAAAAAAAAATCTATGTATACAAAAGCCCATTAGATTATTCTTCCCCTCATACAACATGGAATTGCTAAAGGAATGCTGTTCAAACGTCCTACATCCCTTTTCTTAATTCTTCAGAGAACAAATAAGAAAAAGAAATGTAAAATTTAATGTGTTCTTGAAAATTGTGAACATCTGGAGCTGAAGTTCCAACGGAAATTGGCCAGGAGATGCTGCCAGCATTTATACTTAGAGATACACTGTATATGCTTAAATAACACTGGTTGTTTCATCAGCTCCTGTTGCAAGAAACACACTAGACCTCGCTGCTTAGCAAAGGACGGAGCTTCCTTCTGCTTTGCTCACCGTAAGCCTCTGACACCACTTTGCACAGGATCATTCACACTGTTTGCCCTCATCTTTCATAAGGAAGTAAGAGGGAACAACAGGAGGAAAAGAAAAAAAAAGAAAAAAAACTTTAAAATAAAAGTGTGGTACTATTAAGTTAAACGTCTGGCACCTGAGAACTTTCCAGTGTATCTGCAGCTACAGCTCCGGGAAGCTCACAGATGGCACAATTCCACACACTGAACTGCGAGGACTTCATGCCCAGAGCTCTGGAAGTTACGACTTAGTTTAACAGGGGCACGCTCAGAGCGAGTGACTCCTCAGCTTCCACCACCACTAACCCACACAGAGCAGGACACCACTCCAGCCCCCAGTACAGCGCCGGGAAAAGACACGCGTGGGATACACTTGGAACACCTCCCGGTGCCGGCGGGGCAGTGCCCGGGGAAGGGGCAGTGCCGGCGGCGCAGGGACCCCGCACGGGCGGGCCGGGGCAGCGCGGCCGCCGGGACTTGCCAAAGCACAGCGGGGCTCCCCGAGGCTCTGGGGGCTCCTCAAGGTTCCCGGGGCTCCCGGGGCTCCGGTGCCCGCCCCTCCGGGGCGCAGCGCCCGCACTCACCGCCTTTGACGCCGACGCCGGGCTCCAGCCGCGCCACCGCGATGACCAGCACGATGCCCAGGATGAACCACTCCTTGCGCAGCCGCTCCAGCAGTCCCATGGCGCTGCCCGGCCGGGCTGGGTGCGGGTGAGCTGGGCTGGGTCCGGCGGCGCCGTGCTGTGCGGTGCTCGGGGCGGGGCGCGGCCCCTCCGCCCGCCGGCAGGGCCGGGGATCCGCTGACGGGGAAAGTCTCACCCACCGCCGCCATCGCTACCACGCACCTCCTAATAGCCGCGCACCACACACCCCCCGCTCCGCCCTGCCGCCCGCCCGCCCTCCTGCGAGCCGCGCCGCCCCCGCCGCCCACTCCGCATCCCCACGCCGAGGCGGGCGCGTCGGAGGCCACCGCACACCGCGGTGTCGGAAATGGGTCGGCGCAGTGTGTGCCACCGCCGGGGCGGGCCGGGGAGAGTACGGCGCCCAGAGCCGGTTCGGGCGGGCGCGCTGGGGCGGCGCGGGCGCGGCGGGTTCATGCGCGCCGTTTTGGTACATTACAACGCCCGCGTGACACCCGGCTTTTGACGCGCAGGAGGGAGGGCGGGCGCGAGCCAGGAAGCGCCGGGAACGGCCGGGGCAGGATCCGGGATCCATCCATGAGGGCGGGCGTGGGCGCGGGCAGCCCAAATACCCACAGCTGCGCTCCCGCAGCCCGTGCCGCGGCAGCCGGAAGCGCTGGGCGGGCGGGGGCAGCCCTGCGGCACGCCCTGTCCCGCACAGGGCACACGTGGATCGGGGCTGCTCGGGAATTCTCAGGAGGCGCTGCCTGTCCGTGCGGAGCGCACCCAGAGGCACCTGCCCGGCCCGCAGGAGAAGCCCCTGTCGCGACATGCCGACAGCATCGGCCGCGGTGTGTCCCGCGCCCGCCGGCACCGCGGCTTCCCAGGGTCTGACGGCTCTCTGTGTTATTTCGGCGCTGAACACATTTCCATTGAAACAGAGTATCGTAAAACCTCATCCCAGTGCTCCACCCGCGCTTTCCATTCCCGGGGGTTCCCATTGTGTCGCGCTTCCCCATGGATTCGGTAGCGCAGCCCCTGCCCGGCCACGACCCCCAAATCGCATTCACAAGGAAAGGATAAAGTAGGAGACGCTCCGTCATCCAGCGGCTCCCACCAGCGGCTGCCTCGTCCCGCCGCTCTCCCGCGGGATTCCCCAACATTTAGGCAGGTTCATCCTGCACAGCCCCTGTGGACGTGTTCAGGCTTCAAAGAACAGTCCTGCCACGGGCTTTCTGCTCCCTGCTACTCAGGAAATAAATGTTTACAGCTCAAAAGCTCCGCTGCAATCTCCGAGAGGTGTTTCTGTCTGTCCTGTGAGGTTCACTTGCTTAAACATGGATACATTGTAGCTGAAATTTTTGGAATGCGAAGGGAACGTGCCTTGTCCCACCTCCAAGTGGACCCAAGAAGTGTGGTTTAAACTGATTATACGTTTCACTGCTTTACTAAAATTTACTGGAGTACATGCAGGTCCTTGCTCCCTTCTCAGACAGAAGGGCCAAATTGCAGAACCTCATTGCACCTGCCTATGCAACTGCTGCAGGGTGACTGTTTTGGGAGAAAATAAAAGTGTAATGAGTGTTTGTCCAGAGCAAGCTGCAATTGAAACGAGTGTAGGAGCTGATTACTTGGAGGATTTGATTAGTGCACAGGGAAGATAAATCGGTTGAAAATGTAAAGTTTACCATATAAATTACATTAAATCTCTGTGTAGATACTCACAGGTGAGCTGTCCCAGTTCTGGGACATCTGCACCTTTCATCGATCAGAGCACTTACATCCTTTCCTATGTGGCTCTGAAAGCACACTAGCAAGAGCATAGGCCCCCTGATCTGAACACAGCAGAGAACCAGGGAGATGTCCAGTGTGTCCCAGATGGGGTTTTTGTGAGTTTGTACACAGTCCTGGAGATCCTAAGAGAGATGGGAAGGAGACTTTGCACCCTGTTCCTGATGGTTCCTGCCAGGCAGATGCATTACAAGATGCAGAGGCCTCACTCTGCTCCAGCAGGACTAGAAAGCACAAGCAGCTTCAGCACAATTCAGGAAAAACATGATAATAAATGATCTGTTAAGACCAAAAGTTACACACTCAGAAGTCAGAAGCAGCTGAATTTCATAGTGAATGAAGTTGCTGCAATGTCAGTTTCTGCTGAAGCTGCAGACAGATGCAAAGACGGGACAGGAATGGAAGATGCTCAATCTGACAATAAAACTCCATTGTGCAGTAGGGACAGCAGTCTCACCCTGCTTTTGAAACATAGTTTTTACATGGTACTAATCCTGCCGCTCCCTCTTTGCAGGTAGATACTACTTATGAATTTCTAATCTTGGCCAGTGTTCAAGTCAATTTTAGGTTCATTTTGCCAACAGGTTTCAGATATTTGCTCACAGAATTCTAAACAGCAAAAGTTAGAAACCTCAGGTTCAGGTCTCGACTCTGAAACATGCATCTAACTTTCCCTTCCTGAGAGGGGAAGGACTTTGTGCATGGTCCCAAGCCTGTCTCTCCTTTTCTAAAGAAGGATGAGATATCTCAACTGTGTATTAGATTTAGAACAGTTAACAAATATAAAGAAACCCAAAACAAGCAAAAAACCAAGCAACTCCCAAATGGTCATCAGATATAACAAAGTTTAACTTTCATCTATATTCAAAATAAAAAGACAAGTTTTAATAAGGTTCTGTTGCTTTGAGTGAACGCTTTGCCTATAAATTTGTTTCCAAAGGATCTGAAGTTTGTTCTAAATATCTTTTGCTAACTGAATTAAGAAATACATGGGTTTGTAAGTCTCCCTTTTTTGTAATCTTTCAGATCTTATGCAGATATTCTAAGTTGTATATTAAAAGACTTGTACAAAAATATTTTAGCTGCTTTTGTTTAAAAGCTGTTGTGCTATTAATGTGGTAATTAGATTAAACAGATGTAATTGTTCCTGCTTTTAAATGAGAGCACTCTGTAAGCCTTGCCATGTTCTACCAGAGCAGAGCAGGAAGAAAGAAAACACTGCAAGTGAGTTGAACAATTGGCAGGACTCTCACACATCCTAAATCTGTCTGCAAAACAGCATCTCTGTTGCTATAAGGGAATTTTATCATCCATATTGAGGCATTTGCTCAGTATTAGAGAGGGACAATTCAGTGTCATCCAAAACTATATCGTGCAACATTTCACATTCCTCATCAGGTTCCCATACAGATAATGTACTTATCCTAATTAACGACTGGGACTCGACCAGATCCTGGAACACTCTGGCACATGTGTATGTGTATTCCCTATTAAATTGTACAAAAACATTTTGGCATATATTTAGCTGTGGCTTAGACGTAGCACAGGAATGAGAATTTAGCTTCCCTCTATTTTCACATGACCAAATTTTCATTTTTGTTCAACTGCAAACATACCTCGGGGCTTCCAGATGCTTTCCTGCCTCCAAAGGCCCTTGTGCTTCCTTCTGCATAATACAAAAGCTTTGTGACACGCGTAGCTACGTGACACCAAATCCTCGTTGCTCACAGGTAATCTGTTGAAACCAACAGGACTGTTGATGTGAGCAGCAACTGATTTTCATGTCTGCAAAGTTGCAGAAGTGAACTGGACATTTCTGGGCTTCCCACCGTGAACAGTCAGGCTGGTGTGGTCTGTCACTGATGCCGAGGCGGCGGCTCCCCTTTGTGCCAGATGGAGCCCATTCCTACTGTGTGCCCAAGCCTCTAATCTGCACAACCCACCTTGCTGCTGAAGAACTGCACAGTTATTTTAGGGAATGTGATAGGATTTTTAAGTTCCCTCGTAGCAGATGTCATCTGATTATGCATTTAGACAGGAGAGATTTTAATATAAAGGAGAGGGGATCACGAGATAAAGGGAGCTTAAATGAGAGAAAGAGATAGTGTTAAATAATTTAACTTGAAAAGAACAAAGATATTCAGAATGAACAAGATAAAGAGAGGTGTTAATTATAAATAGGAAAGTTGAGTAGAAAAAGTGGAAATATATGGGAGACGGTTTACAACACATTTATATTTCTCACAAGCACTTAGTGGCATGATCTCAGATTTTCTCAGGCTCTTGAGGAGATTGCTACACTGATCTCATTAGCTGGATTTCCTTATGGAAGAGGAGTTCCCAAGTCTATTCCATCTTGGCCTAGGTGCTTATACTGCTTCAGGCACCTGCAAGAGATCTTTTGGTTATTGCTACTGGGTTTTATTGAATGCCTACGAGCATTTGGGTATTGCCAGCTGCAGGACTTACCACCATTAGCATAATGCAGTAATAGGAATTATGTACAAGTTCAATTTAGAACAGCACTTAATGGGACTTAAACACACCTATAGGTATGCTTTTCTAAATAGAAGCTATGAGATGATAAAAGGTTCTGTGAATATTTGGGTTTATCTCTATAATAGTATGATTATTTTTCCCCCCCGAGACTTTAAATGCATAAATTTTTTCCTCACTTTTTAAATGCATAATACCTTTTTTTAAACTTGTAATAAAGGATCCTCTTATATATTTAGGTATTCAACAAATAAACAATTTTTCTTTCACTTAAGAGCCCAGTGTGAAATTTTCATGTGATAATCTTAGACATTAAGAAGAAAATTTAAAAAACAACAATGGGGGCTTTGCTGATCCCTTTCCTAGAACCTGCTGGTTCTTACACAGGAACAGAACCTGGCTCACTGGTGCTCTAATCATGATATCCTCTTGCCCTCTCCCCCTAGACTGCAAAGAGATCAAATAGATTTAGGGAAATGTTAATGTTTTGCACTTTTTCACAGAAATATGGCTCCCCAGTAGACATCAAGGTTATAATGTATTCAGAAGGTTGCATTAGACAAAAAACCAACCAACCAAACAAACAAACAAAAAAAACAACCCACCAATTGGCATAATAAAACTGTGCACTTGATACGAATTATGAGCTTCTTTAGGTGCCATTCAAAAATGTAAAAGAATTACTTTTTAAAAACATGAAAAGCTGTACATATTTAAACCTGAAAAATGAAAGCAAGAACAGGAAATAACTTCTCTGGATGATTTCACAGGGAACAACTGGATTTAACCTGTTAAAATAAGAGACTTCAGAGATACCATGGGGATGCTTTTATATCTTTTTTTCCTTATGCTTACAAAAATAAGCTTCTAATTTTACAATAATCATATCAAAACACCTACGACATGAGCAGTTCCAGTACCAAAACCCTGTGCTGTATTTTTACAGGGGAGAAGCATCAGATTTATTCCTGGGTGTGCAGAGGCAAACCTTTTACAACAGTTTTGGAGCAATTAACCCCTCATAATTGGGAAAGTGAAAAGAGGAGACCAGTCATTCCCAGCTGTGGTACCTGTCACAAAGGTCAAGTCTAGAAGGAGCAGCCATTGGAGAAATCAGTTGCTAGAAGCTTGTAGAAAGTTCATCTTAAGGCACTGGAAGATGACTTTTGGAAGCTTAAGATTTATTTCCAAGAAGGGGTAGCAGAGCTTGGCCAAGAGGAAGGACAGCCCATGCTCCAAACTTTGTATTCTCTTAGCCCGATGGAAAGTAGAGCCTGGTTTCTCTTGTGTTGGTCCCATTTGATTTTAATATTACCAAAGAGTTTAAAGGTTCAAAGAAACAGGACAAATTCAGTAGCTTCCTTGAGGGGAAAATGCCAGAGAAGATTTCAGACTTTCCGAGATTCGTCAGTTTAACTTCATCGTACTGTGGCAGCTGTTGCTTCACACCTCTTGGATCTTTACAGGTCATGGCCATGTCCTGTCTTCAGTGCAGGCCAGGACCCAGCTCTCCAGCAGTGTGGAGAAAAGCAAAGTGCATTCCACAGACAGAACTCTGACCAGTGTGGCCATTTAGAGACTACAGTCTCAGGATCAGTATGATGCACAATAGAAAGATGAGAGCGTAGGCACATCCTTTGTGCTTAGCTTGGCACATTGACTTCTGGTGACTGTTTTGAACACCAAACCTTGTTCGTTATTACAACCTGACTATTCAGTCCTCCCCAGCCATCACAATTTCCCCTGCAGGATGGAAACCAACCCTCATATTATACATACAAATTACTGATTTACAGAGGAAGGTTTTGCCTACTCTTTCCTCAGTCAGCCAGACCTTTCCAAAATGCAGGGAAATAGGGAATCTTACGGTCATATAATTTGACAGTGCCATTGTTTACCTGCATTGAAGTAAATTCCACAGTATTTGCAAATCTAGTTATTTGATCACAGCCAATCTGACCTCGATCTAAAATGGACTAGGAAGCTCCCCCATAGGAACATGTTTCCAACTGCTGCATGTGTCAGTCCTGAGAGGGAGGCACATGTTCCCACCCAGCCTTGTGGCACTGGGCCCCTGTACAGTGTTGAAATCAGGATATTCTTCTTTTATTCTTTTTTTCTTAAATACCAGGGCAGAATTCAGAGATCGCTCTCGGACTGCAAGGCTTCTTCGCACCAGGCCCTGTGAAAGCATAAACCCCGGCACGTTTACACTGCAGTCAAGAAATCAGAGTGCATATACACATAATGGAGCTCACTTTAATGTAGCTCTCATTAGTACCAGCTGCAGTGATTAAAACCATTGGTGATTCAGTAGGAATGGGGCCCACCAGGCCAAAGCTGTCAGGAGATCCCCGCTGGCAGAACTGAGTCAAACTCCTCCATCTCCTGCTGACATCCTCACAAGTCCTCTCCTAGAGGGGCATGAAATGGGGTCTGATATGTCTGATGTTGATCAGGTTCACATTTAAGTGAAAAAACATCAAATGTGAAAGCAGATGCAAAAGAAAATAAAAAAGTGGAACCAGGAAGGGGGATAAACTATTGGGAAATACACTAAGTAATTAGGAAAAAATATAACCAGAGAGGAGTAAATCCTTTAAAAGCTATCTAATAACAAATCAGATATTTTATCTGTCAATACATAAAAAATGAGGATGCTGACAACTCTTCATCCCACAATCTGTGGCATTAATAAGTAATGAAGTATTAAAAAACTGGGACGCTTTGTGCCTAAAACAGTATCACACGAGGACAAGGGAATAAAGCTGAACTAAAACAAAGGACACAATTGTGTTTTGCTAGCAAATAATGACATAAATGAAAAACAAAACTATGGAAATAAATACAGCCCCTCCAACCATCAAATAGAAGGAAAACATGACTGCCTCAGTTTTTTGGAGTAATCAGATACAAATCATGAAGTCAGCAATGTCTACTGGAAGTTTTGGATGCAGTTGTTATTCCAGAAGTGCCACCCCAAACTGCTTATTTAAACAAAGAGAAGGAGATGGCACGGGAGTGGAGGATTGAAGTGACACTGAGGTAAGAGTTTTGTGGAACATACTGTCCCAAGGTAAAGAGCACCATGAGGGACAAAGCCTGAAGGGAAAGCCTTTTCTGTCCAAGCCTATGGTCCTGCTGCTCTGCTTCCACTGTGAATCTATTTCCCTTCCTCTGCCTCACTAACCAGGAGGCAAGACTTTTGCACCTCTATCATATCCAGTGTTTGAATGCCCACCACTTGTTTTTTTGGCACAGTTGCTAAACCCTCTCACTCCTTCCTTCTGTTCTGTTCAGCATCTGCCCACACCTTTACTGGGTCTACCTCCGGGACACTCTGCCTTCTCTTTCCTATTCCTGAGGAAAGCAAAGAGTTATTCTTTTGTGAAATAGAAATATTCCTACAACATAATAAGGGTTCACAAAGATTTCCAAGCAGCACTGTTCCCTGCCTGCCATCTATCCAGCTTATACCACACAAGTCATCTTGGGGTGATTTTGTACTGTTTATTCCACAGGCCTCATCCAATCTCCCCCGTTCCATTCCATGTAAGCAGCTTCAATGCCAGAGCCTTGAGCTGTAGTAAATGAAGGAAGAAGCTAATTTGGGGGTTTTTTGGTAGGTACAAGTCACTCAGCAAGTGCAGCAGAGAAGTTAAAAACAGAACAGAAGTGGGGAGCAATCATCTAGCTGGGTTTTTTTTCAGCAGAACCTAAAGAGGCTGTATTGGTTAGGGCCTTCTATTTCCTTTAGAGGATGTGCATTAAGCAGAGTTCTACCCTGATCCCTTTAGGAAGTGGGAGAGTTATGATGGTGCCTTTTCCCTGAGAGCATTTCTAAGCTTTCCTCATAGGAAGCTTTCCTTGTGGTGCATTCTTAAGTAGATCAAATGTAAAGGAAAATCCCAATTCAGAATTAATTGGCATACATTTTTTCAGGAGCTGGAGGGATTTTGCATTTCTTCCTTCTAGATGAACTTACAACACTCCTGCAATCCTGCAATTGGAGTCATACCTGTCTGTGGAAGCTCACAATCCTGCAGCAAAACACACCACTAATTGTACCTCTCCACCCTGTTACTCAGATGCTTTCCAATGCAGTGTCCATGGCCCATGTTTACTCCAGCACGTCCTTGCAGTCTTTGCTTCCTTATATGCTGTTCTCACTGTGGACACAGTGGCACAGAAAGCAAGCCATGTTTGGAATTACCCATTTCCAGCATGCCTGCACACTCAGAATCAGCAGCTGAAGCAGATGCTTCAGTACTGTAAAACAACTCTTTGTTTAAGGGGGTCTGGAACAATACTTGGCATAGAAATGCTTGGTACCTTTAGCTCCAGGATCATCCACACCATGTGTTTACCTTCTATTATTTTTTGAAAGCAAGCAGAGGTGTTTCTCCCATGACAGACAGCTGTCTCCTTGACTCTTGCTTCTGCTTTGCAAGAATAGCTTTCTTCTAAACATGACTGACCAGCTGGCACATTCACTGCCTGAGCACCACCACTCTTTATCTTGAGGTATTCACTCCTTTATTCCAGAGATATTTATTCACTTTTCACCTTCCGTCCAGCAGCTATCTGTGTGTATAGCAAGCTCCATCTGAGTCACACAGTAATAATCATTTCTTATATACAAGATCCCTTGTGTACTGTATATTAATGTCTGGCTGGTAATTTAATGGCACCTCTAGGCATAAACAAAAGTTTATTAAAACAGTAAGTAAAATGTTCCTGAAGACCGGCCTGCATTTTTAATTTCCTATTCAGCATTCCGAAATACAGAGCCAGCCTCCTTATGCAAAAGGAAAACTACAGAGTTAACACCAAGTAGCATCATTTTGCACAAGTCAGACACAGCACAGTCTAAAGCAAAATTTATTCCCACAAATCTCTTCTTCTCTGATCATTTTTAACAATGACAGCCAAACAGAAATTTGAATTGATTATTAGGAAACGTGTACAGCTCCAGAAAGCAAAAGCATATTGATTACTACTCAATTTACTTGTCAGGTCTTAGCTAGAAAGCCACACAGCAGCTAAAACCTTAAACCCCAGTCCACAGTTCGCAGTGCCCTTCATAGTTCAGACTGAGTCATACCCTGAACACTGGACATGTAAAAGTGACACAATTCCTTCCCTGTGCTTATCTCTTCATTCACAACATGCTTATTTTACAAATTATTTAGTGCTCTAAAGCCCATCGGGCTTCTTTCATCATAAACTAGTTTCTTCATTAGCTCAACTGGTTAAAACTGAGTTGTAGTAATGCCAAGATAATGGGTTCAATCCCCTATATGGGCCATTGACTTAAGAGTTGGACTTGGTGATCCTTGTGGGTCCCTTCCAATTCGGAATAGTCTGTGATTCTGTGAAATTCTTCCTTCAGCTCAGTAAAATGTATATTATACATGTGTCAGCTGGTACATATATCCTTACCATTTACAGTGGGAAAGTAGGTGGACACATTTTTTTGAAAATATTTAAGCAGGAACTTGAACTAATTTTCACATTTTAGACTAAAATAATGGTGACATGAAAAACTTAAGTAGAAAATTTGTCCATTGAGAAAATTTGCTGCAGAGATGCCGATGAACAGGCAAGCAGCTCTGCTTTTAGCAAGTCTCATTTCAAATCCCAGCCACATTTCTAGACTGCAGTGACATTCCCTCTCCACTCCTCCACTGTAATTTAGCATACACTAAGGACCGTGAAGCATTTTCCAGCTCCCAGGGCACATCACCACCTATCTCCATATTGAAACAAAACCCAGGGGTGATCAAGGGGCCACTTGATTTCCACAGAAAGAAAACAGGAGCCTTCAGACTGAAGAGAAGGGAGAAACACAAGCTCCAGTGAGTTCCATTGATGTGAGCTGCCACAGCACTAAGGCTTTGGGAGCCTGAAGCAAATACAGATATTCCAAGCACTTTGACTAGAGCCTCAAAATGTTTGTCATAACCCAGAATATTTATCTACTTGCCACCCTCTACAAATACCTGAAAGGAGGCTGTAGCCAAGTGGGGGTCGGTCTCTTCTCCGTAACAGAACAAAACAAAATGGCCTCAGATTGTGTCAGGGGAGGTCTAGATTAGATGGTAGTAAAAGTTTCTGCACCAAAAGGGCCATAAGGCATTGGAACAGGCTGCCCAGGGAACTGGTGGAGTCACCATCCCTGGAGGTATTTAAAAGGTATGTAGATGTGGCACCTGGGGACATGGTTTAGTGGTGGACTTGGCAGTGCTGAGTTAGCAGCTGGACTAGATGGTCTCAGAGGTCTTTTCTAACCTAAAAGATTCTATGATCAAGGGGCTCAAGCAGTTGAGAAGTGACTTGCAAAGAGCACCAGCAAGAGTTAGCAAGGAAGAGAAAGACCATAAGTATCTTGGAAGAAAATGCCCAGAATAAATCCTTTAATATTTGTACTGAATGAAAACTAGGCTTGTAAAAGATAAAAGCATTCATTGCCGCTTTTTTTTTTTTGTGGCATTCTTCAGTGTTATACACAATGCAGCTTTTTTGTCTTTTAAAACATGTTCTTCTTATATTAGGAGACAATCTAATATAAACAGATCTGTTATTGACCTGTTAACCTTAACTTGCAGAGACTGAGGTCCTTTATTAATTGCAATATGATTTTAACTTTAAAAAAAACCCCAGACTCTTGTGGGGTTTACTGTCTTGTTCAAGATTAGATGTCAAAGCTTTGAGCATTCATCAGTAAGCACAAGATCCCAAGTCTTGCACAAATATCTCAAGGGTGTTCTTGTCTATCAATATTTGTTGGCACTGCTCATGTGAGAAAAAGCAAAAGATAAGGGTCAGGCAACAATGCCAGTGTAACTGTGATGTGCACTTTGGGGTATTTCACATCCCAGTTAAAGCATCAGGGCTGATAGGTTATCTGTCACAAAATGCTGCCTCAAAATATTCAGACATAATGGACTATATATGCAAACAAGAGCTTGCAAGATCTGGCCCAGAACTTAAAATTAGGCAAATTAACTCTGCCTTTGCAGCCTTCAGACTCAACCTGGCAGTAAGTCCCTGAAATCCTCACGGAGGTCAGGGGGTCTTCCACATGGGATGCCAATTCTTATTCAAACCATTCCCTCATAATAAGACATTCATTGTAAGTCTCTCTTTTATATATCTTTTCTTCTAGAGATGAGGATGACTGTTTAGGATCCTCACCATTAAACACAAGAATTCGTTCCCATTTTAATATTTTAATCTCCACAGTTGTGATTTAATAAATTCCTAGTACTGTGCTGTCTATGCAAGGTCCAACTTCTACCTCCTCTGCATAACAGCTGTGAGGATGCAAGAGCTGAAATTTTAGCCCCAGTTCAACAGAGCACTCACACACATATTTAAGGTGCTGCAGCTGGTGAAGAGACTGATTTACTTAAATGCTCTGCTGAGTTAGAGACCTATGACCTTATATCATATGCAACTTTAAATTGAGTTAATAGCAGTTATATATATGCAATGACATAAACCACTGGCTTTTCATTCCAGGAATAGAAAAGATTCAGAAAAATGTTGGTCAGAGTCTGGAAGCTTTGCATATTCATACTTCTCACAGTTGTTAAGTGTTTGAAAATTCAGGTAATGAGCATACAATACTCAGGCTGCCTTTGTATTGCTTGGGGGTTTGCTATTCTAGTAATATTTCTACAGAAACCATTCTATCAAGACAAGGGTTTTTTTGCCCTCAAATTGAATTAGCACTTGTACATTGAAGTTTTCAACATCACCCATAAGATTTTTCAACTTGTCAAAAGAATCTGCATGGTCTCTAACCATGAATAAAAATGATTTCAGATATCATCTCTATTTCAAGTTTTATTTCCTGGGATTAATCTAATTGATTGTGTTCATGGCTTGTTAAACAGCTGCTGAAATAAACAGACCATTTGTCTTGCTATGTAAACATATGGGTACCTGGTTTAATTACAGTTCATATCAGTGTTGAGGGAGAAAAAAACCCAACCAAACAAAAAATACCCTATTTTCTAAACTGTCACCATAGATCTGAAATTGTTTTTGTAGAAAAAACCCAAACTTGTTTCATTTTCCTCTTGCCAATTTTACTAAATCTTTTATCGTATAGACAAAAAATAAAGTTCAGTAGATAATATATAACCTCATAACTTTCATTTATATGTATCCACATGCTTACACAAGATGTGCATGGTTTTATCCTTGCCTGATATAACTAGGAGTAACCCCATAAACCTTAAGTTCAATATAATTCTCTTTTTTTTCTTAGCAGCCCTAACCTGGTTTTGCATTTCTTAGTACAATCACATTAGCCCCATTCTATGAGTTCATAACAAACCAGGTTGTAAACCAAGGACCATAGGTAAAATACAGTGAACTACACACCCCTTTGGCTTTAACACACATTTTTACTTCCCCCAGACATCTCTAGTGAAGAAAATACCATTGCCACCAGGAAATAAAAGGAATAAATAGTCCCTAATAACTCTTCTTAAACTCTTTTGCAAGAATTATTTAGTTGCTTTGAGACCCTTAGACATCTTGATTTTCATAGCTATTCTCATTACATAATCAAAAAAATCATGGGCTGACGTAGAGATAAAATAAGCATAAGCAGGTGAAGCCTCTAGCACCAGAGTGGAGCTGGGCAAAAAGAATAATTTCTGTAATAAGGCTCTGAAAACTCATAGGTACCTACAGGATCAGTTATTAACAGCCTTTTTATACATAGATAAGCACCACTCTTAGCAGTGTGCATGTGCAGTACAAATGAAATATTAATAAAGCAGCACACAGTTGTGTCCAAACAGAAGGAAAGACGCATAGATAAGACTTAGAATCATAGAATCTTTTAGGTTAGAAAAGACCTCTGTGATCACCTAGTCCAACTGTTAACTCAGCACTGCCATGTCCACCACTAAACCATGTCCCCAGTGCCATATCTACATACCTTTTAAATATCTCCAGGGATGGTGACTCCACCAGTTCCCTGGGCAGCCTGTTCCAATGCCTTATGGCCCTTTTGGTGAAGAAATTTTTACTACTATCTAATCTAGACCTCCTCTGACACAATCTGAGGCCATTTCCTCTTGTCCTGTCATTTGGAAGAAGAGACCGGCCCTCACCTCACTGCAGCCTCATTTCAGGTATTTCTGGAGAGCAATAAGGACTTTCCTGAGCCTCCTTTCTTCCAGACTAAACAAACCCAGCTCCCTCAGCTGCTCCTCTTTGGACTTGTGCTCCAGACTCTTCACCAGCTCCATTGCCCTTCCCTGGACATACTCCAGCACCTCAGTGTCTTTCATGCAGTGAGTGGCTCAGAACTGGACACAGCACTTGAGGTGCAGCATCACCTGTGCAAGTACAGAGGGACAATCATTATCCTAGTCCTGCTGGCCACACTATTGCTGATACAAGCCAGGACACCCTTGGTCTTCTTGCCCTCCTGAACACACTGCTGGCTCAAGTTCAGCCACTATCGACAGCAGCTGGGTCCTTTTCCACTGGGTCTCACAGTCCAGCCTGTAGAGCTACACGAGGTTTTTGTGACCCAAGGACTAAACCTGTTGAACCTCATGCAGTTGGTCTTGGACTATCAATCCAGCCTGTCCAGATCCTTCTGTAGAAAACCTTCCTACCCTCCAGCAGATCAACACTCCTGCCCAAATCTGTCATCTGCAAGCTGACTGAGGATGTCCTCAATCCCTCCATCCTAGTCAAGGATAAATATATTAAACAGGTCTGACCCCCGTCCTGAGCCCTGAAGAACCCTACTTGTGACCAGCCACCAGCTGAATTTAACTCCATTCACCAGGACTCTCGGGGCTTGGCCATCCAGCCAGTTTTTCACCCAGCAAAGAGTTCATCCATCCAAGTCATGAACAGCCAGTTTCCCCATGAGACCCCTGTGGGAAATGGTGTCAGAGGCTTTATTGAAATCCATGTGGACAACATCCAAGCGTTTCTCTCATCCTCTAAGCAGATCTCCCTACCATAGGAAGAGATCAGGTTCCATTACACAGAGCCTTCACTTCTCCCTCTCTGCCACCCCTCTCCAACCATGCTGCTTCACCACTTTCCTGCCCCAAGTTCTCAGTGGACTGAGGCAACACATACAGAGGGGAGAAAAGCTGAGACATGTCCCATGAAACACCAAGCAAAAGTGGGGGAGAACAAGTAACAAGTGAGTATTACACTTTTGAGGCAGTTAAATGACCTTGGAAAGAGAAGAACAATGTCAATGAGCTGTGAAGAGCCTTTGGGAGTCAGACCAGAAGAAGATCAATCACTGTCCCCACACAACCAAATGGGCAGGTGTCTCAAAGCCAGAAAACCAACGTCCAAAGTCATCTATGCACAACCACCTCTGCCTATGTGATTTAATTTACTGGTGGGAAAGGATCAGGTCTCCAGCGATGCAAACCAGCCTTGCAACTTGTCTCAAAGTGAGGAAAAAAGAAAAGAAAAAGAGTAGCAGCCCTACAATTTTGTTACAATGGAAACACCTGGTCACCAATAACCACCCTGAGCTTGATATCACTAATATTCACTTTGTCCTGCAGTATCTTGGTCCATCATTATTTCTAAAAGCAAAAAACATGCCCTAGAGGCTGAAAAGACATGTATCTACCCAAACACATTCAGTCAGCCAAACTTCATCCCAGTCTCTTCCTTGAGTTCAAGATTTTCTGCTTGGGAGGACTGCAGAGGAAATTGGGATAGCAACATATGTAATATCTCTCTGCTATTCTCAGTTACATACTAGACACAGAGAGCAAACCAAAGATTTACTTTTTAATGACACGTGGATGAATATACTACTTCAACTAAATAGAATCTGGCACTAATAAATTTATCACTATACTGCTAAAAATTTCAGAAGGACAACAAAATTTCAGAGGCACAACCATGTCATTGGCATTGGTTGCTGAAAGTAGTTTTTCATGTAATGACAAAAGTAAGCTATTCCCATTTTCTCAGCTCAGTATATAATTTGGGGGGCTGTCTGTCTTGGGATAGCCTATTTTTACCCTTAACGAAGGAACATAAAAATTCTAATCAGTTTTCAAATCTCAGGAGTCCAAAGAGAATTTGCATTTCTGCATAAAGAAGGACCTGGTACAGAAGAATAAAACAGGAATCATTTGGATTATACAAACTCAGGCAGGATGCTGCTGTGGTCAGTTCCTCAACAGGATTTTGCACAATTGGCAAGACCTACCTTCTTTCAACTCCTCTTCTGGAATGATGCCAGCTGTAATTATACATTATAATGAGCAAGAATCTTGAATTCAGAGCAGAACAGTGAAGCTGTTTCTTCTCACCTTCAGTAATGTATTTCTGCCCTCCTTCTTCATCTTTCCTGTGTTGTTTTGTAGTTTATGTCAAACAAGCCTCATTCTTCTCATTACAGACAAAAATCTCTGCTTGCTAAAATGCTGAGAGAGCTAATTCTTGTTGTTCTCACTTGTTACAGAAAACCTCCTGCCAAAGGAACCGTTTGGCTTAAAATATTATAAACAACCTCTCCTTTACCCGCCATCACAGGTTGCTTTTAAGAAGTCTGTTTTCATAATCAGAATGTCTTGTCTGTTCAAAACAACATAACTATGTGTTGCCATATCAAATACGTTTATAGAAGATGGCAATAAAGAAATACCTTGACAGACTAATGATGACCTCCCACAAGTCAGGCACTTAAAAGGCTCATTTTCCTGGTTAGCAGATTAAAAAGTAATAGATGAGTGGCACTGTTTCCACTCACTTGTCAAGTGTAATTCCTACTCTTTGGGCCACTGTGAAAATAAAACTCACCGTAGAGGTGGCTACCAAGGAAGTCAGTCTGACTGTGGGACATGAAATACACAACTGAGGGCCAGATTTTAGCAGACACCAGAAGAGACTGAGGGGAGACAAAAAAATATAGACCGGATTTTTCCATTTCTAACCTTGTCTATGGATTTGTACAGCATTTCTCCCTGGTTAAAACCAAGGGAAGAATGAGCTTTATTAAGGAAGAAATGCTGGCTTTGTATTTATACAGGTATTTACCTTATGCCTAAGCATCAGTCATTTGCACACAGCTCCACTTCAAGTAGCAAAGACAAGTTTAGAGACAAAAATGTAAAAAAGAGTAGTACACTCCTAGCAAGAACAGAAATAAAAATTTAAATAGTAAGAATGGCTAACTTGGGTGGCACTTTGCAGAGTGCATCAGTGCAGAATTGTAGAGAGGACTTGGCCACCAAATTCACTCGGTGTGTGACAAACTGCCTGTAGTTCCTGAGAAGTTTTTCTGGTGGGCAAACTCTGGAATCTCCTGCAGGAGGGAGCACACCAACTACAGCCAGAGTTACAGGCAGTGCCTGCAGACACTCACCAGGTCCAGTTTGGCCTCATGGTTTTTCTTTGAGAGCTCATGTGTTGCCAAGCTAAGCCTGGGAAGATTAGATGTGATCTTATCTCCTTCCACTTACTAGCTCTAACTTCTCCTTTCACCGTGTATTTTGTTCTGTAGAGGTTCCACTGAACTTCACATCACACTGCATGCACATGGAGAACAGTGATTTTAACAACACAGCATATTCCTTTAAAATTATTTGACAAGTGCAACAAATGCAACTTAAAGGTAGTGAAGTACTAGTCTATTAAAATACAAATGCACACAAACATTAAAGCCATTAAAAAAGTAACTGTAGTTATTATTTAAACAGGTCTGTGTAATTCCTAATGTAAGTAGAAGGGGCAGAAAACGCCTCATGCCTTAGAAATTCACAGACCTGTGGTCTTGCACTTGGATTATCCCCACTCAGCCCAAGCATTTGAACTGGAGGCAAAATGAAGTTCACACTTAGAATTTGATTTATTCTTGCAGACTTCAAAGCTGGGCAGAAAGCCTTGGTAGAAAAGGTGAAGAGTGAAACCTTCATTCTGTTCAGGTTAATAGAAAAAGTGCTCTAAACACCTGAACTTAATCCTTGCTTTAGTTTCCAAATTTGAAGTCCTGACCTCACTGAAGTCCCATTAGCATCTCTGAAAGCAGCAGAGACTGACACACTTCTTTCTACTGGAATAACCTCTCCACTTGAGTGCATGGGTTTCTCATCAGGGTCCCACATGCACCAGTCAGCATTGGGTTATGTTGAGCCTGAAATTAAATCTTTGTTGGACAAAACTCACTCTGAAGCCCACTGAGCTCCTCCTCCAGGTGGGAATGAGCAAAGCCATACACAAGAGGTGGAGCTGGTCCCCAGAGAGCAGGATTTGAAAATGGGAGAGCAGAAGTAATTGCCTTAAAAGCAAACCCTTTTTCCACATAAACAGAAAAAAAACACCACTAAAATAAACAGCAAACCCAAAACAACTAGAATGATGCTAAACCAATCCACAATTAAAGCATTGTCGTGCTTGATATGTAAGACAGGGATGTGTGTGTGAGAGGGTATGTCCCAGAGGTTGTTCCTTTGGGTTTTTCTCCCCCACCACTCCACCTCGACATGTTCTGAGGGTTTTCCACCTTTGTTTTCTATTTTACCTGCCCTATGACCCTCCACCTTCTGAAGTTGCATGGGCTACTACTTGTTCACCGCTTGGCTTTATTAAGATGCAGGTCAGGTTTTCACCTGCGTTGTATGTTTTGCAACCATGAAATAAGGATCTAAAAATTCAAAAGACATGACTGTAAAGAACCTCTCAGACACCTTCTGCTTTCTGAAGAAACCTCAGCAGATACAGAAGTTCAGCAGTGCAGTGCTGTTACCTGGGACCTAAAATAGCTTCTAGTACACCAAATTATTTTGGATATCAACATTGTTATGCTGGAATAAATGTAGAGCTCTTTATACATTTTTGTCATGTTCTGATAAAATCCCAGGTCTGACAGTGTATCTTGACAAAAGAGTCCACATGAAATATGTTGCTAATTATTTATACACCTCTTCAAAGGCTCAGTGCTGCTACTTGTACTTCTTGCTACTCTTACCTACCCAGGCCCTAAAGCTGTTTTTCAATCACTGAACTGAAACCCCTTAGAGTAACAAGTTTATAATAGAGGTTCATAAACCTGGCAGTGATTAACAGCACAGGTTAATCAAATGGGTGTAGAACAGGCTTTCCTCCCTTTTTCTTGAAAGGAAACTGGCCCCAAGTGTTTTTCCCTTATTGCTACGTGGAAATAAATTTGCAATTAACTTTTACTTATTGGTGTTGTAGTGGCCTCTGAAGACACCAGCCAGAAGCAAGCACTGTTGTGCTTCTCAGCACATAAATGTGTACCAGAGGACAGCAGTCACTCTGAGGAGCTGGCAATCCAGAACCATCCCACAACTGAGCCCCTGTGATGCCCAGGGGCTGGGAGTGGGCAGAGCCTGGCTCTGCCAGGGCCCCTTCCTGCCTGCAAGAGGGCACTCAACCTCATGCTCATGTGTCACCCTGGTTAATAACCCAGCAGGTTGATGATTTAAAATAACAAAAAGTCCACTGACACACGTTAGTCAGCTTCTTGTGAAAATAAAAATGGTCAAGTCCACCTCCTGCCAAGTCTCCTGTGTTCCACTTACTCCAAGACCGTAAGGCTCCAGCACACTCTACACAGGGAAATAGTATCTTAGTTCAGCTGTTTGAAATCAAACTCTCACTGAACACGCAGCAAAAATGGAAAGGTGAGTTTGTGGTGGTTGCCAGTCTGAACTTACCAACACTCAGAGCCAGCAAGAAGTGTTGAACTGCAGTCAGTTGTCAGTGCTGCTTTCTAAACCCCAAACACATCATTTGTTGGTTGCTAGCCAGAGAATTTTTGTTTAGGGTTTTCTGGAACATGATCTCAAAAGTAATGGGATTAAATTCTTGATTCAATGCAATTCCAATTCAGGAAAAGGGAAATTCCTGAACTGCATTAGCTAAGTGCAGGGATGAAAAATAACTTTTGAATAAGTACCTAAATGTATATTTGCTTCACCTTGTTGAGTCAGTATTTTGTTTTGTTGTGGTAATGGTTTCCAGAAGTCGCAAACCCAAACCACCCACAGTCACTGTGACTGGCAGACTGAGCCTGAACATCCACCACCTTGTCTCAGGGCTCTCCCTTGAAGTTAAGAAAATCCATGCTTGCCCCAGACTTCCTGTTACCAGTTGAGTTTATGAGAATAAAGCCACAATGTTAACTCAGAGCAAACTCATCCTCCTGCTTGACAGCTCTCCCTTCCCCAGGGTCCTGGCAGCATCTCACTCACCAGCACTCTCTGTCCATATCCATGGCTTGGTGGGACCTCTCCTTTCTCTCCACCTGTTGTGTGGGTGCTCAGGGCTGGAGCATCCAGGTGCCACTATAGATGGTACATAAAGCAGTGTACGTGATGAAAACTATGGGCTTACTGCATTCCCTTACTGTCCTAGTTTAGCAGGTGGGACCAGTTGGCACTGTGTGGGGGTGATCAAGGCTGTGTATTCTACCCCCTCTATTCGTTTCCCATGAACAATGGACCATCTGCAGTAGCTGCCCAGGGAGTCGTTAGCACCTTCACGCCTACCCTGAGCGGGGCGTGGCTGCTAATGGCCCATCAACAGTTCGGGAGTCCCCCATGACTCACAGAGTTTATCACCCATTGTGTGAGTCCCCGCCCTGGGGGAGGGACTGGGTGCTCCCTGAGGGTACATAAGTGGTGGGTAAGA
>JAWWLZ010000139.1:14589689-14615232 GCA_035041345.1 Poliocrania exsul
TTGTTCTGGAGCAGGGGTAGAGATAGAAGGACTTTATACTATAAGCTACTAAATATTAGTCCACTAAAATCTACAGTCTTACATTTACTGTATTCGTAAAATCTACAAAATATGAAAATTGAAAAATCAAAAACTCCTTTGGCATCTACAACAAAGTCCACTGAAATGGGTTTAAAGTATGGTATTTGTATAGGTAGAGCTGCCAGTGCCACCTGTACTTAAGACCCTTTATATTTGAAGGCTTAACTCTTACTAAGTTTTGCTGAATTTCAGTTCAGGCAGATTTTTCCATGCCAGATATCTGCTTTGGGTTGAAATTTTTGAAAGTTTCAGCCAAAGCAGTTCTGTTCCAAGAATAAAGGCAGTGAAAAGTATGCTATTTTGCTTGTGTGAGAATATTCTGGTGTCCTTCTTTGATGCTCCAGTGCCCCCAAGCTCTGAAGCAAGGATTTGAAATTTGGCAATAGTTCAGCCTTTGTGTTGAGGATGTGCCTTTTGCCTCCCTGTAAAAATCCACCCAAATTTCCAGACCGGTTTACAAGGCTTTGAAAGATTGCCATTTGCATGGGCTTAATAGGAATTTCTTAAACTTCACAATAAGCTTCCTTTAGATTCTGTTCACCCTGGGAATGCTTCAGGCAGAGTAGAGCTGTGTATTTCATCCCACTTCTGCTAGGAATTGTAATGGCTGGACCTGGGTGCTGACACTGAACTAAGAGTGGGCAGCTTTGTGTCTTCTATTACCACTGCCTATTCCCATGTCCTGTTCCTTTTCCCTGGTGATGGACCTGGGCCCTCTGGAAAAGAAACTGTCTAACTCATCTGAAAGAGCATGACAGATGTGGAGAAGAATTTAAGACTCTGCGAGTGTGTCTGGTTTATACCATTCTTTTGGTAACAGAAAGTGTTTGTATCATACTGGCAAAATGCTACTTCCTTTTCTGCTGGATGTTCTGATAGCAGTATTTAGGATTTTTTGCATTTAAACTTTAGTAGTTTAGTGGGTATCAAGGTTTTAACAAACTGTAGGCATCAATTTAAACCCTCAAATGTCACAGTGCAGGAATGTTATTCAGAGAGCAGAAATTAAGAGCTCGCTTTTTTTCAGACATTTAAGTCTAACTCTGACTTCTTGTATTTAGTACATTGTAGTGCAGCCTCCAGCTTCATCACAAGTGTCACATGCTTTGTACAACAGGCAACTATTTGATTGGAATAGATAAAGGGCTTTGTTTATTCTGAGAATGAATCCAGGATCTGTACAGTAAAGGATGTTACAGAAGTTGAAAAATGTGGAGTAAGTAAAGCTGAGATTTTGGGAATAAAAAAAAAGGGCTTTGTGGCTAAGACAATTGAATGCTGTTTGATGGATCATGTGCAATCTCTGCTTAGTTGTGGTGTTTCTACATGATGCACTCAAATAACTGTTCCTAGGTGGCTGCTCATACTGTGCGTTCTAGTGGCTGGTTTGAGAACTCAGACCAATTTGCAGCAATTCAGACACTTAAAATTGCAAGTGAACTGAGTGGGAGCTAAACTTCTGTAAAATCCTGTATTTTACTAAGGACAGTAAAAATCATCTCAGTCTGGAGCCAGAGAACCTTTTAATCTAACCTAATTCCTCAGTGTCTTGGTTTGAGGGGAAAAAACCAAGATGTTTACTCACCAGAGGAGGAGGAGATTTCCTCCTCAATAATTACGCCACTCTTTATCAAATTTAAGAAAAGGAACTTTAATCAGACAAAGGATACAAGAAGGATAGCTGTTCTTCTGTTCTTAACTGATATATATATATATAGGTATAGATATAACTATAAACTGACCAGAGCAAACCGCTTCCCCAACACCACAGGAAAAAAACCAAAACAAGCCCCACAACAACAAATCCCACACTGGCAAGTCTCCTCCTGGAGAAGAGTTATACTAATGAGCAGTATCAGTGTCACAACCTGGCTGGCTGCAGATGAGCTCCCAGATGAATTCTGTCTCTCCCTATGTGTCTCTTGTCCCAAATGAAGAAGGAAAGCTGGAAATGGAGAACCGCCGTGTGTCCTGGAAAATAGCTGCAAGTTCCCTCTCTCAGGTTGCTGCCCCAGCCGGGGCGGGCAGGCCGCGATGCTGCAAGCAGCAGTGAGACTGGAGCAGAGGCCAGGACCCCAGATGCAGGAACTAGGAGAACAGCTATGGTGAGGAGAAAAGAAACAGCTCACCCAGAAGCAGCAGCCAGCAGTGAGGAGCAGGAGGAGCAGTAGGAGCAGTGAGGAGCAGCGAGCAGCCACCAGCAGTACCAGGCAGGCAGCAGCGAGATGGCTTCTCCCCTACCCAGCACACACACCACCCCTGTTCTGCCGAACTCCCGAAAAAAGTGTCCCCAGAGACAAAAGAGACAACCTGCCTCCACCCAAGTGATCAGCACTATTTAACTGCTTGCATGGGCTGTTAGTGGCAGGGGGAGAGAATTTACATAATAATTCCAAACTACAACACTCAGTTGTCAGTGTTACAGGTGAAGAAATTACTTGTCCCATCTCTGTAGACAAGCTCGGGAAGAAATTGGTTACCTTTGTAGCAGAACTGGAAAATAACACACTATAAATAGAGCATGTAGCCTCCTCCCTTCCCCTTCCCTCGATCAGGGATGAGACAAAGCATTGGTAAATATGCAATAAAAACTTCATTTATACAGTAAAATAAAAGTGTATAAATTTACTTTTGTATCCTGATCTTGCCAGTCCCTTGGTAGCTGTCTTGGTTCTGGAGAGGGGGAATCATTATTTCATTTTTTCAATTTCTTTCCCAATAGAGCATGAAAACCCAAATTATATTGGACCTCTCTGAAACCACTGTGGTGAACCTATAGAAAGTGTTAGCTTTTTTTTTTCTTTTTCCTTGTATTAAAAATCTATTTCCTGCTGATCCAAGCATAAAAATCCCAAGACCATACCTTTGGAACTCAAATTTTTCACTTTGAATTGACAGTCAAAATTTTTAAATTCTGAGAATAATATTCTCTTCTAAATCACAGCCACTTTACCTTAGTACTGGTTGAATAAAATGTTAGTAG
Source organism: Poliocrania exsul (assembly GCA_035041345.1). Lineage (NCBI taxonomy): Eukaryota > Metazoa > Chordata > Aves > Passeriformes > Thamnophilidae > Poliocrania > Poliocrania exsul. The sequence continues at coordinate 14,592,754 of JAWWLZ010000139.1, forward strand.
GATCCTCATCCTTCCTGTTCTCTGTGGAGGGGGAAAGCACACTGGCTCAGGCTATTTACTGCTGTGTTCCTATGATAAATTTGCCCTTTGTAAAGCTGCTTCAACAGTACATAATTTTTTTATTACTTTGTAGAGTCAGCCATTACCTGAAGTTTCCTATGTAAAAAAGAACAAGTTTTGTAGGTTTTTGAAAGGGTCAGGTTACAACAAATAAGTGACTGTGTGTTTGTGGAAGTGTCTAGCTCCCAGAGTGAAATGATTTGCTGCCAAGGTTTAGTGAATTTTTAATACTTTGGAAATTATTTCTTGGAGAGTCTGCAGCAATGGAGAGTTTTGGGTTGCGTTTTTTTGTTTGGGGTTTGGGGTTTGTTTTCGTTTTTTTTTCCCAAGGTGAAGATATGAGAGATTTTTTTTGTTTGTTTCTGTAAGCTTAAAGTAGTCATCAAATTTTTTTTTCTTGCTTCTTGGGTCATTCCCTCAGAGTGTTTGCTGCCTCTGAACCAGTAGCTCTTCAGATGGGTCCTTTGAAAGCTTCAGCATAAATAAGGCATTTGACAGGATGTGTGTCATGCAGTATTTTCAGGATTAAGATGGGAATTCTGAGCTGCTCAAAGCACATCCATCCCCTTAGAGGAATTCTGCTGTTAAGAACAGCGGTCTTGTTTGCTTAGCTGTGTGAAATCCACTTGCTTGTGGACAGTTGTTTTGTGTTTTGTTTTTCTTCCCCCCTAAGAGTCCCGCTTACTTGTGTGCTCTTCCATATGTGTTTTGAGCTGTACTTTGAAGTTGGGCAACAAGCTTTAAACAAAAGCTGTTACTGTGCTTCTGCAAAGCATCTAACTTGATTTCAGCAATCTGACGTGTCAGTGATGTGGTTTAGAAGGAACTAACTGCTATTCTTTGCTTGCTTTTACATTGGTGCAGGATTAAAATCAAAAAACAAAAAATAATCATATCACACTGGGTATGTTGTATAAAAGCCAAGTCAAAATGTGATTAGAATGTGATTAGTCCATTTGGCTGTGCAGCAATTATTAATTGGCCAGGCATCTGTCTTGACACATGGGTGAGATGAAGTTTATGAGGTATCCTCTGTTTTTCCTTTTGTAACCTTCTTTTTTCTCCTCCCACCCCCATAATAATCTAAGGAATTTCTGAAAGCCCGTACTTGGTGTGCTTTTAGTTTCCTACATAAGTCATTCTAGTATATTTTAGTTCAGAGTGCCAAGATAAAACAATTTAAGATGCATGTTTTCTGTCATCTTTGAGCAGTGAGCTTCAGTAACAAGATCCAAATAGTACTGGTTTGACTTCCTTGAATTTATTCTGAAGTCTGTATTTTTTTATATTAAGGTTAAGGCACAAAATGAAGAATGGATTTTAAAAGGCAAAAGCAAATACAACTGCAGTCAACCAAATTAATCTATATCCAATTACATTAGCAGTAAATTAGCCATGAGTATTCAACTGTACTATTTCAAATTAATTTGAGAAAGCAACTGAAATCTGATTTGCAAGGCTCAGCTTTATTAAACAGGTTTATATGTGATCATTTATAGTAAGTATATTAACTGTTTCTGAATGTTTTGCTTTTCTGTCTTGTTTTTGGCAGCAACTGGAATTAGTGGAACCGAGCGGCTGGATTCATGTGCCTTTGACAGATACTCACAAGAAGCCCATTCGCACATTTATGATCCAGATTGCTGTTCTGGCCAATCACCAGAACGGGAGGGACACTCACATGAGGCAGATCAAAGTGTACACCCCTGTGGAAGAGAGCTCCATTGGCAAATTCCCTCGATGTACCACAATCGATTTCATGATGTATCGCTCCATAAGATAAAGTTCCCTAATGAGAAGTAATAAAGGTATTTTTTTGATGACAGTGTCATTGCTAATGTATTCAGATACTTAAAGAGCAGGGTTTACTTCAGTGTAATTATATATTTTATTTATATATGTTTATACTTTATGCAATTTTGAAATAAAGATAATACTGTGTTCCAATATATTGTAGTCTGTAATTTTCTCTTACTTGTCCTTGGAGTCTTGAGTGCTCTTGTACTATCTGAGAGAAAAAAATCCTCAGGCACTTCTTTTAAAAGAACATCTTTGAGTGGGAAGAAGTAATTGATTTAATACAGGTATTTTTGGAGAGTAATTTCTTCCTCTAATGATCATGTCTGGAAATAGTTTGTTCTGTAGTATTCCTCTTCATTCCTTTACCTAAAAGGTGCTCATTTTAAGGAGCATTCTTCTGGAACAGACATGGTTTGAAGACATTGCCAGTAGTATTTTTCCATCATTGTTTATGCTAATGTGTTGTACCCTTTTCTGTATAGCGTTACTTCTCTTTAATGGCTGACTGGCTGGATTTAACTTTCTTTGTGCATAGAGAAAATAGATCATAGAAAAAAGTTGGAAGGGACTTGAGTCCAACCCCTGCTTCTTGCAGGACGACCTAAAACTAAGCCATATGACTAAGAGTGTTGTCTAGATGCTCCTTGAGCTGTGACAGGCTTGGTGCCATACCACTGCCCTGGGGAGCCTGTTCCAGTGAAGATGACAATGACATGAAGAAGACCAAACCTTTCCAAATTACTCAGTATACTATATACATTAATACAGATATGAGTAGAGGTAATATAAATGTGATAGCTGTTCTAAACAGGAGGAGAGTTAAGAATTCCTGCAATAATGCAGGAATTAATTTGAAGGCCCAATGAATCTGGAAAGTTCCACTCAAATGTCTGACACAAGGTAACCTCAGACTTGGAGCACAGAATTATTTTAACATGTTTTAAAATAAAGAACATTGAAAGGAAGATGTGGGCTTTGGCTACTTGCTTTGAGTAGGAATATTTAACACCTCTATTAATGTCTCATAATGTAATTACTAGTTATTTAATATTTTTTAAAAATTAGGTAGATTTCAGAAAGAGAGGTTGTTGAAGCACAAGTGTTTCTTTTCAAATGTTTGGTACCAATCAAACCCATTCCTCCTAGCACCATAAAAGCTGATGGGCAATTCAGGCTGATCTCAGCCAAGGAAAACTTTAGACACTTCTTAATTGTGAGCAAGGAAAGCTATTAATCTTGGAGGCTCATCAAACAATGATAAGGTTGTCAAAGAAGGATAAAGATTTAGCTGTTGAAATCCTCTGTATACTGCATGAAGCTATTTACTGAATTCCAGAGTCTTTAGGAGGGTGATTAAACAGGGCATTTCCTGATAATGAACCTTGTAGAGAGGTGCATGACTAATCTGAGTTTTCTATTTGATGTGGATTCAATCATTTCACAAGGACCCTAATGGTACTGTCCATGTAAAGCATGTATCAACTGCAGAATTCCTGCTCAGCAGAGTCTAGTTGAATTTGTGCCTTTCAACAAGTGTGTCAGTTCAGTGGATTTTATTTTTTTATAAGCTATGGATAGATTTTTAAGAAAGGATATTATTTAGGCATGGAATTTTCCTGTTTTCTCCTCGAAGTTAAGATGACAGTTATCCATCCTAGCTTTGTATTGTCAAGCCACTATCTTCTACTTTATGATTCAACCACAGATAAATCTGTGGTAATTCTGATCTTTTGTCAGTTACATTTATCTTCTAATTTCGAGAAACTGCAGAGTATTCTTTTCTCTTAAAGTTCACCCTACAATATTTAAAGTAGTATTACTCTGTGACAAACATTATCTAGTAAACTAGGAGCAAGTATGTTCTGCTGATTTCTGCCCTGCCTTTAGTAGACATCATGTTTGGATCTTGAGAGAACTATTCTTGCTTTTACAGATTTTTTTTTTCTTTTTTTTCAGGGCTCTGATTTAGATGGTTTCTAAATTGTTAATTCTCACAGTGTAGTTGAATAAGCTGAAACCTAGCTTGAGTACTTGTTCCTACTATTCTGAAATCATAGATGATGTTCAAGTGGTTTTAAGAACCTGTGATAACCAAGTTAAACTGGATGATGTTCAGCTTTACTGTTGAGGGAGGGAATCTGTACTTAAATTATATTTAATGTTTTTTTTCAGTAGATGTTGAAGTGTACAAGGCTCTGTAAAGGTTAAGGCTGTAGTTACACTTTATTCTTCTGTCAACAGCAGATCCTGTCTGAAGCTGCACATTCCCATGTTTTGTATCTACTTTATTGCCAGAAATTACCATCTCCATGGTTGAACCTCTTCAGGTTCTTCCACTGGTGTTCGCTGAACAGTTGGATCCTTGGTCCTTCCTTTAAATTAAGTATATTCTTAGTATTGGGTGAAAGCAAGTAATCTGTGGTAAGAAGTAATACTGAAGTAGATGACCAATAAAAGGAAAGATGTATTTGTTCTAAGAATTCATGACTTGGTAGTGATCAGAATCATCACTTCAAATAAGAGTGATTTAGGCATTTTAAAGCTTTTTTTGAAAGGTAACATACCAGGCCTTTCTGCCTCACAGAACAGAAATTTGATTCCTAGTACAAAGGAAAAAACCTTTCTTTTAATTAAACTTCAGCTTGGTTTTTGTGTAGACATGAAGAAGAGGGAGGTAACTGAGTGCCCAGGATCTTGAGGAACTCCTGTTGAAATGAACAAGAGTAATTGTGTTTTGACTAAGTCATGTCTGTCTGTCTTCTTAGCACCACAGTGTAAACAAAAATGGCAGATGATGGAAGTGGAAGAAAAGAGTTATTTGCTAGTCCTGGTTCCTAAAATGGAGAACAGCAAAACATTTATGTTTTGTTTAAGCTCACATAGGGAATCTCTGGCAGAGCTGGAAGTTGAAGCCATATCACCACTGTCTCTCTCACTGCCAAGCTGAAGATCAGTTAATGATACTGTTTTAAAGACAAGTTTTTCAGTAATGCAATTTCTGTGTGTCATTCCATTTTAAATTTTAAACTATATTTTAGGGGTTGCTGTTCTGGGGTAGTCTATAGGGGAGACACTTTTGCCAACACACTGACTATAGATGCACAACTGAAACTTCAACTACTGCCTTGGTGCTTGCTCTTACCTTACCAGAAAGGCATAGTGTACTTTTTAGTGAAAAAGGGATGAGCTACCTTTTATTTTATATGGGACACTTGACACAAGATTGATAGTAGCTTGGAGTCTGGTTTGAAAAGCTGTGTACATGCCATTTTTTCATGCTTTATTTGATGTAAATGTAGAATACTGGACTTCTGTTCACATCTTTTTTTTATAGCTGCCCTGTATATTAGACTTCAGGTGTCTCTCACACAGACACTCATTACTTAGGCATGAATGAGTGATCTGAGTCAGGCATCACTTGTTGCTCAATTCACTAGTTGCCCTGGTCTTCACAAATGGTCATGCTGTTGGGCTGTGGGGTGCTTGGAGCTATAATTCAAGCTCAAGTTAATGATAACCCAACCTGAAAACTGTCAGACTAGATGTTTACTGAGCAGTTGGCATGTAGGTACTTTTCTGAGAATCAAAGGCTTAATCTGACACGAATACAGTGCAAGAGATGAACTGAAGTGAATCTTACTGTTGGCACAGGTTTTTCTTCATCTGCGCTAAAACAGTTAAATGCAAGTAATTGAAACATTGTTTAGGCTTGAAATCTGTTAATACACTGGAGAGAGAGCCAGATGTTCGGATCACCAGCTCTGATTAGCAACAACGTGTAAACTTGTGTGTAATAAATGAAGGGATGGAAGAGATTGAAGGACCATGGAGAGCTACTGGTTATTGGGAAGGCAAGCCATCACTTCAGGTAATAGAGCAAGCCCCATCTCTAGGCAACAGGCCATTGCCTAAAAAATCCCCACCTTTCTCAAAGCAGTAGCCAGCAAAAATTGTAATTGTTTAGACTCAAGAGCTGAAAATGAAACAGGTTCTCAGGAATTTATGCTTCCACTTGGTGAAGTGCTACAACACCAAATGAACACCATTTTAACTTGGTTATCAACACCAGTTTAACTTGGTTATCACTTGTTGGGTGCTACAACACCAAATGAAGAAAGTCATGGTGACAAGACTGGATCTAGTAATTAGAGTTGAATTGCATTACATCCTATAAAGGAGGACAATCAGAAGAGTATAGTTAAACATGTCAGGAAGTCATGAAGACTTTAGACATTTGTCAACTGTAAATATGTCTCTTTGTCCCAGCCTGCTCTGCTGGTGTGGCCTTACCTTGAATACTGTGTGCTATTTTGGACACCACAGTATAGAAAAGACATCAGGCTGTTGGAGAGTGTCCAAAGGAAGGCAATGAAGATGGTGAAGGGCCTGGAGGGGAAGCCGTATGAGGAGTGGCTGAGGGCACTTGATCAGTTCAGCCTGGAGAAGAGGAGACTGAGGGGAGACCTCACTGCAGTTACAGCTTCCTTGGGAGGGGAAGAGGAGGGGCAGGCACTGATCTCTGCTCTGTGGTGAGCAGGGACAGGACCCAAGGGAATGGCCTGAAGCTGAGTCAGGGGAGGTTTAGGCTGGATATCAGGAAAAGGTTTTTCCACGCAGAGGGTGGTTGGGCACTGAACAGGCTCCCCAGGGAAGTGGTCACAGCACCAACCCTGACAGTTCAAGAAGTGTTTGTACAATGCTCTCAGGCACATGGTGAGACTCTTGGGGTGTCCTGTGCAGGGCCAGCAGCTGGACGTCATGAACCTTGTGGGTCCCTCCCAACTTGGCATGTTCTGTGATTCTTTGTTTCAAAATGGCTGGTGGGTTTTTCTATAACCCTTATTTTTAGGATGGATCTGGATTAGTAATATACAAAGTTAGAGTTCGTTGCTCTGCTGGGTCTAAATGAAAGAATAAATGGTCATCATATTGTTACTGTGTTTTGGTATGTGAATGAATTACGGAGGTATTATTTAGTGGATATTTCTTTTGAATTTACCACCTAGCTCTGCAGCTTTAGTAGAATGCAGCTGAGTTCTTCAGGATCATTGGAGTGACCCAGATTGACATCAGCATGTGCTTGCCCACGGGGAAGAAGGACAGGTTTGGGGCTCTGAGGAGTACATGGTTGTTATAACATGCAGTGGAGTGCTGTGCCTCAAGACCATGACCTGTTTAATTAGTGGTAACCTTTTGGCTCTTACTCCTACATTTTGTCATTATATATTAATGGTTAATTAACACTGATGCATTGATTATATAAATGCTTTGCATTCCTTTGCATGTATACACAAAAATAGCTGTTTATTTAACTGCTACATTTTTTTACTTCTTCAATTAAGTGCAATAGGTTTTTTCTTGCTAGAGCATGAGATGATAATCTAAATGCAATTAAAATGTTCACAGTATTAAGAGTGTGTCCCTCCAAAGATGGGATTGCTGAGGCCTCCAGGCAAAGGTATTGGGTGGTCTGCTTTGGTTTGGAATACTTAAGTGTTCTGTTTTAGATCAGAAAGGTGTTAAGGTGCTTTTATAAAGCTGCATAAACCATGATTAAACATTGTTCATGGAAGTAAATTTTAAGTAATCCTTGACGTGACACATTTGCTGTAGTTCAGGCTGACATTTGGACAAGCTGTTTTATGTCAGCCTAACAATTACCTGTGACAGTTTCTCCATTTGCACCAAAGAATAAATATCTCTTGCAGACAGTCAACAGTATTAGTGTGGTTTAGTTTAATGGAAGAGTGAAAAAAAAAATCCAAGTAATGAAAATTAGGTTAATACTTGATGCTGCTAGAGGATATAATCCAGACATAATTATGTGTGAAATGAGAAAGTAAGTTTGAGATCACTGAAAACATTAAATACCTGAACTCTGATCCCACTCAAGTGAATTACCACTATTAATTATAGGAGGGAACAGTTTAGCCAATATTTAATACTTTAATTCAAGTAAATTAAATGAGATCAGTGACTTCCCAGTTATATAGATAAAAAAAGGCCAACCTCGTGCAGATCTGAAAATTTCTTTCTCAAATGCTTCTTTAAATATACAAAACTTTAGGAGTAAATTCCAGGCACATGCAATGTAGCATTGAACATGTCATTTTTAAATTGGAGTTAAAAAGTCTTTGTCTAAGATGAAAGCACCAGAGCTTTCCAACACTTAAGTTTTGAGACAGTTCATGGCTAGGGAGTCAGTTCTGGTGTTGACTGAAGAGGCCGACCATCATCACACACTGTTGACTGGTTATCCTGCCCATCCTTAGGAAAGCCCAGTGGTGACTTAGGTTTGGCAGCTGAGCCAACAGTGTGATTTCCACAGTACGATTGCCAACACAATTTATATAAGCTCTGACTTGCTTTTGATTGAGTTAGGGTTGGATGTCCAATGTATGGGATGGTTCCTCTGTAGCTGGAATATCTGAAGGGCAGTGGCTGCTGGTGAGCTGGGTTTTGAGGAGTGACCTGGCTTATGGGGAGGGTGGGCTTGGATGCAGCTGTCTTGCTGTCACTGTGTATAGAGCTCAGGTGTGTGTTTTAGCATTAGCAGTGCTTAAACTTCTCACTGCTACCTGGTTAAAGTTTGGCAGCTCAACTAAAGCAACTTGGGAAGGAAAAGCACTGAGTTTGGGCTCTACAGAGCACCTGATAGTACATATCAGCAAAAAGCTCACTGAGAGATCTATGTGGAATTTCATGCAATTCCTTGAATTGATTTTGGTTACTGAAACCAAGCTAGTGAGAACAATTTGATTCTCCAGTTTTCATAAACTTATTTTTTAATAATTAAGGGAAGTAATCTCAAAAGACATCATGTCTATCATGTGAGTAAAATCATGTAAAGCTGATAAAAATTATAAATTCAAAGTGAGATTTGGAATGAAAAACTCATGCTCTTCTAACTGAGGGTGCTACAAGACTAAAAGGGTTATTTAACATTCTTGAGCATTTAACATTCTTGAATATTTAATATTATTCTTGGGTGAAAGACTAATATTGCCTGGGAAACAATATCTAGCTTACAAAATGGAGCAAATAAAATACCTAATGGCTCCTTTTTTCAATCTTTACCATATTTTTTGTACTGGAGTATCATCTCACCTGTAATCCGAAGAAGGAGAGGAAAAAGCTTCTATGAATGATTCTCATTCCCCCTAGAAAACGCACTATCCCTGCAAGCAGTGAATTTATGAAGAAGTAATGTCTAGGCATTTTAATCAGAGAACACCTCCTGAAATGAATTGTCTTGTTTTCTGCATTTGTGCATTTCCCTTAAAAACACATTTCTCACTTTGTTTGAACTAATTAGAAAATTCAAGTAAAAGCTGAGGTATAAACTCTTACTACTCTTTCACAAAGATTTTATTTATCTGTTTTTCTACACAGCTGTTGCAGGTTGCTCTCCTCCTGCCATTGGAAATCAGCAAAAAGTAAATTGGTGTTAATTCTCGTGCTTCCAAATAAAATCTTTAATCTGGGATGCACATCTCTAAAGAGAAATTCCACTTTTAGTGAAAAATAAGCCCACACAATCTAATCCTTCCACTGTCTTTAAGTTTACTCTTATGTTTTGTTTGGTGCAATTTTTGATTTTTTTAAAATATTTTTTATCTTTAAACCCAATGTAATTTTTAATATAAGACCTACTGCTAGGCCAGGGTCTTGTGACATGACAGTTTGTGTTCAGTATTAAAGCTTATTCTGCTTTTAGTCAAGACTAGTCTTAAATATTACAAATGTTACGTTTTATCTGTTCCATCTGTTGCAGATACTATTTCCCATTATTTGGCAGTTGACAGTGTAGAATTTACAGCACTTTCTAAAGGTACATTTTTCCACTGGAAAACCACCAATGTCATTGCTAGTTTAAAAGGACAAAGATTTAAACCAAAATCTTAATGTGTGGAAAGCTTACAGGCTATGATCATTTTCTAGCAGAGCTAGCTAATCTTTCAATACAAGTTATGTATATCTTCATTATCTTCGATTTTCTATCATTTATTGAAAAAACAGGAGAGAGTGTTTATATGCTGTTGCTTCTCAACTAAGTCTCAAGTTATTCTAAATCTTCCTAGTGTGTAGAGAGGTAAACATCAGTGGAAGCACATGTGCCACATGTGCTCAGATGTTGCTGTATCCTACACGCCCAATCTGAGTGGATACTCATACTTTTATTCAGTGTGTTTTTTGAAGGTCCACAATAAAACAGTGATGTAGGTAATCCAAAAATCATTTTTCTTTTAATTTTTGTCTGCTTCGCCAACCTCATTTTTTTACCTCCAGTAACCACTTGCTTTTAAATCTTCCCTGTTTGTGTTGGGGTGTTGATTATTTTCTTATTTCTTTCCTTAATTTTCAGATTTTATGAAGGCTTGCTATCAAATAGTTGTTCTTCTACAAGGAGTTCATCTGGATATACCTGATAAAAAAGCACATGATTTGTCCATGTTATTTATCAACAAAGTCGTCCCATGATCTCTCAGAAGTATTATTTCCTGAGTATATAATTTCCTTCAAATGTCTGTTTAGAATGCTTTCCTTCAGATACTGTAGTTTTTATTTCTCTCAGAGAGAAGAATTAATTTTGTTCTCATATTTACGTAAAGCAAGGGCAACCTCATCCGACCAGTGGAACAGTGTCAGCGAGGGGAGAGTCAAGTCTTGCATATTAACTGAAAGAAAGATGGATATACATGTCTTGCAAAGTTTGCAATGACAATTAGGTTTATCTATGTGGTCAAAAATCAGGATTATCTAAATTGTTTGTGCAAGCCTCCTGTTCCCATAAATTATGACATCTTTTTTATATAATTACATATTCTTTTTTCCCCACCATATTTTAGTAGTGAATCAAGATAGCATAGTAAAGGAGTCTTACTTCTGGCTCATCTGGAAATTTGAAAAATACAGAGTGAATTAGGTGAAGTCTTGCAGAAGGGGAGGACATGGTTTCTTGATTAAGACAAATTTCTGTTCTGGAAAGTTGGACCCTATTTTTATTTTCTCACACAATGACTAGCAAAGTCACTTGAATATTTACTTAGGTAATCACCAATTGTCTGTTTCTTGGAAAATTTGCTCTGAAAGTCTTGGTTCAGATTTTCTAAAGTATTAGTGAAAATACTTGATGTTCTTAGGTGCTGCTGAAGGCAGAGGTTTACTTGCATTATATTATTCACTCTACTCCACTGATGAGGTGGCCTGTTTTAAAAAAACCTAAATCTTTGAATTAAACCCAACATAATTCACTTACTGGGGACAAATCTTGCATTCAGTTACTTGATTTCACTGGCTTCTGATGAAGCCCTACATTTTTTGCTGCAGAAGTAGTTGTCTCTGTACCCAGCTTCACTCATTTGCAGTGCTTATTTCCTCCCCAGTCTTCAAGCTGGACCAATCTCTCCTCCATGTCTGAGTGCTTTCTCACCCCAGCCTTTAGTTTTCCCCTCTCTCCCATTCTCCTTCCCCAGGCCTCTCATCTGTCTCTGACCCTTTCCTATAGTCACTGTAGCAGCTTTTTGTATGCTGCTTAGTAATAAATTTTCTCACCCAATACATGTTTCCTCAGTTTCCCCCCTTGAATCCCCTGATCTTACAGTTTCTTCCTGCCCAATCCTGAAGATTTTCCTTTCTCTCCCAGCTAGTCCCAGCTAACACCACATGCTTCCTCCTCACTCACATTGCACAATATATACTCTGCTTGTCAGCTCTCTTGACATCCTGCTGAAGTAGCCAGATGATGAGATTACTGAGAGCACAGAGGAGATATTTTTCTCTCTTGGTTCTAATAGTCAACCCAGCCCAAGGATACAGTACCTGGAGGCAGTTGTTACAGCAAAAGGTTGAATTTGCCCCATAGCTTCATACCAGGTCACACTCAGGGTTGTTCTATGGGGTGTGCATTTTTAAGATTGGCCAAAATTGGGCAGACTTACTTAAATGGTTCTTGTTTATCTCCTGTTCTCTCTCCGTTCCTATCTCATGTCAGAAACTCTACTGTAAAGCATTTGAGTGCTAAAAGTTTCCAAATAAAAGATTGTGAGAGTATTTCTCTGAAATGGCTGAATAGTTTTGGCCGGAGTTTTCAAAAATAAATTCAGCCTGAGGCAGACAGCTGGTATGGGAAATTTCAGCTAACAGAGTTGCAATTTGGCTAAGTTTTCAGAAACTCAGAAGAGATTTCCAAGGGAATTAACCCTGTGTAATGTTTCATATTTCACCAAATAGCATCTTCTGGGTAATATGCTTTGTCACTTTGTGTGGACCTTCCCATTTGGTTTAAAATTCATACCCCTATAGAAACTAGCTAAACTTCAGTATTTTAGAAGAGCTGTTTTTATTTGGAGTTTATAGAGTCAAAGAGTTTTTAAAATAATTTATTTGCTTCCCCAGACTAGTCAAAGTAGCTTTCTACATAGGTAGAGACTGCCAGGAGCATTTGTACTGAAAACATCGCTGTTCTTTTATACTTGTTTATAACTTCCATCAGGGATTTGTGCTAGAGTAGCACTGTCCCAGAGTTAGGTCTCTGAGAGGGTTTTAACCTACCGCTGTCTGTAGCACCATGCTGTGAATGTGCTTCCCTAGCGTGCAGTCTCTGTGGTAATAAAAAAAAAAGCCAAGTACACTCCTCCTGCCCAGTTCTCCTTAACTGCCTGTGTGAGCCAGACTTATTCACACTCTTGTTTTTCAAGCTCTGTCATTATTAAACTTTTCTTTCTTAACCCCTCCCCCAGCTTTGCACTGGGTTTCAACACAGGCTTAACTTCATTACTGGAGGCCTGTTTTTGGGCTAATTGATGGTTCTTGATGTCCCAACCGTCTTTAGTGTCTCAAAGTACAAATATCTGCCTGGCTTTCAAATACAAGACTTAATACTGCACATCAGGGCTATCAGGACTTTCTAAACTGAATCTCCTAAATCCAAAAGCTCTGCTGAAGGCAAAAAAGTGCTTGACAAAGACAATTCTGATCATATGGAGCAGTTTTGTGCTCTGGTGGTCCTGAAGCACTCAAACCAAAATGAAAGCAGCAGCAGAAAAAAAAAAAAAAAAAAAAAAAAAAAAAAGGCAAAAAACCTCCCAATCTGTTCATCCTGAAAGATAATTCAGGTATAGAAAGTTTTTCCCCACCTAATTCACATTAGCTCCTATTACCATCTGGATGGGTGAGTCGGGATAGAGCAGAGTGCTACCTCAAGACCTCAAGACAAATCTCTTCATTGAATGTAATTTCTGGTTTCACACACCTGTTAAGAACGAGTCTGCTAAAAACTGAGCACTGTCAAATTAACTGATAAAGAATCCCATGGAGTGAATAGAGACTGATTTTATTGCCCCTCCCCATGTCTTTTCAGTACAAGAAAGAGAGAATATCAAGTTAAGTCAGCAGATGAGAAGTTCAAAATAAATAAAAGAATATTGTTCTCAAAGCTGCATTTAAGATGTGTGGCTGCTGACTGAAGCAAGTTGTAGACTTTAAAACTTTTGCATAGTTTCTAAACAGAACTGAACAAATTCATGGAAGAAAAATCATTTGAAGATTATGAAATCCAAAGACAGGCCATAAATTGTTGGAGAATTCTGTAATACTGGATGAAATACCATTACACTCTTCCCTAGGCAATTGCTTGCTGGCATTGGTTTATACCAGTTCCTTTTTAGGGCCAGGATGGTGTCAAGCCCTAACAAGACCAAACAACTTTAGCTTGGAAAGGGATAAAGGAAACAAAAGTTTGAAGAAACAAAGTGACTACAGGGGACAACAAATGTGATAAAAGGAAGGTCTGTTAAATTCCAAGTGTCAAAGATGAAAATACAAGGTTTTTCTCTGCTGTTCAGAGCACTCTCCAAAGCAATAGAAAGTGCATGAAAATACTGAAGGACCTGGTGAATTTTTCCCTGGGCTCCTGTCAGGGACAGGTTGTTGAACTAAATGGACCTTGTGGTTTTACTTGTTGCTGCCATTTGTACATTCTTCAGTGGTTAAGTTCTTGAACATTTGGCTGTTGGCAAAGTTTGGATAGAACGTGAAGCCAACTGAGAGTAGAAATATTGTGATTTGATAATTAAGCATTGCATTTCTCTAACCCCAAAAAGCAGGGAGGACTATGTTTCAGAAAGAAGGAGGGGAAAGGACACTGTTTTCTCATCACAGTACACTGAGAAAATATTTAGATTGATATATAACCTTGGTAGTGTTATGTTCTATAAAATTGGCAAGAGCTTAGTTCTTAGTCTGAATGCTATGCTTATTTTGAAATTTAAATAATAAACAATTTATATATGTATGTATTTTAGCTTTAAAATCACATTTTGTCGGATTTGGCTGTTAATAAAAGCTTATGGTGGAATCAGCACTCTGTCCATCCAGTGAAAATATGAACAGGACCACACAAAATGCTTCCACTGTGTCATTCCTTTTACGGCTGTTCCATTAAAATAAACTCCTTGCCACAGAACTTACTTGTCATTTCCCGCTTCTCAAAAATATCACAAATACTGTACTTTCTAATGCTTTTCCACTTCTAGCTGTGGTATCTACTTGACTGTATTTGCAGAAGATCCCTTTGTATTCCTTCTTGCCATTCCTTTTCCACCACATACAATGCTGGATCTTAAATATACTGTATTAAATGCACTTTTTGGCCAGCACTTCTTACAACTAAACCTAGCCTAGTCATATTCATCTTGGTTTCTGTCATCACAGATTCAAAAAAAGAAAGTCCTTTAGATCTTAATGTACATATTCTTCTGTTCATGTCTACTTTAGCCTTTATTGAGATAAATCCTTGCATGTGTTTCCTTCTGGCTACAGTTTGCTTTTTCTTTTTCTACTGGATTTTATAGCTTGCTGAGCTCCACTGAAGTAAAAAGAAAACGACTTTATGAGGATTTGTTGGATCAGATAATTAGTTGATCTTGCTCATATGTTTGTGCTATCACCTATAGTGTCATCCTGTGTCATTATCAGGTCTGCTGGGCTTTCTTAAGCCATAAAACCCCAATGTTTATTCTTATTCAACTTCCTTGATTCCAAACTACTTTTTGTTTCATCTGACCACAGGATTGTCCCCCATTTTTCACAAAGCACGAGAATAATTCTTTAATATGTGTTTTCACTGCTCCTGAAGTTTTTCTAAGTTACTTTTCTGAAGACAAGTGCATAACTAGAATTTGTTTAGAAAGCAGAGGAAACAGTTAACCAGATAGATATTTTATTATTTCTGCTTCATATGTTCAAATGAAAATACACAAAATTTCTTTGAATGTCATCTTAAAACTCAAACTGTAGGTAGTGATCACTAATCACTAATGCTCAGCAAGTAGTGAATTGGAATTCTGGAGATTTAAGATGAGCTATTGTAATAAAAAATTTATTACCACCGACTTCAATATTTTCTTTTGCATTGTAT
The DNA here is from genome assembly GCA_035041345.1 of Poliocrania exsul. Taxonomy (NCBI): domain Eukaryota; kingdom Metazoa; phylum Chordata; class Aves; order Passeriformes; family Thamnophilidae; genus Poliocrania; species Poliocrania exsul. Next base: position 14,608,034 of record JAWWLZ010000139.1, read on the forward strand.
CACCTGATAGAGTCTATCACCAGATAGAATTATTAAGACACTCTCCCTAGGACTCAGCTACAACATTGTAATTCAAAGATGGTCTCCCAAACGATAAGAACAATCAGGTTGGTGTTCTAATAGGATTTTAATTATATTCTGGTAACAGCACACGGTAAAACGTTACACGTGTTGTGAACACCCTTAACAGTTTAGGTTTAAGCATGATACAAGGTGCATTTTAGTTTGCAAATCAACTTCATCTCTTAAAATCCTGGGATCAAATAACAGCAGTCACTTGCTCATACCGGTGATGAATAATTAGAATATTTTGTTATGTTTTTCTATGCAGTTAGTTACCAACACCTTCTGTTAGTGCATGAGGGTGTGAATAATCTTCATTTACATGCACTACCAGTAGTGTTCACAAGCTGGCAGGCAGGTAATATTAACTCACAGGGCTGTGCTTGAATGCATCACTTCTGCTATGCTCTTACCCTCCACTGTGCCAGCAGCTGAGAGAGCTGTGAGTTTTCCCTACTCTCAACATCTTTCTGGCTCATTGTCAGTCAAGCCATGCCAACTGCACCAGCCAGTAAAAGCATATAGGAAAATAAATTTGTCATAGGACAAGTACAGAAAAATTATTACTTTCATGCAAGACTACAGTAAAAGCACTGTTAAACTGCACTTTGCTAATGAGAAAAAAATAGCTTTCAAAATCAGGGGGTTTTGTCAATGACAGCGTGCTTGAGGACACTTCCACTCAAAGACTGGGGACCAGAACTTTGTTGTTGTTTTTTTTTTTAAACTGCTGTCATGTAGATGTTTTTTTAACTCTCTGAGTGGATGAGACAACTAGTTATCATTGTGCTGTATCATTCTCAAAGGATTCTGTGTAAGTAATAGTAAAGGGATGTGCTGGCTGATACTCAAGAAGATACTAGAGATGTTTATAGCAAAAACTATGTTTGATGCTGAGCTGTGCTTTCTATAGTGGTTTATTCATTAAGCCTCCAAACACAGAATTTTTTTTTATTTGTAATATAATATAAAATAATAAAACGTAAAATAGTTTCTGAAATACCTCTGTGACTGTTAACGAAACTCAGCGGGCTTTTGTTTTTTAATCTTCCCTAAACACACACTTGCCATTTCCTCTTGTTATTACAAGGAGGCAAAATCAAACAGGCTCCTTTTTTTGTAGAATTTCACTTCTAATTACAAATTACAACTTCAGGATTTGTGTGATTATTTTGTGTCTAATTTTTCCAAAGGACTTTGCAGGACCATGCAGGAAGCATTGTGTTACTGAAGGCTTCAGCTTATGCTTAAAACTGCTGTCTTGGCATACTAATATAAATAATGACAGGTTGCATTTTTTATGAGTCATATACACGTTTAGCAGAATGAATTTCATAAAAGACAGTAGGGCAACTAAAATGAACATTAAATAATGCACGCAATATTTGTGAGAACATTCTTAAAGGACTGTTGCAAGTGCATTAGTTATTTAACATAAAGACTAAGGTCAAGCTCATTAATCTGTAGTTAATATCTTGTATTGACATATCAGAGGCCTACTTTCTAGTCTTTGCTGAAGACGTACTCCGTGTGTCAGAAATGGCTATTGAGTAGAAAACTATTGCTCTGGAAATATTACATGTCATAGAATGGTGTCAGGTTTTCTGAAGTCAAAATGTTCAGAGAGTATAAAATGTGCAGAATGTTACAGGTGCTCAGCTTTGACATTTATGGACAATCTTGTCAAAACCTGCAGAAACAAATCTCTACCAAACCCAAAGACTATATTTTCCATCCTGCTGAGGAGGCTTTCAGCACCAAGAACACTTAATAGGAGTTTTCATGGGTAAAATATTTCTTGCATGGCAGAAAGCTAACAATGCCATCTCTTATACTTGCTGTCTCCCTGATCCTGATACAAGGCAATGAATGGATGATGATGGCAAACTCCAAGTAAGACAAGAGATTGGTTTTGGTGTGTTGTACCATATCAACTCCTTTCCTGACATGGAATACAGAATTGGTTTTAATTTAATGACAGAAAACGTGAGTCACCTGTTGTCCTGTTAGTTGAATGCTCACAGCACTTATGAAGCCATAAATCACTTACAGAAAATTACTAACAGGGAGTAAGAAGCCAAGAGAAAACCAAAATTTCTGCAATACAGCAATATAATTAATTATTAAGGTAGTATTAACATATTTAGTGTAAGATACTCTGATAAGGTCAGGCTGTTACCAGTCTAGTTTATGACAGTCTTTCTTGAGGAGAGGAGACAATGCTCTTTTGTCTTCAGAAGGCAGGAAAAAACAGAGTTTCTATTAATGTCACATCAGTTTTGTTCAGTTGATTGAAGAATCTTTTCTAGCTGTACTTATGCAAAGTGGGTGAAGCTAAGAATGCCAGAAAAATGCTGTTTTGGTAGATTTTTGATGGCACTTCAGGTATTTTAGTTAAAGCTATCTCTTCTGTGGCAATTTAGAACTTGGCAGAAATGCTACATAAAGTAGGTGTAACAGCGGTGGATCAATTTCCCCATCTTTTGGAATGTAGTTTTGGTGAGCAAAATTCCAAGCGATGCCTATACCAGAAAACCTGTGATAGTTTTTCACTGGGCTCATCTGAGCCCTGAGAAGCCCCAGGAATTTTATTCTCATGTCTATGTGAAAGCTCTGGCCTGAATCACAAAGTCAATTTAAAGGCTAAAATGCTATATAAGAGGCATCCTCCATTTCCTAATACTTTTTTACTCTCCAGAATGCCCACTCTGTTATCTCACTATATTAGAAAACCATAGGACCTGTGTTTAACCTGGTTCATTTCCTGTGGATATCTGTGGAATCATCTACATCTGATTTTAATTAACGATTATGAGTCACTGGTGTGTGTGTTTATGAAAGGGCAGAGGAAAATACTCTAGTCTGGTTGTTTGGGCATGTCTGTAGGAATTGGGAAAAATTGTCTTCTCTTTCCTCTGCTGGCCTGATGAATGTTTCCTTCAGGTGGGTCAGTTTAACATTAAAAATCAAAACTTATTTTCCTCCCTTTGCTTTCCTCAGTCTTGCAACCTTTCTGACCTGCCATGCAAGTGATAGATGTGGATTGAAATCACTCTGGATCAGAGAGGTTGGTGAACTCTGGCCCTGCACATTGGTGGTGGGTGAGGGAGAGGGAGTTCTATTGTCAGTCAAACCCTGAGGCAGGGTCCTTCTCAAGGAGTGCTCCTGCCTGTGGCCCAGTGTCAGGTGTGTGAGAGCATGTCTGCACCACAGCCTAGGACTCTGCTGTGTCTGCACACCAGTCCTGGAGCTATCGGTACTGGAAACCACAGCACATATACTGGTGTCATAGATTTACTGGCTGGAATTCTATTAGTGTTGTGTAAACATTCTCTGGTGTCAGGAGAAAAGCAAATCCATCCCCAAAGCATTTGCTGTAGGCAAATCTTACAGCTCCAAGCTGAACTTGCTCCCTCTGAGGACTCTTCCTTGAAGTGCCTGTCTCTCCCCAGACATTGCCAAGGGAACTGAGATAGCCAGCTTGGGACTGTCATTGCCACTGGCTGGCAAAACAACAAAGTTTTGGGACCTGTTTCAGTGAGTACCTTCTGTGATATTTCTCTGTGACAGCGTCTTTATGTTCATTGTGACTCAGGCTCAATGGTGGTGCCTTGCAAGTTCTGGTAAGCTGGGAAAGGGAGGATGACTTGAATATTTTCACCCTTTTTTGGTTTAGAGCCTCAAGGAAAGGTGATGTTACTACAGTGACAGGTGAGACCTCATCTATAAATAAGCAGAAGACTAAGCATAGAAGATCCTTCTCAAGGGGAAAGGTAAGTTAAAAGGGAAGAAGGAAAGCCTCATTGTAATGTGGCTCTGTATAAAATTGTGCTGTGGATTACTAACTTATGGGCTGTGCTATCAAAATGTGTTTAAATAGAGTTCGTGTATTTCTGAGATTATGCTAACTATGGCTGCTTCTCCTGAAAGGTAAACAAATACATTCCTAACATGATGTCCTGCACAAATGGATTGAACACAGATTGTGACTTTCACTTAAACATCCTGGCTTTAGAAATAATTCTAATTTTTCTTCTGAATTGGCAGAAACTGTACTTGAGCAACTAACAACTCCTTTTTAGCTAACTCCACCCTATTTTCCTGGATTTCTCATGCTTCTAAAGGGTATGGGAATTTAGTTAATAATTTAATCACCAAGAGCTTTTTAAGTTTGTTGCTAGATGAGGTTTTTATGCAGATAGGTTTTTCTTGGATCATATGGGCTAAATAAGCCTGTATTTATCACCTTATCATTGATCCTTTATCTTTTAAGTAAAAATAGAAAAAGCCTCTCAATAATTAAAAAAATCTCAATTTTTGCTGCAGAATACTGAGCTGACATGATAGGCTTGAGTCTGGGGATTTAGCTGCACCACTCATCCAGAATTTGGTACCAATACTACTTAGTCTATTTGATATAGATGAAGAAGTCAGAACATGGACTTACATTTTCTTCATTCACTAGTTTATCTAATATCACTGAAGTGTTAGGCTTAATTGATATTTGGATAAGCTTCTGTAGTTGTAGACTTTTCTCATTCACACTTTCAAAACAATTGTTCTGAATCTCTAGTCAGGCCTCATTTTATAGAGGAAGAATATTACTAATAGATGGAGAATTTTCAAATGTTAACTTCCTCACACACCCAGCAGCCATCAGGCCTGCTGATAAGCTGCCAGACACTCCTGTGGCATGCTTTATACAGAGATATTCTGCTGTGTGTGTGCCAGAGTGGCCCCTGCCTCACCTCTTCTCAAATTCCAGTAAGATTTGTGAAAAATGAGATGGTGTGGCACACAGGCACAGCAGTCACCAGCTGCCGAAACGGCTCCGGTTACTGCTGGTAGCTGGAGTGAGATTGAATACTTTTTATTTAAAACTCATTTTAGTTCTTTCCTCAGTTGTGTGAAGTGCTGCTCTCTAGCAGTTCAGAGTTCAGGATCTGGATTAACCGGAGTAATGAGCAGTTGTTGAAACTGTAAGACTTAGCTAGTGATGCTTCCAGAACTCATCTGCTCCCAAGAGGGCTTGTCCTTAACTAATATAAGCTGACACACTGTCATTAAGTCTAGAATTTCTAATGTTTCTACTGCTTAGAAATAAGAAGGCAGAAAGGTGTTAAAAAACAAATCCAACAAACAACTTCAATAGATATATCTCTTATTTTACAGCCTTTTATCAAGCTGTCAAACTTAATAGATTAGTGTATTATTCTATGGGATACTTACTTTCCTTCCAGACTCATGGAGGAATAGTATTATCCACTTTAAATATAATTTCAATGCTATTTTTGTAGAATTGTTCCAATTCTCTGGTTCTCAAACAAGCAGACAGACCATAATTTAGAATTAATAATTAATTTTGTTTCTATTTTTTTGTCAATATTTCCGACACATGAACAAACCAACACATTAAATATTAATTTGCGATTTCGTTTGACAATCTCAGTCATAGAAACTTTTTTTGAGAGGTAATCATAGATATACAGGACTGGAGACACCTTTTAAGTCATCATCTTAAGTCCTCACTTCTATCTTATATATGCGTATGAAAGTGTATTAATATTATATATACTAATTTAGATAATATCAATTCATGCATACTTGAAGAAGTATTAAGCTAGACTAAACTTGTCATAATCAATACTAGATTTACACTGGTGTAATTATATTAATTGAAGAGGCTTATTAAGAGGCTTTATTAAGTCCAGCAGAATTACTGTCATTTGCAATAGCCAAGGAGATCAGGTGCAGCCATTCATTGTTGTACTGCTTAGTGCACATCAGTGGAATAAGATGGGGTACTGAAAACAATGATTTATTTCCTCCAAGAATATTGTAAAACATCCCTTAAACTACATTGTGTGATTTCTGCGATTAGTAAAATACAGTCTTGTAAATGGCATTTACTTTAAAACTAATACACCAGTATTTGTGCATGGTTTCTCTCAGCTCTGAATGCGCAGTAAAAGCCACAGCTGACCAATTTCTGTATGTGGTTTATGTTATTTAGTTTGAAAGAAATGTATGATAGTTTGTGCTCTGACGTTGGGAGTTCTGCAGTCCTATTAAGGCGCAAAATCTTGCTCTTAAAGGAGGCGACAATGAAGATGGTGAAGGGCCTGGAGGGGAAGCCGTATGAGGAGTGGCTGAGGGCACTTGATCTGTTCAGCCTGGAGAAGAGGAGACTGAGGGGAGACCTCACTGCAGTTACAGCTTCCTTGGGAGGGGAAGAAGAGAGGCCGACACTGATCTCTGCTCTGTAGTGAGCAGGGACAGGACCTGAGGGAACGTCCTGAAGTTGTGTCAGGGGAGGTTTAGGCTGGAGATTAGAAAAAGGTTCTTCACCCAGAGGGTGGTTGGGCACTGAACAGGCTCCCCAGGGCAGCGGCCACAGCACCAACCCTGCCAGAGTTCAAGAAGCATTTGGACAACGCTCTCAGGGACATGGTGTGACTCCTGAGGATGGTCCTGTGCAGTGGTAGGAGGTGGACTTGATGAACCTGATAGGTCCCTCCCAACTTGGCATGTTCTGTGGTTCTGTGATCTATTTTACACTGAAGCTAACACAACAGAGCTCACATCAGGTTTTAAAATAAGTGCTAGGAGTTAAAAGTTTTGATCTATGCATCTCATTTTTTTTTTATTTAATTCTAACCTCTTTCCTTTACAGGACCATCATACATTAATGATCTCCACTGAATTCAGAGGATGGAAGATGACATGGATACCACATCAGCTCTCTTAAGTCACACATGACTAGATGTGGAAGAGTGTGTCTAAAAAGTATCGCTTATGCTTACCTGTTTATTTTTTTTTCCATTACCATGCACCATGACAGCTTTCAGATAGTGTACTGAGCTACATATATGTGCATGCATATGATTTGGTTTATTCTGTACATTGGAAGTCTAACAATGATATATTTAAAGCTTTCAGTACAGAAAAATTACATGGACCCTAGAAAGTGTCTCATTCATCACCAGCATTTCAGAACTTTTAATTGACGCAGTCTTGGTCTTTTGGAGAAGGACCAGACCAGCGTCGGGGGTTCTTGCACTGCTTGCTGAGCCTTGGTTGGTGGGTGCTTCAGCAGCCTCAAGTTAGGTTCCCCCGCCCGAACCCCGCAGAGAGGA
>JAWWLZ010000139.1:14615332-14675487 GCA_035041345.1 Poliocrania exsul
ACACATCAAAGTCTGTTTTCTTGTCCCGTTCCTTCCTCCATCCTTCCATGCTCTCATATCCTGACCCATCTCCAACATTTAATGTCAACAAAGGTAATTTAAAGCTATTGTGTTGTATGTATATAGCCTTCATTTTGGACAGAAGTTTAATTTACAACTGCTGGACTGCAGAGAGACAGTCACAAAATGCTGACATAAAGCACTCTGTCAGCAGCCATACCAAGAGGTGACTAAGAAAGATGGCAACAGTGCTGCTGGTTCCTAGAATGCCCTTATAAGCAAATGAAGTTATCTATGACTAGTGCTGAACTATTTTAAATTCTTGTGGGAACCATCTTAGCAGTGATTTGCCTGAAGGATTAAGCAGAGATAACATATTCCCTGCAGAGTCTAGCTAGGCTAGCTCCCAAAACTGTAAGACCAGGAGCTCATTTTATGAGGTCTTACACTGTAATTTTGAAGTGCACATTGACCTTTCAAAACCACTGAAAGAGAAATTCAGCTTTACCAATCTCAGACATTGATAAGTTTTCAGTAAGATCTCCAAAGGTAGATTTGGTGAATGCCCCTAATACTTAAATACTATTGCACTTATCACTATGTGGTGTCATGGAGACATTATATTCCAAATATCTCAAATAGATTGTTCTTCCCAAAGCCAGATGAGCTCTGCTCTTCACTGAACAGCTCTCCATTACACTATGTGGGATTACACTATATGGGATTTAAGAGGAAGAGTCTCAAGGAACTAAGCTAGTTTCATTAGATAAGCTGATATGGAACTTCTTTCAAGGTCTCTTTCAAAATATCATTAAAAAGAGCAGAACTGATTCAATCCATGATCATAGAATTATTTTATGGTAGATTTGTAAACAAGAGATACTGTGTAATTCTATCCTTTCATATATTATTCAAATTGATCTGGTAGTGACAAAGGTAAGTTATTAGAGTTTAGAAGTTTTCAGCAGCTCTTTTAATACATGGCTTATTTTATCTCATGATGGCTGTGAAAAATGTTCTCCAGCTGGGAAGAGTTTGTTGTGTTTGAATTGTTCTTCAGGAACAGCAGCCTAGAAATCACCATTACAGGTAGATTTTTTTTTTCAGGCATTTGTCCCTTTATCCTGTGCTAGAATACTCTGACAGTGAGTTCCTAGCAGGGAAAGATTAAACACATAATGCTCCTTATAGTGGCTTTACTGCTAGCAGAGTTTGGGCTATGGATGCTATTGGTCTGCACCTTTACAAGTGAAAATGTGGATTTTAAGTTAAATAAGTATGACCTTAAAAGAAAAGAAATGAATTAACAAAAAAGTACATGGAAGTTTTCAGTATTCTGAGATAGTATCTGTTCATATAAACCACCAGCCTACAAAGGATTTCAGAATTTTACAAAGCCTCTGCTCAGCTTCTAGCTGGCAAAAATAATGATATTTTCAACAGTAGGAAAGGTGGTGGTTGTGCTGTTTTGCATTGCAGAGTGTTCCATATCCCATGTTGTGTCATGTCTCAGAGTAGGTCAGTACAAAATCAAGAATGAAAGAAATGAAACTTTGAAGATATTTGTTTTTTCCAGTTCAGTAACTTCATATTTCATCAAGGACCTTCTGGGAGCTGATCTGAATATGTTGCAGTGAAGAGAGCAGCCAGGGAGGAACTCTAATGAGTCCTCAGTATACATTCCTGACTGCCTTCAAACAATTTGGCGGCCATAATTTTTTAAAACATTCCAAACACTCATCTCTCTTTGTCTTTTGTGGTTTGGACGGAGTATTGTTGATTGTTGGACTGGTTTTGAGGTAGTCCCTTGAGTGAAATTGTGGATCTTACCTCACACATTATCATCTGCATTTGCATATAATTGAGACATAAGCTTTCTGGCAATCTGCAAAAGGAATGCTGAAGAGCTGTTGTTACATTTTCTAAGAACAAACACAACAGGAATGCCAGCCTAGGATGTAGGTCAAGAATTTGTCCACAGAATATTCTTTGTTAAATCCAGTGAAATCCTTTGGAGGTTGTTAGATATGAGTTATAGGTAAGACCTGTATCCAAGACTTCCTTACTCTGGGGAGTATGTTGAAATGAGATTTGGATCTTCTTTGCCTCTACACTTGTTTGTTTGAAACTAAAATAATTCCAGATTTGTTAATTTTGTATTTTCAGCCTTTTTGTTTTATTTTTGAAAAAGGCACCAACCTACACCCAAACCCAGGATGTCCCTTCCGTAAATAACACCCATGCATGAGAGAGTGTGTGTATTGGGGGTGGGAGTGAGAGAGACAGAGTAAGAAACCACAGAGGCACTTCATACTCCACATTGCTCCTCCAGCAGCTTGTAGGGTGAGAGGTGACTTTAGCAATGACTTACATTACATAATACCTCCCATCTCTCTGCAGATGTGTGAGTTTGTTTAACTGTTTTATGAGGGTTTTATTACTCTGTAATTGAGTCCCAACCCCTCTGCAGTTGCCAGTTTGGTCACAAAATATAATAAATTTTAAAATACCTAATGCTTTAGCTATTCATTAATTTTCTGAGAGCCCCCTGATGCAATTATGGTACCACTGTGTTGCTGAACTACTTTTGTTTGGGATATATAGAACAGCAGATTCAGTTCTCTACTCCTGTTCTGCAAAATCCCTGTGTTTAAGCAGATTTGAAAGTTCTGTACACTTGTAAAAAATTAGTGTTCTCTATGTTTGACATTCTGTGATGCAGCAGCAGGCAGGCCTAGGTGATTTGTGGTGTAAGTAGCAACCTCAGCTATGGTGTTTTTTCAAGGTTCTGAAGCAAACTGAATCCATGGGAAACATCTCTACTGTTTGCTGATGGGCTACTTTTCACCCCTACATTAGAGTTTTCATTGGACACCAGTTCATGAGAGACCTTCAGTACAGGCCAGTGGAGTCTTCACTTTATGTTGGGGCAGTGCTCCTTGGTAGCCCACTCCCTCCAAAAAAAGTAGTGTTTTTTTTAAAGGGGGTCAAATTACGTTTCTGAAAGAAAAAACTCAACCCCACATTTAAAAATAATCTTAATGTATAAACAGATGGCAATTTTAAACTAAGTAATGCAAATAGTACTAAGAGAAAAAAGACATGCATAAGGAAAGTGATTCCCTCTTTCTGGTTTCCAATTTCTAGTTCAAACAAGGCAACTTCCTACCAGGCTCTGAACACTGTATGGAGGGCCCAGTCACCAGATATTGCTTGAGAAAGCCAATTTTCCATTTTGAAATCCCTCTCAAAAAGGAATGGCTACTGAGATGCGGAAGCAGGCAAATAGAGCCTGAGTGTTTGAGCAGTTATGCTCTTAAGGAACTTGTGTTACTGAGAGGGAGATGGACTGTGGAAAAGAGCAGCCTTAACTTTTGTGTGAAGCCTCTCACTTTAGGGAGATGGAAAGTGGCTGCATTTACAGAAATATGAGGCATCCAAAATTTCTGTACAATTTTTTTTTTGTATGATTGCTTCTTTAGGGATGACAATAGGAATAGAAACCTTTGGTTTCTGGCATTCAGGCCCAAATGGAACCCCAGAATTCTAGAAAAGGTAAGTTGTGTGGTTTTTCATAGTTACTCTTCAATAGACTGCCTTCCATACTAAAGTAGATTCTGTGTGGTTTCTTGGTAAGAAAACTTGTATTAAAAATACACTGACAAGATGCAATTAAAAGTTCCATATTGAAACACATTTAAATTTTATCTGTAAAGTGTCCAATTATCAAAGACAATTGCCATGTAAAACAAAAGGCCTTACGTTGGCTTGCAGCTTCCTGAAGGGCCTTCATGGTGACAGGATCCTCAGAGAAGAGATTTGGGCCTCAGTTGTCTAATCTATATCTTCTCTATAAATATCTGTCTGTTGTTTGGAAATATAAAAGCTGTTTCCCTAGCGCAGCTCTGTCAATTTTAAACTTACTTGTAAAATCTTCAGATCACCTCAGCAATGACAATATCTTACATTTCATTCAGAGTTCATAAAAGGTGTTTTGTTTACTAGCAGGGATTACTACAAGGATTAAGACTTTGCTGATTTCACACAATTAGCCAATGACTCAGTAGTGGATAAAACCTAAATCCCTAGGCTGAGCTGGATCTTCTGGGCTGTGAAACATTACAAAATAGTGAGCTATCATTTATTATGGTGTGCTATTTGTATGTCAGGTGTCTCCAATTCAACCGAGTAATGTCAGAGCAGTAGCAGGGTGGAATGTTCCAAAGAACTGCAATAGTTTACTTGAATCAGTGCAGTGCTGCATTTTCCCCTGGATCAAGAACCACATGCCTGTGCCCCTCATGGTATCAGTAATAATGAGAGCAGTACTCACACATTTCAAACATTTTAGAAATATAGTCTGTATCTATCTGTGCCAACTGAAATGATATTTTGAATATTTAAATTATCCTTGTGATAATTAGGTATACTATATTTCCATTTTTATTCTGCTCCTCTGTAAGGTGTTTTTGGTGTGTGCAGGTAGTCATTTTCCACTGATTTGTAGCTAGCTGTGTTGGTTGAATGCCTTCCTGTTTGTACAGTGCTCAACTTTTGGGGTGAAAGATGACATATAATGACACTTTTTTAGTGTTAGCAGATAAAACACAATTATCCTTACATGGATAGGAGTCAGTGAGATCTTCAGTTCAATGGAGAGTGTAACATAATATGAAACACTTTGGCATTTCCCCCCTCTGGAGATTAAATATTAGAAATATCAATCTAACCTGAGAAAAAAGAATTTTAACTTAATTTTAGCCAGATGGAAAGAGTTTATCAGCAATGGTGAGGTGGCAGAGATTTTTCTCTAATTATGGCTTTTGTGACTTGAGGGAAGAGTGCATGTGGTACCTACAAGGAAAAGAGCTGAAGCCAACATAGCTCGCTGCCAAGGTGTCAGGATTGAAGGTACTGAAAGATGGTTGTGAAGGCACAGTCAGTACCTCGGGGTAGATGCTGGTTTGTGAAACAGATGTGAAGAGAGCAAGATATTCTAGTCCTTAGCTGGTATATAGTTCAGTGGGAGTTAACTCCAATTGACATCAGGGTTCAGAGAAAGCAAGGGCAGAGATTTTTGGCTGTTGCTTTATTTTCTTCTGTGTAGCTTTGTGAAGGAAGTAGCCTAATTTTGCTAGGAGCTTTCCTCAATTCAGAGGGAGCTAGCCATCTCCTGTGCTGCTTTCCACCATCTGAATAGGAGCTAGGCAGAGGGCCCAGGAGCCACATTCTCTACCTTAACCCAGTGACGCCTGAAGAAACCAAGAGTCCTTTCAAGCAGTTGCAGTGGGAAAGGGCCAACAGCTACTTAAGAGTGCCCCTTAATCACATCACAGATACTTTGGGGGCTAGGAGGGAAGTAGTAGAAGGCAGCTGGAAGAGCTGCCAAGTGTCACGCTTTGGCAGCTTTGTCACACATTCATTTAATTTTGAATATGGCTCTGCCGCAGCAAGACTTGCAGGTTTCTGCTTGAAGTTTTCCTTATTTACCACTTGGGGCCACTGTGGCACTCTTGAGCAGCAAACATGGAGCATCTCCTCCCCGTTAGATCCCAGGCAGGAAGGAGCTCTTGGGAGGTCGAAGTTACAGCAGAATATAGGCAGGACAATTTCCTCTTGTCCTCATTGCCTTTGCTTGACTCCAGGTGACTGAAACAGCTTCAAGCATTCCAGGTTCTTCCTATCACTCAGCTAAGGAGGTTCTCTGTCAGCCCTGGACTAGTGTTGATGGATCCCCATCCCAGTTCCTATTCATCTCAGAGCACTTGTTGCAGGTGACAGGGTTTCATAGTTCTTTACTTTGCCCTTACCCTCTTCAGGGTGGAGTGTGTTGACAACGGATGAGGTATTTTGTCATCAGGTTGTTTGTCATTGCCGCCCAACACTGGGGGGCAAGATTATGCAGAATTGTTAAACAGTGAGGGAAAGCCAGGACAGCGACACAAGTGAAAAGAGTCATATCATTACTGTTGAAGATACACACATACCCTGAGGGAGTAAGGTCTTTGATAGTGGCAAAACCACTGGATTTTTTTTGGTTTAAAACGTGGTGGAAACAGCTCAGGATTTGCCTAATTCTCATTTTGTTAGGCAAATGCTTTGTTATTAAATCCAATAAACTATTGGTTTTTTCTATAGCAGTACCACTTTATTTCTGCCTTACATCACTCTTTCAATCTGAAGTTAGGACCATAGTCTTCTCTTTCATTTGCATTTGAAGTATTGTGGAGTTCATCCTAAATAACATTCCTTTTTCTACCTGGATGGATGATGGTAGTGTGGTTATGTAATTTTCTCTGTTATTAAAGTAGCACTAAATTGGAGTGCTGTGGGTTTTTATACAGTTCTCCATATATTTAATACAAATTAAAAAATATTTTGAGAGACTTCACATTGACTCACTTTTGTCACAAGCATTAATGTGACTTCTCTCAGAAAGAACAGGCAGTGGAGGTCATTTCTTTGAAGGGGTTGGAGGGCAAGATAAACTTGCCATTCTGTCTCATTTCAATGATAGTGAGTGACCTGCTTAGCCCAGAGCAGCAAGTCCTTGGGGTCCAGATATCCACTGCAAGCAAAGCTGCCCACAGTGACCCACCACAGCTCTGCTTCTCCTTGCAGGGGTGTGGATTGGTGTTGGTTTTCAATTTAGACAAGATGTTGTGTGAGTCATCCTGCCCCCTGCCCTCCCACCAGTGCTATGAATAATAAACTCAGGGAGAAGTTGCAAGCCAACTGACGTGCTTCCAGGGCACAGCTCCTTCTCCCTGTGATCCTTTCCCTCTCTGCCCTTGCAGGGCCTGTTGTGGGCGGAGGTGAAACACATCTGGAAGGGGCTGATTCAAATGGCACTTGTAAGTGAAGAAGGAGGTTCTAAATCTGACCCACCCTGGGGAAAAGGGGCTGAGGTCATAGGAGGGCAGAATGCAGAGTATTATTATAGTGAAAAAGTGAAAAAAATTACATCAAATATTTGTTTAAGGATCAGGAGTCCTGACCCAGCCCCTTAGGTTTGCCAAATATTACATGAAGCTACATAAAAAACCAACTCTAGCCTCTTACAGCTCTCCCATTAGGTCACATTAAGCTTTGGCAGGGTGGATGGTCCTACTTGGTGGTTTTTTGATTTGTGGTTTTGAATTTGGCCAACCTGACTTATTTAAATTTATTTTATTTTGTAAATGCTCAATGATAGAGTAAAACTCTAGAGTAAACTTGTTCTGGCCAACATTTATTGTGGAAACATTTTGTATTATCAAGAGATCTTTGAAGAACAGCTAACAAATTAAAACAAAGCCTTTCAAGCACATATTGAAGTTCTTTTTGTAAATGAAGGAAATGTACTAGTGGCTCCAAGCCATTACTTTGAGTTGTTATCCACTTTTAGCCCTCTGGGCTTTGAATAGACTGGTGTCCTGTCACTCTGTGCATAAGGACAGCAGTCCCTGTGGCTGTCATGCAGCCAGGAGAATGAATCAAAATACACTCTTTCCTTTGAATTTTGTTACCTTTTAAACAAGTTTGTCTTTCCTGCCTTTATGAATAACTCGGTGAGCCTGTTTACTTCACATAGAGGCCCGCTTTGGCTGATGCCATTGAACTAGGAGGATGTGATTCCAAGTAGGGATTTTCCTAAACAAAAAGAGTATTAACTACACTGTATTTAAGCTATATTTTGCCACTAAAAACAGAATTTAAAATAATGTGGAGAATGACATACTATTTCTTTGTCTTCTGAATGAAAAATTTGTTTTCTCTATCCGTAATATTTTCTTTATATAAATTATCTTAACAAGAAAATACATTTTAAAAAATCAGTTGCATTTTCCTTAAATAGGGCATTTTAAAATTTGTTAAAAATAGCAATAATTTATTTTGCCATCAGATTGGTAGGTGGCTACTTGTGGTAGAGTAATAGTCCTGTTTTTTCTGAGGACTACAATCCTGTAACATACCTTCTTATCTTTGTAACTTTTTTCTGGTGTAGTTGCCAAGCTGTATCATTGAAATATAATCTCATCACAGATAAAACTTTGTACTGCATGGAACTAGAGCTATGAAGCACTTGAAGAAGCCTTCAAGTGAACTTACTGTCTTCTGACTTTTACAGTTTGGGAATGTTGAAAATTTCATTTAGATGAAAAACTTCCAAAGAAACCATTCGAAATGTTTGTAATATTTTTCAGAACTTTCTCAGTCTGAGGGGTAAAAATGGCACATTGCTTCTCTCTTTGAAAAGAAATTTTGCAGCTGTTTTAAAAATAAGTGACTGTGACACAGAGAGAGCAATAGCTGAATTATGATTTTATTTATAAACTATATGTCAGAAATATGTCTCTTAAATTATTTTAAGAAGTATGACTACAGGTTTGACTTAGAAATTACAATTACATGCTGCCAAAATTCATTATTATGTTCTGTGGACATATCTTTTGTAGACCAGCTTTTCCATCATTTTGCATATGAATTTAGACTCTTGTGGGGTGTTGACCTTGACTCAATGCCAGGAGCCCACCCAAGCCACTCCATCACACCCCTCAGCAGGACAGGGGACAGATAATATAATGAAAGGCTTTTGGGTTGAGATCAGGACAGGGAGAGATCACTCACCTGTTACTGTCACAGGCAAACCAGACTGGGAGTAATTCAATTTATTGCAAATCAAATCAGAGTAGAATCAGGAAAATCAAATCTCAGAAACACCTTCCACCTAACCTTCCCTCCTTCACAGGCTAACATTATTTCCAATTCCCTACTTCCTTCCCACCCAGTGGTGCAGGGATACAGGGAACAGGGAGCTGTGGTCAGTTCATCACGTGCTGCCTCTGACGCTCCTTCCTGTTCAGTGGGAGGACTCCTCATTCTTTTCCTCTGCTCCAGCATGGGGCCCTTCCCACAGGGAACAGTTCTCCACAAACCTCTCCAGTGTGAGTCCTTCCCACAGGCTCTGTTTCTTCACAAGCTGCCCCAGCAGGGGTCCCTTTCCATGAGGCATAATCCTTCAGGAGCAGGCTACTACGAGTGTGGGTCCCCCACAGGGTCACAAGTCCTGCCAACAAACCTTCTCCGGCGTGGGCTCCTCTTTCCAAGAGTCCATAGGTCCTACCAGGAGCCTGCTCCAGTGCAGGCTTCTCATGGGATCACAACCTCCTCAGGGCATCCACCCTCTCCAATGTCGGGTCCTATACAGGCTGCAGGTGGATCTCTGCTCCACTACGGACCTTCATGGCTGCAGGGGCACAGCTGCCTCACCATGGTCTTCATCACAGGCTGCAGAAGAATCTCAGCTCTGGCCCCTGGGCCACCTCCTGCCCCTCCTTCCCTGGCCTGGGTGTCAGCAGAGCTGTTTCTCTCACGTATTCTCACTACTCTCTTCTCTGATCACAGTTTGCTCTCCCCTCCTTAGATACTTTATGCCAGGAGTGTTACCACCCTTGCTACTGGGCTTGGCCTTGCCCAGTGCCTGCTCTGTCCTGGAGCCACCTGGCATTGGGTCTGCCGGACATGGGGGAAGCTCCTGGCAGCTTCTGTCAGAAGCCACCCCTGTACCCGCCCTGCTACCAAACCTTTGCCACACAAGCCCCACCAGCTCTGCACGTAACAGGCTGACAGCCCTGTAATCTGGTGATCATGCACAACAGGTTTGATACATGGAGCAGTGTTTGTACAGTGTTTCCTACATTTGGCACTTGAGTGATTTAATCCTTCTGCTTTTTGGCAGGATAATTAACAAAATACCATACTTGCTGATACCTCAACAGAATTGTTTCTTATCCTGGAGTTAGCTTATTGAAACAAGTTTAAATGTTCTTAAACTGGAGTGCTGTCAACAGTAAAGATTTAAAATATATTAGAAAAGTCATTTGAAGAAATACAATGTCTGCTGGGGTTTTTTATGATGATATACTTTTGAACTCTTGACTGGCTTTTTCACAAATGCTGGCAACTGTAGCAACGATTTTATTGATATGTTTGATTACCTGATTGTTACTGTTCAAACACCATTCTGTTCTGTGTGAGTCACTGTCACACCAGCTAGGGATGGCCTGACTGCAGGTGAAGAGAGAACTAAAGATGAAAAATTCCTGTATTATCTGAAACTCTTGAAACATTTTGTTCAGCTGAACACTTTTGATAGCAAAGACACCTTTAAATGCCAAAGCCATATTTTCATAGCTGTCACTGACTCTATAATACAGAGTTGGAGACACTTTTTTACAAGGAGGCTTGTCAGTGGCATTTGTATTGTTGTCGAGGATGATGTTGAATTATGAAAAAATTGCGAAGCTGAATATTGTTGCAGGGAGTTTTCCAAATCTAAGCTGTACAAATTGGCTGCTGCCATATGATAAAATTGTTTCCATTTGTTTTTAAATTATCTAGTTAAAATCGTCTATGAAAAGACCTATACAAGACCTCAATAATTTGTGGGATGGAAAAGATCTGTCTTGTTCTCAAGCAGTAATCTTCTATTAGAGTTTATAACTTTGTATTTTTGAGTTTATAGATATTCATAAGTGACAGAAGAGGTAGTATACAATGTTTCTTATTGCAGGGTCAGTTAGTTCCTCCAATTTATGATTAGCTGTGCTTACTAGCTTGCCTGAGGTTTGGATTAAGTACTTAATCACCAGAGTGCTGAAGCTAAAGCTGAGAAGAGATCATTACTTCCAATTGTATGAATTAATAAAACCAAGGTATCCAAAAAAAGGTTGTTTGTGTCAGTACTGGGTCTGTACTGGTATCTGCTCCCCAAAACTGCTCCCCAAAATATCTTGTCAATCTGCTTGTATTTGATGGGGTTTTGGCATAAAGAAATGTATACTCACCTCCCTCAAAAATTTAAATAGAAATCAGCTAGGGAAATGCACAGGTTTTCCTCACAAATCGCATTACCTGTTTGCATTAATATGCTGTATTTTGATTTGTCAACAAGCTTCAGTGATAGCATTTATACTCCTCTTAGCTATTGTTGTGCTCTGCCCAGTTTAGATGCTCTTGCTTTATTTAGTATAGACAGCCTGAGATCACAAACAGCCAGCAGTACATATAATGTCAGTATCCTGAATTTAGATTTACTGTAACTCCTCATCTGTGAAACGTCCCAGTTATGAAGAGGTGCTATGTCTTTGCCTGGTCCCTTAAAATTCTCTATAGCTAAACTCTGTATTACAGATTCTTGGTGTAGAAGTATGTAAGAAATGTTTTGTAGAGGTAAATCTGACCAATAGTAGGTTGGCTACCGATAGTAGCAGCCAGAGCTCCCTTTTCTTATTTGACTTCAGCTTGAATAATGATATTCAAGTTTTATTGATATAAACATGTAGTCTGTATATTAAACTTCATGGTGCTGAATGCAATATAAATAATTCACTGAAAAAAGCTAACAGAAGAAGAAGAGAAGAGAGCAGTTCTACAGAGAAAGACCTGGGAGTTTTGGTGGATGACAAGTTGACTGTTAGCCAGCAGTGTGCCCTTGCAGCCAGGAGGTCTCCAGGGTCCATTGGGAAGAGATGACCAGCAGGTTGAGGGAGAGGATCCTCCCTCTCTGCTCAGCCCTAGTGAGGCCACATCTGGAACGCTGTGTCCAGTTTTGGGCTCCTCAGTACAAGAAAGAGAAGAAGCTACTGAAGAGGGTCCAGCGGAGGGTCACAAAGATGATGAAGGGTCTGGAGCATTATGAGGAGAGACTGCAGGGACTGGGCCTGTTTAGTTTGAAGAAAAGAAGACTGAGAGGATATCTCATTAATGCACATAAATATCTCAAAGGTGGGTGCCAAGAGGATTTTGCCAAACTCTTTTTGGTGGTGCCCAGCAATAGGCTGGGGAGCAATGGCTATAAACTGGAACACAAAAAATTTGACCTCAACATGAGGAAGGACTTTTTTACATTGAGAGTGGCAGAGCTCTGGAACAGGCTGCCCAAGGAGGTCATGGAGTCTCCCTCTCTGGAGGCTTTCAAAACCCATCTGGATGTGTTTCTGTGTAACTTGCTTCAGGTGACCCTATCTTGGCAGATGGGTTGGACTGTTTGATCTCCAGAGGTCCATTCCAACCCTGTGATTCTGTGAAAAAGTCTCCCTAAATTACTATCAATGTGAAAAATACAAGAGAACTGCAATTGGCAGAGCAGGTTGAATAGTGTTAAATTGGGGAGAAATGATTCAAGAAGTTCACAAAAAAATTTAAAATGCTGTGTATTCATGCCAAATATTGCATTGGCATTAAAATAGGCCCAGAAACATACCCATTATATGGATATATTGCTGTGATGATAAACATTCATGACTTGAGAATGATCATAATGGTTTGTTTGCCCTGGAACACTTTTCCATGCTTTTAAACCTCAGGTATATTACAGTTCAGATCATGTGTGTGCTTTTGAAACAAACCTCACAGTAGTCTCCTCTTGCTCCATTTTTGTTTTGTATCACAGTTTTGTCCCAGAGGACAAAAACTGGATTCCTTTCAAGAGAAACTTGTACTCCAGGAGTGCACACTTCAAACTCTACTAGTGTTCTAACACAACCCCAAACTGGAGCAATTCTAAACCAGAAAGCCTTGAAAGGCACATATGTCTGAAGGGGTGTCAGGTTCTCGATGCTGTCAGTGTGGTAAACTGCTCTGTCAATAGATGCTTCAGTGTTAGTTACTTTACAAGACTCCCTCTGTTGTACTACTGCTTGCTAAAGTAGGTTAATTGTTGTATCTCTTACCTTTTGATCATGGTGTATCTAGTTTATTCAGGGTATGCTCAATGAGGAAGATAAGCTGACAAATGTACTTTCCTTGGTAATAATATTTATTCTATGTCTGCTATCATTCTCAAGCAACAATGAGATACAATGCTAAGAAATAGCTTGAAATTCTGCTGAGAAGCATTCTGCTTTTGTATGAGTTATGTATGGTAGTATTTGCTTTTTCTTTGAATGTCAGAGCTACCACTTTTCCCTTTTAAGACTCTCCTGTGGTGACAGTAAGCATTGCCAGTCACATGGCTAAGATTCAGAGCTGGGAGAACTGCCATAGTAAACTGAATTTGAACTCTGGTCTTCCCATGCCTCCACTGGGATCTATAACTCTCTAAAAGGCAGGTCTGGCCAGAAAATTTTTGTGTTGCAAAATTACTTTTGATGTGCAGCTGGCTATGTAAAATGGTTCTTATTTGTTTGTCCAAATTCCATAGCTGATTTAAACCACAGTCTAATCGATAGTGCAAGTTCTTTTTTTAAAAAAAAAAAAAAATTTTATTAGTTGTTTTGATGATAATTGAACCCAAGTGGTTTTGAACACTGGATGCAACTGAAGGTCTCTAATTCATTAGAGATTGGCCAGCACGCTGGTGAATCACTGCAAAGCCATGTTGGGACATTGACAAACCTCAGATAAGTGCCGCATGTCAAGGTTTCTTATGTAGTCCTAAAAACTGCGTATAATTTCTGTATTACTACATGTTAATTTAATTGTAACAACATTACTTTTTGAAGCACAACATTTTGTGCACAGCACCATCAAATCTGCTGGTGTAATGCAGTGGACCTTCATTGCCTTCAAACATTCATCAATTTAAACCATGTCCGAGTTCCTTGTTTTCAGGAACTTTGTTTTAGAAACCTGGCAACACAGCAAGAGAAAGAAAAAGTGTGTAGGAAAATGTAAATCAATGACATGTGTACTTGTTTCGATAGTGCACTCATTGGCCTAATTTCATAATATATATTCTTGGAGGAAATGTAAACAAAACCTGTTAAAACTGATGAAAAACAATGAGATTAACTTATTTTCATTTTGCATGAGTTTTAGTATTCAAACTATAAACTATCAACTTTAAATCGCTGTCATTTAAAAATTGTGAAAAGGCTGCCAATAGTCTCATAGCTAAAGGAGTGTAAGATTTGGAGTAAGGGGCATCGTTCTTCTATTAGACACGGAAAGAAAGGTAGTTGTTGGCCTGTTTACTCTCCAATGTCTATTAAGACCATCAGAATGTGAAATGCAACCAGAATGTACAAGAAATTAATTTTTCTAGGCATGGAGACAGTCATTTGTATATACTATATTTTTTACTCTTTTCACAATTTAACATGTGATTTTTTAAAAAAACACTAACTAATTTAAATTCTGTTTGGCAGAAGGTAATTGGATGGAGACCACCATTAATGCTTCATGGAAAGGGTGGTTAGACACTGGAATGTTCTTCCCAGGGAGTTGGTGGAGTCACTGTCCATGGAGCTGCTTAAGGAAAGACTGGACATGGCACTTAGTGCCATGGTCTAATTGAGATGATGGTGTTTGGACATAGGTTGGCCTTGATGATCTCAGAGATCTTCTCCAACCTAATGGATTCTGTAATTCTGTGAGAGACCCAGAGTACTACAGAGCAGCAGGAAAGAGCAGCAGGGACAGAGAAGACAGACCTGGGAACTGAGCAAAGTTTCCTTTGCTTCACAGATCACTGAACAGACTACATAGTGACTGGGACCTCAGCTATATCTGATGGAGGCAGTTTTAGTTTCCCTGCATGGCTATAGATGTCTCTTGGGTTTGCCATCAAGATTTTAGACTGGTAAACTTTGCTTGGGAAAAGGAATTAGAGGTCAGAATAAATGTGCCTTCTACAGACAGACTTGCTACTTACAGACATTCTGCCTCAGTGGTTTTGAGCTTTCTTGTGGGAGAAGACCCAGATTTTGTGAAATGGCAAGAGTATTAAAACGTTGGGTCTACAAGGACTCGGACTCAGTAACTCCCAATGCCCCTAATAGTGATATTTTATAGTGGGTTTACAGAGATGTAGTGTAATAAAAAGTGCATCACAAACATGTGTTCCTTATTGTATTTTCCCCTAGTCATCCTCTGTCCAAGTTTCTTCTTCCCACAATGCCCTAGGGTCTCTTTCCTGCCATTTCTCCCCATTGGTTAAAGTTCTGTATCCCCATTGGTTCTTATCCTTGTTCTCTGATTGGTTGTTATCCTTGTTGTATCATTGGTTGTTGTAATCTTCCACCTCTTTACCCTATTGATCCTTTTTCGATCCTTCATTTGCATGTCCATCGACCAATAAGAGGCCTTGTACTCCCCACCCTTCTAGAACCTTCCCTACCTGAGATTATATAAATGAGGCATTCAAATAAACTTTACTGCTTCTGCCACCACACCTTCTGGTCTCTGGTCATCCTTTCCTCGTGGCTGTGGCGCATCGGGGGCTTGGGCGGGCTGGGCACAGAGGGACCCTTACCCAGCTCTGGGGAGAAACCCTCAGAGCAATTTCATCCACCGAAACTTTCTAGTTCCGATATATGTATAAATGAAAATATTTAAATGGCATTTTATAATTTTCCAAGAAAACAAGGTGTTTGGGTTTTTTCCTAGTTTTAAGTGCAAAAATCAATATAATATCTAAACTGAAAAGTGTTACCTTCTAAATTTGTCTTCCCAGTTACTTTCCTCTTTCTGATTTTGTAGAGCAAATACAAAGAAACAGAGTATCTTTTCTTGAATGATTTTGTTAGGACTCAAAGATATTGAATAGATTCAGATTTCTATGGCATGCTACATACTACATCTAAGCCTTACTGTATTTCCTTTGAATAATTTCAAGATTTTGTCTTTAATTTATGAGCCCATATTATAAAGTGAACTGTGGAAAATATTATTGTAATTTTAAGGTAACCTAAATTATTTTCTAAATAATTATTTTCTAAATTATGTAAGTTGAATTGATTCTAAATAAAAATAGAAACTTTCCTTATTAGCAGGGCTAGTAAAACTCTGCCCATGCTCATGCAACCTTACTTTTTTTACCACACAACCTCCCGGCTCACACTTTTTAAAGCTCTTTTTTCATTAATGTATTTTTGCATTTAGTGCACAGGAAATAATTGATCTACCCATGATAGCATGAAGTATTCAAGCATATTATGAACAAACTAGTTTTCCTTATAAGTTTCCAGTAGAACACTCTTCCATTTGAATACTGTACAAAATAATTATAAATGTGTCCCTGCCAGGACCCCTGACAAGCAGAACTATTCAGCTGGTGTTGGAACCAGATGCAATTTGGTTTAGTATAAAATTTGTCCAAAGAAGGTAAAAAAGACACACGCCCCCCAAGCCCTGTAAGTATGTGGTCTTAAGAAATGCACACAGCTGCAGGAAAGAACTGCCAATTAATGTAATTTACAACAGGTTTCAAAATCTTGACTTAGATTATGAGTTGAATAGTGGGGGAAACATAGAAAGGAGTGGTGTAGAAGTTCAGGCAAAGGATGCAGTGTGGCAGGGAAAAAATGGGTAAGCAACATCAGAAAACTAACTTGAAAGAGGAAACAACCAAAATTGCAACTAGTAAGAGACAATCCAGACTACAGCAGATTGGAAAAGAACAGAAGGAGCCAAGAGGAGAAGCTTGTGCTAACGTATCACACAGCAGGACACAGACATGATTGTTCCTTTAGGCTTGGAAAGTTCTATCACTTTCTCCAAGCGTGATACCTGTGTAATTAGTTTGGCATGTCTGGCTGCTTGCAGGGTCTGAGATTAAGAAAGATTTGTTTCCAGAATTGGGAATTGAGTAAGCACTCTACTTTCCTCAGAGTTCTGCTATCTGCAATTGCCTCATGGCTGCAGAAGGGCTTTCCTTACATGAGTCTTGAGGTGATTTTATAATCACCTTACTAAATGGTGTGTTTAACTACTGTGTGATGTGCCTCTGGAGGAGCATCTTTCTTTGTGTACACTTCATATATCACAAGATAAATACTTTTTGTGGCAGGTTGCTCGTAAGTCATGTTATCGTCACCTTTGCCAGTCATATGGAGCCAATCACAGTTTTCCCTGTTCATTGCAAAAGAATGCAGAGCAGCCCATTCAAAGTGGCCTGTGAACACTTGTTTTAACTGTTCCCCGTTGCTTTTCTCATCCCTCATTAATTACTAGGGGATGGTCTGGTCCACCCTTACTGCAGTGTAAATGCACGTGTCTCACAGCATATGCTCACTGTGGGGACTGACAGTGCTGGACAACTCAGTGCAAATGTGTGTGGGGAAACCATTAGGTGATTAATCTGCTGATTCTTCCTCATTAAAAATGGTTCTTCATTTGAGATCAGATTTTTTTTTTCCAGCTTGCACAAACTTAAGGAATCTGTCATTTCTCATGAGAGAAAATTGAGATGCACAAACTTCTGAAATACTGTGGCTCTGCTTATACTTATCAAAATACTGAATATTCTTATAAGAAGAGGAAACCATTATTTGACAATCTGGAAGCAAAGGGAATCAATCTTTATGAGACTAATCAGGTAATTTTACAGCTGTCATGACATTACAGACTACCCTATTCATCTTTCCACTTGCCTAAAGTGAAAACATTTTACCTTCCAATCTACAAGTCAGAGTCTTAGCATCAAAAGTGCATAGGCTTTTGGAGACAGGAGGGAAAAAAAAGGCAACAATCTGAATTTAATTTTTACCAGAAATTACAAATATAGCCTATTTTTGTTCCCCAGAACATGCTGTATCTTGGGGTAGGGAGATGTGTCTGTTTGTCTCACCTAACAAAACCAAACTTCTGTTGCAGGGATTTTTTTTCACTTCAGAGTGTAAAAGCATTCCTCAGCTTTTCACCAGGTGAGTCTTTTAGACTATTTGGCTGCATGGCCAGGTTTTATCTTTTTATTTGTTTGAATAAAGCAGCTCCAAATCAAATAGAATTTTTTGGCTCTACTGTACAGATGGCGACATGATAAAAATCTAGCTTATGTTCCTTTTCCTCAGCAGATGTTTAATATCCATCCCTGTGATTCTAACACATGGATGTTTTCTCAAATGTCTGTATTGCCCTGTTATCACCAAACCTAGCCTGTTTTCTCCTCAAAGCACAAACAAGAGTTTAACAGAGCACTGACAGGGCCTGTCTTTGGATCTGTGTTAAAAACCTGTGCACTGTCATAAATCTCTGACTGGTAAAGCACTGTCTGTGCTTAGGTAAATGTTTGGATGCACATGAGAATGCACACCCACACACTCACATAGATACATACCTACACACCATGGTGTGTACAATAGTAGTGTGCTGGACTGGAGTCCCAAATGGTTTCATACAGTGCTTTGTGGGGAGTAGGTTATTTTCCTTTGCTTCTTCACTGTTCACTTTACTTAAAACTGATTTTGAAGGAGAGGGGGAAAAAAGGTCTATAAGTGATTCTTCTAAGGACTATATAGATCTTGTCTTGTTAGAAAGACACAGTGGAACAGCTGTCAGAGAATCTCAATGTGTAACTGTATTTTACATTTCTCTGGGCCTTTTTCTACTTCTACTGAAAGTTCTCATATTCATTGCATACTGTACCTTCCACTACATGAAAAAGGATGCCTAAACTCAGAAAATTTTATGCTAAATGAGAGCATACAGTGAAATTACACCTCACCAGCAGTTATTTCTGGCATCCTCAAGTTTTCTTGCAGGTAGGAAATAGGTAAGGGCACATAACAGCTTTCAGAGTATTTTAGATCTATGAACATGTCTTATACGTATTCTAAGAGAGATTCACCAATGACAACTTTTTACTTTTAGTGGAATATCATATACAGCTCATAACTTGCATATTTTTGAACTCATGTAATTTTAGTTTGTTCCTATAGCACCTTCTGTTCTGGACTATTCCTAAAACTAATACAACTACATTTCATAAAAAAAATGCCATAATTCCACTCTGTGAAATTATAATGTATGTTTGAAACAATCTATGTATTTTGATATTCAAATTCAAATTCAAGGAAAAATCAATTAGTTTTGGATGAAAGGTGGGGGTGATTGAGTTTGTGCTATGAACTTATTGGAGCAATTAGCTAGTATTGCTATCAGAAATGCTGGAGGTCTTTGAAAAATGAAGTAATCCTGTGGAAAATCACGTATTAAAATAGGCTTTAGGCTCAGAAGTTACTCTTTTCTAGATATCTCAAATTAGGTGTTATTTGGTCTCATCTCTCTTCTTCTCTCTCCAGATGAATTTCCCCAGCTGTTTCCTAAGGCATATGAGTTATGTGTATGTCTATCTTGCTGTTTAGCAGTGAGAAGCTTTTTTCAGCATCTCAATTGTATACTGGTTAGGGGAAAATAATCAAGAATGTCTTATATTGCAATAATATCTCATGCAGAATCCATTCTTAGACAACAGAGAAGTTGCTGCATTTGATTTTACCTGTTGGCACATTTTTCTGTGCTCAACTGCTCTTGGTATTGGTTTGGGTTGTAGGTGTTTCCAGCCATGAGTACTAGAGATTGCAGAAATATTTTGGTGAAATTGTAAACAGCAAAGTTTGCAGGGTGAGCTGAGGAGAATGGGAGATGTACAGTGTGAGGGATGGCAAATGCCAAGCATTCTCCCAGGGCAGAGCTGGAAGGAGGCCGAAGGCTACACAACAGAGCTGGCTGCTTCTGGGTTGTAGAACTTGGGCACAGGCTCCACTAGGTGGCACGTTTTAGGAGACTTGGTGACATGGTGTTGACAACACATCCATATAACTGGATGGAAATTCTTTTCTTTAATCAATGTATAGCATGTGTTGTATGGTTTTACAAGCTGTAAATTTTGCGCTGGGAGTGAACGTTATTAATCCTGTGTTTCCTTCTCTGCAATGGAGGCTGTGTTTTCAGAGCAGTCATGCATTCAGAATGTGTTCGTATTCTTTAGACTGTAGTAGGTTATCCAAATTGAAATGTCAGCTATTTTAATATCTGATCTTTAATGCAAACCTCCTTTTCCTAAGCCATCTTCTGGGGCTTTATAGAACTCTAACAATGCTCCATGTTAGCTTTCCTTCACTTGGAATTTGTTTGAAACAAAGAGCATATGCAGTGTAGGATAAAGAGATACAACACTTGGTTTGGTTGTTTTTTCCCTCAGAACTTTTACAAATAGAATCATAAAATCATTTACATTGGAAAAGGCCCTTAAGATCATCAAGTTCAAGCATTAACATAACACTACCAAGTCCACCACAAATAGTCCCCTCACACTCCTTTAGGTTTAGGTAATTCAGTAAATCATGTATATTGCATAGGAATTATTTTTTTAATCAAATCAAGTTTAGTTTTCAAATTTTAGAGAGGATGACTTTTTTAATAAGTTCTAAGGGTAAGAAATTTGAGGATCACTATTTGCAGACTAATCTGAGTAGAACTACCCAGTATTAAGTATCTTGTTGAATCAAATCTGTGTCCTACCATTTTAAACATGAACTTTTATCCACTATATTGTTTTGAGTATTTCTATTAAAAAAACCCCAAAACAAATACAATGTAAGAATGTAATTAAATAATTACCTTATGTGTCTTTTTAGGATGTTATACCTCACTGCAATTGTTGATCAGATAATTGGGCAGTAAGTTTTGTTAAGCAGGTTAGCTGATGGGTGGTCTTAAGAATATTAATTTTAAAAGATAAAATCAAAGAATAGAAGCAGGTAGAATGAAATCAGTTAACCTCCCACTTTGTTAAGAGAAGGATTCTGTTTCAGGAGACGCTGACTTTTTAAAGACCATGACAACTTTTGGATATCTCAACAGGCAAATAGTTTGTGGGCATAGGTATGACAGATTTCCACAGATGTTTAGGCAAGCCTTCTGGTTCACCTAAGGTTTTGTGTTCGGCTTACTGAGAAGTGTAGTGTGGTGTGCCAGCACAAATGAATAAGTAGCTGGCACTTTTTTCTGTAAGTCGTGCAGCTGTGCTCTGGGGAACCTGCAGAGCAGACTGGGACAGGCTCCTGCAGAGAAGGTGCTTTGTGTTCAGGTGAAGGGGAGTTCTGCCACAGAGTATGTCTGTCTGTGGGGTATGTTCATGAAGAACTGAGTATAGATTGACGATTAAGATAGCACAGAGAATGAGGTAATTATTGCCAATCACAGTTTTTTTCCAGATCTACTGAGCATCATTTTAGGGTATATTTTTCAAACATAGAGGTTGTTACTCAGTATCTCTATTCATATTCTTCCAGTAACAGAAATGGTGTGATTTCAGAGCTTAGCCTAGTCAGCATTGAAAATTAGGTTCAGATTTGTTGTGCCAGCTTTCTTTTGGGTTCCTTTTCTGTGAGATGTAACTAATATTCAATATCTCTTTAGAGAATTAATTGGCCCCTTCAAAGTTATCTGAAACTTTGGGTGGAATGTGATACAAAAGTACAAATTTTGAGTGTCAACATTTAATTTAAGAACACAAAATTTGGCCCAGAACTTTTAGCAAAGAGCCAGGAAGAAACAGAAGAGAGACAGGCTACTTTTAATGGCAGTACTCTTAGGGAATATTGATTATTTCTGGTATTAACAGTAGATTTTAAGTGCAGGAGGCAGTATTGACTTAGTTTATCTGAATAAAGCATCTTTATGAGAGTTCTAGTAGCTATTGAGAGGTAATTAGTTAAATCTCAATTTCCATCTGTACCTGAGCTTTAGGTTTCTTGGCCAACAATACTGAAAACACTGTAGCCTTGAAAAGATTTTGACAGAACTCTCGTCCCTTGCTCTTGTGAGAAACATGGAATTCATAGGGATTTTGTCTTTTTCCTTCTGGAGTCTGGGGCAGCCATTGCTTTTTTAAGTGATCAAGGGTATTTCTGACAATCTCCAAGACCATCAGGAGTGAGTCCCTTTCCTGACTACTTGTCAGATCCTGAATTGTTCCAATAATCTGCTGTATTCTCAGTTATTGCCTAATTATTTATTTTTACATAGTTGATGTTAAATGCACAATCATTAGAGCATCATTTTGCTGCAGGGGAGGCATAAAGATCTGGAAATATGTAATACAAGTGGTAGATTTCATTCTCCATATATGAGTGAACTTTTGAGAGTAAAACCTGGCTCAGAATAGCTCTTACATTATTTTTATGTGCATAATTGATGTGTCTTAACAAACTAATAAATCTTAATGTTTTAAAAATATTTAAAAGGCTCTAAGCTTTCAAATTCCTCCAGTATCACTTGACATTGGTTATTGCTAAATGAAATGATACTAAATCTCTTCTATGAACATCTGTAGTCAATTAAAAATCTTTTCATGTAATTAATGTGAACTTGATCTTCTGTTATCATTGTATTGGAAAACAGGTTAATATTTGAAGGCTAACAGATGTATTACCTTAAAAAAATCTACAGTCTATCAAATAAAATGGAAATGGTATGAAATCACAAAATCAATCATATAATGTCTTATGTTGGAAGAGAACTTACAGTATCATGTATTTCCAACCCCCCTGCCATGGGCAGGACACCTTCCCCTAGACCAGGTTGCTCAGAGCCCTGTCCAACCTGTCCTGGAACATTTCCAGGGATGGGGCAGCCACAGCTTCTCTGGGCAACCTGTGCCAGTGTCTCACCACCCTCACAGCTAAGGATTTTTTCCTAATATCTGACCCAAACCTATTTTCTTTCCATTTGAAACCATAACTGGTTCCTGATTATTGCAACTAAGGCTATAGCCAGTTTTGGTAATCCTCATGGACAAAATTTTCAGTTTAATATTTTTTGGATGTAAAGTATGAGTGTGTATCCTTGAATCTAAAGATTTGTGTGTTATTTTCATGCTGGAAGCAAGCTTGTACAGAGCCTGGGATTAAGTAACTAGTTTTTGAATGATTTTGAGTCCACCTTTACCTTGAAATGATTTATCACATCATGCTTTGGTCTAATGAGCTTTTTAATGAATGTAGCATTAGTACAGAAAGAGGCCTGTAGGGTTCAGTAGTTTAATGAAGATTGTTGACAAGGCATCAAGAGAATACAAATTTCATTCTTAGTCTTAAAACGTGATAAATCTGGCTATTGCTAAAAACAAAGTCAAAGTATGGTGAATACTGTGTCAGTTCTGGAGTACTTTTGTTTCACAATTATTGCTTTCTTAAATATTTATTTAACAAGAAATATTTCTTTCTTGGCCAAATGCCTTCTCTGTAATAGAAAACACTCTGGTGAAAGGCTGAGATAGCTCTGTATAAAGTGTTGGCTAACTGCACCTGACTGGTACACCTCTAGCCAAAGCAAGAACTTTCATATCAAATTTTTTTACAAGGCAGGAATTGATCCAGAATTGATGTCATGCTAACTTAGGGCAAGAATGCAATGTTAACTGAGGAAATTGCAGCATAACTTGACCATTGCTGAATTAATTCTTCTTGTGGGATATTTAATTTGATGTATATCACCCTTTTGTCTATTTGTGAATGAGTTCAAAGTAATTCTGAAGATTTAAGGTATTCTCAAGCTTAGTGGTTGGAGTGAGTCATTTAATATTTTTGTATGTTTAATTCAATTAATGTAGTTAAATAAGAGATATGTAGTTATTTTAAATATGAGAGTTGGGGTTATTCAGTCTGGAGAAGAGAAGACTCCAGGGAGACCTTAGAGCACCTTCCAGTATCTGAAGGGGCTACAAGAGAGCTGGAAAGGGACTTTTCACAAGGGCTTGTAGTGACAGGGACAAGGGGGAATGGCTTCAAACTGAAAGAAGCCAGGTTTAGATTAGACACGAGGAAGAAATTATTTCCTGTGAGGGTGGTGAGACATTGGAACTTGTTGCCCAGGGAATTTGTGGATGTGTCTGGAAGTGTTTCAGGCCAGGTTGCATGGAGCTCTGAGCAACCTTGTCTAGTGGAAGGTGTCCCTGCCCATGGCAGGATGATCTTTCAGGTCCCTTCCAACCCAAACCATTCTATGATTCTGTGATAATCAACCAATAAATCAGTGCATTACTTATTTGGTGTCATATTTGAACTTAACTTGATAGATAACTTAGCCAAAAAAGGAATTTCTAATCCAAATGGGTGAATACAATTCCAAAAACCTGGTTTCTTGTTAAATACATGATTCCCTTTGTGGGAATGCTCATAAGTACCTACTTAATCATTGCTGCAAGAAAGATGCCAGAATCACTGCAAAAATAGTTGAAAGTTCTGAGCATAAACACAGTAAATCCATTACACATCTAAGTTCTTAGGTACAATACTCTTCTTCAGACTTATTCCAGTGTATTCACATCTATCTACTGATGTAATTTCTGTCTTAAAGATATCATTCAGTGACTGGGGCCATGCATGGTAGGATAGAAACAGCTGAGAGAGGAAGGCATACATGCTAATAATTGACATAGAGGAGTCATCTTTTACTAACATTTGGATTCTGATATGAAGGAGTAGATAGTCTTATCCAAGGGCCTAGATAGCTCCGTGCAAACTGAACTCATGTCACTTTGTCCATGGATGAGGAGCTCAGGAAGAGCTGGCAGGAATCTATTCTCAAATAAACAGGAGAGAATTTAATATAATAATAACAAAAGCAATTCCAAAAAAAAGAAAGACAAGTTAAAAAGTGGAGCCTTCTCCTGGTAACTTTTCCATGGTCAGAAAAAAATGCAAGGGCTAGTCTTGCTCTGCATTCTTTCCTAGATATTTTGAAAAGTAGTAGAAATGTTGCCCGAGCTCTTATATTTTTGAGAAGATCTCTATTTTGTTCCCATGATAGATGTAGTAGAAGAAATTTGTACTCAAAATTTATCTTTTGTGTCTGGATAAAATTGATAAATCCAGTAATCTGTAATAATCTACCAGCTTTGCACTGTTCCAATAACCAGTTTGGTTATGATTTGCAGAGAGCAAAGCTGCTTAGTGGTCATAACTTGTTTTAGGATGTGGGCTTCAATGTGTCATGGACACAAAAAGCTAAATCATGGCATTTATAAGAACTTATTTTCACATTTTATTTCCATATTTGAAAAATGTCTGTTTTGTTTTCAACTTGAGAGTATGAGTTTCATTCAGAAAGTCTTCTCTGTTACTGTGGCAAGGATGAATTTCAAAGTCTTAATTTTACTCAATGCATATTCTGCATGCCCTGTTAATGAAGTAAAATTCGGTAAATAACATTTATCAATTTATTTTGAGGTTTGAATTAATGGTGTGTGAAGGTTGAGCTTATCCTTATATTTAGTCTCTTCAGATTTTGCCCTTTTTTGTATTGAAATGATAAAATTATTAATTAAAAAATAAAAAAGAGTGAATTGTCACAACCAAATGAAAGCCTTGTTTTGATCAAGGTACAATGCATGAGTAAATTGTAGCACTTGCTGTTCTGTTTTCCAAGCCTGATGTTGATTTCTCCAGTATCTGACACTCCTGTATTTAAAATGATCCCTTTTTTCATACACAAAAATGTACCTCCAGCCATCAACCCATTTCCTTGGGAAGTTGTGGTTCATGACAACATGACCAAGTTAGTGTTCTAACCTGGAAATGAAAAGAAAGCAGAAGCTGAGCCGTTTGAGAAACATTGGCACGACCAGGGATTACCCTGTCTCATTTTCCCCAACCACATTTTTCTGGAATTACGCTTCCAGTGAGAGTCCCCACCCAGGCAGTCCTGCTCCCAGATGAGGTAAAGGAAGCCACCATCAAGCTGAGCTGGGAGCTGTGTTAGGCTGCTCTGAGCTGGAAGCCTCTCTTCATTACATCACACCTGGCCATATTTCAGAGATTAATGAACAGCATCTTGTCAGGTTTAATATATCACAGTGCTTTGGTTTACATTGACGATGTAATCATAAATTCCCTGAGCTGGGAACTACACCTTAAGGACTCGCATAGAGTTCAGAGAAGGCAAGGAAAAGAAATTACTAGAAACTACAGTGTGTGCCAGTTTTGAGAAAAACCTGCAGATTTTCTAGGACATTAGGTTTCAAAAGAAGGATTACACACAGACTAAACAGAGTAGAAGTCATAAAAATTTAAAGACATCACAAAAATAAGATCCTTTTTAGGTATGACAGAATACTAAAGGAAATTTATACTGAATTATGCCACCCAAGCAGACCCATTAATTAACGTAATGAGAAAATATGTTCCATTTCCATGGACCCAAGCATGTCAGGAAGCATTTGGCACTTTTAAAAGGGAGAGAGGTGAAAGCATGCACTTCACTGCTCTTGAAATTCTCAAGTTTTAGCTTATCTATTCACATGCCTGTTTGGGCTGCGGAGGCATTAGGATATGTACTAATCAAGAGAGAGAAAGAAAAAATTACTGTAAGGGACTGATATGTCTAAAAGAAATGTAAACACATTTGTGCTGTATAACTTTTAAAGTTCTATCTTTTATCTTTAACATTGGGGAGATTATCATATCATCATATATCATATCATAGCTAATCATGAGTGAAAGCTTTTTATTCTCAAGGTACGATTCTGAAAATATTATATATATGTGAAACTTTAAAATCCATAAGCAGATGCTCTGTGTTCATTCCAATGGCTTCTGCTCCTGAAGCTGGGAAGTAGGGCAGTTTGTGGGATCAGGAAATAAAAGCCAGACTTTCAAGGTTGTTCAGACATCAATTTGCTGTGCAAAGGATTTTAAAAATCAGGTTCTAATTCCTTTTCTCAGAGTTTTATTCCATTCCTGTTATTAAAATATTCTCCTGCATATTGCTTGGGAGTTCTTAGGGTCATTCCTTGATAGAAGCAAAGAGAAATAATTAGTTTGAGCCTTCATTTTTTTAGGAAGCAAACTCCCCCTGGTACACATTTGTTCATTTCATATTTGTCACGATCAGATGGCCAGTTCAGCTTAAGAATGGGACATTTTAGGTGGCTCCTTCTGCAATGTGTCATGCATTTTTCAGTTTGAATAGCAATTCCCAAATGTTTCATTCCTATTTATTTGAAGAATTTTTGATAGATGGGACTATCCCAAGCAGATATATTTTTAGACTTAATATGTTGATCCATCTATATTGAAGTGAGTCACCACTTTAGTATATTTTAACAAATGTGTATTTTGTACATACATAGCTGACGCTTTAGAATTTTTTAATTTGCAAATAAAATTTTTTGCATGCAAAATTTGAAGAGTTAATTACACTTGTGCACATAAGCATGCACATCTGATACAGCTCAGGCAATTCTTTGATTTTTTGGATTAAACTTCGTTTCTTTTCACCTAGTGGCAGGAAATGGGCCTGCAGATCCCTTTTCTCTTGTACTTTACATGCTATGTGTGCAAAACTGTGCTGTAGCCAAAATAATACTTGAAATATTTGGTCATTGAGATTTAGCAGAGAGAAGGCTAAACTTCGTGCTTTTATGACCACATAAAAAGCAGAAGGTAAATAATATTACCTAACCTACCTGTGCAGTTGAAATGCAAGTTGCAGTTATTTTAAAATAGTAGGAAATATAGGATAATTGTTAAGGCAGAAAATGCAGGAGAATTTTATGTTGAATTAAAATTGGTGAAAATATTTTACATAGGCAAAATGCAGTTTATTTACTTCAAACATTATCCTATATTGCACTTTCATTTTCATTTTGTATATCACTACCCTGATTATGTTATTCTCAGTATTTGCAACCCAGATAATATTAATTTGTTTGAAATAATTTGTCTCTTACAGTTATTGTGGAAATTTTATCAGCATTGCCTATTTCTGAGGAGAAACTTACTGAGGAAAATATGCTAATAACCCTATTACAGATAATTGATAGAGAAATCTTTCTGAGCAGGTAGCTGTCAAAATCGACAGAGGAAGGAATCCGATTTGCTTGGTTTTTTTCTTTATAAAAGCGTTAGGGATTAATTGTTCATTACTCCCTATTAATTTGAGTGATCATTTTCTGATCTGTGGAAAGTTCTACTTAACTGAGTAATGATGCTAAAGATGAGTCTTCTGCCATGTCTGCACTGCAGTTAATAGTGATTGCATCACACAGCAGAAACTTCTGAATGAGGTGCCAGAAAGCACTTCAGGATACTGGTTGTAGTTCAAGTAACCACTCAGAGCTTCACAGACTTACCTGAAATATTTCTTTGCTCCTTATGCCACCATCAGACTCCTGCTCAGGCTCAAGGTGACTCAAAGCTGCCTCCCAGATCTCTGGACAACTCAGTAGTCACTAAAAACTTCAGCAAAGACGCCTTTGCTTTAATTTCCTTTTATAAGATAGAAAACACTTTACCACTTTATTTTATGTGTTCAAAAGAAGCATGAAAGGATTAATTTAATCTTGTGGGGTTTTAATGTCTCAGTCCATAATCTGAGCTTTTTGAGCTTTTTGTAGTGATGTTCTTTTCCCAGAAAGCTGAAGCTCAAAACTCCCAGTGATGTCCACATGCTGCACTGAAGCCCATTGCTGCCTGAACTTGCCTTCCTAGAGACTTTGTTAAACTTCATCAGGTTTTAATTGTTCTATGAGTTTGCATGTTGGCACCACTGGAAGCACAGGCAGAGCTCCTATGGACATCCACTGATCAACAGGTTTTGGCAGGTGGATTTTGAAAACCAAAACCTTGTAGCTCTCATGTGGTAATTTTTATGCTGGGGCTGCTTTCTTAGCAGTTCATGTGATAGCTTTTTGCTTTTTCTGTTTAGTTTTCTCTTCCTTGTAAACCACAGAATAATCTGGAGTGAAAGAGACCTGCAAAGATCATCTACTCCAACCCCCATGCAATAAACCGAGACATCTTCAAATAGATCAGGTCGCTCAGCACCCTGTCCAGCCTGACCTTGAATGTTTCCAGGGTTGGGCATCCACAAGTTCTCCAGGCAAGCTGTGCCAGTGTTTCATCACTCTCTTTGGAAAACAACTTCTTCCTTGTATCACTTCTATGTCGACCCTCCTTCAGTTTAAAACCATTACCCTTTGTCCTATAGCAACAGACCCTGCTAAAGTTAGTTCCCATTTTTCTTATAGGTCCCCTTCAAGTACTCAAAGGCTGCAGTAAGGTCTCCTTGAGCCTTCTTTCCTCCAGCAGCTCCAACTCTCTCAGCCTTTCCTCATAGGAGAGGTGCTTCAGCCCTGTAATCATGTTTGTGGCCCTTCTCTGGACTAGCTCCAGCAGGCCCATGTCTTTCCTCTGCTGGGGACCCCAGAGCCTGTTCATAAATTGGGGCTTTTATAATTTGTGAAATAGTAATAATTAAAAAAGCCCCTAACTATTGCCTGTGAACAAACGTTTTGAGTTTTGTCCCTAAATTCTTTCAAATCTTGGAAATTTCAGAGATGCTCTGCCACAGTGAGGAGTAAGTGAACCACTGTGGAAGAGGCAGAATTCTCAATGCTACCTGTTGCAAAGAGGCCACTTGGAAAAGCAGAGCAGAGAGGCAGAAAAGGGAGCTTGACTCAGCTGGAAGGAGGAAGAGTGGGGACGCTCAAAGCTGCTTCCTTGAGTGTGTATATGCAAACTGTTAAGCAGCACTAATTTAGTGGCCTAATTCACACCTCCAAATAAGCTTTCTAGGCCAGTAGATTCTGACTCTGTCCTTCTCTCTCTTCTTTTGATCTACTGGTTTTTATCATTTTTGGCTTCACTGTGGCTTGGATTCAAGAAGAAAGACGGCAGTCAAAGCAATTTCTTGGGAAGTAACCAGAAGTTAGATCCACCTCTTTCTGAATTGTAGTGGTGTTCTTATCGCTAAAATGGCACCACCACCCATGAAGTTAATTGAGGTGCTGACTATGACTAACTTTTCAGGATTCTCTAAGGGCTCAAGCAAGCTTTGGCAGTTTTATGTCTTATTCTGTATTGCTTTTAGGAGATAATTATCTATCTCCATATTGTTTGGGTACGTCTGAGGATGTATGCCAGCAAGAAAAACTTTTAGCCATATTAAAAGAAATGTAGTGAGTTCAGGTGCCAGAAAATTTAAGTAGTACTGGAAAGTGGGTAGATGGAATTGCTGTTTGGGACTCGGAAAGATTTACAGACCTGGGACACACTCTGGGTAGACATCAACAGCATGTAGCTTGGCACCTGCTATATTCCTGGAGGAAAAAGTGGTCCTAAACACAAACATAAATAAACCAAACCAAAACAATCCTGTCTCATCTGTGTTTGACAGACTTTAAGATATTCCATCTAGGGTAGTTTCAGGTGAATCTGCAATCTCAGCAATCACTGCTGCCTGAGTACTATGTGATGGATTTCATTTCCAGGCTAATAGAAGACATGAAGAAATTGCAAGACAATAATCTTAGAAAATATTAAAATGCAGTTTATCTGCATACTGAAAATCTGATAATTCCACAGAGGTCCCATCATAAACAAAAAGCTGTAATTATAAATGCAAAGTAAAGTAAATATGATTCTAGTAATTCAGAGGGGCCTCTGAGACATGAATTCATCTTACTACTAAGGTATTTAAATAAGAAAACTGAGAAAATGCCAGACTGGTGTATTCTTTTGAATAATTTTAATAAGCTAAGATGGTACTGAGTTTACTAGTTGCATCTGTTGCCTGTGTTGAATGAAGTCTGTGCAACTCAGTCACTTCACTAATTTTTTTCTCACAGAACTATCTAAGCTATTGCTTACCTTTTCACTGCTTGTTTGCATCGATCTAGAACCAAACGGCTTTGAGTGAGTGCAGAAATGATGCATGAGGTATTACACATGTGTGTGTGGCTGCAGGTTTCTATTACAGATATAATAAGCAGGAGGTATATGCAGACTGCACAGTTACACATCTTGGAAACCTCAGGGTTAGGCTGACATAAGTGCCTTCTGATGGCTTGCTAGGTAAGATCTAGCACAAGGCTCTCTAGGGATGAATTTCTTAAGAAAATAAAAGTGGGTTTGACCACATTTATTTGATATTACATTCATAGGTGTAAAATAGCAATTTATAGTTTCACTTGTCCATTTCCCTTGCTCTGCATCTGCCTCCCTGATCAAGAAATTCAATAGCTATTAAAATCTGCAGCTGTACTAACAGTCTTATGCTTAATAGGAGGCATTTTGCAGCTATTACTGTAGAACAGGCGTTCTGTGCCAGTACAGATGTTACGTCCACCTTTCTCATAAGCAATTTATCTGCACCATGGGCCTTGCATTTCTAATGTTTGCTTGAAATTGCTAAACATGCTCCGTAGCTGTAATTTATTTGGGCTGGTGTAGTTTAAAGACCTGAAAGCTGTATCTGCACCTGTTCTATTCATCCTACCAGGAAAGCACAAATTCCACGGTATGGGGGTTTGTAGAGTTTGGATCTCTTCTTTATAAATTTCCTGAACTGAATGCAGCCATTTGGTTCACGTGTACATTCCCCTTCTCTGAAGTGGAAATAGCTTGTATATATATATTGCAGAGTTTCAATTTTCTAATATTGAATGGAGAGCATGCCACTTGATCTAATGGAGGATGGGCAGAAAACGCCTACATTCCCTCCCTTGGTCAGTCCTTCTCTGAGTGATGGAATGTATACAGTGAAAGGTGAAACATGTAGAAGTTGCTCCAGTGTGTCCAACAGCAGCAGACTCTGCTGGTATGATGACACTAGTTTCTTTGTGGAACGATGTGATACTTCTGAGTGAGATGTATTTAAAGTGATACAAAATGAGCGAGAAGGAAAAGCAGCTACTTAACCTGATTCATGTCCTGACAACACTGATATCAATGAATTTGTACTAATGTAAGAAAAGTGACAGTTGAAGCGCACTGAAATATTGACAGTATCTGAAATTTTGGATGTTGAACCACCATAAGAGCCATTCATTCAACTGTTTTAGCCAAAAATTTTGGAAATCAGACCAAATCCAGGAGCAGTCCTAGCTCTGAAAGACAAAAAAATAAACGAAAAAAGAACTTAAAAAAACCCCAGAAACCACCCCAAACCAAGCAAACAAGAAAGCCACTGTTCAGTGAGGTTTTCCAAAACCAAAGCTATGTCCCACTTTGCCCAGTTCTGCCAGAGATGTATGTCATCTGTAGACATGTCATCAAATATGACTCAAACCAACCCTTCCCCCAAAAGAAATAGATGCAACCGCATAAACCAAAATGATTCTTTGGCATTTTAAAGATTCTACCCTACTTGTGGTGCATTTTTAATTTAGAGTTAAACCAGGGGCTGATCCCTTACTTAGTGTTTTCGTTAAAATAAAATATAAAAAATGCACTTGTGCCATAATCAGTCTTGTTAAAAACTTGTAAATACGTAGTGAATTTAGTGCAATGGAACAGAGAAGCAGCACATCTATAGGAAAACAAACAAAGAACAGAGGACTTGGAGAACAGAGCTGTATGTGCAAATAAAGAGAAGGCAACAAAACAGCAGAAGCTTTTTCAAAGTATATATTTTGGGAATAGTGATTAAATACCGAATCAAACACATTATTAGTAACTGTATTACTAAAATTAAATGATCCTGAATTATGCATTTAGGCTTTGAATTCCTTTTGAAAGTTCTGATGACTTTCGACAAACCACACAAGCCCTGTTCAAGAGTCCAAGGATACCTCCTTTGGCTCATCCAAATGCAGAGCAGAATTTGGCCCTCCAGCTTTAGGATACTATCAGAAGCTCTGGGTAGAATTACAGTCTCACTGTACACAGCTGAGTGTGTATAATTCTTTGAGTCAAATTCATGTCTTATGTGTTGTAAAAGGAATGAAAGGTAGCTGTTAATTCCAAGGCTTATAAATATGTCAGTGGGTTTTCATAATGTCTTAATAAATTACAAGAACAAACTCAGTGACTCATGATGTCACCAGAACTACATGCTGCACTGTATTTATTGTAATTATGTACTATACCTCACAGAATTCTTTTACTTTCTACATGAATATATAGGTCCCACGGAAAAAATCAAAACAACCTTTCTGGATTTCTTCATTGTTTTTTAATTTGCCATCTTTCAGCTGTTTACTTGTTCTGAGCACTTTTTCAAATAAAGATAATTTTGAAGAAAATGGGTTTAAAAGAACATTGCTGCAACTGCTATATTTATTCTTTGAAAAGCTGAAGTAAAATAAAGTTTCCAAATATCCTCACATTTGGGTGAAGTTCAAATTTTCCTTGGATCCTGGTTTTCTGGCTGGCCACCAGCCCATATCACTAATGGTTTAACTAGCTGAAAAATGGAAAAACAATTCCATGAAAATGTCAAGATTATTTTGGCTTAAATCTGAAATGTAAAGATAGCGTTAATATCACAGTTGGTAATGCTTCACTTTTTCACCTGAAAAATAAACACAGGACAGGCTAAAGACTTCAGGTAAGTTAAACGTGTAAGACTAATTCAACAGCCTTTCAAAACCACTAGAGTAAACTTAGTGTGTGCAGAAGCCCTTGGCTCTCCAATGCTCCCTGTCCAAGCTGGCTTTTGCTTTCTCAGGTATAAGCTGCAAGTGCAGTTTGCATTGAAGTGTTGTGATTGGTTGTTCTTTTCTGTCAAAAAAACCACAGTGAGTTGATATATTGAGCTGGCCCTGCTTCCACATGTATGCTTAGGTGTGGAGTTCAATGGAACAGAACCTGTTACTTAAGATGGGGAGAAAAGGAAGGAATTCCACACTGCATCCGTTTCTAAGGGCCCTTATTTAAACCACTGGAAACGGTACCTCTGAATTTAACATATGTTGATTTGATGATGTGCTTCTCTGAAGATATTAAACAAACAAAATAAATATAGGACCCTAGTGTTTCTCCCATCATTACTGAACTAATTCTCCAAGATACCTGTACATGAAATCCCCTTGTTCCAGCTGCATGTCCACTCATATATTGCTTGCAATGAAACAGGTATCCTTTCAATATACATGTCTTACTTTTCTATCCAGGAAACCCCACTCCAAACTTTCCATTCCAAAAATAATAGCAGTGTTCAGTCACATTTTATGAAAGCATCTTAGAATTTATATAAATAAAACTAGTGTACATTTCAAAGAATATATAAAATGCTGGCGTTTTGCTTTTACTGCAGGGATCAAAGAGCCGATTAAAATTAAAATTTCATAAACTTTAAATTATGCATTTAGTCATAAAAAATAATAAAACAAAAGAAATTTAAAGCAGCAGGTGTACCTTATATAGTAAGATAAAGTTTAATATATTTTATTAGCTTAAGGGACACAGAATAACTATCTATCCAGAACTTCAGGCATGCATTTACATAAATATATTAAATTAAGAAAAGCAATTATACACTTAAACATCCTTTGTCTAAAAAAATCATTAAATCCACAGATTAACAATAAATCCAACTCTATGTATTTATCACTTCCAGATACAACTGTTCCATTTCTCAGATATTACACAAATACATTTGTTAGAATTTATATGCATTATACATATATTATATATTACATAACAGTATGTATACATACATGTTCAATAATATAATAATAATTTGTAATTTTTATAGCACTTTTCATTTGAAGAGCTCAAAGCACTTGGCAAGGATTGATTTGACTAATTTTCAGATGGAAAGTGGAGGCACAAAGATACAATTATTTCCGGATATATAGAATTTGTGACAGACAGTAACTGAATTCTCTTGGTGTGAACTTCAGTCATGCTGTCTCCCTAAAAAGAAATGCATGTATAGCTTATGTGGTCTATGTAGGTAGACTTGCAAAGACTTGTAAGGTCTCAAACCAAGAAAGCACTTAATCATATTAATAATGTTAAGCACATGACTTCAGTGAGATTCATATGCTTAAAATTACTTGTGTGCTCCCAGTGCTCTGCTAGATTGGTGCCTGTATATGTGGAGTAGTATAATACAGTTTATAGAAGACACTTAAACCTAGTTTGAATGATATTTTCTAAGCTATTTCCTCACATTTCAAATGTACATACAGTACCTGACAGCTACTATAAAATAAAACTAATTGAACAGGGGAATGTCACAACAGTAATGTTCTCAAGTGACTGAAGTTTGTTATTTCCTTTTCTGCTTGGCTCCCATTACAATCTAATTGTATTCAAAGGAGAATTGAAGTTTAATTCTGCAGTATATTTTGTGGAGGACAGTTAATAGCATTTCTGGATAATTCACAGGGTAGGATTACTGCTTCTGGTATTAATGGAGATCACTACAAGATACATCTGGTGGCTTAATACCAGACGGTTTCTGGTCTCAGTATATCTTGGTATGAATTAAGTTCATTCTGCACACCGGTTATGACTGCCTAGAACATTTTCTTTTTAGCATCTCCTCCTAGGAACATTCAGAAAACAGGATTGTTTGTTACTGCAGAAAAAAAAAACCCAAAACAAAACCAAACCCCATCTCCATCAGCCACCTCTCTCTGCCTTCTTTCCAAGAATATTGTGAACACAGCCAGTGTGTATATTCACATGCTTTAGCTGGTGCTTCCTTTCTGAAATTTCCTAGGAATTTTAGCAATTTTTCATTTAAAATATTTTTCCCTTTTTAACTTCTGTTTTCATTGCAAAATGCATATAAATAGGGAAATCTCACAGACCAGTAAAGGAACTTTACTGTATGATACATCGGACCCTACTGATAACTTGTAACAGATGAAAGGTTGTTTTTTATCAACAGAAATAAAACTCCTCT
This sequence comes from Poliocrania exsul, assembly GCA_035041345.1. NCBI lineage: Eukaryota > Metazoa > Chordata > Aves > Passeriformes > Thamnophilidae > Poliocrania > Poliocrania exsul. Next base: position 14,650,685 of record JAWWLZ010000139.1, read on the forward strand.
CCAATAATGCACCTTGCTGTCTGTGCAGTTACTTCTGACATTTTTGTTTATGGAAGCCTATCTGTGGTACAGTAGACAATAGGTAAAGACACACATTATATGGCTATAACACAGAATATTAAATGTTTATGAATTTCTGTGGCATAAAATGATGGCTAGATGATATCTTTTCAGTACTGAGAGCTCTGGTAAGCAGGTGTGTCACTTGGCTTTCAAATCAACCTGTACAGTGCAATGTGAAGAAAAGTTTCCTGTGGAAGTCTACAGGAGTTTTCTTTGGGTTATGGAACATGACAATCCTTTGCTAATATATAAACCAAATAGCAATTATTATTAACTCATGAGTGAACTGAAGGATAAAGGTGGATGTGTCAGTTGACCCACTAGTGCTATAAAACAGTAACATTTCTCTTTCCCCAGAAATGGCATTAGAAACACTGTCTGATTAGTCAGTGTACCCAGTGTAAATCCATACAGGATTAATTGCTGTGCTATGATATTTTGGATGTTGAAAACATTTTAGAGCACAATAAATCCTTTGTGCAGAGCTGTACCTGAAATCACCAAGAACAAAGGCAAGCAGCAAACCTATGTGTAGGACATGGAGAGAGTGTTTGCTCCTGTCCCACCCCATCATCACTTATGCCTTTCATGTCAGTATGGAGGACTCCCATCACTTTCAGTCTTGCTAGTCTTATTAGTAAGGGTGACAACAACACCTTTGGATTAGGATATAGTCTTGATTGAAATATTACAAAATCCCTTTTAAATACAGGGGAAAAAAGGTTTGGAAATGATCCTAATACTGCCAAAATCATCCCTTGTATTGCTGGACACAAAACAACTGAGGGAACTCTCATGGATGTTCATGAGAATCTATGGGGCAACTTTGGACCCCACCTTACATCATCAAAAGGGGACATTGGCTTGGTATTTTATTTACTTTCCTGCTTACTGGCTCTTTGAAACAAGCATATATATGTGTGAAAGAGAAAAAACTGTGAGCTAATTGCTCAACATTTTTAAAGAAGTATCAGGACGTGTGGCAGATTTTATGGAAGCATTGGCAATGCCTGTAAGGAAACCCAAGAGAACTGGATATTCTTGTATGGCTTTATGCAGGGCTGGATCCACAGTCTTACTCTGGAAAACACTGGGCTAATGACTGGAGGTGCAGACACAGAGAGGTCATGTGTGCACTGATGTCTGAAGTTAAGATCTTCTGTCAACTAAGTGGATATATTTTAAAGACTTAATCCTGTAACTAATGAAGTCAATAGGAGATTTTCAGTTGGCATCAATGGACTTGGAGTCAGGCCCTTGGAGATTAAAGTAATCCTGTACTAAGCTTTCAGGTGGCTTCTGCTGTTTCACACCTATATCCCAAAAAGTACATGTCTTCACTGAATAACTCTCTTGTTGAAAAAAACAAACTTTTCAGCAATATAGTTTTTTTCAATGTTTCTAAAGCATTTTTTCCTGAAACTCCTTATGGAAACATTTATCAGGTTTTTTATAGCCAGCACCCAGATTATTTGGTACAAATTTTCTTCACATTTGAAGTGGAATGAATTTAAGGGGTTGGTTGTCTTTTTGATGAGAATGTAATTTTTTTTAATTGCAAAATATTAATGAATTTTAAACATTGCAAAATGCGAAAAATTAGTTTTTATTTACTTCTTAGCTTTTTTTTTTGGTGACACAAGGATCACCTTTGGAGTTGGACAGAAGATCAAAATGGCATAATTTTTAATTAAATTAATACACAGATAAACTAAAGGATAGTAAATGAAAATGCATTAATGCTTTTTAAAGAATTTACTTAATTAAGGAAAAACAATCAGAGCAGGATATCCTCAGATTTGTTTTTTCCATCTAGACTAAAGCTAGTAATTGCCTATTTCACAGATGCAAGTAGAATAACATTACATTTTCATCATAGTGGGATTTTATACCTGTGAAATTACTTGTTCATATTTTCAGAATCCTGATTTTGCATAATTTTACATGAAAAGGTCCTCGTTTCTGACCCCAAATTATAGAAAGTGCACACTGAACAGCAACATTTCACAATCCCAAGAATATAATTATGCTTTTCAGTTAAGGCATCTGATCATTGGACTGAAATCAATAACTTTCTGATAAGCACAGTGACTGTGTAAGGTGACAAAGTGATTTCTCCATTCCTCAGGCTTCGGTCTATGGATGGCTGAACTTGACAGCCTGAGGCTGAGCTGTGTGAGCCTGGTACTCCTGAACTGGAAATACCCAGCTAAGACACAATATTAGAAGTCACTATAAAATAACAAAGTTCTGTGAAATGATCAAAAGATAAAAGCCTCAGCCTGCCTGAAAGCTTTTTTGATGTACATCTGTCAGGCAGTTTCAAAAATAAAAAGAATCACCTGCAGCAACCAGGGATCATTGATGTTTGCTGTGGTTCTAGAAAGGAAGGAGCTGCAAAGCCAAATGTGGAGAAGTGAATGAAAGAAGGAGATAAACAGAGGTGTCATGTTGGTGATACAGAATTTGTACCCTTATTAATAACTACCTTACACTTTGTTTGCATGAAATAGAATAACCTGTGAGGATTGAAAGGATGCATCTGTGTCCCTGGCTGTTAACAGAAGGAATTTATTCCCAGGGGAGGAGGATTTGACTTAATATTTCTTATTGGACATATTAGAAAAATGAGTTTACTGTGTGTCTGAAATGGAGTGAAACAATTTGGAGCTGATTTTACACAACATCTTTTTGTCTCCCTGCATATCTATGGAATAAAGATGTTTCTCCTTATAGTCCAATAATATGCCTTCTTTCTGAGCAGTAGCATTTAAAAAGAGAAAAAATGAAAGTTTTCTGTTCCAAAATAGTAAAAAGAGGTTTAAAACTAGCAGACATTAGAAACAGAGTTATGTTTCTTGCAACAGGTATGTTTGTTCTCTTCTAAGAGAAGAAAGGCTCAAAGAATGCTTGAAATGTACAATGTGTTGGGAACAGAGAGGCAGTTCTCCGAATAAAGGAAGAAATGAATGGAATAAAAGATTAGGAGAGAGAGAGACACACAGAGACAGAGACAACTTGAGCACATACATAAAATCCCTTCTGGAGGCCCTTGTCTAATTGCCTCATTTATCTCATTTCATTTATAAGCTCAGTTTTATTCTGGGACACTCTTGGAGGTTGTGTGAGAATGGCTGCAGAATGACCTAACTGGCAACAGGCTTTCTACAGACCTTTTCCTTTTTTTCTTTTTTTTTTTTTTTTTGTATGCCAATTCTCAGGGCAATTACTGCAGTTGCCCTTTTTATATCAGCATCTTGGGTGGCTAGGCCTGAGGTTTGCTCACTCTTTTTAATAGTATAATTTCTTTTGATAAATAAGCAGCTAGGATTTTTTGTGTCTTTTTTTTTTTTTCTGAGAATACTTCTTTTCCACTGGGACTTCCTATGTACTTGTGGGCTTAAAAGCAGATGCTTGCTTTCACATGATATAAAAGATGATTTAAAAAATGAACGAAAACACTTTCACAAATTCTCTCCTCTTTCCCTCTAACTTCATTTAGATTACTTCTTAGTTTTGAAGTTTTGATGGAATGACTCAAAGAAAAAATGTTTATAAAATAAAATAAACTGAAGTATTTTTGCTTAAATTTTGAAAGTGATTTTCTGGGTACAGCACAGATGATGTAAGTTTTTGCCATTGATTTGAATGAGGCCTGGATTTAATTCAGCTCTTACTGGAGTTTTATTTTCTGATTTCACTAGCAAACTAAAATGGCTTTATTATTAAGATCAGAACTCTAAGATCATTGTTATCCCTTCTCTGCATGACTATGGCATATATATTATTGTGAATCTTCAATTTAGGTGCCATCTGTGGTATTATTTAAGGAACTAAGGAATGAGAAAAGAATTATCACATCTCCCAGCTGGTTGTTGAAAATAGTGTGTCACAGTGGAGTTAAAGTTGGGTTTATTTTTAAAGATATTTCATTGAAGAAAGTGTTAAATATGTTATCTCCATCAGATATTTAAACATTGCTAAAATACTCCAGTGACTTTCTTGCTTTGCTGCCTATGAAGAGTGTAATAAAACCACACTATGTGACAGATTTAGACAGCTGGCTCATTCAGGAGAAGTTCACATTTTTGTCACCCACATTGAATAAGGAAAGATTAGATGCTAAGGTCAATTTACAAAAATGGTTGTCAGGACATTTTTTAATTGTAAAACTTTTTGTGATGGAATTCAGGGAAAAGACTAAAGGCAGAAAGCAGCGGAGACAAAGAGCTGCTATTAACCTACAGATGCTACCACAGGGTTCATTTTAAGATTGGTCACACTGCTTAGCCAATGAAGTGTTCGTGTGACTATAAGGGACCACCCTTTTCTGGGGCGAGAGGGCAATTTGGTCTTCATGCTCATTTAATCCCAAGATGTCTTTCAATGGACTGTCAGTTGAATCTACATTGTGCAAAATTATGCATGCACTTTTTAATGCAGACCATTGTTCTCTGACCACTTAACCAAGATTTCTCAAGCATTTTCCATTTGGCATGAGGTCCCTTGAAACTCAGGCAAACATATATGGAAGGCAAATGTAATTTTCTGTTCCTCTGAACTGGAATGTGTAAGACACAGAAATGCAAGTATCAGTCATTCTGTAATTTCACATTTAATACTTGCTAAATTAAGACTGACAAATTTCTATAAAGGAAACTTTGTCCGTGTTGCTGCCCTGGAGAGATAATGTTGCTACTGGAGAGTAATATGGCTAAAGTCTGTTAGATCTGATTGACTAAAGGGTTGTCAATTGTTGATGTATGAGCCGCTGCTTATAAGGAACATAGGATGTGCACACTGTGGCTATTTTGTTTTCTTTTCTTAGGCAAGCTTTTATAAAAGCCAGGTAGTGCAAAAGAAACCTGATAGCTGGTAAGTAGCGACCAAATGAACTCCCAGTAATGCCCTAGAGCTGGAGGTATGAGGGCACTAGTTCTTCATATACATGTAATTGGACTATTAATACCTCAGAAAACCTGACTATAGCATGTACACCATATTTATTGATACATTTACAAAGACTCGACTTTCTGTTAGCTCCTGAAGGAACATTTACATTTAGAACCACATTTAGCAAGAATTGCTACACAATTTGTACAAGTGACACCATGCACAGGCAACATGTGGTTGTGAGAGCTCCCATCCAGTATGACATTCTGCTTGTATCACATCTTACACTGTCCTGTCACAGGGAAAATCACTTTATGGACACTTTTAACACCTGTTGAAATTTTATTATGATTGGTTGGTGGTTGTTTTTTTTCTCATCCGTTGTCAATGAATACAAGTTGACACAAGGATACATTTCTAGATTTGGTCCACAACACATTAAAATGTGTGTGTTTGCTCTCTCTTTCCCCGTCTTTCCAATTAAGATGGTGAAAAATGTAACTTTAGTATTTTACAGGACATGGTAAAGCTGTCTCATCTAGGTGATGTCTATATTATAAAAATAAAATAAAATAATATAAATATGTAACATGAACCCAGTGCCCACAGTTAAATAAAATATATGATAAAAAGCAGACCTTCTAGGATGACTGGTTTTGAAATATGCGAATATAATTTAATTATTAAACACTTCAAACGATCTTGATATTAAGCTGCGATAACCAGAGTTTTGCATCTATGCTAGATAAAGAAATGGGTAACATCCTGTAATACAGTTACATTGATGAAAGTGAAGGTTACAGTCTTACAATGAATTGCCTAGATAGGAATGCATTAAGCAGTTCTGAAATATTGTCTCATGATGTAGTTCAGTTCACCTCAGAAACTGTCACAACTGGATTTCATTAAGTCCAGCAGTTTATCCAGCAATGTTTCAAAACTGCTTTCTCACTGCTCTAATCAGATAGGTACAGACATGAGATTTCTGGGATGTCAAAGAATCCATTAAAACATCATGGAAGTCCTGTGATGAAAATGTGTTTTACAGTGGAATTACTTCGTAAACTATTTCTCAAGAAGAAATAAATATTAAACAAAATTCCACACTCTGTAAAACCGTGTTGGTGATAGCGTGTGCATGTGTATGTGTGCACATATTGGATATCAGCATGTCTGTGCAGACATACAGGAATATTTACACACATACAAGGAATTTCTCTGCACATTTGTGGATATTATACTTAAATTAACAAAGTCAATCAAATCACTGGTCTTTGTTGCAGGATAACAGTCTTTTAAAAATGACAGGATTCAAAACAAATGCCCGTTGAAAGTGTAGTTTCCAAACAGTCCCAAAAACTATACAATGTAGCTGGTTAGATCCAGCAAATAGGATGTCATGTCTAGGATCTGATCAAGAATACCTGCCCTTGTCACTCTTCGGATGTTTCTATCCACTTGTTCACACTGGGGGCCGAGATAGCCTTTTTTACACAAGCATTTATTAGGCCTTACACAGACACCTCCATGTCGACAGGCTGGGTCACATTTTGCTGTGGGTATAAAAAACAAGTGATATTCTAATTTGTTTAGAACCTCACAAACTGAAAAGATACAGTTACACATTCATTTTTAACATGTCCAATTCCCATATTCAGATTTGATTTTAAAGTGGATAGAGAACTCATTTCAAAAGACTTCAGGCTCCACATATCTTATAATTTGAAAACAAGATGTACAGCACATCTAGATCTAGACCAGTGGTGGTCTACCTCACTCCATTTCTTATGCTGGCATCCCAAAGAAGTCCTGGAGTTGGTGAGACATTTAGCACCTCCAAACCAGAAAGTGCTGAATCTCAGGTAAACGCCTTCATACCCACAGAGTTCTGCACTGCACTATTTCCTTGGCAGAGCAGAGTAAACCTGACCAGAGATGCACTGCCTTGACTCTTGAATCACTTAACCCTGGGACCAGGATTGAATTCCGTTTAGAGAAAAAAGAGCCAGAGTATTTTTCAACAGTTGTTATCCGTTCTAGGTTTCAAAGTTTCCCCCTCTCTCTTTAGCAGATGCCTGGTGATTTACCTATCAAGTTCTAGGTTAATCATCTTGCTTCACCTTTTCAAATATAACTGCTATTTTAAATTGTGGTCAGTGTTAGAAAAACTAATAATAAGGTTAGTTGTGGAAGTATTTTCTTCCAGGGTAGAGTCACAGCACTGTGACGTATCTTTTTTTTGCTGGCATTATGCTGTTTAATGTTATCTATTACAATAAACTATAATACTGATATACAGATATTTATAATACCCTATATAAATACAGGTGTCTTGATTTTATCCACAAATTTCTCAATGACACTGGAAGAAAGCTGATACCTCATAAGGTAACTTTCTTATTTAAATTATAATAGTAGCTTGAGGTCCAACTTAGAACATCTCTGTTTAATGTTGTGGGATATACGGAAGAAAGATCCTTTGTCTACCCATTTTCTGTAGCTTTCTCATTCATTGTGTCTATCAAATTATCTACCATAAATCTGTATTTCTTTTACTTTAAGTTCCACTTGTAGAAAGGCTGTAGAATGGGCCTCATTGTCTAAATGTAGGAGAGCTCTGACTGACAAGTGAGGACAATTGAAGTTGTGCTGTTTGGCCAGATTACCCAATCCATTTCTCCAACCTGCTTTTGTTGCAGCGTTGTATGACAGTCAGTTCCTGAATCTTGTGCTAAGATAAATTATTTGTGATTTCACTCATTTCATTTCATTTCATTTCATTTCATTTCATTTCATTTCATTCCAACATCACTGTTGCTCATCACTAAAACCTGGAGATTGTGGAAATTACACTTGAGGCTATAAGGACTTCATAGCTGACTCTGTTTCAGCAGAGCCCTCCTGAAGGAGGATAATTCCAATCTGAATTATCCCTGGTCCATTGTGAGATCCTTGCTTTGTCTTAGTCCCTGCTTCTCTTCTGAGTCCTACTGTCATTACATTATTATACAACTCAGACATAACCAGAGTCTCTGTGAGACAGTGTGGCACCCCAGGTTCCTTCACCTCACCCCTTTGCTGGCACACCCAACATCTACTTTGATCACAGTCACTTTTTCAAGTGACTTTTAAAAGCTAAGGGAACAAGATAGGACTTAAATGAAATCACTGTAATAAGGGATCACAATAGTGTTCTGATTATTAGTTGCTTTGTGATAAGGTGTACATAGAATTCTCTTTAACAAGCTGGAGCCATTTCATTTTGTGGGATCAAAAGCAAGACTGTACCAAAACTAAAAAATTTTCAAGCTCTGATTTCCCATCTTTGCTCACAAGGTCCCCCTGTTTGACACTGGCAGTGATAATACTGCAAATGGAAGTTGAATGTCCAAACAAGGAACGTGTATTGACTGCATTTCCTTTCATTTTACAATCTTGGTGGAAAAAATAAGAATACTCTTGTCTGTCATATTTATACTATTTAACTGCATTCTGTACTTGTTCATATTCCATTAGATGTGTTAGTGGTTGCATTCATCTAAAGACTTACTGTTCTCCTACAACTCTTCAAGTTGGTATTTCTTTAGTGTTGTCTTAGAACTGATGATCAATATACTGGTCAACATATATTGAAAATTTCTCTGAGCAAGTAATTAAAAGCAAATTATGACATGTCACTGCTTTTTTCACTTGTTGCTATGAATCTCTATACAAACCAGTTCTGCAGAACTCTCCTTCCCAGCCTTGATTACAGCAGCATTTTCCTGTGGGAGTGCAGTGCCCGTTCCGACAGTGCCTTGAGCATTCAGATGTCAGTATCTGTGAAGGCTGTGCCGTTCTTTTGCATTCTTCAGGGACTAAAGGCCTGAATGAAAACATACAAACCAAGGAAACAGTTAACAGTCAGGGTCAAGGAGAAAAACTTTGGGTTTTGGTTGGTTTTTTTTTTAAAGGCCTGATTCTCTGTTATGGTACTAACAGTGGGAGAAATTGTGTGCTAAGGGGATTGCTTTATTCCTCAGAAAAACCAGTAAGCATAGAGATGATACATGACATTACAGAAAAATACAGTGCTGTTTGCTATTATTTCATATAATGCCCTCAGAGGTCTTCTACAAGATTAAATAACAGTGCTTGAGAATTCCTGAAGGATGAACCTGGCAAAACCAGCTTGCTGAAGAGCTTATCATAGGCAGCATCTGATGGTGTCTTTTTGCATTTCTAGCTGGTTTAGATTTCCCCATTGTATGCTGGGAAGAGTAACCTGAACACGTTTTATGTCATACATTATGACATGTATGATAATTTTGAAGCAGTATTACCTCTGCCTACAAATTCAGTTTTACATGGTGGGCTTTTTATTTCCATATTTTCATGGAGTCATATTTGGATTATGCATTTTGGATGCTTATTTAAGCATCTGAACATCAGGAAAGACTTTTTCCCTACGAGAGTGGCCAAGCACTTGCCCAGATTGTCCACAGATTTGTGGAGTCTCCATCACTGGCCATATTCAGAAGCTGTCTGGACATGGTCCTGGGCAACTGGCCTAAGCCCTGAGCTGGCCCAGGTGCCCTGCAGAGGTCCCTTCCACCATCAGCCTTTCTGTAGGTGATTCTGTGAAATGTGTGCACAAAGGGAATTCTTGTTCAGCTGATTTAAAATACTTCTCATGCTGGGGATTTTTGTTGGGCTTCTTGTTGCATTCTTACGTAATGCAATTTTTTATGTCAGTCTCTACAAAATATTTTGGATATCCAGTAGCCTTTTTTATTTACAAAAGCACAACAATATCTTCCTTAACAAATGAAGAATTGCAGTCTTCCTTCTGCAGTATTAAGTGTATAAAACATTTAAGTGTTTTAACTTAAGTGTACCCTAACTGTTGATAGAACTTCCTATGGTTCTTTAGATATTTATTCTTTGGTTTGGTTTGGTTGGTTGGATTTTTCTGTTTGTTTTGGTTTGTCAGTTGTTTGTTGTTTTTTTTTTTAATTCAACTGTATGTCATCATACTGACCACTTATTTTATTTGCTGTCCCAATTCAGCAGATAGGGACTGATAAAATTGTCACAAGGCTACAGGTTCCCAGTAGAGATACTGCATTTTGTGTCTGCTGTAGGTTTCATTGCACAGGAATAAGTTTAGAAAAGAATGTCAGGATCTCCCAAGTGATCTAATCAAGTAACTGAATAGGAGCATAGTGACAAATACAAAATTACTCATTCTCAAGGAAATAATCTAAACTACTGCCATACATTCTTAAGCTTGAAATTTGCAGGACAAAGATTCTAATACTTTTCTGGAGACCCTGGAGAAGTCTAAGTGTCCAGCTACAATCCAAACAAACCAAAACAAAAGTGAATAGAATAGAATAGAATAGAATAGAATAGAACAGAACAGAACAGAACAGAACAGAACAGAACAGAACAGAACAATAATGTTCATGATACTGACAACAGAATTACACCTCCAATTATATGCAAATAGCTGGAATAGCAACTTGTGCGCTGATTACCCTGTGAAATATTAAAATTCTAGACTGATACTCCTGTGTGGAGAAAAGGATAGTTTTTGGAGTCTATGAAAAATGGGTGTGGAAAACTGCGACAGAAAAAAAAAAGAAGGAAAATTGGGCATTCTTGTTTATCTCCCATTTCAACATCAGCAGTAATATCAAGGGGAAAAATTAAGCTAAAGAAAATAAAATTAACTAGCTGAACTCATGGTTTCTAAGGCATCAATGAAGCCCATGTTCTATTAGAATTTTAAAAAGATATTTCTTATGAACAATGAGGCCATTGAAAGTAATATTAGATAGGGTAAAAATAATTTTAAAGAAAAATAAACATTCATACCTAATGTCATCAAAGTCCCTCACTAGCTGACTGGGCTTACTTTTCCCCCTCCCCTTTTGGCATGCAGCTTGTTAATGGTACATTACAGGGTTTCTTGCATTTTCCTTTGAGAAAGACTAATAGAGTACAGGCTCACTGGTTTGTTTCACCACAACACTTTCTCTGCTCAGTCTTAATTACTACCATGATTATTTAAACATCCATACAGAGGAACTGGTTCCTCAAAGATGTTAAGGACAGAAAGAATGTGGAGTTGAATCTTCAGCGTAGCACTAAGTTCTGATTTCCAAACAATTTCTGAGAATCACTGAAGGTCCTGTACTATTTAAGAGCTTTGAAACATGTTTTGACACTTTGGGACAGCATATTTGAAACCCTTTCAGTTTTAGTATTTACATATTTCCACAGCTGTCTTTTAAATATAATGCATTATATTTTTTTTTGACCTGTGAGGAATTCCATTTCTGTAGTTATGAGTGTATTACATATGATCTGGTTAAAAAAGTTCCTACACTTAAAAATTATATGCAATATTCAAAAGCAATGCTACTTTGGAATCTACAAAACTATATGATTTTCTGTGGAGACTTGTTCAGATTTAAAGCAAAAAGATCTGCTTTCTTATTCCTACATCTGAGAAAAGCAAATCTATATTTGGGATGATTTTTTTATAGTCAGCTGCAAAGGAGGCAGGATTCTTTTTTCAACTATCACTGTTAAAGCCCATTTATTTCAAGTTACTTTAAATGGGAGCCTTTTTTTCTTGCTCAAACACAAGTACAGTGCTGTGTTTAGCAGGAAGTATAACCTCAGGCTCCTGAAGCATCTCTTGGAAAAGAGCTCCAGTGACATACCTTTAGCAAAGAATGACTTCATAAGTCACAGATATTTTATTTGCAAAGATAATGATTTATTTTATTATGAGATGTAAAGTATTTATCTATGATAATGCTGGAATATATGGTTCTTTTTGTAGGTAATTAGGAAGGCAGAAATCACACTTTTTTTTTAATCCAGCCAAGTATGGTTGGTCACTTTGATGATTTAAATTTTTCTACTGCTCTTGGTACTTGTGAATATAACCTTGCCTTTTAATCTAACATCAATCAATAACTTGTACTCATCAGCCTTGGATAATATTTATTAATGGTAGGGTGGAGTAGAAACAAAGGTGGAAAAAATTCTGGTGGGCAGAGTGCCTTAGGAGAAGAGGAATACAAATGCAGCTGGAGCAGAATCCTTCTTGTGTGTGAGAATTGCTGGTCTTCCTTCATTGTGCTATGGGAAAAGCCACACTTCTTTCTTAGGATTTGAATGCTGTTATGGGACCAACACGTGTCAAGAGAAAGTCTCTGCCCCACAGTACTTACACTTTGCATTCTTAAGGTTTGAAAGGGGTGGAAATTTTCACAGCACAAGCTGAATTTCACTGAATTTCACAAAGATAACATGAGCCTTGAAACTGACTGTTGGGACTTGATCTTTCCTGCACTAGAACAAGCCTATGGTTTTGTTTATATAACTAGTGCTTTGCTGTGTCTCTTGACGTGGAAAATGGAGGGGAAAAGATGGAGCCACACTCTGGGCTGGAGCGACTTTTTTCCCTTGTATTCCTCAACCTATAAAACTCTTACAGTAAGCACTATTCGGCCCACAGAAAGTCAGCCAAAAATGTAGCTGATAATGACTATTTATATGGTCTGTACAATTCCAATTATCTTAAAGAGCCGTTCATATATACAGTACAGTACAGTATATCTTGCTTGTTAAAACAGGTTTTCATGAAACTGTATAACAAGTCTAAATGTATGGAACATGGAGAGAAGTTGTGCTGGGGGCTGGGGCCTCGCTGGATCCCTTCGCTGATGTGTGCAGTGAGCTGGGAATTCTTGACCGTATAATAACTAAAACAATTTTTGCTCTCTTACCACAGCCAGTATAAGAAAGTAGCCTCTACTGTTAGTTTAGAAGCATGTAAAAGTCTAACATGCTTTAAAAGATTAAAACTCATCCTAGTGTTGCTCAGGATTTCATGCTTTCTTTAGTGCATCTCTTCACAGTTCCACTAAATGCACAGAATGATTTAGTTGCTGTATGTGGTCTCTGTAACTTGGAGGTACATAAATCAATGCAAATGGAGGGCCAAATTCAGCAGTAGAACAGCAGTACTGAACAGAAAGCAATTCCTCCACTGTGCTTTTGACACAATATCAAAAATCTCCACTAAAGTTAGGAAAAAAAACCCCAGACAAAATGCCTGGATGTTCAGATTCAAACAAGAGACACTGCCACAGGAATCCTGACTGTGGTACAAAATATATGGAATGTTATTCCTCAATTACCTGCACAGAAGATATTTGGTATTAAAATGATACTTAGGTATATCACCAAAAAGTTGTGCATTAGTTGTTGGGGTTTTTTCCTTTATAAGGGAAAATGTCAAGAAAAAATAATTTTGTTTCACTCCTTGTCAAGAACTAAATTCACTACTTGTCATAGAATAAATATAACATCTCTTCAGGTACAGCTTCTAAAATTAAAAAGTATACCTTTAGTCTTGGGAGAGATGCCAAAAGCTCGTTACTTGTCTCCAGATTTACTACATGGGAATAATGTGGAAAAAACTCATGGCTTTTAAGATTTAAACTCAGCAGCATATCAAATTTATTCTTATATGGTATACTTGTTCATGACCTCTAGTCTTAAGAAATTCTGTCATGTTTGAAAACTAGTCCCTAGTGAAGCCTGTATCAATGTTAATAGCTAAGAGGTCAATGCAACTGCTAAACAGTTTGTATAACTGTCAGGGTGGTCATGAAAACAACACCTGCTGCATGAGCACTTGGCAGCTGGGTCAACAGGCACTGTGGGAATTTATCAATTTAGGGGGCCACTTGCATAACACTTTGACTGATGAATTGGGAAAGACTGGCTTACTGCGCTAAAGCTGCTCTATTATGTGTGACTTTCTTTAGGATGGCAGAGGCTTCCTGAAGGCTCCAGAAAATAAGCAAAAGATAAACTGAGCTGGTTTTTTTCTTATAAAGCGATAAAAAGTGAGAACTCCTTAATAGCCAATGCTAGAAAAACTTTTTAAAAAAAGAGGGGGATGGGAGGGAAATCCCAAACCAAAACAAAAACTTCTACAGTCAGTGAGCTGTGATGTGATTGAAAAAAATCCTTAAGTTTTTCCATCGTGGTTACAAAGGAGTTTTTGTGAAGTACTTCTGTAAATTGAAACTCTCTAGGCTGGTATTGGCAAAAAGCTCTAATTTCTCTTTAGTGTCTCTTAAGGGAATAGTAACTGCATGTGGGTAGGTAAATGAGATAAGAATTTTGCATGCTCTGGCTAAACTAAACATAATTACACATTAATTCTGGATTTCCATTCCCTCAAATGACTTAAGGGATAGTAACTTTTTGAATAGAAAGAAATCACATGGCCCACCTGGCTTGGTGAGGGCATTCACCAACAAAATTAGCTCATTCTACAAAGAGTTTCCAGTAGTAGCTTCAAAGTGTATCTATATCCCATCAGAATTATCTTGATGCAGATTAGTCTAAAACTGTTTGCGAGTTCCCATTTCCATAGTAATTAAAGTCTTCAACCGGGCTCCACTTTCATAAATGCTTTTCTTCTATCACGCCACCAAACACCCTTGGCTCATACTGAAAAATAAAATCACTAATAGTTTTCTAAAGAGCCTGAACAATGTCAAAATGAGGTATGACCTAGATATTGTCCCTTCATGTTTGAAATCAGTTGGAAATACTCTCTGACAGCAGAAATCCCAGAAGTGATGATGGAAAGGATGATAAGTGGAATTATATACTCTGGAGGAGCATGAAAGAGGAGTGAGATGGTTTGAATCAAGTTCAAGTTTCAACCCAATGGAAAGCAGCTATTCCAGCTGTTGATATGAAACACATTGCAACCCAGATCTATAAGGTGTTAAGAGGACAGGAATAGGAAACCTTCCTACATGTGCAGGGACACTTCTTTAAGCTCTGCCCTCTTTTGTAAAAATCACCTGCTGGCTTCAGTGAGCCACCTTGGTCAAAAGAATTATTAATGTGCTTTGGCATCACCATATTGATGGTGGCAAACACTTAAAATGTCACACTTAAAACATCACAGGGAATACAGCACATCTTTTAAATGGGAAACTTCTGCATTGTCTGTCAGTTTGGGAACTCTTCTCTGAATGTCTTTAGTTTTATTTATAATTTCCTTAGAAATAAAAGTGATCATATTACAAGTATTCTAAAAGAAGACTTACAAAGTCACTTCATGTCTGTTCTTCCACCATCCAAAGTTTATTGTCTTACTTCTTGGTCTGGTAATAATGTTTAAGTTACAGACTACATGGACCTATCTTAAGATCTTACTTATTTAAATATTCGTTTTCACAGTTGATTTTCTCCTCTCATCATGCTAGAAAAAATGATTAAATTTTCTTTTCTAATGGAGTTGTCTCCTATTTTCTCTGTTATTGACTAACTGGACTATTCGGACCTCTATACATTTCCCACATCACTGTTTACCTAGTTATTTTGCCTTTGAATACATCAATGCTTTTGTGATTGATGTTAGTATGTATTTGTAGAAACAGAAAGCATGAAAAAAAATTATGAAACAGAAAGCAGAAAACTAGAAAATAAAAAGGTTTTGGTTCTTGGTCACAAAGACAATTTAGAAAATGCTGTATTTGCATCAGTCTTCAGGATGTCTTTTAGTTGAGAAGAAATTAAGTCTTTCTCCCTATATTTTATCACTAGTTCCTGTCCCTGGAAACATCTTTCTGATAATCATCAAAGAATGGAAATATTTTTCAGAGACACAATTTTGAGTTGAGAAATCCTCTTGACTGCCAGCTTAACTAATGTTCCTCATGCTGGTTTTGTGTGTTTGTAATTCTTAGTCTTTCCCACATCTCCTCCAATCTCAAAGCTAAATATGCTATTGGCTACACTGTTTGCTCAATTTTTGGTAATAGGAAGTGTACGTATATTTTGCAGCACCTCACATACTTAAGGCTTTTTTATCACTTTATTGTCTACAAACTCTCAAGTACTAATGTATCATTGTAACAGCCTTGTTACAAAGAGAAGGATTATTTCACTCTGTGCTTTTGATGGGAGTGTATTTTGTTATTGACATGAAGTATTCAGAGGAACTGAATAAAAATTTTTCTGTGGTATTTGAATTCTGTTTCAAACTTGGTGATCTTGGAGGTCATTTCCAACCTTAACGTTTCTATGATTCTACAAAGGCCAAAAACAATCAAATCCTGCACCTTCATGTAATCTTTATTATATAAAATAAAAGAATAATTTTGCAAGCTTGAGGCAGCTTACAAATGACTACTAGCAGAAGGATGGGGTTTGCATGAAGGTACTGAATTTCAGCAAGGGGCTACCATAAGGAATGATAATTTTGTTCCTTTACGCTGCCTCGGGCATGGAAGGTTCTCTGCAAATTAACAAGCCTGCCACAGGAGTTTTTTAATAATTACTGAATTTCTAAGACATGACAAATCAGTATCTTGATGATTTTATTTCTACCTGATGCTCACAGTCCACCTGTAGGATCTTTAGAGTTTACATATATATTTGTTGTATTGGTATGTGCACACCATGAGGAAGAAGCAACAAAATATTAACATGGAAAAGAATACTAGCATGTGAATAACAATATTTTGTTAATAAAAGTTTACATGAACATTTTCCAAAGCTATGGAATTTTTAAATTGTTTCCATGGATAATAGGAACTTAGCATGAAATGGTAAATAGAGCGATAATGCTGTTTTGTGGAAATAACTCATTATATTTCTCTTAAAAGCCTCTAATGGTGTGAGACTGAAAAACAAAACTCAAACTTTACCTGAATCCAAATTATCCCATATTTCTAAAAATTGTTACCAAAAACTGTACCCCTTTGCCACAGTCTGTTTAATTCCCACTGTGTGCCAATTTGCAGAAGTATTTTATAGTTTTCTGGTTACTTTCACCAGTAACCAAACACAGTCTTGACCCTTTTCCATGCATGGAAACAGCCAACCGTGAGTGCAGCAATGGGAGGTCTGGCCTTTCAGGTATGTCAGCTGAAGACCACCCTACTGGAAGAGGTAACAAGAACAAAAAGCCGAGGTCAAACAAGGCAGCTCCATGTAATTAGATACTAACAGTGGATTTAGGGTGTAAAATTCACTTAAAACCATAGACCAACAGACTAAACAATCCCAGTAAGAATGGCAAGTTTTGTTCTAAAAAAATGTTTTCAATACCAGAAAGCATAAATAAAACATACATAATAACCTTGACTGACAGACTGCACTAACCTGCAGTAACATCTGCTTCCAAACTATTTGCTATAGTTTGGGGACAGTACAATTACAAAACACAGAAACTCTACTGTAACTTACAGCACAGTGTGCATCCAATTTAATCATTTTATTGTTGCATTCACTAGTTGTCCCAATAACAATTTTTAGAATTAAGTTCAATCAAGAAAACAAATTCTCTTAACAGCAAAACCAAAACCAAAAATACAAGTTTGACTGTATCTGATATCAGTGGAGAAACATGCTGGAGTAGATGCTGAAAAAATAGGCAGTTGCTTTTGCAGGGTATGATGGAGTTAAAGTAATTATACAACAAACTTTGTTTCTATTGGCTGTTTCATTTTGTGTTGATTTCTGCTGCTTTTGCAGGATGGATGTGCTACTTTTACATGTCAGACTTGGTCTGATAGATCAGCAAGATCCATAATGAAGAAAACAGTATTCCCCCAGCTAAAGTGAGTATGTGCTAGTCATCAGCTCTTACTGCTGCTGGGACCCCTGGGTCATGTCGGGAACTGGCTTTTTGAAGTCTTTCCATATTCCCTAATATTTTCATAGCCCTACCTCCTCTGCAAAGATCACATATCAAGAAAATTTGGTTTGATAATTTTCATTTATCTTCATTTTACAACTGGTAAATTAGTCTAATAATTAGAACAAATCTATTAATTCTGTGTCTTATAAATCACTTGAGTGGGATTTTTAAGTCTTTTAGAGGCAGTGTTTTAAGAACTTTTAAAAGAATGTAGTGTAATTCTGGCACACAACCCTAGGACAGAGGATTTCTTTTTTTGGGGCTCCAAACCTGCCCAGGGAGAGACAAGTAAATGCAGAGGTATGGAAGGATGTTGAAAACTAGTGAGCAGTAGCAATTCACACCCACTGAGGACTGAGTACATCCTCTGTTTTATTCTCCATTGGTGGTATGTCCTATACAACAGAAGAGATGTTTAGGAAAGACTGAATTGGTCCCTTAGAGCTTACTTATGGCAAAACTGAAACTAGTTAGTACTGTCAAATTATTTTCTGCTTTTCAGTACACAAAATAGGTTTTGTCACCAAGTACTGATCTTCTGAGCCAGCTCCTGTTGTGCCCTGTCCCACCACAGTGCAGGAAGGAAGCAGCAGCACTGGGGAGAATTCCATGGATGCTGTGTAACTTCTGTGGTACCTACAAGTCATTTGGCTTCAGAACTACCAGGAGCATCCCTTTTTACTGGATGTCAGTATTGCATAACTCAGCCACATGGAAAGAACTACAGTTACCTTTTGGGTTTTAACCTGTTGAAGGAAAGGCTGATTTTAAAGAGAAATGCAACGCTCACCTTTTTGGGTCAACGATCTTGTAGAGTTTTCCGCTGTGAGGCTGTGTCATACTTTTACTGCTTGATAATATGTAAATCTCACCTGTTAGGGAAGACAATGCAATAAATTAGTTCTCCTTTCTTAAGGAAAATACATTACTTTTGTGATCTAGCTGTATTTGCCAAATGAGATTTAAAAAAACTTGCAGAAGAAATATACAACAGAATCATTGCTATTTGAAAATGTATATAAGCACTCTCCCCAGACTGATGGGAAAATACTTCATCATGAGTGTTTTTTCTTTCATATAGTTTAGAATTGGTTAAAAAACCTTGAAATTCATGAAGAAAGGAGAAGAGGAGGTCAGTCTGTAACATCTTTGCCTCTTAAGTCTGTAAGGTTGGTGATAAAAACAAGTATATGACACATTGTGCCACAGTGAGTGACACAGTTCACAGGATGTGACAAACAATAAGGACCGTTGCCCCTTCCAACCACACATTCTCTTCCCAGTTCTTAGAAGGCTGCTGAGGTGTAACAGAGCAGTGCAGACAGCTTTGGCAAAGAGAAGATAGCCTTCTCTTTAAACATTTACTGTAACTGTGAATACTTCAGCAGGCAGTACCGATAAGCCTTATGATTTAAGAACTTTTCTTTAGTATTTACCTAATTCATCTTCACCAAATCCCAAGACAGGGCCTGAAAAGAAACCTCTACATGAAGCAGTGTTGCCAAGACAGAGGGGTTTCTCTTGCCACTGTTTGGTTGCAGGACTCTGTTGCAGTGTTAAAAAATTTCTATATTCAAAAACACATAAAACAAATTGTTACATTAAATTTCGAACAGTGAGTTTTCATTGTCCAGACAAGTAAGCAGACACTTGCTGCAAGTAACTCCATAGATACGTCTGTGCAGTTCACTGTCTTATGATTTCCTGCCCATTATTTTTCAGATGCTTAAAAGCCATACAGTCATTCAAACATTGCAAACTTGTGTTCAAATATACTACACAACCATTTGTAAATAGTCAGCTATTTGCTATGGGGAAACTCTGCCCATTCATTAAAGAAACATTCATGTTGCTCCATCAGTGATGTGTCCATAAACCGCCAAAAGTTTTCCATGTCTTACCAGTTTGTTTGGGAAACAGATCCATGATTAACAGTTATTCCCATCATAATGTAAAAGAGGCATGCAAGCAAATGTAGCACTTAAATCTCAAGAGTGCCATGATGTGAGTCTCTCTGTATTTTTCCCCAAGAATTAGGTATGTTATGTATGTCCCCATTCATTAGAATGCTGTGCTGTTTTATTTCCAAATGTAGAATTTAATCTGCATTCATCACAGTGCTAAACTGTCAACATGACACAATATTCAAGACTTGTGGCATTCCTTCATACAGGAAGCTGAGTGACTACATATATCCTGTATGCATTTTTGGTTAAGAGTGAGGTACAAGACACTTACCCATTGCGGTCTCCAAATACGTAACTTCCATAGAGTCTTTCGGACTGGCAGCCTCGATAGACAAATCCACCAACCAGGGATCCACTACTAAATGGTTTGAATTCTAAAAGTGAAGGCTCACTTTCTAAAAAGGAAGTACCATAGCATTAGATCATATGCAGTCTCACACTGATTCACATTTATGAAAATGGCATTACTTGAAGAAAAGGGAAAGATACTAAAAGATTCAAGATGCAGAATTGAAGCATTAAAAAAAATCAGAAATAAAACATTAAAAAAATCATAAAATTAAAACAAAGTCTGTTTGTGAAACAATCCATTAGAGATTTTCAGGAGAGGCTATAGTTGCTTTCTCCCAATGTCCACAACCTGGGACAGTAAAACTACACCAGGATTAGACTGGTATTCTATTGGAATAGATGTAGTTACTGCTATTAATTTCTAGTGTCAATACAGGCTGCAAAATGGATCATCTGAACTTCAGGAATACAGTTACTCCCCTTCACTGTAAAGTCCACTAACTAAGGGCAGAAGTCCCAATGATTTTCAACAGAATTTGTTTTCAAAGTCTTTCAATGGTTTGAGAAACTCTTTCAAATTCACGGTTTTAAACATGGTGTTACATCCCATAAAACACTAGTATTACTGGCTGTAGCTTCTTGTAGCATTTTATTTTATGCTGTTTCTGTAGCTGCAATTCCTACACATTTTTTATTCTTTTTTCACAAAACTGCAGAATTTAACCTTATCAAATAATTATTCAAGGAAGTTTCAGTGCACATGTTCCTATTCACACAATCCAGTGCTGTTTAGGGTAAAAGTAGATTCAATTTGACATGATAACTGCATAATTTTAAATAAAAGCCACAGCCAACCGACCATTTTAGTTTATAGGAACCATTTTTATTTTAGTCGGAAGGCTATCTGCAAGCCTTTGATAAATGCATTTCTCAGATTATTCTATAAGAGTAAGAGCTGAAATTTTATGGGAGAGAAAAGGATTATGACCTCTTTTTATTGAAGCAATTGACCCACAGCCTATTATTAATATTGGCAAGCTCTTCTGTATAGACACAATATTGCTTAGCTTACTCTGCAATAAAGATGCAGTCAAAATTCCATTGGAGCAGTGGTTAACCAAATATTATTCTTTGGTTTGACTTTTATAAAATGGACACAGAAAATACACACAATAACTAAAGTACTACAATTGCGTTATACTATTGTGTACTATTGTTCTAGTCAGCACAGCTGCTTTGCTGTTAAGTAAAGTACAGGTGGGGGCACAGGGCATGTGAATAAAACTGGAAAATGCTGCATTCCAGGCGACAGACCAGTTCTCAATGCCTTTACACACCGTTGGCATTTGTCACATCTTACCACCCTGGATTTACAAGCTGCTAAATGGTCAGTCAAGGTGGATGAGAGCTCAGACGAACTGTCACCTGGCTCCTCTGAACTAGCAAGTGCTCTGAGTGTGTATCAGTTAAACATTAAACTAAAATTGTGACTGACAATCATACTAATTCAGAGGGAAGGGGAAACACTTTAATAATTTGAAGTCCCTAACTGAGTATATTCATCTTTTTTAAGCTAATCTAAACCTGTCATTCATTATGAAGTAGTAGCAGAGTGCATTTTTCTGTGTTTTTTAGTTTTGGTAACATTTAAACAGCTCAGTCGTTGCCCTGTTTGGATGCAGTCTGTTGTTGTCCATCTCACTTTTTCCATTATAGGAAGCACATTACTGAGGTTTCCATTCTGCCTTAAAAAGTTATTTATGAATGACTAAGATTACATTTTCATCACTTCTTTATATTCCAAAATCTTCTCTTTATGAGCCAATATATGCAGCAACAGTTTGCTCTTGGACAGACTAACAACTGTCAAGTTTGTTGAACCTTATTTAGAACATATTCTACACCAACATGAACAGAGTCATTTATATTTTGGTTTGTCTCGCATCTTTTATCTGCTTGTACCTTGAAGTTCTGTCTTGAAAAGATGTAACTTTTCAGAAGTTCTATCTCTGATAGGTTATCTGTCCTAACCATGCAGTAAGTTTCCTATCATGGCTATACAGTCCTGTATCTATTCTCCTCTACTTTCTATTTGTCATTCCATGGGCACAGTAACTGGCTATTCCCAGCAGCTTTATGCTGGATGGAACTTACCATAGTCTTTACCCTTTATTATTTGTAAGATTCTTGCTGAAGATCTGTTCTTTCCATTTGAGTCTGAGCAAAGTATAGTTAAATTGATGTTTACATCTGTTGGATGGCGGTCCACAGCACACCTGTTAAAAAAAAAAAAAGAAGAAAATTCATTACATAGATGAGTTCATAACACATAATTTTCAATACTATGAAGCATCACATTGTAATGTATTATTGTTTCTTTGTGGTGCCTACTCACTTGAGTGACCTATTTCATACTGAGCCAAAATATCCAAGAAATGTGTTAGATTTATATACAAGAGATACTACAACTTTCTCATTCCTACACCATTTTTTTGTATAACGTCAACTAAACTACTTTTTCTTAGTGATAAAACGTACTGTGCTGTATAGCACCTGAAATGGATAGTGCCTTAACCAAGCTAAATGAATTTACTTATGTGGTGTAGGAATTTTGGACTGTTAAAAAAGTCCAAGAATCAACTGCTTATCTGAACAACTTGACTTTCTGATTTTTTTCAAACAATGACTTTAAATGTCACTTCAGTACTACCACTCACCTAATTTGCTGAATTATGTGTTGTTTAGTTAAAGCATTGTTCTCCTCCTTGTTATTATTTAGATATCAACAGATGTTCTCATTTGTTTTCCATGTGCCCTTTTTCCCCAGTCAAGATTCCCATCTCAGCCGTACTTTACCAACACTCTCCTTAAAGCTCCTTTTGTGCATAAAGGTCTTAATTTTATTATTCACTAAAACCAAAAATCCTGCACTTTGTTTCTGTCATTTTGGTCTCGACTTTTAGCAGTTTTGCATGCTCTTCTCTTTCCCCTTTGCCAATATACATTTGTTTCTAACTGTGACATATGTGTGGAGGTGGAGGAGTGGAAGATTTAAAAAGTTCACGAGTACCTTTATTATTAAAATGTTGTTACCCGACTGTATAAAAAAATTCTGGTTGAGAACAATATCTGCTTCAGAGTAATTCAGTTTAATTGAGAGTTACTTACCGGCCTGGATTGTGGAGTCCATGTGCAAAAATCTCTGGAGGTTGGTTTGTGCTGTTGAAATGTGGGTTGCTCCATGGTATGGAATAAGGGACATTGCATAGGTCAGTGTTTACGTCGAGGCGTAATACAGAACCTGTAAAGTCACTGAGAAAATTGGAGGATAAAATAATTGGGTTTTTAAAAGTATTTTACTGGTAGATTTAATCTGTATCATACCACAGTGAATGAGCAAAATAAGCCACCCACAGTAAAGATTAATCAGATATAGATTGATTTTATGGTACATGCAAGTCCAAGGAATAGTAGCAGAGCCTATCAAAGATTCAGGTTTGTTCAATAGGTTGCCTGGTTATTATGTTCACACAAGAACAACTCTGACTGTGCTGTTGGGAAGCAACCTGATCACAAGAACAACTTTACAAACACTAGTATTGGTTCCTGGCTTCAAATATAAAGCCATTAACTCTTCTAGACTGTATGTCATCAAGAGTAACTATGCATATAATTTTTTGCTAGTAACATAATGCTTTTTGCTAACACTTTGAATCCAACTCTTTAATTCAATGATTTCTAGTCACAGGACAATTCAAGGACTAATTACATAGAAAAAAAGCAAGCAAGCAAGCAATTGTATTGTTTGAATGGAAATGTTGATACTTTTTTGTAAGGATTCAGAACTTTTTTGTTATATGAAACAGGAGAGAGTAAAATGTTTTACCTTATATTCATGACTGTGATGGAGGAAAGGAGAAGTAGAAGGAGAAGAAGAGCATCAAAACTCTCCTTATAAACATGAAAAGCTGTTTCTTTGTTGTTTATCTGTTTCCATCTCCCCTTGTCTTACATTAATTTAAAACCAAATATTAAAATTGCCCTCTGCTCTGGGTTTTAAGTATATCCTTATACTTAAAAAAATCTTAAAAATTGCAGGAGCATCTGCAATTCTGCTGAGCCAAAGAGGCCTTTGAACACAGCAACTCCTTTTAGGCCTGTAAAGGCTCAGTACCACACTTTCTCTAAATATTGCAGCTCTAACAGAGCACAATGAAACAGAGATAAAAAGCAGGTTGAGAGAAGTGTAGAGATAGAGCCAAAGTAGGATGGCCTCCTATGTTCTCTGGCCATTTTCCTAAGTGATGCTTTGTTGTTATCGACTCAGGTATGTGTTTGTAGACACCTTTTGGAATCTTTGCTCAATACAGTTGTCCTGTTCATGGAACGAGAGTTCAGAAAACAGAAGCCTAACCTGTGCTTAAGCAAAATTGCATTTACTAATGAGGGCTCCAGTATTTAAATGGTTTGATAGCACAGAGCTATCAAGATATGTAGCTATAAAGATGCATTTAAGCATTTAGACTGTTCTGAATATCAGCAGTTTGCTAAACCCAGGCACTGAAACAGTAGGATTATTTAGTAAAGGAAGGAGAGAGATGTTGGAGATGGGACCTATGAAGACATGAATGAATGGCGGAAAACAAGGGACGAACGAACCAACTTCGATGCCTGGAAGGTCCAGGAGGACCACCCCTAAGCCGGACTGTGACTTCTTGCCAAGGACTTTACTTGTTGTTACCCCAGTTTTTCTATTAAAGTTAAAATTCAAGGTTCCCCCCTGTTTCTATGGGAGTACTGGCATGCTTAGCCTGTCAGTATGGGTACAGCTACCATTGGTCAGTCCCTCT
>JAWWLZ010000139.1:14675587-14690939 GCA_035041345.1 Poliocrania exsul
CTCAACCTGGGACCTTGGCAACTGCCCTCCACCATCACTCAGCAGGCAGACAAGAACCCCTGACGCTGGTCTGATCCCATCCCACGGATCAAAGCTGCGTCAGAGAGATTTGCCTTCACAACTGCTGATCACTTTGGATTCTGACCCCAAACAGTGTGCAAAACCAAAGACAATAATAGAAATATATCAATTGGTAGGGTTTGTACCTTAAACCATCCATTTCCTCCATGTCATCCAGCGTGATCATGCCATCTCCAAGGAAAATGTATAGGAAACCATCTGGGCCAAACAGAAGCTGTCCTCCTAGATGCTTTCGATGCAGTTCTGCTACTTCTAAAAACACTCTTGCTGTCCTCATATCAACTTGGTGTGGATTTTTCCTGCAGGATAAGGATATGAACACAGTTTTCACAGTTCAGTATCAATGTTCTTCTTTCTAAAAATGAACTTCACTCATTCAAAGTATATTTCAAGAAGTGGATATTGTAACTTGATGGGAAAATGCCAAATAGTTATTTCTGAGAAATTTCAATTTTGTAGCATTCACAAAATTTATTTTGCTGCCAATACACAGTAAGTAGGAAATAAGTATAAATAAAAATGATAAAATAACAAAAAAACCCCAAACAACTTAAAAATAAAAAACAGTGTACTTACTGGCATTCCAAAGCTACTGTTCGAAATAAAATCTGCAAGAGTTTTTCTGCAGGTGCCCCTTGTAAACCTCATAGTTCATTTTAGAAATGGGACATAGTAAATTGCAAAAGTTGCTAAGAAATACAGAATATGTGAACTTTAGATGTATACTGATACCTGGATACTGTGTATTCTACAACCCTAAGGATGTGGTCATGAGGTCCAATAGCCCACCGTTCTTGGTTGGTGGTATAAGACACATACAGCTTTCCATTTTTCTTGTAATTGGGATGGAATGCAAGGCTTAACAGTCCTCTTTCATCTCCTCCCTGCAGTCAAATGAAAAACACAAAGAATTGTGAAGTTAATTATGTTCTTTATTGTGTTTCAGCTGGAACCCAAAAAAAAAGTTTCTTTCTTGTGGATAATCTTTCCCTAAACTCTTTTATTTCTTTCCTGACTGCTGCACAAAAAGGATTATAAAACATTTCACTTTGGGGAAGTCTTTAAGAGTTAGAACAAGACAATTGCCTTATGTAGCTATCTATGCACAAGTCTGTTCCACCACTTTTGTGGAGTGATTTGTGTATGTAATCTTTGGGAAGCCATGCAGACAAGTTTAAGTGCTGTGAAGGATTCTTTGCTGGGTTGCTTGTAATTCGTAGAAGATGAATAAAAAGGTCTATAATCAGCAGTCACTTCTAATCCAAGTATCCAAAACCTAAAACATAGTGCTGGCTGCCAACTCCCACTGTCTTGGCAATATGTTTAGAAAACAGTTAAATTGCTTGTGTAATATGTAAACCTTTGTTTTACCCTGGAGGCAGCAACATCAGTTGTCACAACTATGGTGGTCTGTTCATCATAGCCAGTGTACTGTAGGTAATAAGTAGCCTTGGTCTCTGTGCAGAGAAACCATAGTTTTATATGTGGTCCCTCACTGGAAAGGTTTTAGTTATTTTTTAAAATAAAAATAGAAAAACCTCAGAACAACTTTCTTTTGTTATTATGTTTGCCATAAAGATTAGTACAGTTATATGTTAAGCATCCAGTCCATGTAATGTACTGTGACAAAGCAAATAACCCTATGTGCTTAAATAGAAAGCAATTTTTCTTTTTGGCTTCTAAAAACGTGTGTAATATTACTATGCCTAAAATTGTATTTGTATAAATGAAGAATAAAACTTTGATTTCTTTGTTAGTTTTGAGGTAATACAGGGAAGAAAAGCTGAGGCATAGAAATAAGCAGTACATAATTAACAATTCAAATTCAATTCATATATGTGATTATTCACAAGGTGATAGTTGTCTTGGAGTTTAACTCAGAGCTTGCCAGCCCTTCAAAACTACTGTCTCTGTTGTAGGTTCAAGTGCTCCAGCTCTGCACCCATAAGGAGACAACGTTTTGCAACTGTAACCACACCCATGATAACTAATTATGAAATTTTAAATTATAAGAGAGAATGAAGCTTTTAAAATGTATTTGCACTTCAGAGTGATGGATGGGCCTGTCTTCCCGTTGAAAGTCATCCCACAAAAAGCCTAATTGGGAAAGTGCACAGCTTTAATTTATTTTAATTCAACATGATTGCTGCACTTCCTCTTAAATCACAACCACCAACGAGAAACCTGAGTCAGAAAGGGAGATGTAAATAGGTCAAGAGATTTCCATACAAGCAGATTTGTACAATGCAATCTTGATTCTGCTAATTTAAAGGCAGCCAAAATTTGCTAGTTTGTTTGTTAGAAAAATTTCATTTCAAGGGATTATCAAAGAGGTTAGTTTTGAAAGTCTGGTTAGAACTGCCAGATCAGTTGCAGTCATCATGGATGAAGGGACTGGCAATTTAGCTCTTTCTCCCTTATGAGCCAAAAATAATTCTGCAGCTGAGTCTGAACTGATTGCAGATATTATTGTTTGAGTTTCTAAGAGTTTTGACCAAGTTGCTCTAATAAAGTCCAAAGCAAAGGGCGGCAAATCAGTTGCTTTGGGAACAGGAAGGCATATTTCAAAGATTCCTGATGAGTGATTCTATCTGCTGTGCCCAGACAAAGACAGGCCTATTTCTTCCCCTGAGAGATGAGTTCAACTCATTTAAGGGCCCAGGAATGTCAATGAGTCACACTAGGTCTGCCATGTAAGGTGAGTTATTGAAAGTATTAGTAAGAAAAGATCTTTCTGTTACTAAGCTGAAGATTTTGTTTAGCACTCAATGCCATGGCAGCCCTGTCAGTGTGAAAGTGAAGTTGTTGAAAGGGTAAACAGGTGAAAATTAAATTAAGAGCTTTTAATGAAGTACACATGAAGCAAGAATTTGAAAAATGGATGAAACATGGGACCTGCAAAGTAGTAACTATGGCAAGTTGTGTTCATGGGATCAGGCCACTATTTCTACTCCTTGCCGTCTTGTCTGATTCTGTTAGACTGCAATATATTGCTTGTAGAATGTATCTACTGCTTCCTGAAAAGTCTCATTGCTGGTTTTTTAAAGTGAGACGTATACATTTTGTTCTAAAAAGTCTATTTACTCATGTATTTAATAAAAACTTTGTGGCTATCCCTCCAAGATACTGAAATTGGTGCAGCATCAAGCGATTGCAGTCAACTAGAAATCCAGATGAGTTTTTCCATATTTGTTTTTTCTAGTTTCGGAGAATAATTATTCATATGTATTTTCAGCTTTATCATTATCTGCATTATTTTCAGCATTATCATTAACTGGCAAACCTGTTCTTTCCAATTAAATCACTGAAACAACTTCCATAGCTTTTGAAGTGTTTTCTATGTGCCTGAAAGTACATATAGTTTACTATATAGTAGAGTTGTCTCATATGTTGTGGGGTAAATTGAGAGATATCCAGCAAAAATCTCTTAGGAGCAGTCATTTTAGTACTACCAAACCGAATAATTGAGTACGAAATTTCAGGCTTTCTCTATCGAATATTCCTCACTTTTATTTTGTTATCAATAGACTTTTGATGTGAAACCAGACTGTCTAGTCTTCCCTGTAGATACCATGTGTGCAATATCCATATCTTTTTTTTGGCAACTTAATAAGTTATTGACAACATTTTCTTTTAAAGTTTCCCTTCAGATGAAGCCAGCACCAACAAACTGTAGATGACATAGTAGCTTTTATGAGATTCTGCACTACGCTATTTGATGGAATAACCATTAATGTTTGTCAGTTGTATTTCCGTATACAAGAAGAATGAGACGAATCTTTGTATTCCATTGGGATATCTGTTGAAGACAAAGAATGATGGTTGGCTGAAATGAGTATTAATTACTTAAACATACTCTGGGCTGGGGCCAGTGTGAAATTTCTGTTGCAGCTAAGTCTGGGAGACGACAGTCCTGATGCTGCTCTGTAGCCTGAACACTCCTATCTCCTCTTTCTGGGAGTGACACCTTTTGCACCAATGCTACACTTATTTCAAAACTGATTTCCTTGGGCCAGATTATAAGTTTCAGCTCAGGAGTTCTGTGAAAGGTCTTTAAACCCCAGCTTGGTCTAGTTTAGGACCACAACTATGAAAAGAATTTAATCAGAATTCTATTAAGTTAGTACAAAGCCAAGCAAAGATTAATTGTATGCATTAAACGAAGTGTTTCTTTACTTTTCAATTTTAAATAGTTGGTTAGCTACATTATGTCGGTTCTGAAAGTATATTACACTAGCAAATGTTCTCAACTAAAATATATTTTTGTTATTTATTTTTTGCATTGTAATTTCTATTATATTTATGCTTGTAAAAATCTTAAACAAGTGCACAACACAATCCACTTCATATTTTGACTTACACCAAGAGAAGTCATTGTTGCATATGAATACTGAATTTTTACAGAAATGTAACCACTCCTTAGAAGTGGTCTCTGCTTTCAGTCTGTGTGCTTCCAAATGTACTCTGGTATATCTCTGGTATTATAGACCGAAGTTTTATTATATTATTAAGGTATTATACTGTTTCTGTAATACTGAAACATATGCTGCAGCTATTTTGAAGACATGTTGCCATTTAATTATGTCAATACATGTGTTATTACCTATAGTAAATACAGAGAAATACACAGGAATGCTTTAACTGGTATTGTTAAATATTTAATTTAAAACAGATCATATTGTGACTATGACCCTTAATTACGTAACCTTAGTAGTAATTAATTTTAGTAAGCAAAACCAGACATGATCGTTTATTTCCATTACTCTGTGTGCCTTAATAGTAAACAATGTAGGTAGCATATTCCAAGTTTTTCTTTAAAATTGACTTCACAATGCATGCTCTTACAGAATACTTAGAAAATAATCGTATTTATATTCAAGAGCTTTTTCATCTGGACAATCCCACTCTCGTGCTACAAAGGAGTAGTGACCCTATTGAAAAGGGGTTGTGCTTAAAATATGCATATTCAGTGGTGACCCAATATTTTAACTCTACTGTAATGTCTTTATATCATTTGTTTTCATCTATTATTATAGTGCAAATGCCAGGTAACTTGAAGTAGTAGGTTCACCCTTAATTTGGTTTATTTCCTATGTAATAAATAGCATAACCAATACGCATTACTATCTGCTTGATCTTAAGGAGTTAGATTGTAAAGCTTTGTAAAAAACGTGGATGGAGGGGTCATGGAACATCTGAAATCTCTTATAAGGCAGCACCATGTGAACTCTTCAGAAGGAGATCCAGTAGGGCTGAAGATCGATCTCAGGTATTTTTCTCCGTGGGAAGTGTTTGCTTTATCGACATGTTTTGGAAATTTGGCCCCAGCACAGGACAGAAATTTGACTACAGCAGAAGTGGAAGCCTGCACAAGGTCTGCTGTAAAGGCACACCCTCTCTTTCAAAGGTACACCACCTCTTTTGAGAAGCACATGAGGGAAGTGCCTCTGACTGGTGCAAGGGGACAACAGATGCGGAATGAGAGGAAGAGAAGTCTCTTGGGCTGTTGGTGGGGTGTAGGAATAGAGCTCCTGTCAGACCTCTTGTGTATTGGGAACTTCAGTGCTTTGCTACCTGTGGCGCCTGAGGCCTCTGGCAAAGGAAGAATTTGTAAGATGAGACATTTACCTTAGGGAAAAATAATTACCCTGATGTTATGGCTCAGTATAACACACACAATAGACCCTATCTCCAAAGCATTTCCCTTTTTTTCTCTTGGGTTGCAGAGCTTCACTATTTTCCTTGTTTACAAAGGGGGTTGCAGTTATCTAACAAATTTTTTCAAAAAATTTTTAGTATTTTAGTGCTTTAAACAAATGCACTATTTTAATGCTTGACTTTAAAATAGCTATAGATATAGGAATGCTTTAGAATTAAATTTATACATGAAAAATAATTAAAGGGCCACAATTTCTACTGAAGTTACAGGTGCTTTTTATTCAGCTAGGTGCAGGGCAGGATTTAGCTGAAAATGGCCAAAGTGCATCCATCAAAAGGTTGTCTGTTCTGATGTTTGTGGTGACATTTAAAGGTTAATTTTTTTTACAGGAGAACTGAATTCACAATAAAATAATGATGTCCTACTCCTTTAGAGCCCAGCGGGTCCAAGTGACAGATGTATCACAAGGTAAGAGGATAGCAATTCGTAAGACCAGTTCTGAATGGATTTTGGGTAGGGCTTCTCTACACTTGGAGAAAAATTGGAGTACCTATTCATGGGAATGACACTTGCATATTTATTTGCAGCATAGTTTTCCAGCAAAAGAGATATGAAGTGGCCATAACTTGAACAGAAATAAATAAAAAGGTGTTGAGATCTAAAGATAGCACTAGAATTTAAAGCCTAATTATTGTTTTCTTCTTACTTCTGTTGCAGCAAAGACAAAATTTTGACATGGGGGGATAATTTTTTCTTTTCCTTACCTTCACAGTCCTTTGAAGATACCAGTCACTAAATGCAGGACCTTTCACTTCTAGTCCTAGTCCTCTGTACTTATTTTTTTAATTCCTCAACTCCAGATTTTGCTGTTCTGCTGGGCAAGTCTTTAGTTTAATCCAAATGACACTCCTCGTCCCCTGATAATACAATTCTTTCTTCCCGTCCTCCTAAAGAAAGTACATGAAACTTATAAATGCAGATACCAACCCAACACAAACCCACAGCTTGCCTCCTTCACACTCTTCCAGCACAGCATGAATACTGCTTTCCCAGCTCTCCCAATTATTGGTTGGGAGCAGCTGAAAGATTTGAGACTGCCCAGAGCCAGCCAATAATTTGGAGGGTTTGGGCAGTGTGACATATGACTGTGAGTGTGCTTGCAAGGAGGTGGCCATGAGCCCATGTGAGGTCTGCATCTGGACTGAGAAACTTTATGTACTGCACTGCTTTAGGAGAATTGGAATAACAGAAGACGGTGGAAATCAGTCCCGGAAGAGGGAGATTCAAATAAAGACCAGATGATTATTGCATTCAGTAAAGCTGGCTCAGGAAGGTGTGAATTACACTTTCCTGCACCACAGAGGCCTCTTGAGCTGTAAGCAGCATTCATCCTCTGGGAACACAGGTGGTGATTCCACCTCTGTCCTCAGCTGGATTTATTTTCAAGGAAGCTTTACATTCCACCAGCAGCTCAGTGAATGGTTCACCAGCGGAGGCCACTATTGGAAGGTAAAAAATAAGCATGCTCCTTCTTAGTTCCCTGGCACGCCTCCACTTTCTGCTCTTTATTTATTTATTTGGCATATCTGCTCTTCTACACTTTTCCTCTTCAGCATTCTTCCACTTCAGACTGTCTTTTCCCAACAGGTTTTCAGCTGCATTGGTTTGAGGCCTATTGTGTTGTAGAATGAGCCTTCAAGGAAAGGGAGAGAGCTTCCTTCCAGAGAATGAGAATGCAGAAAGTGTTAAGAAATTTACTGACCATGAAAATCCTTCATTAATAGAGAGAATAGGCTTGATGACCTTTGTATTTTTGCTCCTTCTTTCTCTTGCTCTGAAGCTTTACCCACCTTTCCATGCCACTTCTGTGATAAAGGCAAATTTTACAACTGTCTTTCAGTGGGCAGTCCAGTAAAATGGGCTGAGATGATACCCCACAGAGAACAGACTGTGTTCCATTAACATTCACAAATACATGACATAATGACAAGATACTAATAGCCCCTATTTCAGTCACCAAAACTGTGACTTTACCTTTTCGAATCAAGAATGATTTTTTAAACTTACACCCTGTTTTGGTGCTATCTAACATTATTTTTCTGTAAATACACAAATAACACAAATTAATCTTATTAGTGATTTACCGTTCTACCAGTGCTCTAATTTGACCCTTTCAGCCATCTGTTCTGGTTTTCTCATGTTCTTATTCCTTCACTATGCATATAAAAATTATTTTTCTTTTTTAGTAGCGTGTTTCATAAAATTTTTCATTTTGGTTAAAATACAGATCTAATGGCAGACAGTTGTCATAAGATTCTAAGAATTACAATTGTATTTATATGTTGCTTTTTTATGGCATGACATTTCAGCCAATCACTGCTGTCAGTTGTGTCATTCCTAAGGATAAAAATATGCTATGGAAAAATAAAAATCTTACTATGGTAAGATCTCCCTGAGCTGCTAAACTAAGACTTTTTGGAAATGTCCACAAAAAAAGTCTACAGCACTCTAAAATGAGCAGGAGGACTTATTTTCTTCTGTGCTGAGCGAGGGGGAAAAAAAGAGGATGTATGGTGACACAGAGCAAATTTGACAGTGCTTATGTAAAATGAATGAACCTACAACAAATTCTATACTCCGATAATCGAAAACAAATTCATGCTGTTTTATCGTGACCACTTTATATGGAAATTTAGGAATATAATTCAGAACAGAATAACAGTAATTATCATGCTCTATGCATTAAATTAAAACCAGAAATGTTGATCTGCCTAATTGTAGGCATTAAAAAATAACTCGTTTCAAAAAAAAGAGAGATGCAAATGGAAAGATGCCATGATGGCACTACTTTTACAAAAAAATTCTGCCTTTGGCTCTCAGTACTGAACTGTCACCTACTAAAGAAGATACTTGATTTTTCTGGTTGCAAGAGGAATGGTACATTCACATGAGTGATGTGTTTAAATATTGTGGGGCAGGGGGAGAAAGCAGAAAGCCACAGCCAGCTTGAAGGGAAAGAAGATACAGGTTTCCACTTATTGGTCCTCATGTCTTTACTGTTGCCTCTATGCTAATGGATATTAAAACTTGCTCAGCAAGTGCTAAAAGTGAGTCATATCAGTTTGCATCTTGCAAAAAAAAAAAAAAAAATTAAAAAAGTCCCCCTTCAACAAGATACCTTTTGCTTGAGGGTAATAAAGGACCAGAGACGCTTCATTCAGTCCACACTGTTTCTGTTTCTTTGGCAAGTATTACTATGAAAATCATTCATGTCTGCAACATAACCTGGATTAAACTGTGGGCTTTATGAGCTCTGTCACTGTTTTGAGACAAGAGTTCAGTAGCTTGTCAAAATCATGCTCATCTTCCCCGTAAAATAGAAAGATAATTTTCTTCACTGAAGGTTATTTCTTTAGCAGATTTTTGGCTTTAGTTACTAAGGCTCTGAAGGTACTAAGCAGAGGTTCTAATGTGATTTCTGCAAGATATTTCAAATCTCCTTTTCTTCTTACTGTAAGAAACTGGAAAATTGCATTATCTGAATGGATTTTAGTAAGGGATTGGGAGATAATTTGAAGGATACAAGTTCACTTAACATAAAAACACAGGGCAGAGACAGGAAGCATGTGAAAGGTTCACTGCAATTGATGCTTATGTTCCCCCTATCATCTTGTCTGAGATTCTCTCCTGAAGGCAGACACCAAGTAGAATGTGAAGTCTTGCCTGCGGGCACCCAAAGATGGGAACGTGTCACCATTTTCCAGTTGCCAAAGAATGTCTGTGCAAATTCTAGCTATAAAGTGAATGCTGCTCTGTTGTCTAATATCCAAAGAACTTTTGGACTCTGAAATCTGGATGCATGGACAGGCATATTTCAGCCTATATCAGCATTCAGCATAGTTTTGATAATAATATGTCACGTCTTCAAAGCAAATGCTGGTTGCACATGTTGCTGGTTTTCTCAGTAACTATTATGCTAAACGTAATAGGCCAAGTCAGACTTTGTATTCTTAGAAGCAATTTTGTAAGTATTCTCCATCATTTTACCAGCAGACATACAGCAGAACTACTGCATGAAGGCTGGGCAACTCTGCTATGTCTCTCTACTCCAATATTGAAATTGTTTATACCTATGTTCTTTCTCCATTCAACTGTTCCAAAAAGTAAACAGTCTTGTCTTATTGGCGCAAATGCAAAGAGAAAACCCATTTAGAGGTACAGCATCTGCTACTGAGTTTCTAAGCTTCCACATGTGAGCACGAGCATTGGAACTGTATTTACTATCCAAAATAAAACTGTTTGAAACATAAGGACTGTACTTGTTGGAGTCCTGATACAAACACATCTGTAAAAAGCAGAAAATGCTATTTTTGTTTTTCTTTCAACAAAAATTGTGCATGTACCTCACATTTGTACCTGGGTCAGAAACATTTAAGCATCAAACCATCACATTTCTGAAAAGACACTGAATGGGATCTGGGAAGAAAAATGCCTCTCAATTTTCTGATACTGCCCAAGCATTTTTCTCACTGGTACTATGCCAGTCCCATCATCCCCAGGAGCTGTGCAGCCCGAGGGCAGAAAGACCACCATGCAACTTACCTGCACTGCTGCAGTTAAACTTGGCTTTCTAACACTGACTTAAGTAACCAAATTATTTTAGTTCTTTCAGTAAGTCTTAAAAAAAATGTAAATTGTCAGCTACCTGAAAACAAGGAGTAAATAAATCCAGAAATCCAGATTTTTGCACAGCCATTTTGCAAATACCAGAGGAAGCTAAAATAATCAAGCTTTTTTGAGGATCACTCATAAAGTTCTTGTCTTTGCATCTCAATTAAAATAGTGAGAAAAATATTAATATTTTGAAGAGAGACATGAATATTTTAATGAAATGTGCCAAGTGGAAAAACCAGGGTGGTGGAGGATATACGGTTTGCTCTCCATGACTAGAATCTGTATAAAAGAGGAGAATGATGGCAATCCACAGCCGTGTTGACAATTCAGACATACAGGAAATACCCTTGTAGGAAACTAATACCAGCTGGGTTTGGCCCAAGATGTGTGAATGAGAAATATGTTTCTTGTTGAGAATGCAAAGATAGTTTTGGACATTGCAAAGAAGGAATGTGTTAAGCATGCATAGTTATAAAAATGAAATAGGGTGAGGCACTGCCTGCATATGGAATAATTGGAGGAACATGTTTGTGTGCGTCAATAGCTGATGCAGACACAGAACTTCAGAATTCATTTGTCCTAAGACAACCAGTGAATTACTATGAAAAATGTCTTCCGTATAATTGGCCAGAAGCTCTCCAAGTAAAGACAGGATTTGAAAATGTTAATTTGTCCAAGCCCCCACTTTCCCTGATGGAAAGAGAGGTTTGCTTGTGACACATGTTGAATTTGTAGGACAAAAAGGAAAATAGTTTTGAAATTCCTGAAACATTCAGTTCTAATATTTGTAAAATTGGGAATTTTGATTCTTTCAGTGAGTTGTTTTCAGTTTAGAAATTAGTTTTAGTTAAAAGAATGTCAACACTGAAATGAAATATTTCATTTGGCCCTTTCTGAGAGTCTTCCAGTCCACACTTGGTGAGAGTATGTTTTCAAAATCTCAGAATATTCTCACTCCTCTCTATCCTGTTCTTGCATTAACTGTCTGAGATTTTAGTGTCTGTTCTTGGCATGGGAAGGCTCTCTGGTTTCTAACGAAGCCATTGCCAGCATTCTGAGGTTCCTAAGACTCGCTGCCTGCGGGATGGATTTTTGCCTCTCCCTTGACACCCTCATCTACTTGTGAAAGCCCCAGCAGTGCTGATTTTTCTGTTATTTGTGAGGATAATAAATGCCTTGCATGGATAGGAAAAAGTTCCAGGCTCTCTTTTTGGTGCACATTTGCCTTCTTCTCCAGACTAGCCTTTAGTACTATCGTCCTTTCTCAAAGTTCAAGCTTTAAATGCTCTTTTTAAAGAAAATTATCGAGAAGATAAAAAGTTTCCTAGTCTTTCATGTCTGTCAAGATTTTGGATTAACCCTGTTCCAAGTTCAAAGACACTCATTATACAAATTACATGTTCCTTAACTGAGCAATGCTCACACTATCACAGTAAACTCTCTATTATTGTATCTTGGTCTTAAATTGGTTTTCAGCAGATTTTTGACATATCTGAACAGGCTTGTTTTTATCACTATTAAACACTCCTGGAAATATTTAGTTAACATATATTAATTGTTTTAGTCCTTACCCAGAAGGGAGAATGGAAAAACCCAAAAAGATTGAAAATTAAAATGGTCATTTTCAGTGTTTTAGTTTCCATTCTTTTTTAGTACGCATTGGACCTGCATAACACCTGAAACCTTTGGACAGAATGACCAAAGTCTAGTCAATCAAATGTTGTTAAGGCACTAAAGGCACAGTGTTGTGCATCTTTGACTGATGGATTACAGTCAGGTCAAAATGGGCTATCTGAAGAAGCAGCCAGGCTGAGGTAGGAACAGCAGCCCATTACAGAGTCCACTGCTACTGCAAGTCTGAGCAGATCATCAGGGTTGAGTTCTCTGCTTGCTACCTAACAGACTATGAATGTATGCTTTGACTCCTTCTTCTTTGAAAATGAATTATTGGTACGTGTTTCAGTGTCATTAGAGGATGGTGTTACAGGCTGAGATGAGGTTGGTTGCTTAGAGCATTGTGCTACTAATACCAAGGTTGTGGCTTTGATCACTACATGAGCCCTTCACCTAAGAGCTGGACTCCATGATCCTTGTGGATCCTTTCCAATGCAGAATATTCTTTGACATTCTGTGAAGTGAGAATTATAGAATGATTTGGGTTGGAAGGGACCTTAAAGATCCTCTTGTTCCAACACCTCTTCCATGGGCAGGGACACCTTCCACTAGACCAGGTTGCTCAACTCTACATCCAACCTGACTTTGAACACTTTCAGGGATGTGGCATCCATAACTTTCTCCAGGCAACCTGTTCCAGTGCCTCCTGACCCTCACAGTAAATATTTCTTCCTAGTATCTAATCTAAACCCACCCTCATCCTTTGCTAGGCTGGACACAAAGCACTG
This sequence comes from Poliocrania exsul, assembly GCA_035041345.1. NCBI lineage: Eukaryota > Metazoa > Chordata > Aves > Passeriformes > Thamnophilidae > Poliocrania > Poliocrania exsul. Next base: position 14,688,404 of record JAWWLZ010000139.1, read on the forward strand.
CTTTCATTTGCATTTGCTGTGCAACTTTCACATCTGCCTTTCAGGTGAGAATTTATGACTGTGCAAGACTTGAATCTGTCAAGCTGTTGATGCCTCTATGTTATGCATATATGCCCTACATACACTTGCATCTAGCATTTAGACAGTTTTCCTTGTCCTTTTAGATCAAATTAATTTCTTTTTTGTAGTCCCAAAAGTGGAACGTGTGGATAATAAACAGTGCTTGACTTGCATATCTTAAGATTTAAATAAATGGTCTTTGAACTACCTAGAAGAATTTATTTTATAATATAGAATAAGTTAATGTTGTCATGCCTACAAAATTCAGTTCTAATGGTGGGGGAAAAGGGTTTTGAAAACTGAGCACTTCATGTATGAGCCTGTGTTTTTTAAAGAACTCATTAAATTATGGTTGTACTACGTATTTTAAATATTGACATTTCTGAGTGGGGTTTAATTTTTATTCTGCCAAGTGTTGTAAATTCCGATTTTGGATTCTGAGGATTTCAGTGGAGGTGGAAAACCACTAATCAGTTCTTCTTGTTCACGCAACTTATATTCACTTCCATGTTTTAACTTGAGGTAGACCTTTTCTGTTGATGCTGATAACACTGTTCTCAGTGTAAACCAAAGTCCTTTGGGGTAGGAAAGAGTAAAATTTCCTCTAAGTAATGGCAATGATAATTGCCTTACTATAAAATTTTGTTTCATAAGACCCTAATTCAGCAACTATTTAGGCACATGCTCAAACTTCACTGATTTGTTTTCTAGTGCAAAACAGGGTAACATGAGGCAGCCAATTCTCTCCATTTCAGAATTTACTTGATTTTTGGTGTCAATAAATGAGAGCTGATACAATGGTGATGAAGGGATTTATCCATCAAAAATGCTTCTGATTGAGAAAGAAAAAAATTACTTGGAAAAAAAGGATTTTTTTTCCTTAATGAATCTTACCCCAAGATTTCATAAAGATTTTCTTGTGGCCTTCAGCTAACGCGGTGGTTATGCAGCTAAAGGCATTATCTTCACATCATTATAATGAAACATAACACTGGTATCCTTGACTTTATTAGCCAGGCTTCATTGGTATCTGACATTATATATTTCCTATTATAAATCTAAAAGGGAACTTACATTGACCTGCATTAGACCAAACATTAAACAATTTACTAAGATTACAACTTTGAAAGGAAACTAAAAAAAAAAAAAAGGAAAAAAATGTCTTTTAGACCACCAAGAAACAACCATAAATTTAAGGAAATATGAGGTTTCCACCATGTGACTTCCCCTGCAGAGTTATGCAACAGACTACTCTTACTTAAAGGTCATACATAAAAAATTTATGGTACATTTTTTAAGAGATTTCTGGTGTTTCTATTTATACACCTTATATGTCAACAATTTAAAGGTAAAGTATACTAAAATAACAAATTAAAATCTAATCCCTTTGAATCCTTGATAAAATAGAATGCTTTAATGTACGTCATATATTAAAGAAGTTTAATAAATGCATCTATATTAATTGATGTGGTATGGTATGTGTGATGCAATGATTAGCTGTTTATTATCTGTTACAGATCATTTGTTCATTTTTATTCTGCAAATCACTTGCAAATGGGGTTGGTTAGGGGAACATTCTTTGTCACACAGGCCCATTACATGGTGGTGTAACTCTTCAGAAGAGCTCTGCAAATCAGCCTCAGAACTATCTTTCTCCCAATGTTGAGATAAATGATGCTATTGGTGCCTGTCTAGATCTTTTGTTTCGGGATATCTTTGAGCTCAAATATATATCATTTACTAAAGATGTTGCTGGATTTTCTGGAAGTAAAAATTTGTTATGCTATATGAAAGTCGCACCCCTTAGTTATTTGCTGAACTTTATTAGCTTTGCCCTGGAGTGAAATGGGAGCAGTTAGATAGTTACTCAGCAAGAACACGACAAAGAAGACTGAGAGGGGGCAATTTTTCACATCACTAGAGCTGCTTTACCAGTAGGGTTTGAACTCAGTCATTGGAGTACTGTTGACAACCTTGCCTTTGCACACTTAACTCACATACTTATATGCATTTATGTGGGAGTTGAGACTGCAAATGCATCACTTTATGCCAGGAGTCAGAGCCACACATGCAGATCTGGTAGGGATTATTGATGCTAAATTTATACCTGAATTTTGCATATTAAATTAATTCAAGAGTATAAAGGCTCCAATAGGACACGGCGTTTAAGTGCCCTAATGCGTGTAGGCACCTTGGCACCATAAATACTAATCTCCCATGAAAACAAGTCTTCATAGATAAACAAAGGTCCTGTTACATCAAACACCTATGAACATGCTCAACTATAACCACATTGATAATTCCATTGCCTTTGAGGTCCAGTACAAACATGGTGCTGAATGGGACAATAGCATTTGGAGCATTTGTCATGGGTTTAGCTGATAGGCCTAAATTTAGGCTTTAAAGTTCAGACTAGGCCTGAACATTGTCAGGTGACTTGAGCTGGGCTGAGCTGGCTAACAGCTGACTTCTTCTA
>JAWWLZ010000139.1:14691039-14759966 GCA_035041345.1 Poliocrania exsul
ACTTTCTTTTTCTTGCTATGTGTCTTTTAGAGTGCTTACAGATCTTGGGTTATAGACTTTACTTTGTATTAGTTGGGCAGTGGGGAGTTATTTCTTGTTATACCATACATAACTTGTGTAAATGTGTGTTATATTGTAGTATTGTAGTTTTACTTTTTTCTGTATAAATACATGTAGCTAGTTTTAAGCATAAACCTGGTTTTAGAAGTTTTTTTTTCCCTTTCTCCCTTTTCTCAGCCGAGCCTAACTCTGTACTTGGGCAGTTGGCGTTTTGCCAGCTCAACCCAAGACAGAGAAAGATACTAGTATGATCATGGATTTTCAGGTTATTGCAGCCTAGTCCCTTCCTCAGTAAAGAGCCCAAGAATCCAATCTGGTGGTGGCAAGTTCCTCAAAATAGGGAAGGGAATTCTCCACAAGAGACAGCCTTTGGTTTGATGTGCCACCTTAAAGGTTTTAGTTACAGAGTCTCTAATGACTTCAGTCATCATATCTAGTCCCTTGATGACTCTCACAGTATTCCTGCAGGGATTCCCTGTGTCTGGGCTTGAGAAATATTTCTCCCCTTGCTGTGGGGGATACTGTTCTATTGATCTCCTTGGCTGCTGCTGCCTCCAGCTCTGAAGATAACACACAATGTCTGAGCAGCCCTGCACAGCTGGAGTTGATACAGGACTTCTTGGGAAGAGGTCCTCAGCAAAATTCCTCACTAGATCTTTGTAAGAAGTCCTTGCACAACCCTAGATTGCCGCATTTCTTGCTGTAAAATAAAGTTACACTGGTTCTGTGGATTTTGGATGTTTCTACAGTTGTGGCACCCTGTGATTTGTCTTTGCTGACTGAAGAAACATATTGCTATTCCTAAGCTGGTCATCACCCCTTCATCAGCATAATTCATTTCCATAGTAAGAAACAGTTGTAAAGAAATTTGCTACAACTGCTCCAGCAGAGTTTATAGGTTCGTAGGCCAACCCAAGCAGCAATTAATTTAAAAGAAGATGTGATCATTTCCTATCTTTTAGGAGCATTAAATAATACTTTTTTTATTATTTTGGACAAGTCAAAGGAGTAGGATAAGAACTGATAGTATCTATGGTATTTTAAAATATGAATATCTTTTATAAATAAGAAAATCACAAAGTATTAGAAAATAATAACAGATACGGCATTTTAAAAGCTGTTTTCCTTTATAACTGTAAGTCTAGAGTTTCAGAGAGAAAACACTAATAAAAATTATTGAGTCATCATTATGATGTCATTCTCATAATTTCCCTTGAAAGTAAACTAGCAAGTACAAATAATATTTGTAATGTCTGACATCATCTATGTAGCTTTCCATATGCTCAGACTTTGGGTTAAATTTAGTGATGTTTCCCATTTTTTAAAGAGAACACCTTCTGGGTGGAATGGATTTTATTAAGAAAATCTCTCTGAAATTAAGCCATCTTTGTAACTTGCTTGAAACAAAACAAAACAAAAACCAAAACAGGCCAGGAATAATAGGAATACAGCAGTAGCAATTTGTAAAAAATGTGATAATCTCCAAGAACCAAAGTTTCAGTCCTGAGTCTGAGTGCTCATATGAAAGAAGAAATTATGCTTTTCATTGTCAGTCTCTTTAAAAAGAAATAAGCATCATCATAATTGTTTTATATAGGAAACAATATTCCCTTCCAGGTGATATATGCCCGTTTATCACAGATGACTTGCAAAGACGTCTTAGAATCACTCAGACTTGAAAAAATGTTTCAGAGGAGCCACGAACTCATTTTTTGACGCTTCTCCTTTGACACGTTAAGCATTTAAGGACATTTCTAGAAGCAATTTCTTGAATTTAAGGTTTAACTTAAAACAACTAAAAGGCATATAGGAATCATAGAAATAACAATCAGTATATCCTCAAAACTAGTCTCACATTGACCACAAGCAACAACTCACATTTGAAAAGCTTAGTCTTATATTTACATTAATTAGAATACTGTCTATAAGTGATAATTTATGTTTATAAAGCAGCCAGCCAATGCCTATTCTCTTTTAACTCTAGAGTTTTTTACAGTGTTTGAAATAGTAATTTCATTTCATCATTGCTCTCTGTTAGTGACAAGAGGTATGTCAGCACCACGGTATAACAATTCTATGCAATGACATATGCTAATAACATACATAGGAGATGAGAAAATTGTATGTCACATGCAGCAGGTCTGGTTGCACATGTGGAATAGAGTCTTGCTCTTTCTGTCTCTTGCCCACTGAGTCCTTTCCCACAGGCAGGCCAAGGGTGTCTGAGCCATCTCTCCACTTCCAGAAAGGAGCAGAGAGCAGGAGAGATGGTGGTGAGATATGATCCCCATTGCCTTCCCCAAACCATCTGTGCTGTTCTGCTCCACAGCATGACTGACTCATCAGCATTTTTGTCCTTAACATACTTTTGATCTAGACAAATAGGGTACCAGTTGAGTAAATTGGTAAGGAAATTAGTAACTGGGACTATATCTTTCAATTCAAATCATCTTACAAAGACATGCAGTACACAGATGATTTGGACCATTTTAATACAAAGACCCCTGACAACTTTTTAAGATAATGCATTGCATTACTTAAAATAAACTTAAATGTAAGTAAATATTAATTATTCCTGATTTTATTGTTGTTTTTGTTGGAAGACTTGGGCATCTGTTTCAAATGATGTCATTATTTGCACATGGGAACTTTAGCATTTGAATGGACATTAGCTAAATGCAACAGTTATTGAAATTCAAAGTAGAAAAAATTACTAGAGTTATCAGAATATTGTGATGTACTGATTCATTACTCCTTAATAAATGCCCACATTTTCTATTACCCTCCCTCCCAAAAAATAAATAAGGAATTCACACATTTGCACTCTATACTTAAGTACTGAATGGAACATTTTCTGAAAGAAAAATAGCTAACATAAACATAATTTCTTTAGAAATATGCGGTATGTAATAATTAGCAAAGTCTCACTAAAGCTACAGAAACTATATTCCCTCAAGAGAAAAAGAACAATAACTTCTGAAAAAAACGACAGGCTATACACAATTTGGTGTATCTGAGGAATACAAATATAACTGCTTAAACATATTTAAAAGTGGTAAATTCACTTCCTCTACAAATTCATAAACGTTTCCTTGCAATTGTTCTTGGAACTAATAGAGAAAAATCTCCCAGGGACACATGAAATGTAATAAGTGTATTATGAAAATTGCCCTTTCTCACTTGAAGATTGAAACAAAGCAGATATTCTCCAGAACACCAGCAGGTTCCCCTGTTCTCTGCCCATATGGGCTCTTCCCACAGTCTCACTGCATGAGGGATTTAGGAACTTCGTCAGAGCTGACTTTATGGAAGGAATGTGGGCTCAAACACTTGAAGGCATGCCACAGAACTTCAGCAATCCACTCTCTTGTTAATTACAACTAATATTTCATGATGTTGTGGAATTACAGCTACATAGATGCATATACACGTCTTAGTATGTAGTGTAGCCAACGCTTGCAATTAAATCACAAGCCTTGTGAGGTAAAAGAGGTGTATTGAAAGCTGAAATTAGTAGAATAAAACATTGCAAGTAGGTTTTCAGCTTTTTAATTTGAACCCTTTAAACTTCTTGATCGCAGGAAGAAGTCTGAGAATACAAATCAAGCTAAAAAGTAAGTAGGCAGTGAATTTCCACTCCCTCTCTTTCCAAATGGATTTTTTAAGCATGTGGCTTTTAAAGCCAATTTTTTGATTTTGGAGTCTGCCTTGAGTGTGTGAATGGACTGGATTGAAGGTACTTTATATGGCTTATTTAAAAATAACATCCAAACCCAAGCTATAAATCACAATAAGTATTTAATGCCTTATATATATAATAAATATTCAAGTCTAAGTATCTGGTTACAGCAGTGATTAAGAGTTCTGAAAATCAACCCCTTAAAAGATGGTCTTCAGTGGAAATAGTGTGAGTGGTGAGGCTTCTTTTACACCCTTCTATGCACATGTGCAGTTCACAACCATTCAGTCAACAGCGTGACAGCATCTGTTATTTCTGAAGCAATTCTTAAGACAGAGAGGAGCCAGCCTGATAGGAAGTTCTAAACTGTGGCTAAAGCAACTGGGTGGGTTTTATAGTGGGAAGAGGGACAGAAGGATAAGAAAGATATCTCAGGGGAGTCTATCTCTATGTTAAGTTTTCAAAGAGAAAACTTGATCTTCATGGAGCTGGAGAGGAACAACTGACTGGTTAGCCTAGTCAGAAATAATAAATTGGAACTGCAGATACAGATCCCTTCAGACCTCTCCCTTTTCACATCCCATTACATTTGCAACAATACAGGCAGGGGAGAGACTGACTGGAGAGCTCTTGCTGGAAGGGACTTTGGGGTCTCAGCAGGCAGCAAACTGACCCTGAGCCAGCAGTGTGTGCCCCGGCAGCAGAGCAAGGCAGCAGCACGCTGGGCTGTGTGACAGGGGCACAGGCGGCAGAGAAACACCCCAGCCTCCTTTACCCTGCGCTCACAGGGCTGCAGATGGAAAACTGCATCTGGTTCTATAGGCCTCTCAGTGCCACATCACAGTGAGCTCAGGGAGGGGTTTCTGGGGACTGGGAGGTGCTTGTTCAGCCCGGAGAAGAGAAGGCTTCAGGACCTTGTTCTGCAGGTGGGGTCAGTTAAGTGTGGCAATGAATGTAGAGAATGATATCACTAATCTAATAATTTTTTATGAGAATCTTTGACTCTTATGCTAGCCTGGGATTTTTGGCAAAATAGTTCTGTGGCAAGTATTGTTGGAAAATCCTAATCAATTAAAAAAAAAAATCAGCTCACACATCCCTTTTCAAAATCTAACCTATCAAGCTATTTGTTATGTTGTTATGGACTTTGCCTCATTTTCTGTTTTTACTAGAATTTCTAGTCTTGACCCAAGAATGTTTCCAAACAACAGTTTCCTTAAAATTGGAAGAGGAATTTTGCACTTGATTCATGGCAAACACTACAATCTGTAACTTGCATATCTTTGATCTGTATAGAGCAATGAGTCTCTTACCAAACACTATTTAATTTCATGCAGTAGCACAGCAGGTCTCAATGAGCAAGGACCACTGACTTTTTTTATATGTGCCTTTGGAGCGGCTTCTCTGAAGTTCATCTGTCTTTTTGTATATTGTGTCCAATATTTTGCAATTTTATAACTGTCTCCAGAAGCATATCTTGACAACTCTTAATTACTGTTGGAAATGCTTCCTCAAGCATCCAACCCTGATATAAACCAGACCTTACATGTGAGTCTGATAGCCTAAATGAGTTATCAAATCACTGAGCTTTGCAGCATACCTAAAGTTTCATATAAAAGATTATTTTTGGGATGCTTGGTTCTCTTTCACACAGAAAACAAACATTACCACTACATTATTTCTGGACAAGGAATCTGATGCAAAGATTAAGTGTGATACTGGTATAGGCTACCACCCCAGCAGGGATAGGACCTACCTGAATGCAGATGATCTGATTCCTTATGAGGAGAGCTGCATCACTGCTGTATTTTTTCTAAACAATTGGATAATAAATTATAGTAGTAGAAAAGCTACAGGCAAATGCTTCATTAATTGGTGTTGAATCAAAACTATCAAGGCAGCAGCATGTAACAGACAAGTGATTATGTTGCTCAAATGTCATTCCTTTTAAGTGTGACAATTCAATTTGTTAAACTTTTTCATCAAAGAAAAAAAAGAGAATGAAAAGGCAACATTGCGTTCTCTGAAATTTATTGCTTCACCTATTTCTGCTAATTTTTTTTTTCCAAATTAAATATATTTTTAGATGCCATCAAACAAACCCCCTTTGCAACACTATTTTATCCAATTGTCTCTTGCTGAACTCCTGAGAATGCTGATGAGTTAAACAGTGACAGGGTTCGTTATCCAAAGCACTCTTTCAGATATTGCTTAATACCTGTTAATTTATAGTTGGTTAGCTACTCTGAGTTGGCACTGATGCTTCTTAAATATTTTTCAGGATAGAAAAGAATAAGCTGAGAGCTCTTCATTTGTTTAAAGATTCGTTATGTTGTATTTAATTCAGTGTGCCATTTCATTATTTAGATTAAGAAAATTTCTCTAGCCTTCCTACCAACACACTCTAATCTTGTACCCCCAGCAAATTCTGCCAGTTATCATGAACTTCTCAAAGTAACAGCTGATTTTCTGGATTACACATTTTTAAAACTATTTTAAACATACCAGTTATTTATATCTTCTATTTGTTTTTTGCTCCTAATTTAGCAGAGGCACTGCTATAGAGCAGTTCTTCCCTAAATGCAGTCAGAAGACTGACAGGGCTTTTTTATTATATGCCTAGTAACATCTCCTACCACTTTATTTAGTAACACTGTGTAAAAACTTCTAGAAATATAAACTACTTTTTCTTTGTTATCTTACTAATTCTTTGACAGAGCTGTGTTTATCGCAACAAATCAATACATGAACAAGATACTTTTTTGACCTAATTTTACAATTTTCTTAATTTTTCATCTAAGATTTTTCTGGGTTCTCTGTTCTCTGTTATTTGCAAGATGACCTTCAGAGCCCTTCTACAGTCAGACTTACAGATAATAGTGAAAATTTGTAAAAAGAGATAGTACAACTTCATTATCTTAACTGGTCAAGTTTTCAGTTCTTTTAGAGCACTTATTTTTAGGGTAATTTATGCTGGTGCTTTCCATTATTTCTCTTCTCCCTCTTCTTTTTTTTTCCCCTTCTCATCCTACAGGTGGAGAAATGGCAAATATTAAACAGCAACTATAGGATGTGTCTTTTCCAGTCTCTCTTAAGGAAAGAAATAAAGCTGTAGCTTTTGCTTTTATACTCCACTGGTCTAGCTAAGTGGCCTCTGCCAAAGACCATCACCTAGCTTGAGGAAGTTCTTTTATCACAATGCATTTAAAACCTCTCTGTATTTTTCCCTATTTGTCCTTAAAAATTTCCTCTCAAACCTGAGAATGTTGTTCTATCATAAATATTTATGGGAAACTCCTACTTTGCCAGTGAAACAATGGCAGGATATAACCCTTACTCTGGTGTTCTGAATTTATATTCTGCTCTATTAGTGTCACTTGAGTTGCATTTCCATTTTATTATAGGATTATTATTTTGGGAGGCCTGAACATTCCCTTGTACCTTGCTATATTTCTCACCTTCTTGATTCCTAATTCTTTCAGTACATAGGTCCTTTCTCCAAGTCTAATAAGGTACTTTTAAAGAACGTCCATGCTCCTTCTATGGATTTTAATTTCCTAACTTTCCCCTTCAGGCTATTTCTAACTTCCTCAATATAAAAATCTTCCTTTTTTGCAAAGCACTGTAATATTATTACCTTATGGTAAGTTCCCATGGGAGGATGTTGAGCTTAATTATATTATGGTCACTTTTATTTAGTGGCTCAACCACGTTAACTTCCTGAATCAACTCATATATTTTGCTCAAGACCTGCACTGAGACTAGATTGTCCTTTCAGTATTTCAGAATTCTTGTAACAAGTGATTGTCTTTGGTGTCTACACACTATTCCAGTATTATAGTGAGAGGGCTTAAAAATATGTGACTGTGATATACATGAAAAAGTCATCAGGAAATACTTGTTTACTCAGTGCACTTTTAGGTGTGCCTAAAGTCTAAAGGACTTAATTGTCAGTGAAAGCACATGGAGTTTTTTTAATTCAAACATTCCTACTCTGTGCATGAATCAAACTGTATGTTTGGGAGGTCACTTACACATCTAATTCTGCATGTGTTGAAATTCATGTTTATGAGGCATGAATCTTGCAGGTTAAATATCCAATTGCAAATCAGCAAATGGGAATTACTGGCTCTCCCATAGCTTGAGAGCCTAAGCCCACTCAAAGGGCAGTTGGTTCCTTAAAAAAACCCACCTGAAACCCAAACTGTAAATTATGGATTTTGTGATCTGTAGCAAATAGATATTGCGATACCTTACAAGTGAAAGCCCATTATGAAGTACAGTGATGTATCTCAAGTCATCAGTTGTTGTGAGGATAAGATTCAGCTGAAAACAAACTTCAGTAACAAACTATATAGTAGTTCTGAAAAGCACATTGAAATATGGTTTGTCTTTGAACTAGATCCACTGCTTCTCTGAACTTATAAACATGACTTTGAAAGAATGTACACTGTTTTTCTGATTAGAAGTCCCTTCTTTTTTTTTCCATTACTCATTTATTTCAATCCCAGTTTTAAAATCTAACTCATTAGAAAAGCATTCTCGGTAACAGAAGCTGAAACAAATATAGACATGTGTATCCTCGTTCAGCATAGTGCAAGAGAGCTATTACATGATATGAGAACACTAATATTTGTCTGTACTAGACTGAATTTCTTTACTATTTTAAATCCCAAACTGGTTACTCTTAAGTTAAACTTTTCTTAAATTTGCCATGAGAGAAATGTTTGCTTCATTAATACTATAATTTGTGGTTCACATTTCAAATGAAAGCTAAAAATAATTTCTAAAATTCTGTGTTTTGCTGACATAAACACAGTTAACTTATATTTTTTTTTCAGTTTCCAGGATTGTTTCACTTGTACAAAGCAGGAAAAGTATTCTGCTCTTTCCATTTTTCTCGTACTATAAGAACCAAGAAAGCAGGAATTTGTTTAGCTCATTGGCTGCATTTATCCTGAGCCAAGACCATGATCTTGGAAACCCTGTAACTTGGCTGAATACAGTACAAAGTTCTTTGCAAAAAGCCAGTGTAATTAGAATAACACAGTGTATGTTCAGTCTCAAAATTAAGACGATAAAGTTTCAAACAGCTAGAACTAAAACAGAGTATCATGGACCCAGACCTTTCATCAGCTAAACACAAATTCTCCTTCCACTAGTTTTTGATCAAATAAAGAATTGTGTAGTTGAGGACAGCATAAAGGAAACCCTATTCTACCTTTTTACAAATGGGCAGGATTCACACAGCAAACAAGGGAACATAATGGAAGGAGTGCAAGTTTTGTGCAGTCTGGGCTCGGGAGCTTCTGTGAATGCTCCAGACAGAGTGATACTATAGCTCGAGCAATGCCCTTTGCACTTCCTACTCTATCACTGCTTACTCTTGAGTGGTAATACACATTTGGTAACCAAATTTTCACATTGCAGAGTCTGTTTTAAAATCCAGTGCTTCCATTTTGAAGCTGTTTTTCTCCAAAACCCTCTCCTTTGCTGCATATCTGGTACATCCAACACATGAGAACTTTCTGTGAGAACATTTGTAATTTCTATTTTCATAAACTGCAGCACCTAAGAAAATTAGATAAATCAAATTCAGTACTAAGGATTCTATTTCATTATGTTTCAATTCACCTGAATTATTCACTCGTTGTTGAAGGTACATTTTTTTTTATGGAACAAGGGGTTTCTCAGGACTTATTAAAATATAATTTTAGCTCTGCTCAGATTGAAGGTGGTGTAATGGTTTCTTTCATGCATTTTGTCTGGGATTTTTTTTTAACCATTCATAAAAAAGGATTTCAGAAGTTACTATGTTAGTAAGGAGTTAATTAAGTTCATTTCCCTTAGTCATTTGCTACTGTTTTTACTTAAAAATGCATACTTCTGGAAGTTGAAGTAATTATGCAGATAGTAAAATATAAAATTTATACCCTTTGAGAAAATGTATGTACATTTTATACAAAATAGAGGATTATATGGAATGTATAGAACTGTGTTGCCTTTGTTCTTTAATCTGTGCCCTGTATGTTTAGCATACTATTTAAAAAGCAATATTTTTAAAGGACCATGTAATTTGCAAGGAGAATGCATCTCTACAGAATTGTAAAATGATGCAAGTTGCAAAATACAGACATTGATTTACAGCATTAAACCCCCTAGTTTTTAATGCTTCTGCTTCAAGACCTGACACTACTTTTGCATTATGTAATCCATTACACATTTTTTTTACCAAGCATTTGTAAAAAAGGGTTTGATCCAATTTCACCTGTGGCCTTCCCAGCCCCATAGGCCTTTGGAGAAACATGGATACTGTCCTTGAAATAGCTTTTATTCGTTCCAGTGAGGGGAAACTTCCAGAGGCTGTTCCTGTTGGGTGGTTCCCCAATAAATTCTCTACTTTTGGATTTGCCTTTTTCTTCAAAATTTTGATATGAATTTTGGACCTACCCTGTACTTGGCAGAGCAGTGACCTGAAAGTAATTGCAGGGGCAAACTGGAGTAATCTCGTAGGTTGTTTGTTAAGTTTTATCTGCTCTCCCTGATTCCCAGACACACACTCACACACACACATATGCTTGGGAGATGAGAGTGCTCACTTCTTGCTCCTCTGAAAGTCACTGTAGCAAAATAGTGTCCTGATGATTCCATTCTGTCCTATCTTGTAAGGCAATTACAGGGAAAGGAAATAGCAGCAGGAAGCTGCCAAGGTTTGGTATTGCCTTTCATCTAATCTGAAATTCTATTGGTTTGATGAGATCTTTAAAGTGCCCAAAGTTTAGTGCAGACATTAACGTACTTAAACGTTGTCTGCTACTTGATAAGGACGGTCAATAGTGCCTAGTCACATCATCTAGCCTTCTATGAAGTGTACAATATCATCTTACTTTCATTACTAATAATTAAGCATTCAGTTTGTTATGGAAATGTATGTATTTTCTTAAAGGAAGAGCTTAGCTAAGTACTTTTCTTATGTAGCTTGATATTAAAAAAATCTATTCTCATTCATGCTACAGTGTGAATGAGAGCCATTCATCTACTATACTTGTGGTGTGCTGTGATTGGATTGTGATTGGGGTGACTGAGAATCCAGCTGATAGAGATTCACCAATTTTTAGGAATGTCAAAAATATAAAAGTTTTTGGTGATTTGCTCCTGCTTTTATTTCTTTTCAAGACATTCAGTTAACATAAAAATAATGATTATTACATAAATTAAAGTTGTTGCAATTCAGCTATAGGTATTGCAATCCAATGCCAGTGAAGACAGATCAAGGTTTTAGAAAGTATCTGCTGTAAATTAAAAACAAATGGTTGACAGTATTTTGCAGACCTCTCTCCCACAGATTGCATACTCCATTTTCCAAATTAATTCTAAGAGAGAATATTACTTTATTGAGATTTATGGAATAATTTCTTTAAAAATTCCAGCAATATGAGAATGTAGGCAGACACTGACACTGAAGAAAAATAAGTGTCAGCTACTAAGTGGTTTCATCTTTTGGAGGTTTTTTTTTTCTGGTAATGGGAAAAATTAGTTCTGACTGCTTTTTAAAGCTAAAATTATATATAAACCATTAATTAGGGGCAGATCATTTGTCCAACTTTTACTACAGAGGGGATAAAATGGGTGGAAAACATGATAATATACCATTGCTCCATTGGAGGAAGTGTTCCTCCCTCAATCCAGCTTGCTGATCCTGTCTAAGGAATAGGACTTAAGAGCTTGTGAGAAAATGTGTGTAAGAGGATATAAAGGAAAATTGTTCTGTGGCATTGTGGGGAAGGATATAAAGGAATAGCAGTTGGGCTGTATTAACCATGAAAGTGTACGTGTTATTCAATTTTCCATCTCTTTCAAGACAAAGCCATGACCCATTTTCTGTGAGTCGCAGTACAAGGGATGTAACACCAGAGGAAATCATATATGGACAGGAAAGGAGAAGTCTCAAGGACTCAGGACTGCTTCTGAGAGCCCCAGTACTCCATGGGTTCCCTGAGACATTCTTAGGACCTCATTACAGATTTTGGGGTGTCCAAGAGCTTAAAGGGATGATGAATCCTGGAGTTTTAGTGGACTGTTAAGCCTCCTCCCATTAAAGAAAAACATGTGGTTGGCTAAAACCCATGGAATTTTCTGCGTAACTTTATTCCTTCTTTGCCATTTTGTGTTAGCTATCATGATCTGCCTGTTATATTTCAGCAAACGCAATAATTTTCTTTTAATTAGATAATTGCCATGTTATTCATTGGTTTTGATCACTTCTAAATTCAGCTTTTGGTTTTAACAAATGCAGTTTCATAAGATGATGGATTTTTACATTTTTAAAACCACTAAATGTTCAGAAAGGATTTGTACACATAACAAAATTAAAGTAGGGATTATCTAGCACTGTGTGTGGGATACAGCTATAATCTATACAGTGCATGGAAAAGAAACTGGCATTCTCAATTGCACTGCACACATCTCAGTAATAACAGGGTATGAGGCATACAATTTCATGGAACACCCACAATGAAAATTATTCTTTCCAAACAGAGAATTGTTTTGGAATAAGTTAGGTTAATTGGCACCGTGGGATTCCTCTCAAGGAAACACAGAACATTAAAATCTACACATGTGCATGTAAAATGATAAAGTATTATCTTCTTTCCCCTCTCAGCTCCTCAAATCTAAGACACGCTACCCAAAATCAACAGAAATGACTGTTTTGTTGATTTAAATTTCCTTAGAACAAACTGGCAATTCTTCATCTGGTCAGCTTACAACCTGAGAGTCACTGCGCTGTTCCACAATTCCTAGCATGGATATGGTTGTCTAGTGCAGTCTCTCACATAAAAACAGAGGTCTTTTGGCACACACTTTTAAGAATTGTAAGAAACTGTATTTTCTGTGCAAGCAATAGAGCTATAAGGCGCTGAGATACAGCCTCTTCTAAAGGACTGGGGTGCCCCTATTAGGATTAGAACAAAATCTGTAAATCATTAATGAGAAATCCAGGCATATTTCACTGTCATTATGCAGTTGGTTAAAATACTGTATTTTACAGTTTCTGAATACAGTTGAATTATATTAACTCCTCACAAAAGTATTATCAGCCACTCAAAAATTATGAACTTATTGCTTATAAAGAAAAAAAATCCTAAAGCCTGGAGAGAAGTACATCCTTCCCCTGTTCCCCTTTCTCTCCATTCATCAAAATAATCCCTTTTGGGACTAATTGGTCACAAATTTAGTAGCCACTATAAATTTGGCTTTCTAGAGAGCAGAGAGCATAAGATAACTTTTGCTGAGATTATAAACTAGTGCTAAGTGGAGGAAAGTCATTGATATCACCCTCAAGTAAGTGTTCAGAGGAAAACAAATTTAAATTACTGGACTTGGATGGAAGGATTAGCATGAACTGTGTGAGCTGCGGGTCTTCTGTCATGGGTATCAGTGGACAGTGTATATGCTAACCTAGGCCTGTCTTTATATCGACACAATGCAAAAACAAATACACATATCCACTGTCAAGAGGAATATGTGAAAAATTTTAGTGGTGATACAACTGAGCAACTCAGGAAATGATGCAAACAATCTGATTCTATTCAGGCACTGTTTTAAATAGGTCTTATACCTGGTTTATTGTATTTTTCTGTAGCAGTACTCCTCACTGCAAAGACAGTACAACCTATTATAAGCCTCTCCAAACAGGTTGTGCCAGTGCTGAAGAGAATGGTAATTAAAAAAAATCGTTTGATTTTATATTTAATCATCTGAGTAATACATATACCTGTGATTAAATGTTATAGAATCATAGAATCCCTAATGTTGGAAAAGACCTCTAAGATCATCAAGTCCAACCACTAACCCAGCACCATTGTGTTCACCACTAAATCGTGCCCCAAACTGCCACATTCACATGCCTTTTGAACACCACTTTTCTGGGCAGTCTAATCCAATGTCTTGATACTAACATGAAGGCATAGTAGGTGTTTCATTACTAACCATGTATTCCTGCAAAAAGATGCCTATGGCAACAAGATGCTCCTTTGACCCTGAGTAGCTCTGGAATAACTGGCTCATAGGAGCCCAGTTAACACTTCCAGAGTTTTATCCTGAACGTATGAATTGCTGTGTTCCACAGCACTCCTCATAGCATGACAGAAAATTCCTGCCTGAATCACTGGATCACTCATTAATAAGACTTTGCAGGTTTGAAAGTACTTGTGCTCTGACATAAAAACTACCAAAACACAGTAAGACATATATCTGACTTTTAACTCATCTTAAGACTATCACTTGGAAATCTGCTGAGCATATATTTCTACATTCTTTTTCACTGCAAGGAAAACTTGTTGTTAATATTTAAAATACCTTGGGAATTAAAACCTCATAAAACTAGTCTTACTGATTAATTTGAAAGCAAGATGAAATGAAAAGGTGACTATAGTTTAGGACTTAAGGGAAGTTTCTGTTTAAGTGTTTTTGACAAGGAAAACTACAGTCTTAGGGTAGGGAAGAAAGTGACAGACATAAAGGATTCTAACTCGTATATTCCTAACAGTGATCTCTGATATAATTTAACAGAGATTTTCTGTCTGTTTTGCCTTCCCTTCCCTTCCCTGCCCTGCCCTTTCCTTCCTCAGAGACTTTGCCCTTTATCACAGTATTCCCATGACATATACTAGGGATATTTTATGACTAGTTAAAAAAAAAAATAATGAAACCTCTGCACAAGTGCAAGTGGTAATTCCATAATGGCAATTTTAAGGACACGCATTTTATGGGGGTTTCTCCCTTTGGCACTGTGTGAGCCAAAGTATGACAGAATGCAACCCTTCTTGCTGGCTGCACAATTTATGACCCTGTAGCTCAAGCAGATACACACTAGAGCTACACCAGAGCTTAGGCACAATCAAAAGAGAGAAAAAAAGATAATAAACTGAAAATAATTTAAGGATCAGAGACAACAAGCAACTGAACATGAAGTCCTACTGCGATTCCGTATCTAAAGAGCTCATTCAGTTGGGGATTTATAAGTAGAAAACTACCAGCTAACTACAGGGACTTGATTTTACCACTGGCAGCACTTTGCTAGTACTTGGCTACTTTGTACAGTTCAGATGTTGTTCATTTTAAAAGGATTTGGGGAAGTTGAATGATTATAGAGAAGGACCACAAAAATGATTTAAGGACTAACAGTTGCAGCCCTAGAGCTACTTAACTTTTCAGAGTGTGTTTTGAAAGGTGATTATAGTATTTAACTCCCAAGAGAAGTGGTAGGCTCTTAATTTTTTGTTGTTGCCAAACCATACCTTGATGCCTTCCCTTCTGAACAATATATTTTAGGCCAATATATATTAGACCAATACGTGTTTTTGGGCTCAAGAGACAAGAAAGTGAGTGAAAATTGATGTAATAGATTGTGCTGCATTTTATGGTGGCTGCTGCTAATCTAAAGGTTTCCAAATCTTAGGAAATAATATAGTTAATAAGATAAAATACAGCCACAGGAATAAGAAAACCTGAAAACCTGCTACAGCATTAACAATTTTTCTTTAAGTTAGATGCAATCTTGAGTACAAGGTGACTGATCTTGTAATAATAACATATTCAGCACTGCTGCATTTCAAGAAATCATTAAATCCAAGTTTGTAGAATGTTTTGATCCTTTTTTTTTCTCTGCAGAGTGAATTATGGGATAAAATCATATTTGCTTGATACTTTCAAAGCATTTAATTATTATGACTAAATTTTGACAATAGATTCAGGCACATCAGGTCTATTTTTTCTAGGTAGTTGATTCAGGTCTTCTTAACTGTCAATGAAATCAAAGTGCTACCATAATTAGCTCCCTAGCTTCTCATTCAAACTTTCAGCCTCTCTTTACTTGGCAATAGTTTAAAACAAAAAGAAAATAAAAGTAGTGAAAATCAGTCTGAAAGAAAAAACAGGTACTAATATTTTAATTTAAAAATTGTCTTTGCTATGTGACTTTGAAGGGAGAACTGTAA
This sequence comes from Poliocrania exsul, assembly GCA_035041345.1. NCBI lineage: Eukaryota > Metazoa > Chordata > Aves > Passeriformes > Thamnophilidae > Poliocrania > Poliocrania exsul. Next base: position 14,706,778 of record JAWWLZ010000139.1, read on the forward strand.
AATGTTGTTGTGTAAATAACAACTCTCTTCACCACAGCATAATGGAACAGTAAATCACCAGAAGCAGATTTTCAGTTTAGGGGCTTTTTGCTGTGTTTTTGTTGTTGTTGTTGTTTGTTTTGTTTGTTGGGGATTTTTTTGTAAATTGTTTATTATTTTCTTCTGAATACATGCCACATACTCAGGGTAGTTTTAATATTAATTAACTTATTAATTTTATACTGGGGGACGGAGTCAGTATTTTCTTCACTACACTAGGCTATATATTCCAAGATAGTTGAAGCTCAGGTGCATGTCCCAGGTTTGAGTTACATGTGCAAGTCTCACTCATGTCCTTACTCAGCTTTGAGGCAAAACTGAGGCACGCAGCTTCTTGTCACTACATTCTTGACATGGGGAAGAAAAGGCTAAGGGTAATGGGAGAGAGCTGGCCAAGTGCCCAATCCATCCACACATGGTACAATCCTTGTGTAGCCAGTGTGACATAAATTGCATTGGAGAAGGCCACAGGTGTTGAAACAGAAAATTCTTGAATAAGATCCATTCACAGCTTCCAGTAACTAAGCAGAAAAATAGAAGATCAAAAAAGCATTCCTGCTAACTGTACTGTCAAAGAGTTTTAGAATTTGGAAGATGTGCAAAGAAAAATAGTTTCTTAAGTTGCTTTTCTTTTTTGAGTCTTCAGTAATCCCGCATCTAATTGTCTCGAGTAGAGCCACCAAGAAGCACAAGTTATCATCATCCATTCATAGAATCTATCTCTGTTATGAAATACTTCTACATGCTTGTGCTAATTCCTACTGAGATACTGGCAGCAGATAAAATTATCACTTCTTCTCTTTCATTTGGATTCCTTAAAATTAAATCAAGAAACTGACAGTAATTTTACTGCAGTAACAATTTTTAAGCAGAGACCTCAAAGACTTCAATGAACATTAAAAGCAAACGGACCAATAAAACTTATGCATCAGGTTGTACCACTGTTCTTATTCAGACCTTCACAGGAGTGACTGACAAGAAGCAACTCCACACAATCCTATTTATTTTCTTTGGTTAGTAGCACCAGCGAAGAAGCCCTACAAACTTGCTCACAGATTCAAATGGATTTCATCAATACAGGGACCATTAGTTCCCCTAGGGGAACAAAATGGCATCTTTTTAGGAGGGAAGTATGACTTACTGCTAGAAAATGCTGTCACCTCTCCTCTGTTGTTGTATATTGTTTTCCTACTTATCTGACTATCAGTTCAGTGAAGAGTGAAATATGCTAGTGAGATCAGAACTAAACTCCAGGATTATTTTTATGAAGGAAATATGTCACTTCAGTTTCTTGGTTATATCAAGATAGTTTTTAAGTTGATTATTTGGAAAATCATCATGTAACACATTTGCTGCTTTGTGACAATACAGTGATTTTATCACTGCTAAGTTTCCTCTCCGTGTTAGAAGACAAAATCAACTACCACTATTTTATTCCATCTATCAGCATAAAAAAATATCTTATCGGGATAGCTGTCCAAAATGCTTTTCAGAGGCGTCAATTTAAATTACCTTTCATTCAACCACAGATGCATCATCATCATCATCATCATCATCATCATCATCATCATCATCATCATCATCATCATTTACTGGATTCAACATATATCTCTAAAGTTTGAAAAAATATTGTAAATATTATTATTGTTTTTACTGTCACAAGATTTAAGTATTTGTATTTCAGATACAGACAAAAAATAACAGAAACTGCTATTTTCAGACACTTGTGTATAGGAGAGAAAATTTCTACATTTCTTTTTAGAGAAAAATAATTGTTTGACTTTTCTTGCTATCATTGCTTCAAGGCTGGAAAAAAGGTGAACATTTTTTGTTTACTTCAATGAAGAGTCTCTAAGTTAATTAAAGAATAATATCAAATGGATGATATTATCATAGAATCACAGAAAATGCTGAGTTGAAAGGGACCCACAAGGACCATCAAAGTCCAACTCCTGGCCCTGCACAGGACAAGCCCCAAGAGTCACACCATGTGCCTGAGAGCATTGTCCAAACTCTTCTTGAGCTCTATCAGGCTTGGTGCTGTGACCACTGCCCTGGGGAGCCTGTTCCAGTGCCCAACCACCCTCTGGGTGAAGAATCTTTTTCTAATCTCCAGCCTAAACCTCCCCTGACACAACTTCAGGCCATTCCCTTGGATTCTGTCACTGGTCACTACAGAGCAGAGATCAGTGCTTGTCCCTCCTGTTCCCCTCCCAAGGAAGCTGTAACTGCAGTGAGGTCTCCCCTCAGTCTCCTCTTCTCCAGGCTGAACAGACCAAGTGCCCTCAGCCGCTCCTCATACGGCTTCCCCTCAAGGCCCTTCACCATCTTCATTGCCCTCCTTTGGGCACGCTCTAACAGCTTAGTATCTCTCTTACACTGTGGCTCCCAAACCTGCCCACCCAGGTGAGGCCGCCCCAGTGCAGAGCAGAGCAGAGCAGGACAATACCCTCCCTCATCCAGCTGGCTATGCTGTGCCTGATGCCTCCAGGACATTGTTGGCCCAATTGGCTGCCAGGGCACTGCTGACTCACATTCAACTTGCCACTGACCAGGACCCCCAGGAATAGACCAGATATCTGTGTTAACATCTTTGAATATGTGTAAATGAGTAGAGGACTTGAAAAAGGCAACGAGGTACCTCGGCAGGACTCTTCACCGGAATACATTGGCCTAAGCTTAGTCAGGGCCAACTAAAAGTTCATTGATTCCATTTTATGTTTTCAGCTACACCACTACATGAGAAGAATCAGACACAACAAGCAAAATATATACATCCACATTCTGGCACCACACACTTTTCCTGAGGAGGCCCAGAGGACACATCCAGTGATCCTCACACCTTGCATGGGGATGCAGCAGTTTAGACAGTGGTTTGTTGAGGGGTTTTTAATTGCTGAGTGACACTTTCTGCACTGTCTGCTGGAAAACCATCTTTACACATAGTATGCTCCATTACTGATTTCTAGTTTTAAAGAGTATAACAGGTAAGTAAGACCAAATACCCTTCAAGGAGTCTGTCAAGCAGTGACAATTGCCACCATTGTCACAGTGATCTCCCACCTTTGTAGGTAAAGGACCATGGACAATGATTGTAGGAATCTATCTGCAGGGGATAAACACAAAAATGTTCAAGAACCCTTGTTTTAAAACTACCATTTGGATTATGTGGGGTTTGTTTTATTCTATTTATTTATTATTTTATATAATGTACTCATTTCTGAAATTCTTTACTCTTTCTGTTTAAGAGCTAGAGTCTTGCTTCTAGGCACATTCCCTTCCTCCTTACCTGCAAAGCACATAAAGACTCTGTTCTTGCCAGCCTGCATTAAACACTGCAACACATTTATCCTCAGTCACTGGACTGTTATCTCAGGGAATCGAATTAGACTTTCTAGCTTAGGCACATCAAATTATTTACACAAAATGTTATGGTTGAAACAGATCCAGTTTAGAGCATTATATGATGTTTAGGGTAATAAAAACTAAGAAGACCAGATCACTGATTTAAAACAGAACTAAAAGTTGAACCTGATCCTGAGGATACCTGCTGAGAGTCATATCAAGCATATTATTGCCTATTCAGGGGAACGAAAAATCAGTTTTCCATTTAGCCTTGTCTCTAAGTTGAAACTGTAAAGGTTTCCTCAAGAAAGGTTTGTTTTGGACCAGTAGCAGTTCTGTGGGAATTTCACTGTCAGTTTTTCATAAGTACAAGTGATCAGAACCTTTGGTTAAGAAATAAGACACAGCTTTAGATGGATGTTCAAAAACATCCCTGATAAGTCCCTTCTATTTTGATATCTTGAACATAAGGGTTACCTACAGCGGCAGAAAGGGAAGCATTCAGCAAATCACAGAATCATATAAATTGGTTCCTTTCCTGAAAAAGGTGCAATATGTTTCATTTCTCACTCTTCAACACAAATGAAAAACCTCTGATTTCCTTGCAGAAAAGACTTAATTGGTTTGTTGCCCTTATAGCTAAAACACAAAGTTATCAGTTAGCATGTGCTATGCATTTTAAATTGATATAGTTTGTCACTATTGTTATTTTAGGTTACTCTGTCTAGAGTATGTCAATACATCTTTCATCCATGAAGGCTTTTTGATATATAGTCCTGCTCTAAGCATAACCTGATTACAACTTAAATTTTCTTCATATATCTGGATTTTACTTCCATCACCACTCTAAATTATGACAAGAAATCAACATGGAACAACACTTCAATGACATTTCCAAAGTAAAATATCCCTCAATAGACTAATGAGTTTTCCATTGGTACTTACCCCATAACTAGATGTAATTTCTTACCTCCACCCTCCAACATATTCCCATCAGAGCCCATTTACCTCTCACTTCCCTGGCCATGAAAGTCTTTAAATTAAACATGATGAAAGTCATTGCACCAACCTGAATCCCTCATGCCTGAATTTAGAGGGTCAGTCACTTTTTATGAGCACCTCAAATCCATGCAGTTTTAAAGCAGCTTCCCATCAAGTGCAGCTTGTGCTACATTTGAGGCCGAGCCAAGACAGTGAGCAGTCCTGCCCCTCTCCCTGGGGTCCATGAGCACTCCCAAGCCCTTCCCCGTGTCAGGCTCCCGTGGCAATGCTGAGCACCTGCAGCTCGGGGGGGCCCTGAGCTAAACTGGCCCCCACTGGCATCACAGCAACACTCGGCTGAAGGCAATACGATGGAAGTGAGTCCAAAGGATGAAAATACAAAGTCAGTGCTGTGGAATGCTGGTGCTGACCAGCACCATTTGAATTTAAACTGAGGAAAAAATGAGAGGAAAGGAAAAACTCTGATAAGAAGTATAAGATGCTATATTTTTCATTCCCAATACAAGGAAATTTGCACTTCTTTTCCAGAAAGAACTTGTAGTGTCTCTTGTCATTACTCTTTTTTTATTATTGAAATTAATTTCTGAAAAGCATTTCTTTCCTTTCCCCCCATATATGTGCTAAAATATAAAAATGTAGAGATAAGCATAAAATCCAACCTTTATTCCACTTTGAACAAGCTTGTGTATATCCAAAAAAGGTTCCTTGAGTATGTCTCCTTCAGGAGTGAAAATCTTCACATATCCTTCTTTCTCAAGAATAAAGAGGCGATGGGATCCATCTCCACAATGTACTGCTCCAACAGGCTGCCTTAGTCCACTCACAACCTCCTGAATACAGAAGCAGTTGTGCTTGTGTTTTCTAAAGAAATTTAAAGAAATGATAAGAATTTTCTTCTTTCTCATAACCATGACACAGCAATGTCCCTAAAAGATAAAATGCTCATTCTGCAGTGGTATTAAAACCAGTTTATATTAAAATTGGCTCTATATATATAAATATATAATCCTATATCCAGAATAAATTATTTCCTTGAAAGTATGGAAGCAGGTAATAATATCAGTTTGAACTCCATTTGAGCAAAAGGTGGTCTGTATACAAGGAAGGGAAAATTAAATAAATTTAGAACCAAAATGAAGAGGAATAAGAGAGAAAAAATTGGTAAAAGAAGAGAATAATTTAGAAATACAGAATTTCTACCATAAAATAAACACAGTAAATTTCATCACTTTGACAAAATTTGGCTTCTAAAACTCATTTAAAAATAATGAGTTATAATGGGATAATATAATTTAATTATTTTCACAAAAAAATACATGTATGAAATAAATTGAAAATTATGAAATATATATTTTACTAATAAACTTATTGCACTTGTTTAGTAATATTAGATTCAGGTTGAAATGACTTCCCAGAACTGTGTATGATCCACAGGGTGGATCAAACCAGGATTCTAACACCTTTTCAGCAACGCAAATATCAAATGGTACTGAAATGTTGAAGTGAATGTAACTTTCTCTTTTGACATACACTACCAGCAGCAAAAGAAAGTAACATCTGGAAAACACAGCTGCTCAGCATAAGGACATACTGAGCCGTTTCACTGTGAAAGCCACAGGCTTTTCTATGGGTTTTTTTTTCAAATTAAACAGCATTTATCTTTATGAACCTGCTGATCTCTTCCTCTTTGTCATATTCTTCCATGTGGTCCAGGGAGTTAGAGGCTGGCCCTCGCACTTGTTTTCTTGGAAAATCTGGAAAGCACACGCCACCATCTTTTCTTGCATAGAAATAGCAAAAGTCATCAGCTGTAGTTTGGAGAAAACCTTAAAAATGCAAAAAAGCATACAAATATTTAGTATGTTGTCATGTCTGCAGTTTAGTGTCATCAAACTCATCTTTAAACAGATTTTAGTGGAAAAAGAGGTCATTTTAAACAAAGCACCAAAAAAACGCCTGCTCTGAATAAACACAAACTGAGTATTACCTTTTACAGTTTGTTCCTCTGTATTTGTAGTAACCCTTATTTTCAGTGTGTTAATAAAAATACCAATTCATTCAAAGTGACACAACACTTCACTCACTAAAAGATTAAGAGACAAAGCTCAGAGTTGAAGCTATGATATGCTTCTGCCTCATTTTAACCCTATCAACCAAGTGTAGTATATCTGCAATAAAACAGCTTGAGCAGCTTCTATTTAACTTTTTTTTTTAAGTGGCTTGTTGTAGCTGAAATCTTAGTAAAGGCTTTGGTAAAAGGCATGTAATAAAGACTTTGTGGAGTGCTGCCAGCAAAGCACAGTGGTCAGAGAGGTGACTAATCAGTAATCAGGTGAATCCCAGAAAGCCACAAGTACTGCTGAAAATTGGACTGTGTTGACATGCAGTTGGCCTCTGGTTGACTCCCAGCATTAAAGTGAGTGAACGGTGTCCCATCATGAGGTCTAGTTCCTCAGCCCCTAAACCCTGAAAAAGGGGATATGTCTCAAGCTGCATTAGAGCTGGCTTGGATGAAAAGTAGTCTTTAGGTTTTAGGTTAAAATGGGAAGGAGTCAAAGGCCCAGAGAAATGAGAACTTGGTAAAATGAGAGCCTTTGAGGAAAAACCCTGCCACTACTGCTATTAAACTATGTTTAGTGACATAAAAAGTGTCTGTTTCTGTTCACAAACCTATTTCTAGTCATTGCTATCCAGTTTTTATCACAAATATTAAATCTAAGAAGACAAAGTCTGGCTAGTTACACATGTACTATTTTACTAGAATGGGAAGATATTATGTCTTAAGTTGCCTTCATGCCTTTTTGTGTTATTGGCACTGTCTTAGGATGTACTATGGTTCAGGACATAACTCACAGGATACACAGAATTAGCACTTAATTGGAATTTGAAGCCTAATTTATGCATGGCTTTACCACTCGTGAATAATGCAGTAATCCATAGGTCTTGGCCATAAAACCTCTGGCTTATATTGTACAGTAAGAGCTGCTCAGGGATAGCTGCATTTCATTGGAAAATGCCAGGTTTTTTTAAGCAAAGCTTTTTCAGAAACATTATCAGTTTTGACAAAATTTTACTTAACATGATGTTTCTGGTCCAAACTCAAACTTCTGGTCTAAATGAAAAAGGCAGAAACAGACGGCAAATCTCATATTGTAATGTCTTGTAATTAGGGTGTTTCATTAGGAAGAGGAATATTCAGGTCAATGCCCCTCATCAGTCAGGCAAGAGTTTGACCCTAAGTCTCCCATTTCCCAAGTAAATGTCTTAACAACGACTTTATTAGCTATCCTGGGGTGGTCTCTCTGTGGCTTTCTTCATGGAAAATTTCGAAAGAGTTCAATTTCTTCCTTATGTGGAATAGGAAAATTTTTTAGATCCCAGAATTTTTGTGGAGTGGAAAGCCTTTCCCACCCAACTATAGTTCTTTTCATATACATCTTCCTTTAAAAATATTGGGAAAATAACATAACAAAGCCTGCCTTTGGTTTTTATGAAATAATATCTGGAAACACATGGTAGTGTGTTGTGGTGCAAAAGTTTAATTACCATGATTTGGACCTTCAGTAAATTTCATCTCTGAGGAGCTGGTTTTAATTTATATTAGTTACTTGGAGAAAATGGAATATATAATTTCAAGTGGAACAACTGAAGAGGAACCCTGATATAATCATGGAGTAGTATTCCAAGGCTTGGAGATATAAAGCCAAAATCAAAGGTAATCTAAAATCTTGCCATTGAATTATTTGACTTACGAATGCAGGGTTTTTTCTTTAATGATTTATTTCTCTGGGCACAGTGGGTCATTCAAAAAAATGCAATAGCAAATTAGAGGTATACAATTACTAAGAATTTCTAGAATTTTCCAAGTATACCATCTACTATTTCCTGAAGATAAAATACCCTTGGCTTGAATGCATTCCTTAGTCAAAAAAGCTGAGAGCATGTTATGATGGTGTTGTTCTCTCCATGCATGTCCATTCCAAACAATGACCAGATGCAAACTCACTTCACTAGTGCAATGCCTTTTCATATATGTAACACTAATCTCCTTTCCTTATGAAATATTTTATCATGCACTTGAATACCTGTTGCACTGCAGTTGCCTTTTGCTATTTAGCAAACCCACCAGCAGGTTCCAAGAAAGGATAAGGCTTATGTTCCATTTTCATTAGAAATGCTTGTAAAAAAACAGGGTTAGAATTAAACTGCGAAAAATATTGCATTGCTGGAAGGAATGTAACCTCTGTGAATACAGTTTCACCTGTATATTAAGCATGGAATTTTGTTATTTTTTTCTATAAAAACCATAGTAACATACAAAAAAAGAAAAACAATCTGCATGTGTAATAGATGCTCAATTTAACATACTAACAACTTCACTAAAAACAGTTAGAGAAACATTTGCTTCTACTCCCTATCTGCTTATAGCCTTTTAATGTCTTCTTTCTTGTGCTTAGATTGTAAGGTCTTTAGTGTAGTTTGCCATTTTGTTCAGCCTTTGTACAGTGTCCAGAAGAATGGTCCCTGACAAGTGCCCCTAAGCAGTAGAAAAAGAAAAAAAAAGAAATCGTTTTACTCAGTCTGAATTTATTCAAATACAGCTCTGTCACTGTCCTCTGTGAGAACTGTGCCTAATAAGGACTGCAATCCTTGGTCCTGTGTGAATTTCTGTACTTACTACTTTATTTTAAAAGGCTCATGCATATTATTACAAATTTCCTACCAGCTGTGTACGTGTTGACAGAGCAGGGCCTGTGTTAACAAAGAAAATTGAAATCACAAAGGGTGATTAAACATCATGTGTAAGTGTCAGATTTTGCACAAGCTTGCATTTCTATGCTTTTGGAACTTTCTGTCTTGCAAACAAGAATCAAACGACAGGCTTTTCAGTTAGGGCAGTTACAGTGAAGGCTTTCTGTGTTCGCCTTTATAAAACACTGCGGGAATACGTAGCATGATTACAAGCCTTTTCAAAGGAAAACTTCTGCACTCAGCTGATCTCCACCTCCTCTCTCCACTTGTGTTTGCGTTCAGTTGTTCCTCACACTGTATCTCCCCTCCTATCCTACCTTCATCAAATTCCACTTTGCTGGATTCCCTGCTTATCCATTCCCTTGCCTCTTCTCTTTGATATACAACTCCAGTGTCGCGGTAGCCCCTGTCCCAGTCTTTGTAACAACCCAAGTTCCTACTCACTGGCCTCCCTGTTTGTCCTGCACACTGTATTGAGTGTCATCCACTCATCTGAGCAGCCCTACCCTGGGTTTTAGGGCACTGCTATGACCTTGAGCATACAGGTCAGTATTTTGTAAAAGAAGCATTTTCCTCTTTGTTTTTTGGGGTTTTTTTTCCCCTCGATTTGCACTTTTGACAGCTAGATGTGAGTTTGTTCACAAAAAACCTGCATTCGCTTCTCTCTTCTCAACTCCCAGTGAAAACCAAATCAAAGACTTTATTCCAGACTGATGGTTTCAAAATGTACTGAGTCCACTGGCAGCTCACATCATCTCCTACTGCTTTCTAAGTGACTAGTGGTCCTTTTCTCATACCCAGACATTGCACATACCTGCACACAGGCAGTGTCAGGGTTAATCCCCTTGATGCTCTTGTTATCAGTAGCAAAATTATGAGCCACTATTGGTTTTCTGCAGGTTGACTATGTTGACTGTGACTATTAATTGCACGTGTCAGAACTTCTGGAAGTCCTACATGAGTTGTAGAATTTCTTAGAATCCCAGCATTTTGGGCTGGGGGGGTCCATGTTTGGTGTTAAAAAAATCCATCAAGCATTCATCCACATCAAGCATCTGTTCTTGTAATGCCTGGATTCAGATCTGGGCCTGGATCTGAATTCACCCACAATCATCTGGAACCCATTCCTTCAAATGAAAATAATGGAGACCAGATACTTCAAAATCTCTCCCGTGTCCTTGAATGGCTCTGTGGCTGTTGCGCAGGTTTGTTCCTTAGAATACACCACTTCACTGTCATGGACCAAGTTTCTGCTTATGTCTAAAGGGAGAATCAGGCATGCCTTTCTTTACTAGCTGTATTAATAATAAATATTAGACAGTCTTCCCTTACGTCCTTGGAAAACTTAAAATTCATACTGATACTTCATCAAACCATTTAACTCTGGTATCACCATCACAGATCACTTAAGCTGAGGCTTACAGTAAAGCTTAGACAAGAAATAATCACAACAGTTACCTGGAATGAGGTAGGGAAGTTCTAATCTCATAGTCTTTGTGAAACATTACATTCTCCTTCATATTCATACAATCATAACACCTATTGTTACTATATTGTTTGAATAAAGAATAAGGTCCTCTTTTTCTCTGAATATTCCTACAGAGGTCAATGGAAGCTCTGACACAGTTGTAACTGGTGAGCAAACTGCTGTCTTCAAAAGAGTTAACCAAGCATCTGTTAGAGTTTCATCTTTGCAAAAAGAGACAGAACAACAAATGAATTTCTGAAGCTAACTCATGAAAAAAACTGATGCATAATTTTTCAGTCTTCTTGGTTAATATGTACTGCTAAAATTTCAATCCCAGAAAAGATGCTTGCTAGCTTAAAATGTTATTAATATTTCTCATTTGTGCAGGACGTAAGGGATAAAATTATTTTTGTAGTCAGCAATTTCCTTAAACTCCGTTGTTTTGGTGTTCAGAAACAATTAGCACTCCCTAATGGAGGAAGAGCAATTATTCGACTTTTTAACAAATGCACAGCGAATCATTGCCAGAGACCTTGGGTTTGGTGGCCTGTTAATTTTCAACTCTTTGTTTAATCCTCCAGGCTAAGCTGAAAACATAGCTTCCACATTTTCTATTTTTTTCTGTCTTTTGCAATAAATAGTATTATGGATATATGAGTCTCACAAGTAAAATAGAACCCCCAAATAAGCTGTTATTGTAATTATTTATATTTCAGACTGTATAAGACTATTAAACTATATTAAAATCCTGTAGGCCATCTTCCCCAAAAGAGGGACCTGAATCTTAATTAATACCTTTGGGAAATGCTAGACTAGGTATCAACAACCATATATACCAATCAAGTCACCAAATTAACCCTGTTGGTGGGTGTAAGTATGCAACAACTTTCTGTTAGTGTAACCTACTTTCAGAACAAGTATTTAGAATGATTATTAACATCTGATTGATGCAGGAAAAATCCTATTTTAACTGATGCTGAAGTATGTAAGCTCTTTTCCTGCAAAGCACAGTGCTCTGCCCAGTGCTAAAGTTATGCTTTCATCTGGTTATCTTTCAAGGCAAACTGGGTGGTCACAAAAAGCACTTGACATCTTGATGCACTTCAGCAGTTTTACATATACACAAACTTTGTAGAAAAATAAATTTGTCATTCGTCACCACATATGTTGATCTGAGGAGTGAGGTTCCTGTGGCTGTAGCTCCTGTGCTCCTCAGCACTTTCTCATTCTCTCTCCCTCCCTCCCTCCGTCTACTCCTTTCTCCCTTTTCTCCCTCTTTCACTTTTCTCAATTAAACAAATTATTTCCTCATAAAAACAGAATTTCACAAAACAGCTATGAGGGTTTTGCTCTGCAGAATATGATAATCATTTGTGCTAGCTACAAACTCATGTCAAAAATGTCTTTGTGCTGACTTCTTATATGGGCCAAACATTTAGAATATCTAATCTGTTATCGCTGTTCAGCAGGCAGTCTTGGCAACTGTGATCTATTCTGCTTTGCTTTGGGGAATGTGATAAAGAGCAAGAAACAGCTGGTTTAAGAAAGCCTTAGAAACAACTCTCAGTTTATAAAGACAATAATAATATTTTCATATTTGAATGGGTTGAGATACATGTTAAACCACAGTACAGAGAAAATGTAAGTCAATTCAAAATGCTTTCTCAAGTCAATAAAAGAAAACCTTGCACTCTTGGGACTTCAGAGAAAACAAGTAAGCACTGTACATATGCAATCAAAAAATCCTCTTCCAAATCCCATCCACTTAAACTATCCCCTTTACTCAAATATGTTTATATTATATTACAAAGCTGTGTTCATATGTAAAAAATGACTATTCACAAATTCATTTTTCATGTCACTATCAACTCTTTTTTTCAGTCTGTGTTGCTAGTTTAAAAAAAAAAAGTAAAAAAAAACTCAATCAATTTAATTATTTTCTCCTGTGTGGCATTGTTTATAAGTAGTGTTTGGAAAGGGAAAAAAGCATAGTTTAAAAATGACAGTCTTAAACATATAAATAATTTACTATTGAGAATACAAAAGATGTTATTTAACATAATAGTGTATTAAGACATTGTTTCTCAAAGAACCATCTTCTGCGGTTATTTTGTTGATAACAGTTACAAATGATAGCACACACTTGGGGACTGCGTTAGACAACACAGGCCAAATGCTGCTTTTGGTGATGTCCAGCTAACTCTACTGACTACAGTGAGGAAGTGTTAGGTTAGTCAAGAATTTGGTTGTTAACAGCACGTTGGAAGTGATTCAAAGATCACAGAAGTCTATCAAACAGCTCCCTTTGATTTCAATGGGCTTTAAACCCTGTGGAAAAACCCATCAGTTTCTAGGGTAACAAAACCAGAAAAAACACTTTACTCATCAGCTTTTAGAGTCTCCAGAAAACAGCCAGGACTTTTTACTTCTTGCATTTTAAAGCAATCTATTGTTTGGAATAGCCTTTTGGATGGCCAACTGCTTGCTTGCATGATTTGAATTAACACGCAAATAGTTCAGCAAAGGTGAAAGTTCTAGGTACCTTTGACAACAATCAAACCATGTTTGTTTCATGGAGAGTTTAATAGGAGGGCAGCAAGAAGACCCTCAAAATTTGTCAAAATATTTACCTCCCTACATAAGATCTTTTGTGAAGACTGAGATATTCTGTCTTGGCTTGGGCAAAATCCCCTGAATATAAATGGGGATTTTTCCCAGTTAAAAGCTGATCTACAACTACCCAGGCAATACCAACATAACAAACCAGACACTTTTTAGCCCACTGTTTTTAAAATAGGTTTTACCTGGTATTTGACCTCTGCAAGTATAATAGAATTCTTTACAATAGTCTTTGCACAAGTAAGGAAGAGTTAGTTCTCTTTCAGGTGTTTCCCCTTTCTCAGGTGAGTGGAATAGGTTCTGAGCATGAGGTGAGCAGAGTGCACACTTGATTTCCTCCAGTAGCTTCGCACATTCTGTGTTGTTGGTAACAGAAAGTACCTGCAAGCCACAAACCAGAAACAAATAAACATAGGACCTGTTTTCCCATCTTACCCAAAGAAAGATTGCATGACCTAATGTAATAAACAATGCTAGAAGGACAAATACAGTGAGTATCGATGCATCGTGCATAAAGTGCAAAAGATATTACTATGAAATGTTCAATATGCCATTAGTGCTATGAGGTTTTAATTTCTCTGATTTCTTATAGAAGATTCTCTAAGATTTCTTATCTGAGCTTGCTTCATGAGTAAGAATAATAGTACTCAAGTTGTTTTAAAGACTCATGCCTGACATATCTTAATTGCATAGGCAATCTCTGCACTAGAAGGATCATTTATATATGGAGGAGTTACAGCAGCAGGCCTCCTATCTACTGCTGTTACAAGAAATACCTAAACCCTAACTTAATAAGGTGGCCTACTGAAGTGTTTAGAGGCTAAAAATTAAAATCCTAGCATCAAAACACATCAAGAAAAACATGTCTACGTATTTGTAAAATAGGTGTATCTTGAACAACATAACAGCCTGGCTACTGAAATGACTGCTGTGCAATCCAGCAGGTGCTGTGGATTTTTCATGCTTCAAGTGCTGCTCTGCCTTTTGCTCTCTCTAGTGTAAACTACTCGGAGGTGGGATAACCTGTGTGTTTGCAGAGGTATCTTTCTATAAGTGAAAAAGTAGAATGTGTAACATCTTGTTTGTGTCAATATTGAGACTGTAACTTCGTCCTGGAAAAGAGCATATATTACGTATGCATAGCACTTGAAGAAGCACAAAACCACCACTGATGGTGCGTTTAAGTAAACACAGGAGCCTAAGGAGTGCAACGTCATCAAATTGTGAAAAATAATAGGAAACACCATAGTCATCTTTATTAGCTTTTCAATGCAGTGCACTTTGTTAATCTATTGTTAACCACATGATTTGGTTTTGATCATTCATCCCAATGGTGGGTAGTGGGAAATGTGTTCTCTCCATTGACAGTGACTGAATCTGATCCAATGCAAAAACAAAACTCAGGTTCTTTCTTCTATTTAACATAGTTATAAACAAAGGCTGTAAGACACATTAAGAAGTATTAATGTGGTAAATACTTGTATTCTGTAAAACTTGTAAATATTTGTAAATAACACATCTGAAAACATTGCTAGTTTTGCTAAAGCTCATATCTCTGAGTTGATTTGCAGGACTTTTCAGTGTCATTCTCTTGCAACATAACATTAAAGGGAATTATCTAAGTTACTTTTGAAAAAATAAGTTATTCAATGCAGGAAGATTCCTGATATGTTTGAGTATGCTGTCTCATACATCTGCTCTCTTCTGGTACACTGTGCTTTGATAACAGAGTTCTGAACTCTGATTTTTATTTACGGATCATAGTTATATAAATCTCAAATGCTTGAGAGAAATGCACTTTCCATTGTTTTCAACAGATACGTATTCAAAATATTACACAATATATGGCCCATACATTTAAACAAAATCTTATTTAAAGCAACCTTAATTTAGAAGATGAACTCTTTCCAGGAAAATTTAGTCTTACCATATATATATTGTCAAGAGGCCATCTGAAATGTGTACTTAAGTTTAGTGTTGTATGTTGGGCCACTGCTTAGAAGAACACCATTTGGCTTCTATCCTTATTCTGGATATGCTGCCCCTGGCTTAAAAAAGAATTCCTCCAGATTTGCCAGGATCATTAAATGCATTAAATGTTCTGTTCTTTAGACTATCTGTTCGCAGACTATCCTCAGCTTCACAGCACCTGCAACTCAGTAATGTGATTAACATCTGCAGTATATAGTTTGTTATCTCTCTTCAGATCCTTCTTAAGAATGTAACTGTCTCACATATTTTGGAAAGGGTTTCTTTTTTTTTTTCTTAAGCTTTAACACAGTAATCAATTAATTGTGTGTTGCATGTATGGCAAAAGGTTTGCATTGGTCCTGAATTCTTTGGGGAATTCTTTCCATGGCCACAGGCTCTTCTCTCCTGAAAAAGTTTAGATTCTTTCTGCTATACTGCTCATTTGGGCCATAACATTACAACAGTTAACCTTAGTCTTCTTGAGTTTCAGATGTTGTTCTAGCTATAGTAAATGTGGAAGGAAATGCTTTGAAGACAAGAACTAAAAACATAATGATAACTACAATAAACTACAACCAAAATACATAAAATCTAAAACTTGAAGCTTGACTTAATACTGCCTAGGACTGCAATCCAGGTAGTAAAGAACAGCCTTGACATGCTTGCAGTAATACATGCTGCTGAGGTAATCTTCTGCATTAGCTGAACTTTCTTAGAGGATGCTGTGATTCTGATGGGAAGGGGCCTGTATAATTCAGTCAGGTCATTGTCTGCCAAATAGAACAAAGTCTGAAGCCAATAGGGAATGACCAAAAGCACTATCCATACATGCTACTTTTTAAGAACATTAGGTCACTTCTCTCCCAAAGTAAGGATGAAATGACCCATTTTGGTGTTTCCACCAAAGGTATACCATGAGTACAGACCCTTCACAGTACTTGCTTACATTCAGTAGTATCACCTACTTTGCAGAAATCTCAGATCAGATGTTTTCATCAGGGAGTTCATCTCAGGCAGTAAGCTTTCTTGTGGTAGCAGTGTGATGGTGTGTTTAGAAGTACAAGTAAACATAAGATATTACTAGGCAAATATTCAGAGTGCTTATTGAATTAACTCCACAGTGATGCAGAGAGAAAACTGCACTTCACTGGAAGACTCCAGAACACACTGTGAACAGGGTAAGGGTGTGTGTGTGTGTGTGTGTGTGTGTGTGTGTGTGCAGAAATAAATTACAGGATAGCAAGGCTAATTTACTGTTTCTTGTGGAAAACGTAATTGACGTTGCCTGGTGATACAGGCTTGCCAACATTTCAGTCCTCAAAGTTAAGACAAAAGGATCCTAATCCCCCTGAGCAGCTGCTATCCAGGAATTAACCACAGGCATTCACCCCCTCATGTCGTTTCTGGAATGAATCTCAGTCATATAATAGCTAATCGGAAGATTAAGGAATGAGAGTCAATCAATTATCTGAAAATCAAGTACAATGTTACTTAACTTTTAGAATGCTCAAGCAAAATAGGGTGGTAACACTTGCTCTGTGTGAGGTCTGATGTGTAACTCTGTCATGGCTCAGAGATAGGACAACCTTTCTATTCTGAATTTCAGTAAATCGATAATGTATTTATCCCAGAGTATATAAAACCAGTTTTAGGCGAACTCTTACTCAAATTAAGCTTTTTCTATTGGATGTCTGTTTTGAAAATGTCCGTAAAGTTGACAATAGCTTTGGTCTTTCGAAGAAATGTAAACTAATTTCCTTCTCCAATTTTTAAAGTCATATGTGAAACCATCAAACTGCAGTGGTTTAAACTAACTGTACTCTGGAAAATATGTAAAACTTCCAAACATTTATTGCAACATGCCTAATAATGATTATGCCTGCTGCTGTCTAATTTACAACATCTGTAAGATCATCCTTTAATCTCTAGCCACATGAAAGTAAGATTGGTAGACTAAAGGTAAGATAAATCCTGGAATGCACAGAAAAGCATAGCATGCTAAATTGGTTTATCAACAAAAGGAAGAGTGCAAAGAAGAAATAGAAGATGACACAATAGGCAGAAAATCTTTATGGTTAATATTATCATGTTTTGTGTACTCTGTCATATCTAGTTTGAGACAGACAGGATAATTTTTATGCTAACAGAAGAAAAAACCCAGTGAAATAAGTCATTGCATTAAGCCTTATTTGACATACAAGCATTTATGTCTAAAAATCATGTGCTGACGAGATTGTTCAGCTGTTGAGTTGAACATATGCCTCTTCTGTATTATAGTGCTGGATTATGTCATTAAAGAGTTCCGTTTCAATCTCAGGGTAATATTTAAATAGGTCATTGTACTAAGGCAGCTGTTAAAGGGACCCCAAGATGAGTTATTTGTTTAGTTGGATGTGTTCAACAATAGCCTTTGTTCATGAAAGAGCCAGAGCAAACAAATGATTGTAAAAGGGCACACTTGAAAACAATTACTTTTCACCCATTCCTTGACAGCCTTGGCTGTGAAACCATCCAAGGTAGAGAGGACTTCTTTGCCTGTCAGGCTGTAAGGAAACTTTTAGAAAAACTGATGTTACAATGTTTGACTGGCATGTAGTAGCCCTTCATAAACAAGGGGATACTGCACATAAATAAAAGACAAAGAGTTAAATGTCAACAACAAGATGCAAATATTTACTTGAGCCAGTGCAATGTTGCATCTGCTTATTTTAGGAGCTCCATTTTTGTTCCCAGAGATGCAGGCAATGGTAGTCTTTTCGTTATAAGTATAGATCAATAACTTGGTCCAAAATTCTCAAAGACCCAGCATCTTAACCAATATGATGTTATGACAATGTCTACTGAACATGCTTAATTAATTTTTATTTTTTTTTAAGAAAAGACGGTAGCATTTAGTTTTCTGCTAATGACATAGCCACTCCATCATGTAGGTACATAGGTACATGATGGAGTTTTAAAAAGTTGGGTTTGGAACTGTAGTAGAAGAGAGTTTAAAAATGTGCTTTTAGAAAAGTTACATTCAAACATATTCCATAATACTTTGCATGTCTTACACAGAATGACCACCTCATTCTGTTAAGTATAAATGACATATATTTTGACATTTTTTCTAAAAATATATTGATACGATAAAGCAGCTTTGTGAGTTTCATAAATGTTAGTCTTTGGTGAAAAAAGTCTGATTTTACAACCCTGTAAAATAATATTCCTTTAAAAGTGCAATTTATGTTAAAAAAAATCAACAACAAAAAAACCTCAAACAAACAGGTTCAACAGCTCAGAAATAGGTACGGTGGCATATATGGTCACTTCCTCAACCTCATGTCAGGTTTTTAGAACCACTATTAAAAAAAAAAAATCTACACTCAAAAGTAATTAAAATTTCTTTTAAAGGAATAACAAGAAGAGAATAAACCCTTCAACTGCCCGGAGGTGGAAAACTAACCAAAATTGAACTTCTAGTTTACTGTATTCAACCAGTTACCACAAAGGTCTCCAAGCATTGAATAATCTCAGTAGCATATATGCCACAGAGACATTGCAAACAGGGTGAATTAAGGACATATTTTCCAGTCCTTTTTTTTTTTTCTTTTTTTTTTCTTTTTCTCAGCTAGATCTTTCAGGTTATCTGTGTGTGGTTAGTTTATAGTTTAATTCAAGTATCACACAGGAGCTTAATGACACTGTCTCTAGACAACATGAAGAAATATATCTGCCTTCAATCTCAAACTGCTGCTGCATATGGTATGAATAAAGAGAGATCTGCAGCTGAAAACCTGCAGTAAGACAGTTCTCACTCATCTGGGAATAGAGGGGGTAGGACAAATGCTCCCTCAAAAGGCATGAACATTTGGACAGAGCTGGGGACTGAAGGAGAATGATGTTCTCCAGTTTCACCCATTAGTGAACCAACTAACAAACACAATGGTGTTGTTGTTATTCTTTTGCCATAAGCAACAGGACTCTGTGTGTGGGCAGCAGTTTAGTGGGGAGGAGGATAAGTCGACCCCTTTTTGTCCTATTGATTTTTTCCTATTTGCATGACTTGAGCAAATTAAATGATGCAATATGGCTTTTTGTTACAAAACAAAGTGAGAGATACCACCCAGACACATATGTTGATTCGTAGAAGCTGTTTACATGAGAATGGAGTGAAATCTACCGTGAACTGAGCATAAAAATTCGATTCAGGCTGGGTATTTTTTTTATTATGCTTGGGCCAGCAAGACTGAAACACAAGTTTTCCAAGAGTCTCTCAGACCTTGACAACTACAGAGTTGTAACTGAGGAATTCTTAATTAAACCTAAACCAGGATGAAATGGGGAATAAACCCTTCACAAAATACAAAGTAAGAAAAGTAAAAATAATATTTTTTTTAAAAAAAGACACCTGATTGTTTATTTCACGAGCAGTGACTCCTAATGACATTATTCAGCAACTTCCCTCCCCGTGCGTACCCCTGGATGCAGCACTGGCCATCACAGCAGAGTTTATCAAACACGGTCCTACCGGGTTAGGTATCCTCGCGTTTGAAAATCTAGGCAACAGGCTGATAAGCAGAATTTAACTTGCGAAAGGATGCGGAGAACTTGACAATTTTAAGAAATCGGTGAGCAGAGGAGGTGCTTCCCTTCACATGACCGCAGCTTGAAATTGGGCAGAGAGGCTGCCAGGTAATGTGAAAAGGCAGAGTCTCACAGCACCTGGTGCTAGGCACCGGAGCTGAGCGAGAGCCGTGAGACCGGGGTCCTGCAGCGGAGACTTCGGAGGTGTTTCTCCGCTGGTACCTGGAACTGTGAGTAGCACCCGGGCCCCGAAGCGGCTGGAGATCACGGAGTGTTGCTACACCGGCACCATCCACTATGCAAAATCCCTCCTGACTTTGCTCCTGTGGAGCAAACAGGGCACGATTTTTCACCCCAGGGCAAAACCGAGCCGGATGGCACAGCCAGGAGAACGCACAGTCCCTCCGCTACTGCTACCCGGGCGGCGGCCGGAGCCCGCCCGGCTCCGCCGCCCTTCCCACAGCCGCGCCCGGGCAGCGATACCTGCGGGCGGCCCGGCCCCGCGGCACCGGGACGAGACCGGGCCCGGGGCCACCGCCTGCAACACCGGCGCTGCGGACAGAAAGTAACTGACGGGCAGAGCCGGCGGCCGGCACAGCGCTTCCCCTGCGGGGCGCCCGTCCCCTCCAGGGCGCGGACCTGCCGGGCTCCCCGCTCCTCCCAAGGCATCAGCCCCGCGCCAGGATCCCGTTCTTGCCGCGCCCTCGCCCCCCGGGCGGGAAGGGTCGCCCGCCGCCGCGGCATCGCCCCCACCCGCGTGGGAAACGCGGCAGGTTCGCGGCCGGTGCGTGGCTCCACGCAAAAATAAAGAAACGACACCAAAAACCTGCCTCTGAAGCCCAGCGCGGCCCCAGGTGGTGCCTACCTTCGCATCGGCGTGCGGCAGCCCCTGCGGCTCGGAGCGGGAGCAGCAGGACAGGCGTGGGTAGAGGCCGCGGCACATCGCCTCCCCGCCGCCCGGGGCCTCTGGGGACAGCACCCGCCGGTCCCGCTTCTTCAGCCGCCGCGGCGGGGTCCCGTTGAGGCACCTTCTCCTCCGGGCGCCGCTCTCCCCAAACTTGGCATCGCCCTCGAAGAAGCACAGAACCACGGCCACCAGCAGCAGCTTAAACGGCAGCATCTTGAGCATCATGCCTGAGGGAGCGTGTGAATGCACCCAAACCGGGGAGGGGGGGGTGGGGGTGGGGGGAGAAGGAAGGAGGGGAATCCCACTGACTTTTCTTTGCACTTCAGATCAGGAAACCACCTCCCTCCCCCAGAAGGGGAAAGTCTGGAGGACAATAATAACAGTAGCGGTTAAAAAGCCGACGGAGGAACAGCACCTCGGCCACCCCTCGCTTCTTCCAAAAAGGCGGAGGAGAAGAGGCAGGAGCGGGGAACTGAGCTCCCGAGCCCTGGCGGGAGGATGCTCGAAGCCGGCGAAGTTGTGCGAGCGGCACAGGTTTTAGCAGCTGCCGCTGCCGCGCCGAGGAGCCGAGGCTCGGGGCGGGCCGGGCAGCGGGCGGCGGCAGCAGCCGTTCACTTGTCGTCCCATAGGAAGGGTGTCCCCGCGGCGGGACTGCGGCGGCGGCCGGGCCGGGCGATGCCCCCTCCGCTGCTGCTGCTGCTGCCGACTGCGGCGGCGGCCGGGCCGGGCGATGCCCCCTCCGCTGCTGCTGCTGCTGCCGACGGCGGCTGCGGCTTGCCCGGGCTCTCATGTTTCGCTCCCTCTTTTCTTCTTCTTTTTAAGCGGCGCGCGGGGAGGTGCTGCCACCGCGCGCCCTGCACGTCACCCGGCGGTATCCACCGGCCGCGCGTGCCGCCCGCCCGCGGAGGCCCGCCGGGAAGTGGGAGCGGCGCGGGGGCTGAGCCCGGCGGGAGGGAGCGGCGCGGGGCAGGCGGCGCGCCCCGCCCCGCAGGGATCCCCCACCCCGAGGGGTCCGGCTGCCCCAGTGCCCCACGGTGGAACGGGAGCCGGGCCCCCCCGCTTGGCCGGCGGAGAGAGGGAGGGAGCGGGCGAGCGCCTCCCCGCTCCCCTGGCTCGGCGGGAAGCGGTGCTCCACCGCCTCGGTGCCCGTGGACGGCGAGCGCCGTAGGTGGGTCCTGCGCCTCCGACGGCCGAGGCGCCCGGGGCAGGGCTCCCCCGGGTTCGGCTCTGGGTCTGCTCGTCCGTGCCCGCGCATTGCCCCTGTAACTCATTCCCGAGCGCCAGGGAAGGTTCCAGAGGCGCGGGGCCAAGCGCGGGGCGGGCATCGACGGCGGGAGGTGCCCTCAGCTTCCGGGGGCTTTTTTCAGCGGATCTCCGACATTGTTGCTGCCAGCGAAGTTGCCGTGGGCTCGCAGACCCCTCGGTGTCTGTGAGCACGATGACACTCATGCCTTCGTTCTGAGCCTGGTAACCAAAGTACAACCTATTGGTAATGGCAGCCTTTTCTAAAGGTGAGCTGTGGAGGGGGAAGCATTGTCCTGGTGTGCCGAGAACGGGAGATCTGTGTGTGGGAAGAGATGAGCCGAGGGCTTTGCTTGGACAAGAGAGCACCTGCTTGGTGTGCACTCGTGTCTCGAAACCAACTAGGCCCTAGTCCTGTTCGCTCCCCCATTTCTTCTTCACCAAACAAAATGAGTGTCTTCATATTTACATTTGAACTCTTAAATGGTCCACACCAAACGAAATAGGAGTTTGACATAGGTAAATGGTACACCAGATAAATTATTAAGTAGACATAGAGGCTCTTTTCTGTCCCTGCAAGTGCATTTTTGAAGGTTAGTGCTTCCTCACTACTGCCCCTTGTCTTGACTCTCCTTTGACTGACAGTGGTCCCAGCCAAGACTTGAGCCGTGTCCACATGAGCCAGGGTAGCTGGTGGTGCAGCTTGGGTCCCAGAACTCATGTTGATGGGTGAAACAAAGGTATATTCTGGTGATACAGCATCCTTCTTTCATAGTTTCAGAGAAAAGTACTGCTTTGCAATCCATGAACTTGTTCCATGAGCAACAGTAGTCATGTAGTTCTAATACAACAGCCATGCCTTTTTCATTGCTCTAGGTTATTACATAGATTATTTTGAAAAAAAAAGTGATTCTGGTATACAGCAGAACAACTGTATCAGAAAAAAAGGTCACTTTTATTACCATGCAGACTTCTTAGAGAGGGTTACATTGGCAGAACTGTAGTGGCCTCAGGAGGAGGTCTGTATTCTCTTTCCTTTTTCAGGTAGGTTGTGTACTTCTGCCCTGCATCTCCTGTACTGAAGTGGGAAACTAGAACTTGGTGTAAAGAAGTGGGTGTGGGGCAGATACCCTCTTGAAAAAACAAACGTTCAGTGAAAATGTCAGTGAGCCGTTGTGGCCTGGTCCTCACAGTTCCCATCTTTCTTAAGGAGACAGGAAGTGAGGAATATAAATCTGTATGATTAAAGTAATACAGGTCTTAGTAAATAACCTTTCTTTCTCCTTCAAGTGCTACCTGCACAAATATCCATTTCTATGTATACCTGTACCCATTCTCAGAGGAGGTGAGTTTGAGGTGTATTAATTAGATAGAGAATGATTTCCCCAAATGGGGTTTAGATCAATCTGCCAATCTAAGAAAAAGCTGGCAGTTTGTGAAGGTCCGTTTCTACACAGAAATTTTACATAGATCTGTGATGGAGACACTTCCCAGAAATTCCGTGAAATGTACTGTTGACCTTGTATAATGTAAAGTGCCAAAACTTCAAGCTCTGTAATCATAGAGTGATGTAAAGATATATAAGCAAGACTTGAAGAAGGTTGAATGTTCTTGAAAACTTTGGGATAGAAATCACTCTTTCTTGGAGTTTTGTGTGAGAAGACCTCATCTAATCTTATGTTCCTTTCCACATTTTAAAAGTACATGTTGGCTTCTTTTATAAAAAAGTATTTTTCTCAAACTGGTTGATACCGAATTTTATTTATAAACCTTTTTAATAATGCAAAGTTAAGGTCAGTGTTAGTATATGCAGTTCACAGTGTCAACTTTAGGTGACTTCCAGCTTTTGATAAAGACAGATAAGGGAATACTTATGAAGTAAAAACATATACATAGGAAATATGGATAATAAACACATGAGGTTTTTTTGGATTCTGTCATATGAAGCTCATTACAAGAAATGATTACACATAGTGATGGCATAAGTGAGATGAATAAAGTCTGTTATTTGTTCAGATGTAAATGAAAATCTTTGTAGGATATAGATGAGAATTTTTGGCTTACAAGGCAATTACCTGTGAAAGGGTTAGAAAGTTTGGGAAAAGAAAGCTGTTGCTCCCCTGGTGTTTGAATGTAGCTAGATTTTCTTCTAGTTTTGCCTAGGAGATAAGAAGACTGTGCTTATTTATGCCATTACTTTAATTATCTGTATTAATATCTATATTGTGGGTCCCTGTGTTGTGTGGATTAAATGTGTCAGAATGCCTATCCAAGAGTGTAAGGCTGATTGTGGCATGCACTTAAACTTATTATTTCTCAGATTATTTTATGTCATACATATTTTACAAGGGAATTTAATTGCACCAAGAAACCTGCTTTAAGGTTTGAAGACCTGTGTGAATCTTCAATGATCTGGAGGAGGGGATTGATCAAGTGCACCCTGAGCAATGCACAGATGACACCAAGTTGGGTGGGAGTGTTGGACTGCTGGAGGGCAGGAAGGCTCTGTGGAGGGATCTGGGCAGGCTGGATGGATGGGCTGAGACCAGTTGTATGAAGTTCAGCAAGGCCACAGGCCAGGTCCTGCCTTTGGGTCTCAACAGCCCCATACAGTGCTATGGCCTGGGGGCAGAGTGGTTGGAAAAGTGGCCCAGCACTGGTTGACAACACCTGAACATGAGCCAGCATGTGCCCAAGGCCAATGGCATCCTGGCATGTATCAGAAATAGTGTGGCCAGCAGGACCAGGGCAGTGATTGTCCCCATATACTCATCACTTGTGAGGCCACACCTCGAGTCCTGTGTCCAGTTCTGGTCCCCTCTGCAAGAAAGACATTGAGATGCTGGAGCAGATCTAGGGAATAGAGGTGGTGAAGGGTCTGGAGAGTAAGTCCTGTGAGGAGCAGCTGAGGGAGCTGGGGTTGTTTAGCC
Source organism: Poliocrania exsul (assembly GCA_035041345.1). NCBI lineage: Eukaryota > Metazoa > Chordata > Aves > Passeriformes > Thamnophilidae > Poliocrania > Poliocrania exsul. The sequence continues at coordinate 14,731,619 of JAWWLZ010000139.1, forward strand.
TGGAGAAGAGGAGGCTCAGAGGTGACCTCATCACTCTCTAGAACTACCTGAAAGGAGGTTGCAGCCAGGAGGGGGTTGGTCTCTTCTCTCAGGCAACTAGTGACAGGACAAGAGGTCATAGCCTCAAGCTGTGCCAGGGGAGGTTCAAGCTGGACATCAGGAATAATTTTTTCACTGAAAGGTTGGTTAAGCATTGGAATGGACTGTTCAGGGAGTCCTGGAAGTGTTCAGGAAATGATTGGATTTGGCACTTAGTGCTACGGTTTAGTTGGCATGGTGGTGTTTGGTCTAATATTGGACATAATGATCTTGGAGGTCTTTTCCAACCTTAATGATTCTATGATTCTAGGTCAAAAAATTCCCCAGGAGTTTGAACAGAAGAGGAAATGTGTAAATGTGTAGTTATGTGTAGTAACTAGTATGAGTGTTAGGAAATACAGTTATCACAGGAGTTTGCAGATAGGAGCAGAAGCTGGGCAAAGCGATCTCATGCCACCAGATTTGATGGAAGCAAACAGTAACATCAGATTATTCCTAAACTCTCAACAGATGTTGTCTGATGACACCGTGTTACATATTCCTGTGATTTACAGAACTTTATATGTGGTCACCTCACTTTCACAGCTAAGCCCATGTAGTATGAGATGTATCTTCTCAGGACTAAATTCCAACCTTCCACACAGGTGGCAAATACCTGGCATACCATGAGGATGAATATTGCAGTGTTGGAACAGGCTAGAAGACAAACCATCACTCACCTTAGTCTGCATCCGAGAAATTATGGTATTTAAGAGGCTAGTAGAGAAACATTACCCCTCTGTATCAAGGACACTCAACTAAATGAAGTGGGTGGACTTCATCTTTTGGGAGAGTGACTCTGCTCTTGTTTTGCTGGCATATGAGTTGAACTTCTGAAACACGCTTTTCTTTTGCCATATATTTTGTAAAGAAAAAAAAGCTTTTTTCTTGTATTTCAGAAGCACTTCCTTGTCAGATGAAATGAGAATGGAATCTTTCAGTATAGCATCACCATTATGCTTTTCACTGAGTCCATTTGTAACATTATACTTGTTATTTTGAGCCCTTTCTATAAACTGTGGGATGTGTTGTGAAGTCAATGATTCGACTTTATTTCTTAGTTTTAGGTAGTTCTATGAGGAGCAGGAAGTAGGGCTCAATAGTACTTATGGGTCCCTTCCAGCTTGAGATATTCTGAAATTCTGTATTCTTGTTGGGGTCACTGTATCGTAGACCAGTGAGAAATACTTGATCATGGATTCTCCACAGCAGATGCTCAAAATTAGAGTTCCAATTCCAGATTCAATTCTCAAAAAAAAAAAAAAAAAAGTGCCTTTAATCTGAAATTTTGTATTTTTCTTTTTTTTCATTTAGAAAAGGAAACAGAAAAATCAAATCTTTCTAAATATCCTATGGTCACAGAGCTAATTTAAATTATTTTGAAAAAACACCAAGCTTGAGAGTCCAAGCTCTGAGGCTTCTGCTTCATCTGGGGCTCCTGAAACTCAAAGTTCCCATCTCCCTGTTTTCTGTCAGCTAGATGGACAGAGACACAAGAATCTGGAAATTTGGAATGAGGACTTGGGCAGGAATCTCAAGGTTTGGCAGTCTGGGCTCCTGTGCTTCTGGCTTTTTTGGGGTGAAGGCCCAAGTGTCCTAAGAGTCCCATTAGAAGTGAAGCTGAGAGTTTTTTGTGGCTCTCAGCTGCATCACTGGGGCTGGGGTTCCTGTGGCTTCAGGCAGAGAACTGAAATCTCAGGAAACTCTGACTCTGGGACAGTCTTTATGGCAGGAGTTCCCCACAGCTGTGAACTCCGCAAGTCCGTTCCCTGTACCAGCTCCTCTGGTGATGAAGAAGGAAAACTGTTGGAATGGTTTCATTAAAGCGTCTTGTGGTTAGTCAGGAGTTTATAAAACCATTATATTTTTCCTTATATTTCTGTTTGTGATGTAACAGAATTTTTTCAGTTGGCCAAAACACTTCTGATTGGTTCTATCCACCATATTCCATAGCCCACATAATTTCATGGGGTTGAGAATAACATGTTGCTTGTCTTTGCATACCACAAATACAAGGTGTGAAAGTGGGTATAATATGAATGAACAGGACTTGTTAGGATATTTTTTATGCGAAAATAGGTGCCCAGACAGTCACAGACAGGTTTTTAGGGTATGTCTTTACCACAGAGTTCCCCATGGCTCTGAGAAATCTTCTAAACCAACTCAGCTGAAGCCTCCTGGACTATTTGAGTCTGTAAACTAATTCATCTAGTCTCTAAACATGACTTCAAAAAACCCTGATTCCTGTCCTTGTACAAAAGCAGTACTGGGCTGATGTTAACTCCTCTTGACTGGCCCATCAGGGAGTAAGAACTGCAGATTGTTTTAGCAGCTGCTAACACAAACCTTCAATTACATGTGATCAGTTTTGCAATGTAGGCTGGTCTAACTGGAAGGCAGATAAAGCAAACCATTTTGTGAGGAAATGAAGACTCAAGAGGCCCTCTTGCCTATAGTCTGCATACTTTCACTACCTGCTGTAATCCACCTCAACTGCAGGTCTCTGTTTATGTGTACCACAAAGAGACAAAAGAAGCTGCTGTGGGAAAAATCTTTCTTTTCTCTCAGGGACTGTAGTAATCCCACTCTGTGCTGCAGTTTACCAGCCACATGTATGCTGTCTTTTTCTCCAGTGTTTGAAGTGTCCATAACTTACTGTAGGAACAATTTACATAAGATGTCATCAAGGAAACTGAATAGTTATCCAATAACTATCAAAAGAATAAAGGTCTTTCTTAATAAGTGATATTGTGCATGCCAGAACTAAACAGTGGACTGAAGTATTTGTGCCTAGTATTCTTTGTTGCCTGCTGAGCGTGGGGGTGGAAACTGTAGTCTGGCAGTGTTAAAACTAAGCGGTCATGAAGCTCTGTTCTGAGATGCTCAATTACAGGGATGTCAGGATTCCACAAGTTTTCCCTGTGTTGATGCAGCATGTGCATTTCACTTTGTTACATACGCCAGTGTGAGTCAATTCCTATTTGATATGGACATTTAGGGAAATTTCTTCATAGTAGTTTTCATGCAATATTTGCTAAGGCACCACGTACAGCATTGCTGCCTGTAGGGCATATATGCAAGATTAACTGTGGTATTTAAGGCTAGTTTCCAAACAGTAAAAAAGCTTTTCTCACACAAGTGGAAAATAACAACGGAGTCATCAACCACTGTTACATATTTTTCTGGAACATCATGTGTCTAATTCATATCTGTCATGCAGCATCAGGAAGGTGCATCTAATTCAGTATCATAATTTCTCTTTTGGAAAGTAGGAAGTTCATGTCAATTATATTTGCTCCCTCTATGCATTGTTCACACAACTACCCAGTGCCCTGGCATAGAGGGGAATGTACTGGTGTACCTGGCACTTTTCTCAGGCACATGCTAACAGCGTGCTCAAAATCAGCCTTTTTGACTGTTCAGAATTCTGCCAAACACTGCCTCACATTTCTGGCATCACACCTGCCTCTGCAGGCTCATGTGCACTGCTGGGCTGTCTTCTCTGTGCAGTGGAATACATGCATGGGACCATCCTTTCCAAGTATCCATTTAGCCTCCACTGACCTGTGGTTACAAATTTTACTCTCTGTTTTCTTGACTTTTTGTATCTGGTTTCTCTCAAGGCTTAATGGAAACATTGTGTTAGCAGCCTAAATCCTGACTGGATATGATCAGTCTGGAGAGGATTAAAGCTACAGCCTGGGTCCCAGTTATGTGAGGAAAAAGCTGGAGGAAGCAGGTGATTTTGTCATAAGCTAATTCTTATAAAGGGTGTGCTTCAGAAACCCATCACTGAAGTCACTGAGTTTGGTCTGCTTGCAACCCCAATCATGGGATGCACAGCAAATGTCAATCATATCGATCTTAAGTTCTCTACAATATTGAACCTTTAACTAAAAATAAGGTGCTCAACTTCACAGTAAGTAAAATGGCATGTAGGCACTAGTTTGGCTAATAGTTTAGTATGTGGTCATAAAGCTGTTTTATCTGCATAGAGCACTGTCAAAACATTGGGTTTTGGGACTCCCTGGTTCTGCAGGCTGTTACTATTCTGCCAGGAATGTGATCTTCAAAGACAGATTGGGCTGTGTAAGTTCTTCTAAACCTTCAGATGGAGAGTCCACTAACCTTTGGTGAGAAATAAATCTAAGTAGGTGGTAGGTTCACACACAGGTGGCAATGTGTGAATAATTTCTTTCATTTGACTGTGAGATGTATGAACAAAGAAGATGTACATAAAGATGTAAACTGATGTGGATGCCAGATGAACTTCAACTGAACTTAAGGCGGAACCTTATTTTAAAAAATAAATAAATTTCCCAGGATAAGGAGACACAATAGCAGATGCTGGAACCATCTGTTCCTGGACAGCTCTAATAGAAAACTTCTTCCAGTCTATTGCATGTTTCCCTCTTAGATAGTAGAGTGTTCTCCCTGTGAATGTGGTCTGCCTGTGGTAGGATATGAACAATAATGACCTTGATCTCCAGGTGAGTTGTCTTGAGCTTTTCTATGCTGCCTGGCTTCTTCAGCATTGGAAATTCTGCATATAATCAAGTGATTGAGTTAAGCACTCCATCCTATCCTTAAGGCATGTATTACAATCACTATCAAATGAACTTTAAGGATGAGCTGTACTGCTCCGCGTAATTTGTTACAGATGTGAGGGAATCCCTAATTTCCCAAGGAATGATCTCTGCAGACTAGATGTTGTCTGGATGAGGTAAACAGACTGCACTTAACCCTTACTGCAGAGATTCAGTTCTGGCAAAAACGTGGTTTAAAGTGGTCACTATTCTAACTTTTTAACTTTCCTACTCCCCGTATAATTTTTTTAAAGTGGGGTCTGAATGATTATTAAAAATAGAATCATAGCATTCCAGGGATGATGCAAAGTTGCAGACTACTTTCTCTGTTTCGGGCAAGGCTAGTAAATATAGGTCACCACTCAGATATTAAATATTGACTTCCATAAAGGAAAATAATTAGGATCAATTTTTTGAGACCCATCCAGTGGAATAATGATACTTAGTGATTTTTAATATGACAATACATTGTTAGCAGTACAGTGTGTGTGTCATCGACTAGTTGTTGAATTTTGCTAGCAAATCAGTCAAGTGTGAGTGGAAGTCAAATGAGTTTCTACTGCCATTCTACATTTCTTGGAAACTCAAGGGTCAGTTGGATGTTCACAAGGGAATTCTTTGTTCCAGCAGTCATTTTTTTCTAATATGAAGTCTTGAGATTCTAGCACTATACCTTAGTGGAACTGTTTATCATGAACTTATCTGAATATATGTAAGGAAGGAAGGCTCTGAGGACATTTGAATTTTATGCCTCTGGCAGCTTGAAGGAGCAGAGGGACTGTGTGGGTCATTCTTTCTCGATCTCTGTTTTTTTTTTATAGAGCCTCACACCAAACGCTCAGTTCTTATGGGAGGCTTGTGCATCGCTCCACCAAGCATGACTTTCCAAAGGGTTTGAACTTTAACATCAGAGGCACTTGTATGTCTCAGGAGTAGGTAATCTGGACAGTCAAAACTTTGGGAAACACTTCTAAGTGACAGCTGTATGTTCCCTGAGAGTGCTGTTGTACCAAGAAATCAATGAACTAGTCTGGATGTCTGCAGAATGGAATTGTTTTGACAGAGCTGAGTCTAAATTTTCCAGTATTTTTGGATAGAAGACAGAGTTTTAAAGTTTTAGTACTAACTTTAACATGATGTTAAAAATATCATTTCAAGCAGATAACATAGTAATTGTAAGTTGTTTATCTTTCTACTTTCCTACAAGGGAGGGAGTCATATAGGACATAAATAGGATACCTCTAAAAAAAGAACCTGATGGGAAAACATCCTGTGCTTCTTTCTTACTGTTCCTTAATTTAGACATTTCTTGATGGGGATTCCACACTGTGTCTGAGAGCCACCTGCCTACAGCTATTAGGAAAAGATGTAATATTTAAATGGGTTAAATGTGATTTTTTTACACCCTGTCACAAAGTCGGCAGCAATTCACTCACTGATGGGAAGAGCTAAATAAAGATCCTTTTATTTGAAGAAAATAGAAATTTATGTATAAAAATTAAATGAGACTAGAATTGAAAAAATACTAAAGAAAAGAACAATTAATGATAAAATAGACAAGGAAAAGTGGTTAAAGAAATCAAGGTTTTTTCAGATATGCTTTATCCTCTCCATTTTGGCTTGGTCCAACAGGTTCCCCTGAATTTCATATCATAAAATCATAGAATGTTTTGGGTTGGAAGGGACCTTAAACATCTCCTCGTTCCACCTCCTGCCATGGGCAGGGACACCCTTCGCTAGATCAGGTTGCTCAGAGCCCCATCCAACCTGGCCTTGAACACTTCCACTGATGAGACATCCACCATTTCTTTGGACAACCTGTTCCAGTGCTTCACCACCCTCATGGCAAGAATTTCTTCCTAATATCCTATGTAAACCTGTCCTCTGTCATTTTAAAGTCATTACCCCTTGTTCTATCTTGATCCTTCTCTTACTGTGCAGATCCTTCTCTCCTGGACCTGAACTTCAGCTGATACTTTATTCCTTATGAGTGCAAAGGTGTTGGCTACCTACATATATAGTATTTGTTGACTTACATACTTATGGTTATACTCATTAGTATCACATTAATATGGAACATAGTCATGTGTTGATAGGACAATAAAATTGGTTCCTGTACCCAGTTAACTTTTGACTGATTGAGGAAGCCATGGTTTCTGGTTAGCCCTGAAACAACAACCATTGCGATGTCTTCTGATTCTTATTTGAGAAAGCACGTATTTTTAAATCTTTCTTGGAGAGAGATGTCCATTACTTGTACAATACTCACAATCCTTACATACTTGTTTGAGGAGGATTTTAGAAATGCAGAGCACTTCTTAGGTTCTAAGTACTGCTTATAATAGGAAATTTTTCTTGCACTCCCAAACCTAAGCTCTTCCTGGTAATTTATTTAACCAGGCTGTGCTGTAACTTTCTGTAGTGTTTAAATGAGAATAATGTTTCATTGCTTCATTTAGCTTGTAAGATATTGTCAATGTGTATGGCAATCCACAAAATAGAAAAGAACTGCAGTATCACTGCAGTATCACTACAGTTTCTATTATTAAATTATTATATGTGATAAACATGCATTTTTCATTGGTATCAAGTGCTCTGAATAACTGCTTTAACATAAAGCAACAAAATTTGAGAGATCTTGTGCTTTTTCATACAGGTTTCATGCTTTGTTAGTCTGCATGGTTGTAAACCTTTTTGAGTGTTTATTATTGTTCTGATGGAAAACAATTGAGGGTCTACTGCATCAACATATGTCAGAAGCATGTGAATACTCAACTATTCCTGTTGAAATGAATGATAAAGAATTCTTTTTCATAGTTATAATTTTAAGTTTTCAAAACATGTAAAATACTCTGGAGTTGCAGTTTCCTGAATTTCCTTTGTTTGTGGAAATACAGTTTTGCAAAGAGCCGTATTGGTTGATGCTATGATTTGTTTACATGTCTGTAGAACAATTGGAAATTATGATATCACTATTCTACAGGTAGCCAACCCCCTTGGCTGTATGAATTTTGGCTGAGGTGGTGAGGAGTGCTGCAACCCAAGTATGATTCTACCGCCAATTCCATCCATGTTTCATACTGAGAATGGGTAATTAGTTTTCACTAAATACTTTAGCTGATACTAAAAAAATATGACTGTTGCTACAGAACACTACTTACAGCAGCTATATTGAGTTTTTGATATAATGTGCATCCAAATTAATTTTATTTTCACAGGGTGTCATGGTTAAAATGGTGTTTGAATCACCTGGCTTTTGGAAATTTACTTACTGCAGTGATGGTACCAGAATGAGACACATAATGAAGTAGGAAGCTGAATACAATTATTTTAAAAATCTTCGTTATGTAAGCTGCTTCACTGTAACTCTAGTCTTTTGTTTTAAGTCCCTTGGAAATTATTTTTCATGTGTATTTTAAACGTATTTTTATGTTGCCCAACACATTGGTGGTGATCTGCATTTGATTTTGTCAGCTAATTCTTATTACAGTAGTCTTAGAGTAACATTAGAGTAAATTTTAAATAAACTGAGGAAATGTGGAGGTTGTATAAGGAACATTTATTAGGATTCTGCTGTATATTTAGAAAGTGCATGCTTCCTTCTGTTATTAAATTAAACATCTCTGGGCAGTAATTGAGACTTGCTGGATGCTGGTGTGAACATTGAGCTATTGATAATAATCAGAATGGTGATCTCCTGGTTTTGTCTTATGATTAATTCTAATTAAATGAGTAAAGACTGCATCTTATTTAAAAAGAGGGGAAAATGTTAAATTAATAGATTGATTCATTTCCTTATTGGTTGTTTAGGTCCCAATGTAAATTTTAAAATTGGGAAAGGAAAACATACACCCTTACTCTCTAAGAGATTGAAAATTTCTGAGTTACAGAAAATTTGAAAAATTCTAAGCTTTTGAGGTGTCTGTGCTCTCACAATTAAAGAAGTAGAATCAGCTAAGCATTGTTTAAACCTGTGGCAGAGGCCAATTTTTGCCCTTGATGTCTGTGGCATGGAAATTCTGTGATGGGACTTTCTGTGATCCTTTTATGGCCACGTTCTAGTCCCAGGTTTAAGTGACAAGAGGCTCATCAGCTGTTTGAAACTGTCACGTCTGTGTTGGCTTCAGTTAGGATCGTTTCCAACTACAAATCTGCCCCAAGTCTTTCTGTAAAGACCTTTCGGTGTTATTTTCTTTGAAAGGCAAAAAAACATATCCACAAAACAGCAACAAAATCCCTTTTGCTCCATCTTGTGCATTACTGCTTTAGAATATTGAAAGGTAGTGGCACTTCAGCAGCAAAAGACAGGAAGGTGGCCTACCAGCTAAAGCAGGATGCAGTTTCCGTTCACCCTCTTAAATGGTCTTATGAGGTCCTCTTTGTTAGCCAGCCTCTGTTGCATGGAATTAGTCTTCTCCCCATTACTTTAAATTCCAAATATAGAAATATTGTTAGTACACATAAGGCAGAGTGTTTCAGAAAAATACAGCATAATTTTTAGATTATACTTGTAGCAATGGCAGTGAAAAAAAATAGAATAAAAAAAGACCTAGTGCTGTTTCACCTGTTAACTTAATAGATTTGCAGACAAGTGCAATCACTGAGAGATCCTTTCTGAGATGTCACTTAAGAGACAGCCACTTCAAAAAGTGCTACTTAGAGATGGTCTGGAAACACCTAAGATTCTGACTGTGTTGCTGGCCTTAACTGCAGGAAGAGTTCACTAAATCCAAAGAACTCTGGAGTGATACTTCTTGAGTTTGCTGTCCTGTATGCTTTGCGTTCCATGTGTCCTTTAGGAAAGGAATGTCTCCTTTTTTATTATTTTGTTGCTCTTTCCCTCCTCAGCCACCCTTCTCTGCAGAATCAAGTGTTACTCGGTGGAATTCACCTTGCAGAAGAGCAAGACTTTCCAAGGCTCTCAGTCTGCTGCACAAACATGGGCTGCTTATGTTGTTTTGGTTAACAGTTCAAGTATCCTAACAAGTCCTACTTAATAAGCTATTTGATAATGCTTGATTGTGCTTCACTGTGTTTAAATTTCTGGGGAACTGTTTAGATGATGAAAGTGCTCCAGTACCCACAATTGTGTAAAACTCCAAAATCATAAAACACAGCCTTTGGTGTCTCAAGATCTCAAGATGAGTGAAATACCAAGAGGAATTGCATACTGAAGTATTTTACTCAATATCTCAATAATAGCACACAAGATACATTGTGTAAATAGTATGTTTATGCTTTGCTTTCTGTGTTACATTTTATTGGTGTAAGTGTTAAATAGAATAGTCAGAAAGCAATTTCATAGCTCTTTGCAGTACCAGAACCTACAGAAGGAAAAGGTCACATGTAGATCATCTAGTTTCTGTCTTGGTAATGGAGGATTGTTCCTCGTAATTTTTGAGAAATTCTTCTGACTTGTTCAGCTTTAAAGAGTGCTGTCAATTTTTGTGTAGTGCTATTTCTCTTTGGCATAATATTTCCATTAAATAATGTCTTTTGAAAATAATGTCCCCTCACAGACCAACAGTATCTTATATTCATCTGGAAAAAAAAAATCTGCATTAAATCTTAACTGATCCTGGATACCTAGTAAAATATTCTTGTTGTTATGCATTAACTTTTTCCTATCTAATTACTCATGCTTGTGCAGTACAAATCACAGAATGCAAACTTCCATCATATACTTGACGTGAGCCTTAATATCTCAAAGCTTGCTTAAAGGAAAAAAATATTCAAGCTACAGACCAAAGCTGCTGCAACAAATAAGGAATTCCAAAGGAGGTTACAGTAAACTTTTTGAAATTAACGTGTTTCAGACCTTCAAAATCCCATACTTCTGCACACATTCCTTTACCTCACACTGAAGATATCCAGGTGTGGTTCTAGTGATAGCATTGTTGTAGCTGTAGTGGTTTAGGTTCTTTTTTTTTAATACAGCTCTTCCTTTCCCTTCTGCCCTGGCATTATTTTCCTTATTCAGTGTTTTTACGTAAATTCATAATTTTGATAATTCTCACTGGACGATTGTGTTTCATTTACTTAAGGCACTTCATGTGAAACAGTTCTGCCTTCATTTCCTGTTTATTTTTAGTTGCTAATTTTCAGACTTTTTCCATCCCCTTGGGTTTTTTAAAATCCTGTTTGGTACAAACCAAGGTGGTCCAACTGGCAGCCCAAGGAACAGTTCCATCTGGCCTATTGCATTTGCCAAGGAGGAGCTAGGAAATGCCTGTAAGGGCATGCACTGCCCTCCAAAGCAAATGTTATCTATTGCTCAGATACATAACCATGCTTCAAGCCTGACTGTTGTGCCGTGTCCACCCAGAAAAAGAGAGTGGCACTAGACATCCCTCTTTCCGAGCGCAGCCAGATGTCTGGAGTGGCTGGTTGTCCTTTCAAAACAATCTTCAAAGAGGATGCTACAAGTGGAACCTAGCACCTGTCCCTAAAAGAACTATGCCATTTTCATTTTTCCTAGTTAGATTGATAAATTAATAGACAAACTGAGAGGAAAGCTGTGCTTGAGCCTGGGGACAGTATAGGAGCTAGTTAGAATTTTAATACCAACTTCTACAAAACTGATGTTACTAATTCATGGTATTATTTCGGACTTTGCATCTGCCATGTGCCTTCTGTCAAGACGCTGTCTTTTTTCCTTAGGCAAGATGAGCATGATGGCAGTAACCAAGTGCCATGCAGTGAAAGCACCATAAGAACCAAGTACATTTTGTCAAATTGACAATATAATTTCAAAGGACTTCATTTGGTTACTTTTCACTCTTTTTTTGAGAATATTCTACCTTCAGATGCACATGGGTGCCTCACTTGGAATCAATGCATCTGCCAACATGCAATTTCTCATAAGAAATCATCTCAAAAGCTAAACTTGTCCCATGTACTCCATTATGTTGTACAATAATAGCCTTTTTGTAGCAAAATGAGTCCAGCTAAGGATGAGGTCTAACTGGTGCCTCATAAAACAATATCACATCTTTTGATGTATATTCCATTTCCATTAAAAATATTTATAATGTTGAGCAAGAGTGATGCAGACTACAGCTTGGAAAAAGGCTGAAATAAGTAATCAAGAACAATATATCCAAATGTAAAATGTACTTTTACTGTTACTATATACCATTGTGTGATGACAGCAGAGCTCTGCTAGTTTTATTATCCTTATTCAATATACTGTATTACATAGAGGTATGGAGGATAATATAGCAGAAAACCCCACCATTATATCACATTTTAGGTTTTACTAAGGCCTTTTAGCATCTTGCTTTCTTTTTAAATTGTAGAGAAACACCAGATTAATGTTCATAACTTTCCTATTAGAGCATACAGCAGCGCAACTGCTCTAGTCACTCTGTTCTCATTTATTTTAAAATATTTATTCTGTTTGTTGTCCTGCTCTGGTCTGTAGTGTTCCCCATTATACCATGGATCTCCAACTTTGGTTAAAAACACCCCTTATTTCTGATACAGATCATCTCCCCAGGGCTTTTTGGTTTTTGGTCTTGATTAATCTGGTTTTCTGTCTCCTATTTGCCTGTTCTTTCTTATTGTCTATACTCTTCATGCTATGTATAGCTATAGTGTTTCCCCTAAGTCTTTTTTTCCTTTTCCTTCTTTTCTCCTTTCATGCTCAGCTCTCTTTTTCACACTGATTCATTCCTGTCTTCCTTTGGTGTTCCTCTGCACTGCATTTTCTTCCCATATCCTTCAGTCTGTCGTTTCCCTTCTCCATCTGCTCTGTTCACTTTACTGCACTATTCTACACCCCTCTTTGTTTTCCTTTGTCTTCCCTAACATTGACTTACATCTGGGCGACGACTGATGATGACAGAAAAGAGGAAGGGAAGACAACAGCTGAAGTAATTAAGACATATGCTAACTTTCAAAGACTTTTGTTCAGGAATAAATAATTTGAGTTGAAGCATCTAACAGGAACAGCAACGAAATACACTGATTATGAGTAATTATTCATTAGTACAACTGAATTTTACTTGAAAATTACAGTCAGCCATGTTGTAGGACTATGTGACAGCATATTTTAAAATAGATAAAATTTAAGGAGAGGCAAAACATAGTTAGAATTATGAAATATATTTAACAAATGGTTGTATGGTACATGTCTCTGGAAGTGTTCATAGAGAAAGAAATATCACTGGAGGATAAGGAGAAACAAAGTGAAAGAAATAGATACATAAGTAAGATGAGAAAACTGTGTAGCCATACAATAAGTATGAAAAGATGGTGAATCAGAGGCAGTAAAGATCTGCAGCAAGTATTTGGAGCAGGTTGAAAAACGCGAAAAGTAGCACAGAAGTGAGAACAAGCAATGAATATTCTGTTACACACGATGGAAAAACCAGGAGCAGTGGAAATGGCAGCAGGACCAGCTTACTGAGGGTACCACACACCCCCTATTCATTAAGTCAATTTCAAGGAGGGTTCAAAATTTTTTTGATAAGACAATAAAGTGCTAGGAAGCTAATGGGTTTGAGAAAGGATATAGTTTGTACTGTTAAAATTCTCCCTTGTTTGGATGGCAGAAAGTCCTCAGCTAGAGGAATTTAGGTCTTAGTTACTCATTGAACAGTGGTTTGTCAAAATTTTTGCATCTTACTGATGATAGTATCTAAAGTTTGTGTCTAGATTTATTTTCTGGGTTGTCACCCTGATTTAGTGAAATCACAGCCACAGGCAGAATCTAGTCAGTCACTGGCATAGCTGGAGTAACAGTCCTATAAAAACTTCACAAGCTTTTCTGTGGCAATATGTGCAAGAGCTCAATTTCCAAAATAAAAGATAATTTTAGCAGCTTCGTCAGGATTTCTAAAATGCTAATCACCCTCCCTTGGCTATCAAAGATTATGACTAGATGCTGTGTATTGTAACAGCTTGCTGAAAACCAGTGAATTCTCTGTAGTTTCCCAGCACAGTGAATAATCTCATGCCATAACCTGTGTGGCTGGAACATTTTTTAGCTTAAAAGACATTTTCTGGAAGTATTAGTCTAGGAAATTGTATCACACACCTGAGTAACATGAGTTTTGTTAAATTAAAGTGGCAGAAGTATATCCTTAATTAAACCATCAACAAGGTAGGCAACATTTTACAGAAATTAGATGAGGGATGACCAGCATGGCTTCACCAAGGGCAAATATTCACCAAGGGCCAGTTGTGCATGACTGATCTTGCAGCCTTCAATGGTGGAATAACTGCAACAGTGAACAAGGGAAGAGCTATCAATGTCATTTATGTGGACTTTTTTAAGGCCTTTGATGTGCTCCTCTGTAACATTCTTGTCCCTAAATTGGAGAGATACTGATTTGATGGAAGGACTGTTAAAAGGATGAGAGTTACAGTCAGTGGCTCAGTGTCCAAATGGAAACCAGCAATGAGTGGTGTCCCTCAGAGCTCTGTACCAGGACCAATACTGCTTAAGGTCTTCATTAATGACACAGACAGAGGGATTGAGTGCACCCTCAACAAATTTGTGGATGACACCAAGCTGAGTGGCACAGTTGATATGTTACAGGCAAAAGGAGGGACCTTGTCATACTTGAGGGTTGGGCCCTTATGAACTTCATGAAGTTCAACATGACCAAGTGTAAGGTCTTACCCCTGGGATGGGGCAGTCTCTGGTATCAGTACCAACTGTGTGATGAACTGATTGAGAGCAGCCCTGCAGAGAAGGACTTGGGGATACTGTTGGATGGAAAATGATATACGAGCTATCAAGGTATGCTCATAGCACAGAAAGCTGATTGTATGCTGGGCTGCTTAAAGAGAAGCACAGCCAGTAACTCTCTCTCTCTACTCCACTCTTGTGGGAACCCACCTGTAGTACTGCAACCAGTACAAGAAGGACATGGTCATATTAACAGGTCCAAAGGAGGGCTGCAAAAATTACTGAAGGGTCAGAACACCTCCCCAGTGAAGACAGGCTGAGAGAGTTGAGGTTGTTCAGCACAGAGAAGGCTCCAGGGAGCTTCTACTGCGGCCTTTCAATACTTTAAGGGGGCTTAGAAGAAAGGCAGAGAGACTTTTTACAAGCACACGTACTGACAGGACAAAGGGTAATGGTTTTAAACTTAAGGAGGCTAAGTTTAGATTTGACCTAAGGAAGAAATTACTTGCCATGAAGGTAGTGAGACCACTGAAACAGGTTGCCCAGAGAAGTAGTGGATGCCCCATCCCCAGAAGTGTTCAAGGCCAAGTTGGATGGGGCTCTGAGCAACCTGGTCTAGTAGGAAGGTGTCCCTGCCCATGACAGTGAGTTTGAAACTGGGTGATCTTTATGGTCTCTTTCAACAAAACCATTCCATGATTCTGTGATCTATTGAAAGATAACTGTGCCTGTGGCAGGGAGGTTGGAATTAGATATTCTTTAAAAGGTCCCTTCAAACCTAAACTGTTCTATGGTTCTATGAATACTCAACTTACAAAGATAGATAGAAGGGAGGACAACACAAAATACTATAGCCTATGCTCACTGAGTCCATGGTGAGTGCACATAAAGAATGAAGAGTAAGAAGTGTTCTACATGCTAATTGTTGTAAACTGTTATCTCAAAGAAGAGAAAAACAAAGCAGATAATAATGTTTTCTTTGTTAAAAAGCACAGGAACATTTTATTTAGGACTAGGTTGCATGATAGATTTCATTACAGTAGTGTTATTTTGGCATGTGAATTATTAATTTTTACAGCAATTTAGTGACAATAAGGGAGAAAGAACAGGCAAAACTGTACTCTGAATGGCTAAGGGTACTCAATCTCTAGTCTTGTCAGTTGTGGTAGGCATAAATTGTTGCAGTATTAGAGTGAACCATACACATATATCCCCTATTACTGTAATGCATATACCTAAACAATTTTCATGACAAGTTGATCTACTCAAGTCAACAGACACTTGACAGAAAAGGGAACAACTTTCCTTAGATTCCAAGCCACGGTGTTTGGGACAAGTGGGACAGAGAATGGTTACACAGGCCTTTGATTTCCACGCTATTCTGTCCCCTTCCTTGTTGTGCATTAATTTTTCTCTGAGGGCATATAGGGAGTGAAATTTACTCCAGCATAGTGTTGTAATCTTTGTTTTCCTTACAGATAATGAAGTCAGAGAAGATGAGCACAATGTAGATTTGCCTTTTTTTAAAAATACTGATTCTATTACATAATCATAATTGTAGGAAAGAAATAAAGGGGATTCTCTCCCCAAAGTGAAGCAGATGTCTTACTGAGCCAAGTCTGAGATCTTTGTAAGGAAGCAGAGGGAATGCCTATTTATGGTATTTTGCAGCTGCACTGAAGGAAATACTCTCTTCAGATTATGTTGAGTGGCTCCACAGTATACAACGTTTGTGGTCCCTCCGTTGAGCCAAGAGACATGTAAGCAACATTCATGCAGATTTTACTTTAGGAATCTGTTCCTCAGAGATGAAGACAGTCCTTGATAAGTTTAATATTCTGTAAATTCAGGACTTCTTGCAATATTTTCTCCTATCTGAATCACATGGGTTACTAAATCAGTTGCTGGTTGTGCTTTTCAAGTTAAGTCCTGTGAAGAAATGACTTGTAATCGCAGCTCTCCAAAGTGAGACAGAATTGTAATCCATACTGTATGTCCAAAGTTATTCAAGGTGTAAGACATATAATTTTATGTTGTGATGCAACAGATCATACTGGAGGGCAAAGAGTTAAAGATTTATCTGCTTCGCAACTAAATGTGCAGAAAAACAGACACACTTCTCTTGGCTACTTCTGAACTGACATGGAAGCTGGGGATGTTTTAGTCCTTTTGTGTTCCTGTAGCCCTGTGTCCTAGTCCTTGGCATGCACCTGTTAATTACAGGAATATTAACAAATTCTGGGCAGTAAGTTTATTTTAATTAGTTCAGGAATCCTTAATCTTAATAGCCCTATTGAGCAGAAGGGTGTTTTGTCCCAGAGGGCACAGTGTCTGTCGTTCAGGCAAGCTTGTCTATCCGTATATGGTGCTGTGTTGCTCCAGTTAAATATACCTCTGTTGAGCTAACAACACAGCATAGCTTTGTGGTTGCATAATCAATGTTTTCGCCTTTTGCTTTGTTTGTGACCTCTAGCCAAGCCCTGCTTTGAGTAACTAATTTCCATGTGGAATTTTCTATGCAATTACTGCTATATTAAAGGAGTTTCCTGCAAGCAAAAAATAATGTATTTTGTGAAATGAGCTCCTTTCTGTGTCCTCACAGAGATACGTGTGTACTTGAAACACTGAAAAAGCAAATCCTGTTTTGTCCTCAGAAATGTAGGAGACTTTAGGCCTGATTGCCCATGTGGTTTTGAGGTGCTTACAGAGCTTGAAGTGTGAAAAACATAGATCTTCTTGACTTGTGTCACTCTTGTAAGAATTCAGGTCTTCTGGCAGACTGCAGAGACAAAACATAGTTCCAACAGAGCAGTCTTCCATTGCATTAGTGAGACTTCGCTTTCTTTTCCCTCACCTTTCTCTTGATATAGTCTACTCCCTCAAGGGCTGTAACATTGTTCCTTCCCTCAGGATCTGCTCCTATGCAGCTCAACAGAGACTTCTAAATTCACATTCAGAAGAGAAGAACAGTTTTTGATTTTGCTTCATTCCAGCGTACTGTCTGCCTTTTGGAGCAAATAAGGCAGAAGTCTAATGACGGTGTCCTCGTTGAAAGCCTAAGTCTTAATCGTTCCTTAAACACTATACTTCCTGATTGTTGAATGGAGCAGGGATCCCAAATTCATGGGGAAAAAAAATAGAATCATTATTCACACAGGAAGCAATTGAAGATTGCATAGATGAACTTAGCACTGATATGTTTTAAACTTTGAATAAGACTCCACAGCATGTGTCATATTTTATCCAAATTTTTAATGTATAATCTTATTGGACAAGGTAGAATACAGTAAAGGAAATAAGACCTTCCTGAAAAACAGAATTGTTCTTAGGTAAAGCTACATAAACTGCAACTTGATATGAAACAGAGATTTTTACAGACCTGTAGCACAGAGTTTTGTGTGTCTCCAAATGAATTATTGGGCAGCAGCCATAAGCTATCATGTCTTTTGTGGGTTAACCACAGCCTGGAGAAGACTCATACAGCTTAGCAGTGACTTTCCCAACAGTATACCTACAGCAGAGGAATCTTAAAAACTGAGAACTGTGTGACCTCTTCCAGGTTCTTGTGGGAACTAGTTGTACTTAGTAGTATTAAGTTGAAATTAGTAGTACTAATTAATTTTTTTCGCACTTTTCCCAGCAGTTTACCCCTTCTCCTTTGCTCCTGGCAAGTCTTCCCATACAATTTTCACTCACTTTTTTTATGAATGCTGCATCTTTCAACCCAAGTGATTCTTTCTCTGAGCTGTGTGTATAACAAGAACACTGAGAATACAGGAAGACTGTTTGCCTCTTTTCTGTTCCAGTGCCCAGTGCCATAATTGTTCCTGGCAGCCATGAGGAGCTGTTGCAAGGAAAAGCTCTGTTCAGTCTGGAAGACAAAATGGGAAAACAGACTCTGGAAAGAATGTGGCTTGATATCATCTAGCAGCTTTCTTTGAGCACGTGCAAACTTCTGATTTTTCTCAGAAGTTTAAAGCTTATCCACACAGGGTGAGACTGCAGAGTGACATGGAAGAAGATCCTACCAATTTAAGTCCTTTCTTTGGAGAAGGAAGATTGAAGACCCTCTCAGTGAAACAGCTGTAAGAATTTTTTAGCACAAGCAGAAGTGTGTAAGTAAGCTACTTTATTGGTTCTTTTACAGAAATGGGATTAAATCTGTTAAATCAACGTGTGTAACCACACACAAGTTTAGAAGAGTCCTAGATACAGCATTATTTGCCTAACCTCACAGAAAGTTCCAGATTCATCTGAAGAACAGGAGTTTCTAGGAAAAAAACCTTTTTTGGGTACAACAAAGTAATCACTGGGATTTTTTAGCATGTATCTGACAGTCTTTATGAAATAAAGTTTGTCAGGCCAGCTCTCCCTCTGGTATAAAAGTAACACAGTTCTGCTAAAGTCTAGCTGACACTTGGTCTCATTTCAGGAAAGAAATCGAAAAGGAATGACTTACCCTGCTGTTCAATAAATACAACTGTAAATGAATTCTTACATAGCAAAGGGAACACTTTGCATTCCTTTAAAACTCTCTGGCAATTCATAATGTGGTTAGCTTCAGTATCTGCAGAGAATGTGTTAGATCTTGAGTATAAAGCCCCTCTTTCCTCAAGTAGCCATGTAGCACTTAAATGATTTGTTAATCCCTTCCATGGCTAGCAACTGCTCTGAAAGCCATCTTTTATAGCCAGGTTTATTGAGGAATGGTACAAGAGAATTTCAGAGAGAACAGAAGTGCAAGCCCCTGCCTATTTCATTAAAAGCTGGGGAGAATGAAAGGACAAATTAACAATGCAACATCTTCTGCTGGCCATTCTGAAACCATGCTGTCATTCAAGAAGTGACAACAAACAAGAGCCCTGCCTAAGGCAGGTTGAAATGTCAAGACCACTACCTCATCTTCTGTTTCTTCTGGGAACAGTGCAGCATTACAGTAGCCCTAAAATGTATGAAGGTTAGGAAATGAAGACTACTGAACTCTTTGCCACAGTATGATCCAGGGTTTTTTCCTCACACCCATGCAAATTGTAGCCAAATGTTGATTATAACCTCCTTTTGCATGACTATTCCTTTTCCCCGTAGCGTCATATTCTTTGCTCTCTGGACTCCAGGTTCAGTCAGCTCACTGTGCAAATGGTTCAGGAAGTAATTTGAAAGCTATGTGCTCATTACTACCATGAAAATTAGCTCACAGCTTTCTCTCCAGATAATTCAGATAAGCAGGTACCTCCCTTTCTCAGGTCCTAAAGGAAAGGTGTCATTTTAAACTGTCTATCATTAGTAAGTTTATTTAGTTTCTGTTTGATTTTGGTATGTTTTTAGTGAATTAAACACTCTTGATTTGAAGAGAAATTATACTGGATGGAGTTAAAGCCAGATTCTGATGACTAGCAGCAGCAGCAATCTGTGAATTACTGACGTATATGTTTAATATCTCCATTGAGAGTAGGAAAGTTCTTCAAGTGTTGAAACTGGCTTAAATAATTTAAAATCATATGAGTGGTGAAAATTCTTTGGCTAATAATGTTAGCTTGATCTCTTTACATCCAATTTAATCTAGAATATTTGGAATAGCTGTTAATAGTATGTTGATTGATTGGAATATGTCATTCAAGAGAATGGTTTCCATCCTTGCACTCGCACCTTAGAATTTACTAGATTAATATTCTCAAGTTGCTTAAAAAATATTTTTGTCAAGCAAGTTATTATGTTTCTTCACATACCTGATTTTACTCGATGAAGTAGAAGTAAGCAAAATGCCTGGCTATTTTGCCTCTTTGTTTCTATAAAAATTGTTAAGGAGGGATAATTTTTTTCCCCCTGAAAATGCTAATTTACAAACACTTTTACTAGGAATGAAGAGGAAAGAAAAAAATAAATGAAAAACATGGAAAATAAAGGGGGAACTAGGACTGGGTTGCAGAGGCTGAGTTTCAAATCTCTTCTCTGACATTAAAATAAGGACACTGACAGCAATGCCTTTGGGCTATTCTGGACTCTGTCTTCCTTGATTTTGTGTGGGGAAACTTTGAAACTTCTGGGGTTAATTCTAATGTGGGGAAGAAATATTTTTGAGATTTCAAAATTTCACAGAAAAGGAACTGTTTACCACCCAGCTACAAGAAATAGCATGAAGCAAAATAATTGTCAGCAGCAGTCATTCAAAGTTATTTCTTGTCCAGGTTTGAAATTCCAAGTTCTTGTCCACAAAATTTTGATAGGATGGTGTTCCTGATTGCTTTACAGAAGTGGAACTATTTAGTCTATTGACAATGGGGTCTTCAGGAATAAGAGAGTGAATTTAACATGAAAACTGTTAGGTAGTACAGACAGTACATTAGGCTTTCATCTCTTTTTTTTTCCCTTAGACCCCCACTTCCCAAGTTCATAGTAGCAGCAACATGGCAAGTGCTGCCAAATCAGGAAGTCTTGTTGAATTCAGGCAGGACCAGAGATGTATAAATCTAACCTGCACATCTAGCACAAGGTAGAAGTACCCAATACCTGTATAAATAAGAAAGTTTAACCCCTGGCAGAAATCTTGCTGGGGAAACATGCAGGTTTTGCAATGTAAATAAGCTGATATGTTCTTCCATGACCATGGAGCAAGACATTTTCTTGTATGTGGCTTGAAGTGAACTCGGACATCTCTGCTCTCCAGTCTTTTGTATAGACTTTTCTGTGATGCTCATTAGTGGTGACACACCAGTCTTAAATGTTACTTTGTTACTGTATACAAAATAATGCATTAGAAAGTTGCCTTCAGAAAAGGTACAGCAGATAAGTACTTCTAAAACAAAGCATACTTTACTGCATGTTTTGATCAGCAATCAGGAACACCTTAAAAACCAGAGTTAATCAAATGCAGAAACAGTTAGATAAAACAATACTCATGAGTCCCTCAAAAGGCATAGCTAGCAGAAAGCTTCTAGCTTGCAAGATCCTATACCTTTTCAGTTATCAAAGAGAGGCAAAATCAAATTCAGCTCCTGGGAATGATGGCTTTTGACATTCAAAAGTTTTGAAGGTCCTGCCTCAGAAGCCAATATTTTTCTGCTCATCTTGTGTTGCTAAAAATATTGTATGCTGGGGTCGCTGGTTGCTAACTACTTTGAGAACCATTTTTCGTGTCTTATAATGTCATAAATGATTTATGTCACAGTCTTTAGTTAGCTACTTAAGGCTACTTAGTACCAAAATGCCTTTTAATAAATATGGCAGAGACTATCACCTTCTGACAGGCAGCATGTGTCTTTGAAATAAAGGCGGTCATACAATGGCTTTAAAAGAGGAGTGTCACCGCTGAACAAGCAGCTTTTATGCTCTTTTTTTTGTTGGACTCCCTCTGGTAGTAAGGGGTAAGTTTAGTTTATTGCCCTAGTTTAGCTTTCAGTATAGTGCTAAAGTGGAATTTTCTGGCAGCAAGCTGGAATAGGATCTTAGTAAGATAGTCTTCCAGAAAACACCGTAGAACAAATGCAGTCAAACATGGCCATACACAAGATGTAGTAGACATAAATTGTTTTGTATACTCTCTTTGTTACAATGTTTGAGTGTGCAGGTGCCTGTACATGTATATCTGCATGTATAAAACCTTTTATGTGTGTGTGTGTGTGTATTTATGTGTAGGAAAGAAAGCAATGATTTACTGGCAAATTGATATGCATCAGAAATAACTATACTGAAATCAAAGTGGTTTAAAGCAGTGTGAGATGTGAATCTAATCTCATCTCTATCAGGAGCGGGAATCAAATTCAGTTTTGTTGTAAAGCAGATGGCATACAAACATGGACACATGCACACACAAGCTGTATTAAAAGAACACTGTTAGTGTTGTCAAGTTCAGAAGTCAGATAAGAGGAGTTAATATATCAGTCTGATATGTGCAGTTGGATTTGAGCTTTTGTGACTGCACCATATTTACTTACATGACCTCCAACATTTTGTTCAACAGTGCTTGGAATAGACAAACACATTCAAAGGCACGATTGCTGCTGCTGTAGGATGTGCTCATAGGATTGCACATTCCTGAAGTTGCCAAGTCCCACCCGTGACAATATCAAGTTTTCAGCTGTGTTCTTCTTTAAATATAATAACCTTGAACTGGACTCCTGTTTTGTACACATATATTCCTGCACTGTTTCGAACTGGATTGGATCTGGGTACAGCCATTGGAACAAATCAGGGAATCTGTTTTGTACATGTTGTTTGTTACCCCCATGGAAACATAGAGGAGGAGATGCTTGCATGGAATATATATGAGGAAAAGGCAAATATATATGAATAAAAGGAAGGAATTAGGACAAGAACAAGAGATGACTGGACAGGGGGGTAACAGAGCTGCAATAAGGGAGAATGAACAAGAAAAAGCCTGGGAGGTTTTGATGGAGTAAACTTGGTCCCTAATATGTTTACATGTAATTATGTGATTATATTATTTTCCACAAAATTCCTATCTCACTCAAGATTCAGCTATTAAATACATTTCTTTGCCCTTATGCATGGCCCCAAGCCCTACTTATTGCTGACATTTCACATACTTGTTCAAAGGTAGAATTATTTTTTTTCTTATATTTTTGTGAGGCCTCTGTCACTGTTTACTTTTTAAGTAGGGTTGTACCAACAACACTTATTCCACTGTTTCCTAAATTTTCAGTGCTTAAAGTTGTATTATATATACATACAATGTATACATTTTTGTGTGTATAATTGCACATATACATTCATATATATATAATATAGTGTGAGCAAACAGAGTGATGTGTAAGTGTTACTGAAGGACATAAAGGTGCTTAAAATTCTGTCATATAAGGACAGAAAGTTACGTAAGGGCATGAAGAACTCTAGAAATTACTGGCAATGAAAGAAAACAAAGATACTCCATACTATTTTTAACCATTGTGTTACATCATGTAGTTCTGCAGCAGATTAATCATCACACCAAAAGGTTGATGGAAATAATAGTGAGGAGGACTTGGCGGACTCTGAATGCCTATGAGGTAATTCAGTAAGAGTGATAAATGACTTTTGGCATTTTAAGGTGAAATGGAAAAGCTACAGCCAGAATTCCTGACTCTTCTCTGGTTTGGCTTTTTTTCCTTTTTTTTTGACTTGGCTTTTTAATTCCTGATTGCAATATGCTAATATCAGTGCAGGATTTAGGGGTCTCTTCAGAAATTAGGTAGAGTTGAAGGATGTCACTTATGGTAAAGTAGTTTGGTGATTTTAAGTATTTTAGATATTGTGATCTAAAGGGTCCATGGAAGACATAAACAAGACAAAGTTCTTGCTGGAATAGCTGGGAATATGGTATATGAGGGAAGGAAGCTAATCACATTAGTATATTGGGACAAACTTCTCCCTAGTGGTATCTAATAGCTGACAATAGTCTTCAATATTCTTTGAGAAAACCTACTTTGGTTTTCCAGCAGAGCTCTGCAACAACATATTGCTGGGGCTAACTTAAAAATATTCACTGGGTAAAATTGGTGGAATCCCAGGAAATGCTGTGTTGAACAATGTGTAGTTGAGATGAAAAGGGTAAAGAAAAGAGTTGGTACCTGATTTTTTTCTAGAAACAAAACAGTTTCAACAGATATGAATGGTACATTTCTAGTCAGTAACATTACTTGATATGTCTTGTTTCACATATGCGACACCCATTTATGTTTACCTGGTAGGATCTTCAATGGGACTAAAAGTTATGGGAACAAATAAAACAAAGCATATGAACAATGAGGAAGTAGATAAACTTGTAAATGAATGTATTAATTATTGGTGGACTGATCAAAGTGATACATACCAAATTTTTAAAACATACATTACTGGCAGGTGTATAGTAACAGTAAGGGGCTTGACAATAAAATGTATTTATTATTTTCATTGAGTGATGAAATGACTATCCAGGCAGTTTTGTTAGGTAAGGTTTAATACCAAGGTAAAAATGTTAACATTTCTGAAGCAGAAAAACTATCTGAGGAGCAAAAATTTATCTAAAAGGCCCCCTTTTCAGTACGATCCTAAAGTAATGAAAAACATAGAATTGTATGAATTTTCATAAACAAGTGACACAGTGTTTCTTAATGTCATGTTAGTTTCTAGTTTGTCATATTTGCCATGTCACATTAACAGCTATTTAACTGACCATCCAGTATTCCAAGTGCTGTTTTGTTTGCATCACTGTTTGCTCCCTTTTTATTTATTATCCCCTTTATTGAAGAAGATGGTGATCAGTATGTTCAGCAAAGTTACATGTGATTTTAGGGCTGCAGTTTCACAATTGGTGTAAACCATTTAAGTCTATTCTGCTACTGTCCCACCACTTTTCCACTCCAGGCAATGGGTTGTTAAAGCCTTTCTTCTGCTGGCACTAACATTCATGCAGCTGTGTAAGTGGCTGAATCAGAGAACTGATCTGCCTGAAAACTAATTAATTAATTTTGGTAGCTTTCAGCTGAATGGAGTCAATCCATCGGATCCCAGAAATCCGGTGCTGGCACAAAGGAGGGGCCAAGGGCTTAATGAAACAGGCAGAACTTTCCCTTTTGGTGGCAACGTGGATGTGAATTGTGAAAGAAACTACTTGTGAAATTGTTCCTGAATTGTGCTGAACAGCATGGTCTAGAGAGGATGGAGAAATAAAAAATGAACTAACAAGTTGTAAATGGGTACAGCATAATCAGTGGAAGTGCTTGTAGGAAACAGGAAATTCAAATTTGAAGTTTATACACTGTATCATGGAGCAAAGGGGGAATATTTCTTCTCTGTGGGCCTAATCCAGTTGTCTTAAGAGTCCATTTAAAAACTATCATGTTTTTTCAAATATAAGATGGGTCAATTCCTGTTTGGTGCTAACATGAGTCAAATTGAATGATTGGAAGAAAAACAGTAGTGAGAAGTTTGATAAGGAAAAAAGTCTTTCCTGAATATCCATAAACCAGTGACATGATTAAATATAGTTATTTGAAAGTCAATGTATTAAAAAATAATTCATGAATTTGGAGCATAGTATGGCTTGCTGTTTGAAAAAAAAATTTAAAAGTTTATTTTATTTGGTTATTAGTGATCATAAAGGTTACGCAGTATTACTACTGTGTCCTGGTCAATACATGCTGTAATTATCTTAAAATCTAATTTTTGATGCAATTGTTTAGTTTTACTTTTCATTGATACTTTAAAATTAGTTTCTTCATCATAGTGGAAGTACTTGCAGAGATGAACACAATATAAATAGTATCTCAAATAATTTCTTCACCGAACATATTTTCACAGATATAAAGAGATTATAGCATTTATTTATCCCAGGAAACTGCAGCTTCTAAACATAAAATTTCCAGAAACCTTGGGGAGTGCAGTAAAGAGACTAGGCCAGAGAAATGTTTTTAAAGATAAGATTATATTTTTTCAATATAGATGGGTAAGTGGTTTGTTTTCCTGAAAAAGATTCTTGAAATTTATATTAGGATTCTCTCTTTCATTTGGCTAGTTAAGTGAAGGTCGGTAGCTGAGCCTTGCTGTCCAAGTCATCAGCCTTTTCTTTCACCTCTTCTCCTTAACCCCACCTTCCAAGGATATCAAACTCAGATAGCCATCCAGATAGATTTATAAAGTCCTCTGGTGTTCTAAGTTGCTTTTCTCACATTCATGTGATTCTCCCCTGCCAACTTAGCCTTTGTCCTCCACCCATCCCTGTTTTGATCCATTTCCCTCATGCCGCGTGCCTAAATATTGCCCAACCCATGTGGAAAGTCCTTAATTCTTGTCAAGACAGGGTCATGACTAGCCCACCCAGGAAGATCAGAACCAAGGCTCTGAAACTGGGAACAAGGCTTGCCCATTTTGTAGTATAAAAGCCATTATTCCCTCCTGCTCACCCAGGCCTTTGGGTTAGCAGACAGTTTGAGCAGAGGCACAGAAGGCATGTGTTAGGAGAGATGGGATAGACTGGGAAATAGCAACAGACGGATCAGGGCCATGAGAGAGACGATGCAAGGGACAAGTGGGGCAGTAAGACTGACTGTGGGACTCTACAAGTGCAGCTAAACTCATGTTAGAGGTGTGGGGCAGGAAGGGTCAGTGGGTGAACAGTGCAGGGGAAAGAAGGCTTGGTAAGTTAGCCAGGATGTTTTCCCTTAGTTAAGTCTGGACATTTGGAGGAGCTGGGGAAACAAGCTTGGCAGAGGACCAGCAGGCCACCTACTCCAGCTTTCTCACCCCATGGGGAGGCAGGAACTGAAAAGAATTACTGAGCAGACTGAGACTATGCAGGGCTTAGTTGTGAACAGGCCCACCCTCAGTTCTGTGATGCCTTTGGCCACCTCCATACAAGCCTTTGATGAGTGTTGCTCTCGGTCCACTGGATTCTTTAACTACACAGCCTATTAGTCCATTGACCAATCCAGGGCCTGTAGGATATTTGGAGAATTAAAAAGGCTAGCGAATAATTAGAGAAACAAATCAAGTTCCTTGGGGATTTGAAAAGGTGACTGCACAAAAATTTTTGGGAAAGGCAACATTTTGAGGATGGTATGGACACGTAGCAGGACTTGAATCAATATTACAAAACTCCAGCAGTTCCAGCTGTGCCTTCATCAGATGTCAGTGGACATATGGTATGAATATAATTATCTCCTTAATACCAACCTCTATTTTATGTCTGTGTCAGGTTTCTGGGATCTGTGTACAATCTGGTTCCAGCTTGGCCTTGAGATATGCTTTAGACAAGGACAGTTCTCTAATAGCTAACATTTGTTTTAGTTCTGTCCAGGCAGCAGACATTTCTAACTGTTCTGCTACCATATTTATCTGCTCTCAGGTAGCAAAAACTGTGTTATGCATAGCAGTATCATATCTTGGGCTCATTTTACTAGGCTACAGCTTCTGTGCCTTGTCCTAGAGGGGAAAATAGCATCTACCAGAAGTATTCTTCTCAGTACTTGATGGACTCAATGGTCTCAGAGGTCTTTTCCAACCTAATTGATTCTTTGATTATGTCCCTTCCAACCCAAACCATTCTGTGATTCTGTATGACTTGCTGGAACGCTGTGCACACATCAGGGCAGGAGTGGGGATTCTCCTTATTTGCTGTGCCACCTGCAGCTGGCTGTGCTGCTGCCCCCACCTGAACTGGTGTGTGCTGCTGCCCAGGGCAACAGGAAATGCTAAAGAAATAGAATTGCAACATCCAGGAGTTTTTAATATTTTAATCTAAATCGTCAAGCTATGATTTTTAAGTAAATTGCAGTAACAGAAAGTGACTTACAGTTTCTGTTTCCTTCATTTCAGTAAGAATGCTATTTTAGTGTGAATGGTAAAATTTTTAATACTTGCTTTCAGGAAGAGTATATATGATAAGCCAAACTATTTAAGATAGTTTCAGACACTATTTCAATTGACAAAAATTAAGATAAATGTTTATTTGGCTACATTATAAACACATGGGCTCATTCCTCTACAAACTGTGGCAAGACATAAACTGACCATACCATGTCTTTGACATCAGTGAATGCTCTAGTTCTATTTTAATCTTGTCCTTGAAAACTTACTGTGGCTTTCTAGAACATTAACATTTAAACATGAAGGACAAGATTTCTTTGAAATACAGCATGTACTTATGTGGAAAGCAAGCTGGAAATAAAGTCAGTTGTTTCTGCAAATGCTGATGTTCAGCAGCATCATTATCTAGATTATGCTCATGCAGTGTTAGTCTTTAGTCCAACTAGGAGCACTTGTACTCATGTGTTTCCAGTATGTAACATAGTGCTAACTTCAACAAATTTAATCTAAATACCTGGAAAAAAAAGAAAAAAGAAAAAAGAGAAAATAAAGATAAGAAAGACATTTCTCCAACTCTACTGAGTATTATTATTTTCTATTAACCAGTAATATACAGCCACAGGAATGGCTATAATTAAATTTTGTATGTGTCTTGGTTTGAGGGGAAAAACCAAAATGTTTACCCACAAGCAGAGGAGGGGTTTCCTCCACAATAATCATGCCACTCTTTATCAAATTTAAGAAAAGGAACTTTAATCAGACAATGGAT
>JAWWLZ010000139.1:14761164-14786386 GCA_035041345.1 Poliocrania exsul
TAACTACTTCTTTTTGTTAACTAATGGCATGGGCAGTTAGTGGCAGGGGAGAGAATTTACATAATAATTCCAAACTAAAACATTATGACATTTTCTTAGCCTCTTCATATCTGCTAGAGTTTTGAAGATCTCTGTGAGGGAGTTGGGAATGTGGGAGAAGAACTAGGTTTTGTGAAATGGCAAGAGTATTACAAATGTCGGGTCTACGAGGACACAGACTCTACAAACCCCAGTGCCCCTAATATTGATATCTTAATGTCAGTGGTGTAATAAAAAGTGTGTCACAAACATGTTTTCCCTATTGTATTTCCCCTTAGTCATCCCCTATCCAAGTGTCTTCTTCCCATATTTCCTTAGGGTTTCTTTCCTGCCATTTCTCCCCATTGGTTAAAATTGTGTATCCTCATTGGTTCTTATCCCCATTCTCTGATTGGTTGTTATCCTTGTTCCACCACTGGTTGTTGTAACATTCCATCCCTTTATCCTGTTAGTCTATTTTTGATCCTTGACCAATGACCAACAGGAAGCCTCATACCACCGACCCTTCCAGTACCTTCCCTGCCTGAGATTATATAAAGGAGGTGTTCAAATAAACTTTGCTTCTTCTGCCACCAAACCTCCTGGTCTCCGATCCTCCTGCCTTCGCGGCTGTGGCGCATCGAGGGCTCAAGTGGGCTGGGCACAGAGGGAGCCTTTCCCAGCTCTGGGGAGAAACCCTCAGAGTGATTTCATCCACCAAAACAGGAAAAGTGTTCTGAAGGTACTGAACATCTCTAGTTCACATTAGAAAAGTTGGCCCAAAAGCATGTGCAACTTCTGAGTTCAAATAGAAGTATACACACTTTAAACATTGAAATAAAATATGTATACAGACTTACCAGACTAATGAAGGGCAGGCTTCAGCAACACATACTGTATGTATCAAAAGATGAAAGAAAACCAGTGGCAAGTTAGTGTTCTTCATTTTGGAAAAAAGTTGCTTCACTAGTCCCTGAAGAAGGACAAATTCATGTTTTAAGATGAATTTACCACACCGAATGTTTTCAGGTGAAAAATGACAATCATTTGCAAATTTAATGACTGAGATTATTAAGTATTTTTACTTGACATAAGAAGTGTTAGTAAGAAGTATTAGTATGTCTCAATGCTTATCAATATATTGCAATGCAACTGTGAAAGAAGAAGGCAATAAAATGTAACTTTTCTTGTATTGATATTTTCTGGTGACAGCAAAATATTCAAGAAATGTGTAAGTATTGTACTGGAAGGAAGTGGGCAGAGGGGTAACTTTTGACATTTGCGTCTATGACAGTTATTAAGTAAATAAGGTGTCTTATAGCTTTCATTGAATTTAAACACTAAACCTATTTCCTGTATTCTTATGTTGTAAATTTATAGTTTGACTCCTTATGCTTGTTCTTTTTCTGGTGATACTTAATTGAAAAATGTTTTCATGGTTTATTCTTGTTCTATTTAATACAATAATGGTTCCAATATCTTATAGCATTCTGTAAGAACTGTTTGTTGGGGGTTTTTAGAGTAATATTTGCTTAGAAGTAGTATCATTGAAAGAATTTATTTTAAGAAAAATAAAAGGATATATCAGTTGTACTATTTCTTACAGCCACATTTAAAGATCTTTTTATAGTTTGTTGGAGATAAAGTAGTAAAATACATAATGAATTAATAAAATGTGGACCATACCATGAATGAACATCAGTGAAACTCTGTAAAAATGTTAGAATGAATTATTTTTGTGCAGCTTGGTGTGGCTTTTGCTTTGGAAATCACACATCAATTTTCTAGTTCTGACTGAAATAAAGACCACCCTGAAGCCAAACTTAATTGAAATAAATCCCTGAGGAGGCTCTATTTATCACTTTGTTATAACTTTGGCAGCTTAAAACATGTAACAAAATATGCAAAATGGAGGTGAAATAAATTTTACATTGAAACAAACACTTAATTTGGGGTATTGAATTTATCAGTAACAGCTGATTCTTTGTGAAGAGATAAAATTACTTCAAAATAGTTCTGAAAAATTGTCAGTCTCAACCAGGACACATGATACTAGGAGATGCAGTCTTTTACTACACCAAATTTTAGTAAATTTTTCATTATGAAACACTTATAGAGAGACAAATGCAATTAGCAACCTAAAGTCATTAATATTTCCCAACATATATGACACTCTTCATTTATTTCTTTTTGCTGATAAAGGTGATATCTATGAAGAATTATCTTAGTATGTTTAGTATCCTCCTGTTAAGAAGAGTTATGACATACTGAGCCAATCACCATCAGTCAGTCTTTGGATTAGCTATTGATAGAGACTGCGATGTTAATCTCTGTTGGGATGCCTTTATAATGAATAATTGGAGTTTGGAAAAATGTTATTAAAATATGATATCACTCTGTCTAAATATCATGGCAATGTTGGTAATAAATTGTTGCAGCTTTTCTATCAGTTTGTCTAATGGATGACTGCTGTTGATAAATGGTTCTGCTGTTGCTGATACATGCTGTTGTTCTGGGAGCAAATTGTGAAAGCATTGAATGTTAACAGGAAAATATTTTTTAAAATGAAACTGTATGTTTTGTTTCCTTGTGCCAGCACAATTTGGTAGATCTGAATGTATTGTACTGATCATATATGCATTTTTGTATTTGTACAAACATTTTGTATTTATTTTTTGTCATGCCAAGGAGATGAAAAAAGGTTTTCCCTTGACAGAATGCATGCAAATGAGGAAAAGCACAGAGCTCAAGTGCTTCAGTCTTGTTCTGATCCTCAGAGAGGTCCAGAAGATGCAGCAATTCTTGTTCTTCGCTGCTCAGTAGCAAGAGAAAATACTGCATCCATGCTGCTTTCAGCTTGCTTTGTGGACTTTTTGTGGTTTCTTCTTCATTTCCTTGCTCATCTTTCTCAAGTGTATCACTGCTCATGACAGCATTCTTTCCTATTATGTGACAGTTCATAATGAGAATAATTTTCCTTTGATTGTTCACCAACCCCTTTTCAGAAATGTGTGAAATATTTAAGTGGATGTTCCATGGAGAAGTGCTTAGGGCAGGTGTTTCAGAGAACTTTCAGTGTTTCTTGGCTCTGCCTGAGCACTGTTTTTCTACTATGTGCTTTGTTAAGGGTAGTCATATCTTGCACAAAGCTATTTTTAATAGCAATGTGTACCTGCACATTTGCTCGCTTGCGAAGTGCAAGTTTTGCTTTCAATTTTGATCTGCCAACCATGTGGTTACCAAGTGAAAAACAGATTCTGTATATGATTACTCCTATTAACTATTAAAGGGATTTAGTAGTTCAAGAAGTAAAAAGAACTAAATTTGGAAGAAACAGAGGTAATTAGTTATATTTACGTGTTGCCACATACATATCTGAAATTGGTGGTGTACATTCTGAAGTGCAGTAAAAATGGTCACAGGAACAGGCTGCTTCAACAGATACAGTCCTGGTCAATGTGATAATGGTCCTGGGTGTGAAAAATTATAACAGATAAGGTTCGAGGCGTAAAAAGTGGCAAGTTGCTGCTTTCTTGTCAGAGACGGAGAAGTAGACAATGGTGACCAGCTTTACAACGTCCCTTAGAGACACACATGGCACAGTTTAGGAGTTTGAATTATAAAACTCCCTTGTATTCTGTGATCAATGCATTCGGTACAGGAAGCTTTTGATGCAAACACTCCTGTTTACTCTGGTGACTTCACATTTAAGTACAGGACTATCTAATTCCAAATCACCTCACAGAAAGAAAGCACAATTACACTTCATCAGATATTGCTCTGTAGGAAGATGCAGTATAAGGAGGTTATGCTGCTGGGGACAAGTTACTGTGAGACTAATACATCTCTTGAGATGCATGGTGAATGGTGTGGTGAGATGACAGGCATTTTACAACCTACTCTTGTAACAGCTTGCAGTCATAATTTGTGTGACATTTCATGCCTTAGTAGAATGGCAGGATAAAGCTCTTAACCATGCTTTTCATTTCCTTCTGTATTTTAAAAACAAAGTGAAACACATAGTAATATGTTCAAATTACTTGTATGAACAACATCAGTCCTGTCAGTTAAAATTCTGTGCAATGAAATGGCAACCATAACTCTTGTCTATTTTTAATGTGTAAGAAGATGAGAACTGGTAACTATTTATCCTTATGTATAAACTTCTGTTTGGAAAAAAAAGAGTGATAATTATACTACAGTGATTCAAAAATTATTCCAAGTTTATGTTCACTGACGTTACAGGAGCATTTTCAGGAAGTCATTAGTTTTTAGAATTTGCAGTCAGTTCATCCCTGGAGTAGCCTACATATATCATTTTTTTATTCTAGTAACAAAACATCATTTGATAGTTTATATCAGCAATAAGTTAAGCTCCTATATAGTTGCACTGTATTAACTGTCAGCCACTGTCCAGACAAACCCAGCAAAGGTATGAGGATAAGCTCTACTCCTTAGCCTAGTTAAACTCTTTACTTGCAAAATCTGATAATTATTTGCCTTTCCTACAATTGCACTAGAACTTTAATTTATTAACTTGTAGACTTAGAAATACATTTTAGAACAATTCAATGAATTCAATGTTTGAACTGAAAGATCTTAAGAGGAGTTTTCCAGCCTAAATGATTCTATGAATTCTTTTGTTACCAGCTACTTAAGGATGATCCTTGTCCATTGCCAAAAGCAAGATAGTGAGATTAGTAAGATCAAGCAAATTTTCATATTCTACTGTTTTTTCATAAAGCAATTGAAGTCACACACTAAGAAATATTGATTTAGAAAAATCATTGAATGTTGGATCCATGTCAGTTGAATCTGTGTTAACAGACATATTTATTGGGAAGCGATTACATGAACAATCCCATTATTTATTATTTCTGCCTCTTTCAAATGCTGACTAGCCTGCGAGCTGCTTTCTTGGAAATCCTAATTATACAGTAATTCAGTCTGTTTATAACATGTTTTCAATTTTCACTGCATATTCTACTCTCAGAAAATCATGACATTTGGTTTTATGGAAATATTTAAATCATAACAGCAAGCTACTGCATTGGAACTCTGGCTTTTGGAGACAGGGATGAGCTGGTGAAATTGTTCTCTTCTAAGTGGGACATTCAGCAGAATTCCTAGTGGATTTCCATAACAGATGAGTGAAGTCAACATAGAAAGCACCTGAAATTCCATTGTGTTTTAGCAGCATTTGTGAAACAGAAGGAGCATACAAAAATGCTGATGAGCAGTGTTCAAATACTGACCTAAATTAATGCTGTGTTTTGTTTATTGAGAAATTAAATGTGTCTTTATGACTCAGAATTTATTAAGTTATTCCTGGCATTTTAACATAGTTGTTTTTCAAATACGTGTTACTAGAGCAATAATTGGGTGTACTTTTTATGTTTGCTAATTTTTGCCCACACTAAGTTTCAATTGAAATTGATATCCTTTTGTTTTGTATTGCAAACCAATCTGTGTTTTAAAATCCTGTATGGTTTCTTTAACAGTTCCTGATAGCTAATAAATTAACATGTAGCAATGCAATATGGACAATGCCATTAAAATAAGGCCTTAAAAAAGGTACAAGTAGACAAGGACCAGGATTGATAACTCTCCCCAAATCAGCTACTGCCACTGTTGAAAACAGAACAGAGGCTAGATGGACCATTTCTGACCCAGTAAGGATCATTTTCTTACGGTCTTACAGTGTTACCTTCTCACTTTTGTTATTACAAATACGCTGGGCAGTACATTTTACTTCATACATGGGAAAATTAATTTTAATTGAAGATGGTGCTTGAGTGGACTTGGAATATCAGAGAAGTTCGCATATGAAATATCAGGAAGTGATTAATTAACTTTACATGAAAAATAAGGTATTTTCTTGATTGTGTAGAGGGGTTTGTGCATTTTTCTGCTTCATTAAATTTACGTACATACTTCACATACTCTTCTTGTGCTCAATGGTACTGACTCTCGTACTCTTCAGAAATTTCCAATGAGTTTCCAGTCTTAAAAACATGCTGTGGGATTTAGACAACAAAACTGCTTCCGGAACTTATGACATATTTTCCATCCTATGTGTATTGTACAGCAATGCAAAATGCTACATTTCTGTGATGTAAAGTATTACCATTTGTTTTGCTATTACCAAGCCAGGAAAATATGTCGTGGATTACTGTTGTAGAACATTGTGGGACTCCAGCCAAAATGGTGAGAACTATACATTGTGGATCTGACAATAAGGATTTCGAATTAGAACATCCAGTCATTTCCTCATTAGTTCATGTAAAGAGCTCATCATCTCAACTGGTAGGTACTTATATGGCTCTGCTACCTCTGAGGCACAGCAGGCAATATTTACTGTGTCATTTTTTGCCTCTGAGATTTCCAGCATTGGGAATCATGTGGTAATAGGGACAATGGAAATTCACTGACAGACAAGTAGACATCTTTATTATTTAAAGTCCTATTCTCATCCTGTGTATTCCTTTGCATTCCTAATCCACTCGGGTTTTTTTCCTTTGGCTTTTTACTGCCCAGTCCTGAAGTCACTGCCACCAAAACTGCATTCTGCCAAGTTTTACTTTCTGACACTGTTTGGATAAATATATTTCAAAGATTTACACCTACATGAAAGACCAAAACAGAACTGCTCAAATTGTGTATTTGTAGTAGCACATTAGTCCCATTTTCATCTGGTTTTCTAATAGCCATATGGTTCCATAACCATACCCCCCTGTTTTCTTCCAATCTGCTAAAACTTCAAAAATTTACCTTAGTCCAGTGATGTGACAGACTGTTATTCAAACACAAAGTCTCACTGTTACTTCACTGAATATTTTGTAGTAAATTTTCTTGATCCAAATCATTTATATGATTGGGGCTTAAATCTATGAACTTTCCACAGCTGAAGCATATCCATTTTTTGGAAAAGCATCACACGTAAGTTTTTTTCCGTGTTAAAGTCAATATTGATATGGAGAGAGATGAACTGAAGTAGCGATGAAAATAGAATGTTCACGACACTATACTGAAATATTTCTAGAAATACTGTCTTTTAACAGATGTTTTAAGACTTTGCTTTGATTTCTACTATTTTCAACTAATAAATAGGAATTATATCCACTGAAAAGAGACTTTGGCAGTCAGTTTAATATAATGGGACATAGTGAATTTCTTGCCATACTTTCCAGGACATTATCAGATTTATTTTCAGGAAAAGTTTTTTAGGGAATGTCTAAAAATCTCAGAAATCTTGAAATCAGGAACCTAATTCAGATGATTCTGTGTGATCTCAGAAGAGTGCAAGTTTTCAATGCCATAATTCTGATACTGAGATTTTTTTCAGTGTCAGGACTGAAACCATTTTTTAAATATTGTTGAAAGAGTACCCATAGTAAAGAATGCTATCAGGACTATAAAAATAAGTAGTACATTGGGTTTTTTTATAGTTTCAACTAACAGAAATCTTAGTATTAAAGTAAGGTGGCATAACACAAAACAGCATCACACCAGGGATGTCAGTTCAGCTCTTTTAAGCATGTAAATTGCTGGGATTATTTATTCCTATCTTTCTGATTTATGTATTTTCTATTCTAACATAAAGCTCAGTTAAAGAGCTCTCATTCTGGGGAGGGAGAATAAAGCTATTGCTTTCTCATATAACGGATGAGTTTGAACCATGTTTGCAGTTCTAGACCTTAATACAACTCCAGTTTAGTTTCTGTAGCCAAAGCAGATGGGGAAATCCTGCCCCTACCACAAGGTGTTATCAGAATCCACACTCATGATATCCAACAGGGAGCTGTTTGCTGCTCATATCACTGTCTTTCCAAGGTAATGAAGAAACAGTACGCCATTTTCACACACAAAATCTGTCTCTCAGGCTGCCCTCATGAACAGCAGTGCTAATTTCTGGTCTCTCATCTGAATCAATAGCAAAGTAAGTCCCCTAATCCAGTGCTTTTGGAATTAGAAGGCCATATTCAATTTTCCCCTGAAAATGTCTGGAACTGCATCCCTTTACATAACTGCTGGCTTGCCTTTCATCAGACCTGCAAACTGGTGTTCTTCATCGTAGGCAGTTATTAACCTATATGTACAAAAGCAGGGGGATTAATTGTGGCCAAGCTCCCAGTTTGATTTGCCGGTTTGCATCCCCTTTCAAGGTCCAGTTAGGTTTTGGTCTTTACTTTGCTGCTTGTCTAAGTGTTCTGGAGCTAGCCACTGCTTAACAATTGCCACATTTCCTGCCACAGGCAGTTATGTTTCTCTTGTGGTTTAAGTAATCCATAAGATGTTATTGGTTGCGATGAGTTTGTCAAAGCATTAGTATTTGACTTCCTAGTATTGAGAGACAAAGAAAATCTCATTCATTTCCAAAACTGAGTGCTACTGGCATAGATAGTCACTAAATGCTAATAGTTTCTCTATGGCAAGGGACTATTAAAGGAGGACAGAGAAAAAGAAATATTGTTCTGGAACAAGATCCTGTAGTGCATCACTGCTCTGGTACACCATGAGAGAGAAACACAGTTAAGATGCAAGCAGAGACAGGAATTTCTTGAGAACTTTTGGCCACAATAAATTTGGGTTTGGAACTAAAAAAAAAGAGGTGGAAAGAGAAGACATGCATGTCTAATACTGAAGTAGATCTTGTTTGTATCTAACATATTGAAAAATTGTTCAAACAGTTCGAACATATTCAGAAATTGTTTGAGAACAGTTCATTCTAGTAAAAATATTACTTTTGTAATACTGCCAAGATTGATGTTTTCTCATTCATGAATCAGAGTTCTTTGCTCATTTGTGGTTACTTTCTTCTCATCCTCTTTCTTTTCCTACTGTCTTTTCACAGCAAAAAGCCATCCACAGTTGCCTAGCTTAAGCACTTGCTCAAGTATCAGTAGTGAGGGGTCTGGAACAAGTTCCCTGGGGCTCATCGATGTACACAAAGGCACTGATGTGCTCTTCTAATTAGTGTAGTGCACGCAACTCTTGGATTTTGTGGACAAGCTAGGATTCTTTTGTAATTATTTACTTTTACTGCAGAAGAGCTTGTATGTCTTCTGGTAAGAAGTGTGAAAAAGGTGTTGAAAGGCAAGATTGCTGCACATGTGGGCAGTCCAGCACCAGGAAAAGCACAGTGTGGGCTTTAATTCCGCTTAAATGCCACCAACTGCAAATTACGTGTGAGATCAAAGAAGACATGAACGTGGATTTTAATATCTGGAGGTACTGGGCAAAAATGTGGAGGGCAATATGGGTAACACAGATGTAGGTGTGTCTCTCTCTTAGAAATTGTTATGTAATGATTAATGGTCATTTGGATTATGAAATATTGATCTGTCACTACAGGTACCTGGGGCTTCCTTTTCTGGGATGGATTTACTACTTCTGCCTCATTCTGTGCCTATGGAGCCTGGAGACGCCTGACAATTATGTAGCTGTGGATGCTCTGTGCAGGAGAATATTGGCCATTTCATGACAGCAAATCCAACTAAAACAAAGTGATAGGTGGGGGAGGAGGGAGGGAGGTAAAGGAAAGGAAGGCATTAATCCTTACCACAATATGTTCCTCTCTTTCTCTTCCTTCCCTAAGCAAATTAACAGAGTGGGTCCTTCATGCCTGCAGGCCTGTGCAGGGAACTTACTGAAGCACTGATACAGAAGGAAATCATACAAGATATTGTACCTGGCTCCAGTCAAATCCGAGTGTGTGGGTGGCAAGGAGCTTAGTTCCATGTGCTTTCCACCCCACAGGCAGCTCCACAACTTCCTGTTGTGGAGGTTTCTCCTCTTTCATATGTGGCTTTGTGCAGAAGGCTTGCCTTTCCCTTGGTTGACGTATTTGCAGCCTGTGTACAGTGAGGAGCCTTGTGCAGTTTGCTCATCCAAAAAAGGCTGCATATAAATTTGACTTATGAACTCTGTAGGGTGATGTTACGAAGAATTATCTCAACTAAGAATAATTTTTTCATTAGTTCAACAGGTGATAACATAGTCTCTGATTTTTTTTCTCTGCACTTTTTTTACAATATGTCCCATTCAGGAATCAGGACCAAAGACAATGTTATTTTAGTTCTTTTTGGAATATATTTACTCACTTCCAATGTGTTCTGTCCTTCTGAAAGTGACACATGTTTACTGAGAAAGGACTATACCAGTCACTATAGTTGTATATTTTCTGCTTTTATGTAAAATGCTTTTTGGCAGCCTGAAAGGCAATTTTGAGACTAAGATCTCATTTCTCAGTCCAGGTAGTAGGTCCTGGCTTAAATGATTTACAAACAGAATTATACACCTAATTCCTTTGCTTCTGAGTTTTCAAACTGAGGGTCAACATGAGGGCAAGTTATATCTTGCTGAAACATAGACAAGTGTGACCAAACCATTAAATTTATACCTTTTTTTTTTTTGAATCCTCTTGATTTATCAATAGGGAAGACAGCAGAATGAATGAAAGTGTAGATCAGAGGCAAGACTTTCATCTTCAGTGTGGGTCAGATCTGGGTAGCAAAGTGAATGTTTTGTGGTTCGATGGCTGTCAAGGAGTAGCTGGGCAATTAAGTAGCACATGTGAGTAATATTTTTAATGCTTAGAAGCCTTAAGTGTGTTCACCACTAACATGGAGAGGTGCAGAAGCCTGTTTGATGTCACATGGATAAAGAGGACAGGGGGCTTACAACATTTTATATATATTTATCTGTCAGTCATCATCAACAAGTATTCAGATTCTATTGACACAGCAGTATTATAGTTGTTTCAGCTTCAGTAGCATGAGTTTGCTTTGCATTTCAAAGGATTTAGCTAAAAACTGGTAATGAAAACATAATGTGTATTTCCATTTACCATTTTGGTTTGACTGGTACAGGTCAAACAGCTTTGAATTTTATTGCCTTGCAGAGTATACTATGGTGGGATATTACATGGTTAAGACAAACTAATATTTTTCAAATTGAAGGCAATCACATTAAATTTTTATGATGGAAGTAGCATCAATAACTCTTGAACAAGCATAGATGTCGGGTGCTTCATATACCAGAGAGTTTATCCAGGGTACTCAAATAACATTTTGGCTAACTTTGAGGAAACTATTTCATAGGTATAAGTAACAAGTGTGCATTATTCCTGGAGAAACTATAGATATGATTTGAACATGTAAAAAGTATACATTATACACTCTTGTAAAATTTATTTTACTAGTAACATTTTCACTTCTTCTCTAACTGGAATCCTAGACAATTTAAATACAGAATATTAAAAATACCAACCTCTGGTTTAATGGTGATACTGTGAGCTACTAAGTCTATTTTTTTAGCCCAATAAGCCTTTATATAGTTCAAAGAGGCTTTACACTAAATACTTTGGAAAAATGAGGAAGTTTACAAATTTTGATCCTCCATGCAAATCCATTAGAACATTTTTTTTCAGTCACAAAATAGAGTGCATTTGGTTTGTCCAAGCACCAGGCACGTGAGTCCCAGCTGGCTAACTTGTGTGGGACTTTCATCTATGCACCTTATTCCTGGCCACTATTTTTTCCCTTTATCCAATCCTCAATATGCTGCTGCACGTACATTAGTTACCCTGGTGCTTGGAGAGCAGACAAGTAGTCTTTTCTGTTTCTACCATAAATGCCACTCAATGAACCAGCCACTAGGTCATGCTCAAGTGCAATGGAATCTTATTTTTCCCTCCCAAATGTCTAGCATCACTAGAAGCATTTACAGGAGAAGGATGTAGAGGTAATTGTGGAATTTATCTTTTTTTTTTTCCTCCTAAAGCTTCTCTTACATTTTAAAAATCGTGTAAATAAAATTTTAATTGGAAAAGTATAATTGAGAAAATAAGTTACCAAAACGCTGCGAAACAAATAGCAGAAGCTTCTGGGAGATCTCCATGTAGTAGAAATTGTGGATTTTTGGGGAACAGTTTCTGAGTCACTGCTATGAAAAGAGTCTTTTATATGGAGAAGATCATCATATATATCAGACTGACACATAAATCCATTAACTTCATATGTGGTTTTGTAGCTTTTCCTACAGTCTTTATGAAAACTAGAGAAGGCATTTGCTTTTAAATAAGATTCTTTCTGGTAGAAGAATATTAAATCAGGAAAATGATACCTTCAAAAGCTTATTTGAAGTATATTGCACAACTAAAATGACTGAGAACCATTGGCTTGAACAGACATTACCTAACCCTGAGAAGTCTGTGTATGTGGAATTTGATGAATATATGGAGAAATACATTTATTGCATCATTCTTTCCACTGGCTTAATCAGTCCTGTGAAATTACCTCACCTTGATGGTTCTTCCTCTAGCAACTTCCCTTTGAGAAATTTTCTTGCTTTCAGGCTATAGATCAATTGTTACAAGTACCAATCTCTTCCAATGACTGCTGCCTCATTTTATAGCTTGTACCACTCATTTTTGTGACCTGTTTACAATATGGCACTTTAGATGTGATCTTGAAAATGGTATAAAAGTTGAAGAGGCAGTTAAGTTAATGTTCTTTGTTTAAGGTATGGTATAGAACTTATGCTCTAGGAAGAGGGAGCCAAGAAACAAGGGCCATGTAGCAAACCAGGTACAGAGCTAGAATTAGAATGTAAGTCTGCTGAATCATGAGTTTAGGTTCTTTTCATTATATCATACTTTTCTGAGCTCTGGCTAACCTTTATCAAACCTTGTTAGGACATGCAACTACTTGGCCAATACATTGCTGAGCACCTGGCAACTGAACTAAGGTACATTAGAAAGCAAAGTGAGAAAACTGTTAGGTAAAGTGGTGAGTTAATCATATGTCTATATATACTGTTGTGGCAAATGAAACTTGTGGTTGGTATTTATCATCAAAAGCTTAATGAAGGTCCAGTTGGTTGCTAAGAATCAACCTGGAATGAATATTTCTCTGACTGACAACATTTGGTTAAGGAATGGCTGCAGAGAGTTGCTATCCACAGGGAAATGTTACTGATCTGTGTTGGAGGCTGCAGGAAAGGACTTTAAGAACACTTGAGGCTCATATATTAAGGATCCTAGACACAGGACTACTGAGAGGATGATGCTGAAGAAAAGATCAAAGATCAAAAATCTCAGTAGCTTCTGAGAAGAAGGATTAAACTGAGATCTGCAATAAAACTTTGCCTGAGAGGTTTAAAGGGACATGTACTGTGCCATCAATTTAGGCATTACTTCTTAGCTCTGAATAATAGTTACAATAATTAAAAGTTTATTAATTCACTCTAAAGTGACAAACTGTGGCTGGAGACTGTGTCTCAAAATAAGGTAGGAAATAAGTTAAGAAGCCTTAAAATCAGCAAATATTGCATAGGTGTTCTTTCTATTCTCAGCTACACTGATTTAATTCTGTTTAAGTTGGGGTCCAACTGAAGCAACATTTGGCTTGTGTTTTAACCTTAATCATAGTCTTATCTCGGATTTCAGTTGGAGGTAGGATAAATCATACTGTATAAGTGCCTGTCTCTCTGAATCAATTAGAAATGAAGTTTTGCTTTTAAATTTAGTCTAGATGCAGTTATTAGAGTTAGGTGAGATGAATGCCATTCATCATGTAATAACATATTTTTAAGGGTTATCAAAGATTTATTGTTACGACTTACTGGATTACAGTGGACCAGATCATGCTCTGCTGATCTTAGACCTTAGAGGCAGGTTTTTTTATATTTTGTTGTACACTTGGTACTGAATGTATATGTGGTATTTTGTAAATACTGTCTGAGTCTGATACCTCATATTGTGTAAACTGCTGCTATGTTACTAAGGCCTTCAGATTTTAGTCCAAACAAATTTGGATTGGAAAAAACCATGTGCTTTATTTGCTCTTTCTATGGCATTTCTAGGGCCAATGACTGCAAACATACAAAACTCAGTATTTAATTACTAGTGCCATTATTGTAAGAACCTTGCTTAATGTGCTTTTTCCCACCATAGCAGCATCAAGGTTAATTATGTTAACTTTTGCCTTCAGAGTTCTATGGCAACATGCATAGGTTCTCTAGAAACAACAGATGTGTAGAGGTAACTCTTTTCACCACCCACCTTCTGAGTACAACAGGGTACTCTAAGTGCTTTGGCAATGAACATGAAAGAAAGAAAAAAGCTGATCCTGAAAATACCATTACCACTATTTATTTTGACATTGACACTGCACAATTTTCAGGCTAACACTCAGATTTAGCTGTGTATCTGAGATAATCCAACACATACACAAATCAGCCTAAAATGTCTTTTCCTTTATCTCTGCTTTACCGATTTAATTTTTTGGAAAGGTGAAGAAAACATAGATTGAGAAAAAGAAATCAACTAAGGAATTTTGTTTATTATGATTGGACAGCTGCAGTTGGTCCACTAAGGATCACTTTATGTTTTATTTTGATTGAGGAGATACCAGTCTGCCAACCATAATTTGTACAATGCTGGTATTGCAGTTGAGAATAGATGACCTTTTGCAGCTGATAGTGGTACTAATTAAGGTGTCAATGCTGGGAAAAATTTTCTATGTGTGACATAATCAGTGCTGTGCTTTTTGTTTTCATTTCTGCATGTTGGTGTGTTGCCAATTTAATCAGTTTCCTTTTGTCAAGAATTGTAGTGTCCCCCATTAACCTGCATGAGGTTTAATTCTAATCTTCTTATATTAGGTTAATCACGTATTTAGTAAATTTTGCTGAATAACTTGCATACATGTTCAAAGCTAACAATTTTGTTCAATCAGGGT
This sequence comes from Poliocrania exsul, assembly GCA_035041345.1. Classification (NCBI taxonomy): domain Eukaryota; kingdom Metazoa; phylum Chordata; class Aves; order Passeriformes; family Thamnophilidae; genus Poliocrania; species Poliocrania exsul. Next base: position 14,775,927 of record JAWWLZ010000139.1, read on the forward strand.
TATAACCTAGTTTTACACAACCTGACTTAGTTGGAGAATGAATATTTGTTCAAATAATGTTTGTACTTTCTCAGGGAAATAAGCACACCTTTTTTCAAATTTCCATCTTCATATTCTTGGATCTGCAGTCCTTGCCCATGTGGCTATGCACCTTTACTAACTTTTGTGCTATATCCTCATCCTGTAGGAAGTCACAGTCATCATATCAGTCTTGTTTCTCATTTCCATCTTGTTTCTGTTCTTCTATCTCAGAAGACAAATATGGAACAAAATTATAGTCTTGCCTAAATCACAGCTACTGGATCCAGTGATCAGCTTTTTCTTTGTCTGTAGCTCTACCACTGTTTTTAAGCATAAAAGAGAAAAGCAGAATGTCATTCTATAGCCATCATGTAGATTATGTCATGTGTCTGGATTGATGCCTAAGGATTTTAGTATATATTTTGTCAGTTTCTGGGATTACATAGGTTACATGGATTTTCCTGGGTTGCTCACATATTAAGTGGTATTAGAAGTTACTAAATGTTTTCTCATACATCCTTAAGCTCTCTCAAGGACATGCTGTTTTGAAGAAGCCACCTGCAAGATAGCTTGGAGACAAAATACAAGAAGAAGGCCTAGAGGTCCTTAGCTTCTCCAAGGGGCACTTCTGAATATCTATATGGGTGGGGCACCAGGGAAAATGAGAATCATGGTTGGTCATAGATGTCTTGTACATTAATTGCTGGAGAGGTTATGAAAATTGAAACATCCCTGGCCACGGGTGTGCATGTGTGAGCCCATTCATGTGTGTGCACAGACCTCGAGTGTGCACTTTGGAAGCTTTCTTTCTCCATTAATATTGGTTCTGAGTGTCTATTTTCAGGGGAATTTAGGCTACAGGCAACAGGATGATGCAATTTTATCTTGTACTTTCACTCAAACTAATGCCTATACATCTATTTAATTTAAGAACAAAGTAAGCAATACACCAATGGGTTTCAAATAAGAAAGTAATACACTGGGTTTGATTTATAAAGGCCATGTTTGCCATTCCAGCCTCTTATCCTTTGCTGACTTTCTCCAAATAACAGGAGCATTTGAGACAGAAATACTTCAATGTGCATTTGTTTTTTACCGAAGAAGTTTTAAAAGAGCAGGATCTAGCCTTCAATGAAGTAGAAACAGTTAGCAGCATGACAGGTTCTGGTTCTGGAGTTTGCCCAAATGGAGTTCAGATTTATTAATTTGTAGGTCATACTCCAGAAAAACATTGACACATATATTCAGCATACAAAATATTATTTTTGGGGAGGGGAAGGACAGCAGGATATGACAGGCATAGTGTAAGGCACTCTAATGGGCTTTGCTAACTACCAGCTCTAAGGTAATACTCTGTTAATATAAAAAAATTCTTTGAAAAAAGGCTATAATACATTTACAGAACAGCAGTGTAGCATTGATGCAATTCTATATCCAGGCCCATTGAGAGATAAAGCAAAAATACTCCCATAAAATTAAAAGTTCCTGTATCACTACACCATCCTATAGTGTTTCTCTAAGAAAATATATTTTAAAATATCATTTTTGAAGGTATAAGTAAAGCCTACTCATCTAATTTTTATGCCACTACTGAGTGTAACGGAAGTTTTGTTGATTTTTTGGGATTTAGACTTTACTGTTTCATCAATAATGATTACTTTTTAACTAGATCTTGAAGTACTTCTCGGTTTGTTTATTTTTTAAATTCTCAACTTTAGCAAAATTTACACTAAGAACTATGAATACTTAATAATAAAATAATACTTAATAATAGCATTTCAAATTATTATTTAAAAGAGTTATGGCATGCACTTCTATTTCTTTGTGTGGGATGCTAATTTTTTTTCAAACTACTAGACATATTCTTTACCTGAAATATTTGCAATCAAATATAAACCAGGGTTGCATGTCTTGCTGAATGAAATAGGAAAGAAATGCATGACTTACAAATCCCATAATACTTTCATTTCTACTATTTCATCCATCAGGCACCAGACTATATGGATTTCTCAGTGGGAAGTTTGAAGACCCAGAGGAGTTCCTCCTCTTCTTTGCAGTGCACAGCCTCTGCTTGTAGCTGTGTTTCAACTAAAGGGATCAAAGCTCAGAATTAAAGCTCCTACTTATTGCTGCTGTAATACTTCTTGTAGAAACACCCAAGGTTCTCTTCTCAGCACTGGCCAAGGCCATTCAGTGAGGCACGTGGGCTGGGCTGGGAGTAACTCCACTGGTGTCACTGAAATCCAGCCTATGTTTACTTGTTTAAGTGAACGTGCTTCTTGGCAATGCTGATGTACTTAAGATTTGGAATTCGGACAATTTAGATGTAGTCTGGTTTTGAGGTATTTGTGCTGGGATAACTGTGAAACAGCCTGTTTCCTACAACTGTTTAAAGCATACAACTTGGACAAATGGCTCACGCTTAAATCCCAGTTCTAGAGATAACTGAAATGGAACCTCTACCTCCCACTATTGTCTCTGCATAATTGCAATGTAGTGTAAAGAATTTTGTAATGAAAATTACCGATATGAGGGATTCTGTTTATTTGCCATGTGCTTATAATTCTTCAGGTTCTAGGACACCATATCTTGCATCTCACTTGTGCTTATTTTAAGAGATTATTTACAATGATGCAAAAAGGTAGATCTGACTCAACAACTGAAAATCAGTGACGTGACAGCAGTTACACAACGCACTGGGTCTAGGTTGCTAAAAAACACACAAAAAAAGAAATACCATGCAGTTTTGCAGAGGGAAGGGATGAAAGCTTGCCCGAATGCTTTCTTCAACATACTGCCCATGTCCTTACATATACTGCTGTCCTTTGTTGCAGCATGTTGCAAGGGAGCATGACAGACTCAGTAATCTGTTTTTTAGTTCACTGTCATGTCTGTGCAACTCATCAGTTTTCAGAGGTGGCTCTGATTAAATAGGAGCAAGACGAGGACCTATGCCTTTCTTTAGGTTTGTTCAGTTAATTGTAACTAATTCCAGTAGGTTTGTGATGCAAGACCCGTGACATAACAGGAAAAATATTCAAATTACAGTCTTCCTTGTTTCTTCTTAGGAACATGCTGATTTCCTCAAATCATCTACTTTAAGTCTACTTGTGTAATTGATATTGTGTTTATTTAATTTAGGTGAAAATATTTTGTAGTCTTGACTTCTGTCTCTACTGGGAAAAAAAAAGGAGATGGTTGGATCTATGCCTCAGCATTCTGAAAGAATTATTTCACACCATCACTGAATACAATCTTGAGCACTCAATCTGCAATAATGACTGATTTGAACAAGAACACTGATTTTTTTTTCATGATTTTGAAGAGGGATCTGGTCAAAAACAGCTCTTAAAAAAGAAAGCAACAATTAGCTATGATTGAAAGGGCAATGAAAATGAAATGACAAATCAATAAGGTACAGTTTACCAGAAATAATGGGTTATACACTTGCACTGTTCTTGTGTAGGAAAAAAAATAATGAGATGGACCACAATCATTGCTCATAAATTTGGCTGGAGTCAAAAGATTAAATTATCCACTAGCAAGAGATTGGTTAGCTGGTTTTGCATTCAAGCAATACCATGGTGATCTCTTCCTCTCTAATTATACCAATGTACCTGTTTAGTGTTAATTCTGTGCTGTCCGGACGCTGTCCCAGGTCTTGTAGTTGCAAAGCCATAGTGTACCATGACAGGTTATTTCTTCACTGTGGATGGCAGATATTGATGGCACACAGGTTATTTTCGTGCCTATGAAGTAACAGCAACTGCCAAGCATGGCACAGGAATTATGAAAACTAAGTTAGATACAATGAAGCAACTCAAGGAGAACAAAAGCAAAAACAAACAAAACCCCCCAAAAACAACAACAAAAACCACACACACAAAAAAAGGAAGTTAATGATACCTGGAGTGATTCAAATTCAGGAACTGGATTTGCTCATCTATAGTGACCAGAAACAATCCCACACAATGTGCATCTGCTGTTCTGGGAGCAGAACACCACATCTCTCATCCAGCAGAGAACAGCAGTGGCTGGTGGTGATCAGAAAAAAACCAAAAGTTTTTTAATAGACCCCTACCAACAACTCAAAGCATTGTACATACTGAAAATATCTACACTTCTAAAACCTCAACTATGGGGAAAACCTAGGAATGAAGAGAGCTTTCCAGCCAGTTCCTGATTGCCATTAGATCTATTATCACTCATTACTGCCCACCCAGTCTTCACTGTGGACTTGACAATTTCTTTTTAGTGTTCACAGAACCACATGCAAGAGTCAAAACCACAGATCACTAGGATATTTATAAGGAAGTGAGGCTCTTGAATAAGAAATATGATTCAAACAGTCTTCTAGTAATATATTATCTTGACCTCTGCATATGCTTTTGCCAATTTTATGACAGAGCAACGTTAAATTGAGTGGGTGGTATGAGCTAGGAAGGATTATACAGGCCAGAGGGAACAGATCTCATTAATGTTGGGTTCCAGATATTTCTAATTTAAGGGTTTTCATAGGACAATAGTTTTGGAATAGTACATACAGTACTTGTTTACAGGAGTTATTGGACTTCACTGAAACATATGTTCAACTTTCCCTCTTTTTTAATAAGGATTTTTGCTTCTTCATCCCAGATTCTGTAAAGAGGCCCTAGATATGTGAAGTGAGTTATGCATAGGGTATGTTGGAAGAGCCTCATAGGGTGTGTGGGAAGTCCTCCATCTGAGGCCTTTCAAAGCAGGTTCTTCGCAGGAGAAGTGTGGTGGGCTGTGGGAAACAGAGGATGGTGAAAGGAAGCTGGCAGACATATATTCACATGGAATATATTAAGCACATTCCAGTCACTTCTCTGGGTTTCCCCAATAGCTTGAACCTCTGCATCTGAATGGCTTGGTTTTATGACCTCTTATTGCCCCTCCTTTCGTGCTTTTGATGTTCCTTCTCTTCATCAGAGAATGTGTGTGTCTTTGTCTGCCCACACAATTTGTTTCGTAATGGGCTTCATCTTTCTACTAGTTGAAAGCAATGTACTTTCCATCCACTGTTCATATACCCTCTATCCTTTCTTCTTGGTTTCTACTGTTCCCTTTGCAGAATTTCAGCGTGTTTGTATGTTAATGGATAGCTATGCAGTGCTTTTATATTTAATGCCTTCCCACACGGGTGCCAGCTGATTCTGGAATTATCTTAGTGTGATTCTAAATATTAAAAACTGTAATGGGCTTCCCTTTCACATTCTGATTTGAACTCACATGTTCCCAGATTCCTTCCTTGCTTTTCCATTGCTACAGTTTTCCAAGAATACTGAATAAAGTGGTAATCCTGCTCCATGTTGGAACTGTGAGATGCATTTCAGAATACCATGGATAATTATGTTTGTCATTCCACAACATTTGGCATGCTGCTGCTGGTGGCCTACTTGTTGACAAGTAACAGATTTTGCGACAGGCCACACAATATACCATAAAATACTGAGTATCAACACTGGGCAATCAATCAAACTGGCTTAATAATACAAAGAGATTATTATTTGAGGAATACGAAGTGTTCCTTGGAGCCTACACAGAGATGAAAGTGGCTTTGTGAACTCATGCTGCCGTTAGATCAATGAGGACTACTGTTTTAATACAGGAGTATAAAAGAACTTCTGTGTTTATATCTTGTCGAGGTAGGGAGGCAAAACCCTAAATAAGGGAAGAAAGGACAAAAGTGACTAGTCTAGCAATGAACACATCGAGCAGGCAAATTCAAAAGAAAACTTACACTTTGATTTATGCTTTGTAGCCACTGCTGTGTGTTTGCTAAAAAAGAGAGGGCCCGGGGAGGGAAATGTTTGGATGATATTCACTGTAGAAGCATTGTGGGAACTAAGCACTGCCTTTGTTAAAACATTATTAAAGCAGGATAGAAATTAGTTGCAGTCTCTTAGCTAAGCTTCCATGCAACTAATGTAGCCCCCAAATATACCATTTTTCAGGCAGCCAGATGACTTGAGGGCCAGCACAACATTCTTTTTGATCAAAACTTTATTTTCAAAGCTTGCGTATGTTATAATAATTATATGCTAATAACAACTTCTTACACTGTGGAAGTTCACATGGCTCTTCTGAATAGAATGTTTGACAGACTTGAATATGGTGCTATACTTGGAGTTATGTCTAAATTAAACTGCAGTGGTTCCTTTACTGCCATTTTTAGAGCACTATCTGTTCTCACACTAGCATGCTCTAAGGTAAGCTTATAATATCTACAGTGCAGTCAATAACCTTTTTGTAAGATGGCATATGATTTTTGCCTTTTACAGCAGTAAAGTATTCAAGAGGAAGTTTTAACCTGAAAGTTCATTTAAAAAAACCAACAAAAACCCAAAACAATCAAAAATAGAACACATCAAACCACAAAACTACCATCAAAAAATGATAACTGGTGAAAGGCCTATGAACTTTAAGTTCATGGATAGGGAGGTGGAATGATTCATTAGTAGTAGTCTAAAAACAATATCTGTCATTTAGTTTGAAGTAAAATGATTTCATATTGGGTCATACTCTGACTCACAGATGAAGAGACATGTACACACTGATGGGAGACTAGTCCAAACTCTAATCTTAGTGGCTGTATGGAAACAACCAACAGCTAATTGTCATGTTTAACTGCCTTGCCTTATTTTCCAAATATTTACTAAGAAGATCAACAGCTCTGAAGAAAGGAGCTGGTCTTCACTCATGCTACCGTAAACACCTTCTAAGCTGTAGCAGGTTCAGCCCAGCCTTCTCAGACCACCAGGATGCAGTTTTGTTCTTCAGCTTTGGTGAAAGCAACAACCTTTTTCAGGAGAAACTAGAGGAAAAAAAACTACTCCTTATGGCCTCTAGAAGAGAAGGAAAGAGTGTCAGAGGTGAACAACTGAGGGAGAGAGAGAGAAGGAAATTACTCAAGACTGGCAGGAGGAATACACGTGTTTTTATGTAGGTAATTGTAGCAGTTATTTGGGGCAATGTAGCCAAGTTCAGCCTCACAGACTGCACTTACTTTGCAGGCAGAGCACTGCCCAGTGGTGTTGGACTACACGAGGGTAGCCATGGCAATCTTTACTACTAGTGCCAGTTATGGTGACATGGCCCAGTGTGCTAGGGGAACAAGAATCAGGCTTTGATAATGCACACAGTATTTGAGTGTCATAGGTTCACCTAGGTGGGCCTAAATTTGAGTTTTTGACGTTCAGACTAGGCCTGGAGCTGTCAGCTGATCTAAGCTGGGCTAAGCCAACAGCTGATTCCTCCTAGCCAATAGTGTTTTATTCCATATCATATTACGACATCATTTTCCAGGGAAGTAGAATCAGTGTGGGAGTGGTTTGGTCAGTCACCCCACAGCATTCCTGCTGGGAGGACATACACAGCGCAGTCCAAGGAGAGATGGGGAGGACTAGGCCCAGCACTGGCCCAGCAGTTGTTTGGGAAGTAAAATGTTTGTTGTGGGTTCCTCTCTCTTTGCTCGGGTCTGGCTTTCTGGGGGTTGAGTCTTCTAAGATATTTTGGGGTTAGAATAGTGAAAGTTGTGTGGGTATTGAGAAGTAAGGAATTGTTCCTTATTGCTTTTAACTTGTGTGAGTGTGTGTTTGTACCTTCTTCTAGTTGTCTCTTTCTGTCTGTAAAATATATGTAGTTTTAGCACAGACGTGGCCTTAAGGTTTTTTTTTCCTTCCCCTTTTTTTTCGTCCCTTTCCTCGGTGTTGGGAGGGAGACTCTGACTGTTTTGGAGGGTTGGCAGTTTGCAGCTCAAACCAAGACATTGAGATACCAGTGTCTAGTTATGCCATTTTTCCTCTAACAATTCAAGGCCATATGACCACTCTGTAAGAACTAGAAGCTAAAAGAGATCATGAGAGTTATTCTTGTTTAGCCATGAACTTTCTTGTGTGCCAGTTTCCAGAAAGCGGATGTGCATATTGAGACCGATGCAAACTGCTGCCCACTAATGTTGCTGTCCATGGCATTCTGGCTAAGAATGAAGAGACCCAAAACCTCATTACAAGGTAATCTTTTATATGCCTCATTGTACTGTCCACACAAGGCCCCAGTTGTCTACTGGAGCCTTAACTATGATGTAGTAGAGTCCTTTTTGTTAATATCATTTATATTCTTAAAGTCCTTTGGGAAATAGTAGACATACACAGGCACAAAGAGGTTAGAGACAGGTAGTAAACCCAAAGGGAGCCTTCTCCAAGTGAATGTAGCTGATACTACAGACAAATAGAGCCTGGTGATAATGGAAACTGTTAGTTCAAGCTAGTGAAAATGAGGCTGAATTCTGATTGCAACCACTTAAAAAAATAGAACTGTAGCGAAGAAGACCCTTTAGTGACTCCATTTAGACATGGTTGTAAACTTTCAACACAAAATAATTTCCTAGTTTTTTTTCTTCAGAGTTTTCTCTACCTGTTATCAAATAGAAATTTTGCAGAATTGGTACCTTATGTTGGAAGCTATCCAGCTTAAAATTTATAGTTCAAACCATGCCCTGATAAATAGTTGTCACTGGTAATTTCTGCCTGACAGTGTTTTAATTTTAGATTCATTTAGAGGTGACCAAGAAAGGAGCTTTGTTCTAGAGGAAATTTGAATTTTTCAACCTCTTTGTTCCAAATTTGATAGAAAAAAATGAAGCACGAATAATACATTTTTGGTTCTGTGCTTAGCTATAAAGAATTAAGAGTTTTTAGTGAAAAGACCTTTATGAAACGTCAGTGTTAATAAAAACAGTACATGATAAATTATTGAAAAATCAGCTCCTTAATATAAAATGTCACTGTCTTAAAATTGAAATTGAGCAAAATGACATATCTCCGTGGAATTTCTGCTGCAGTTTTCAATTAAGTTAAAGCAGCATCTGTTAAGGAAGAAAACAGTCTGACTCATTTACGTTTACTTGCATGCTAGCCAAAATGTTGGGGTATTACAAAGTTTGCAAAGAATATTATTTATCTTATATTTTTAGAGTAATTTTTATGCCAGTATGAACCCAACCTAAAACTTGTTTGTCAGTTGGCATGGAAAAAGTGTGTTCTATCAATTACATTCACTCAACACTATTCATGTGTCCTAGCTTTGAATAGCAGAACTCTTCACTGTTTTTAAAAATAAAGTTCTAAAAGTATTTTTGGGATGCTGGCACTGTGAGGCAGGTCTGTGCTTGCTGTGACCTTGATGACATATACATTTCAGAAAGCCTAAAATCTGACTGTTAAAATATTGCTATTTGAGCATCTGGCTTTTAGTGAGTGTCTGAGGTTCTCATGTCATTTACAAATTAGCACTGGATGCCCATTCTGCTGCTGTAATGGTGTTTACCTTTTCCTGAGCTACTCTGAAGAGCGGAACTGGATTTGGTCTTGTGGTTCCCCCAGGCAGTCATCTGTTAAAAAAGAAAACAGAGGTCACCCATGGGAAGGAACATAATAAAAGCTTGTAACAAGGGCAAATTTGGAGGTTGGTGATGCTGAAAGATAATTCTTTTAAAGCACATTTGCATTTATATTGAAGCTTTTTAAAATGGTGCAGCTAATGCAAGTTTCTTCCTATTATTTGATCTCAGGGTACAAAATTACTTTGTTTCTTGGAAGGTCAGATTTTATAACTTTTACTTCAGCAGCCAATTGAGGAATTTACTTGTAAATATCCAGAAAACAAGCTCTCAATAAGTGCTACCAAGAGGTTGTTTTAAGAGCAGTAATCAAATCAGCACTACTGTAACCTCAATAATTAAGGACTCATTTTTCTACCCTTACTCTTGAAGGCTCTCATTTACTTCTGTAAATGGCACAAATTAAACCAATACATGTCTGGAAGTAAAAATTACAACTCTGCCTAAGTCATAGCTGATGTAAATTTTTTGTTTGCAAATCATGTAATAAAAAGCCATCTTTCTAGATTTCTCACATTTATTGTCTCCTGACATTAGTGGAACTACCTGAATACAGATTAGCTAGTATATATCAGAAAAAAGACTGTCAGAATTAAATTCAAGTTTCAGGAAGCTAACCAATGAGAAGCAAGTGGTCAGCATTCTGTGTCACTATTTCCCCTCTTAGTTTTTTCTGTTTTCTTCATGGTGAACCAGTTACAAAGATTGTTTAGCAGGCATAGGAGTTCCTACTGCTGTTGCTGTTCAACAATCCACTTTTAAAAGTTTTCAAAAACATTGTTATTAATAACTTCAAAGATTGGGGTTTTTCATAGTACATAACAGAAACAAAAGCTTTTGGTATGTATTTTGAATGAAGACCAAACCAGTTATTGAGTAGCCTGGGACAGTGATGGGGTGGGAGGGGAAGGGGGAGCCTATGTTTATTTTACTTAGGGCTTATGATGCTTATTTTGTTTATGCTTATTCTACTTATGCTTATTTTGTTTATGCCTATTTTACTTATGCTTATTTA
>JAWWLZ010000139.1:14786486-14823105 GCA_035041345.1 Poliocrania exsul
TAACCCTGCCTTCTCTAAGAAAATAATGTTTATGCATGAAAGAAAAATAAATATGTATAACTTACTTGCATATAAACGCATTGTTAACTCAACTAGGTGCGCATGTTTTGGAGGAGTAATCCCCCATGTGCCCTGGGACCAGAATAAACGTACCTCTCTATAACCCCACTGGATTATAGGGTTTTTTGTTCCGCAAATCAACAGTAAGTTTGAGACATTTTCTCATTTAAAGCATGAGCATCATTTTGCTATGCTTTCCACCAAAGAGAGCTCCCATGCTACTTGAACATAGAGTTTGTTTCTTTTTTTCTGTCATAATGAGCATTTCTTTTTTCAAAAAAAAAAACCAAATCAGAGAGACCAATTTTGTGTCCTGGTAGTTAGGATGTTCTTCTGGGAAATCTCAGTTATGTTCTTCCTTCGAGTTAAAGAAAGCAGCAGTTTGAACCTGTGTGCCCCATATCTTGTCTTAGTGCCATAACCCCCAGGATAGGTGAAAATTTACTGTTTCTGACCTTAGATTTGGCTAGAAAATTCTGCCTGGCCAGGATTTAATGTCCTGGTGAAAGCTCAGTACTCTTCCATGAGCAATTCTTGTTTAGGCACATGGACCTTCTGAATTAAAAGCCAAAATTCATGTAAAGAGAGGAGAAGAAAGAGGAGGAAAAAAGGAATCTTGACTGATTCTATGCAGTATTTGTCTCTTAGTGTGATTCTTTAGGGCATTTGCCCTAGTGAGAGGTGTTGAGTTCTTCACCATGGCAACTCACTAGTCCTTGTAGGAGATTGTAGCCCACCCTGTGTGCTGCTTCCAGGTGTGATGACTCAGAGAACATAACTTAGCCTGGCTACACTCACAGGAGGGGAAAAAAAACTTCTAAATTTGCAGATCTCTAGTTTTGTTTAAAAATCTGAACCTCCTTGGCATGATTAAATGATTTCCATTTATGATGATGGGGAGGAAGGTGGCAGTTTAGGCTTTCAGGGCAACCTGGATTTATACCTTGACATAGCTACCAACAACTGGCAACAACATTTGACATTTCAGTTAAATTGCTACTGACTTCTCATCTTAGAGCCAAAAATTCTAGAATGCTTTCCCAAATGGAGATGAGGAAATTTGTTGACTACTGTTTTTGAGACTTTTTCCTCACTTAAGATTATAGAACAAGTTCCTTTCACTTGTGGCCTCTTGGCAATTTTGCATTTCCTCTTTCTTGGGCTCCCGGGTGTTTTGCACTTTTGCATGGGTTGTCCCCCAGAGGTTGGGCACAGTAGGTGATTTTTTGCCTGATGCCTGTACATGGGGGTGGCCAAACCTTTTTGACATGTTGATTACACAGTGATTCACAGCTCAAGGCTCTGGGCAGTGACGGTGCCAGCAAGGCTGCTGTTCCCTCGCTGACACACTGCACTGCTTTAAGCTGCAAACTCCTCACTTAGCCTTTCAGCCTTTTGATAGTTCTGATCCCACATTTCCTTTCGGCGCAAAGCACTCCATTATTCCTGCTTTGTGCCGGGCTGCACTCCTATCTCTGGCTCAAGCAGCCCATGAAAATAGCAGAGCAAACAGAAGCAGCTGACTGTGACCTACCTGTCTGGCAAAGGGGGCACAGAAGGGACCACTCATACTGCAACATGGAGTTCACACCTGGGACAGATGTTGAAAATTGTTCTAAAAACCTGTGCTTTGCAGCATTGATGCTTGCAAGGTTCCACAAAGGTCATTCTTGAAATGTACAACACACTGGGAACGTTGGCACAGAATTTCTTAGTGTGTTTATGGGTATTAGTCAGGGGAATTCTGAGTCCTGGGTAAGTGCACCGTTTATAATGCAGTATGGTAAATGAAAGGTCATTCAATAATGTTTACATGAACCTTCATCAGAACTGGCAGTTATACCTAAAGAAAGAGGACCCATAGTAATAATTAAGAGTTCTCTGAAATTACCATCACAGTGTGCAGCAGCAGCCAAAAAAAGCCAATAAATTGCTGGCATTATCAGGAAGGGGACTGAGAACAGGGCAGAGCCTAATTATGTAAAACCTTGATGTGCCTACATGCTGAGTACAGTGCGTACTTCTGATTTCTGCATTTCAAGAGGAGATAGTGGATGTAAAGAAGGTTCATAGGAGGGCAACTTAAATGACAATGCAGATGGGAGTATCTGTCTCATGAAGAGCAACTGAAACTGTTCAGTTTGAAACAGAAAGCTGGAAAGTATTATCCTCGAGGTTTGCAAAGACATGAAGGTGGTAGCTAAGGTGAATGCAAAATGTTAGTTAGCTCCTAGCATGGCACTGTTAAGGTTGGAAGTCACTTGTTGAAACTACCAGGAAATCTATTTAAAGTGAATAACCCTTTTATTGCAAGGCAGGTAACTAATTTTTGTGTGCATTTTCGCAAAAGACTGTGGAGACAGTATCAATGGGATCAAAAAGGTTTAAAAAAATCCATGAACATCTGGTCCATAAACAGACACTTGTTGGGACCTTATATGCGGTTAGGCCCAAAGACCAAGATCTGTTTAATAAAAATCCTGATTTTGCCTCGCATAAACAAGGCCATTAGCCAATGATGAAGGGCTGAGCCCCACGTTCTGCGCATGGACCCTGTACCAAAAAGTATATAAGTGTTGTACATGCATAAATAAACGTCTGTATCTGCTAATTCCTGTGGAATCATCTATGCAGTCCGAAAACCCGTCTCCCCACAGACACTCAACAAAATAGACAGGGAGGTGCTCTTCAGCATCCCTCATCTGGAAATTTGCATTGTTGGAGAACAGAGGAATGACTCAGAATAAAGACCAGGCTTGTGTGTTCTCCCTAGTTGGCATCTCCTGTTGCTATTGTTCAGAATCCCAGGCTAAGGTGGATATAGGTCTGACCTGATATGACACTCACCACATTGTTTTATTTGTAAATATGAATGTTAGTAAGCGATGATGGCAAATTTTCAACAGTACATTACAAGTTGTAGGCACTAACTGTGGTTAAATGACATATTTCCCAAATTAATGTAGCAAAGATGTTGGATTGCTAACCAGAATGCTCCTTGTATATCAAATAATTGTCAATTGTTGATATTATGTTTATATTTTCTATACAACACTTAGGTTTTGCAGCCAGTAAGTCACTCCCATTTCTTCCACATGCCACTTTTAACTCCTTTTTTATTATTGTAGTTATATTCCTCTCAAGTACAGAGGAGAAAAATGCTCTCAGAATAACGGAATAGTGTCAACTGTTCTTCTAATTCCAGAGTTGGAACAGGAGAATGCTTATTTGAACTCCTAACCTTTTGCTCTGGAATTCTTGCCTCGGAGTGTTTGCTCGGTGTTCTGCCTTCAGACTTGATAGAAATATCACTGAGATAGTCTCTTTAGCAGATATTTAATACTTCCACTTCCAGCTGAGATCAGGAAGTGTGGAGAAGTGTAATTTTTTGCTTGTTCGTTTCAGCTAACCAAAGCCTTTGAAAGTTTGGAGACAAAACCAGGTTTTCACTTAGCTTTGTGGGGAGAGAATAGTCAGCATTATACATGTTTGAAAGTCCCAGTACAGGTATTGTTACAGTTTTAGCATTTTTCTTTTATACAAACTAATTTGTTAATTCTACTAATGGAAACCTGCAATAGCCTTATGTGATATCTTAAACAGCAGCAAGACACATCTGATGACTTCTTTATTTGTAAGTGGTTTGTGGAGTTTCTATAAGGGAACAATTTGGAAGATAATTTTACAGTTCAGCCATTAATTGCCAGTAAGGAATCTTTGTCTTTGATTGATAAAGACTGGGTTACTTTAACTGTAAGCATTCCATAGAAAGCTTATGGACTAAATATCACAGTCAGAGTTTGGGGATGATAGAATATGGACATCATGAAATTATGCAATCATTATTGCCCAGTATCTTCAGAATATCTTCCTAAAAAGTATGCACTGTAGTGTGAATATAATTTTAAAAAGAATGTACTGTGGAAATGATGATATTGAATACTGCCATTGATCATCCTGCACAATGCCTTATGGCACTGTTTGCCCAATGGTACTGCTGATATTCTCTGACAATGATGTGCAAATACCTGATTTGACTTAATTGCTAGAAAGAATATGTTTTTTAATGCTGAGCTTCATCTTCTTATTTTCTAGTTTATTGAGGTGTTTATTTGTGAGAAGCAAAGGAGACAAGATGAACAATAGGAAGTGAAGAGCCATTTCTGTCAGTCTAGTTGCTGGCTCTGCAGATTTTATAAGTTACTATAGGATCTCTGTGTCCTGTGTACAAGAAAAAAAAGTTTCTAATTTAATGCCCTTCTGTATCTAAATTTTCTGTTTGAGGTTTCTTCTACAGAAGTAGTTCCCAACAAAAAGCAAGTCAGCTTTGCTCTGTTCTAATTTACAAAAAAAAAAAAAAAAGTTGGGGCTTTTGTGGGAAGAAATAATTTGAAAGCATTCAAAGAAGAGTAGTTATTTAGTAGCATTAAAATAATGAAAAGCTGGATGATTCTTTTATTTCCTGCTAAAAGAAGCTATTTCCCTTTTCCCCCAGTTATAAGAAATTGTAATTTCCTTCGTCTGATGGAGCATGGCATTAAGTTGCCCATTCAACTAAGCAGTAATTCTTGATTACAACCTTTTCATGCATTGGCACAGAAAGTGGAAATTTCTTTTACATAGTACAAGACAGTACTTAAAATATTTTTATTTGATTTTTGTATTAAGATCCTTTTCGTAAAAGGTTGTTAAGTTTTATATCTCAGCTGGACTATCATCCACAGGTTTCCTCCCCTTTTTCCAGCACTCCAGCAGAGTGCTGATCTTCCAGTACATTCCTGAAAGAGATTAAGGTGGTCTGCAGGGGTGGGAGGTATTTTGTGAGGATTTATTACTGTTCAAAGCCACCATAATGGTTTCCACTGAAGCCTTTGGTGTTAAAACCCATGAAAATTGCTAATACCATGACAAGTTAAAAATGTCCTAGGTGTTTTTTCATGCAGTATTCCAAGAGAGACCCCAGAGAACAAGTAGCTGAAAACTCAACTAACTCACCTTTTGACTTTTGCAATGTTGAAGGCAGACCACAATTTGTATTGTGCACCACAAAGATAAATTATGGATCTGTGTGCCTTCTGCTGCTGTCAGTTAGTGTAGCTTAACTTCATTGAGTGCACTGCCTCAGTGTTTCTCCATGTCTCAACACAAGATATCAAGGAGCTCAAGAAAATTTCCCAATTGTAAAATTTTGAGCAATGGAAACTTAAAAAAAAAAAAAGCCCAAAACATTAGAAAGCAAAGGGATGTGCTTTCTTAGCAAACATGGCACAGATAGCTGTTACATTAATCTCACCAATAAATAATTTTTACTTTGCCTTTAGGAGTGTGGTCCAGCGTCTTATACTGTGTCCTGAGCATATTAACCAGATGTAAAAGGTATTTAAACTTTTTTAAACAGCGCAGTAAAAAACTCCAGAAAAACCACAATAGTGCTGAGTTCTTTTTGATGTAAGCACTTGAGTTCCTCTCACTTCCCAAGGGAACAGTGCAAGGTAACTATGTAAAATACCCTTAGGAATTTACAGATAAGGTATGAGAGATCCCATGGATTTAAAGAAATGGGCTATTTTTACTTTGGCTATTGTTTCTAAAAGGTTTTGTAATGCCACATTACAGGTGCCAGTGTGAGCATGGAGTTGTTCAGTTAAAAGGCAATATACTGAAAATTCCTGCACTTAAGAGATATGTACACAAACTCACCTCCTTATTGCAGGTTTGTGGGTGTTTTTTGGTTTTTGTTTGTTTGTTTGTTTTTAAATTAACAAGCTAATATTGATTAAACAGCTTCAACAGGAAAGAAAAAATGTTCACAACAACAGGAGTCACCACTGCCATGCCATGTTATCACATTCACTGCCACTCTTATTTGTCTCTACATCTGTGTTTTGGTTTTCCAGGTTTACCCAAATAATGCTGAAGTCAGTCAGACTTATCAGTGTCATCCTTTTAGGCTTCAGGATCCATGCTGATATTGTTGTCCAAAATAGCAGTAAGATTCTAGTTCAGGAATATGAGCAAGACTGTCATTTTGGGAAAGGCAGCATATCCTGCCACCGAGTCATCAGCAATCATTTAGAAGGCTGATTCTAATTCAGAGAGTTTTGTCCTCTCACATGCTGAATCTCCACCAGTCTGCCCTGCTGTTTTTTAAGGGTGGTTGTTTTTTGTGTATCAGCCATGAACCCAGGGGAATGCTGGCACATAATTTTTTGATGCAAACATTGAATACGCATTTCATCTTTTTGAGTGTAATCATCTTGTGATGGGCATTTTTCTGGTTGGTTTTTTTCATGTACTCTTTTATTTCAGAGAAAATATTCTCCATCTAAATTGTAAAAGTAATTTATAGTGATAAAGTAACAAATCTTAAGCTGTTTCCCAATGTCTCATCTTCAAGGAACAGAGAATTGGATCTTTTTCAATCCTGTCTGTTGTTGGCAGATTCAAAAGTATGAACTCATTGTAAACAATTTTAGGAACAGGTGCAGAAACCTGCCACTTTCAAGCCACTTTCAATTATTTTCTAATCAAGGATGTAGAAACCAAGGAACTCAGGTTGTAGGCTGTAATAAAACAATAAACCCAAAATATTTATGTAACTTTTAAAAAGAGATTATGTTCACCTACCTTGCCATCTTATCCAGGAAAAAAACAAGTAGTGCTAATATCAGCTTAAATAAGTGAAGAGGTCTCTTTCAAATATAAAAAAACTACAGTGCCTTGTACACTGAATATGATAGTGCAAAAAACACATGGTGCAGCATATGCAGAAGCTCCACAGAGGTCTTAGGATGGCTATCATCCAACAAAATCTGAGTTTCTATAATTCTTTGGAGTATACTTGACAAGTTACCCTTCACTCCCAGCAAACAGATCTCACAGTGCAAAGAGGCTTTCTTTGCACGTAGGTTTGCCTTGAGCCTCAGTCTGGTTTTCCTTAATTACTCAAATGGCATAGTTGAGGTGTAAACTTTTAAAATGTTTGAGTGTCTTCCTTTCCTGATGTAGCAAAGCTATTATTCTTTGTAGGTGAATTGAAAATATTTAGCAGTGGAGCAGACTCCCAACTACCTTTCTTGCACAAGTACATGCAGGAGTGGCTTTCCCAGCTTTGAAAGTATTTCAGGAGATAAGTGGCATGGCTGCATACATCTCTAGGACCTATACAACTCTAGAATGTAGTGAGACTATAATTTCACCATCATGCCCTTCTGTTTAGGGCCCCTTTCACAAGAATACTAAGTAAGGTGCTGTAGCAGGTATGACACTTTCTGGAATAGTTTAAGATTCCACAATAAATTGGAGCCAAACAATCAGTATGTGGTGACATTGTTACCCAAACACATGCAAATTTATGTATTTCAGTAATTGCATGAATGTCACAAAGATAATACAAATCTTCCTTAGGAGTGAGATCCTCTTACTTGCATTTTTTTATAGTCTTTTAGGTACTGAATTATTGCAGCAAACTGTTGATCTGAATTTGAATTAATAATTGTATGCAATATTCTACTTGACATCAACTGCTTTTGAAGAAGTAGAAATTTATCAACAGATGATCCATTTTTTTGCTTTGTATTTATTCTCCTGTCTGTTTGATATAAACACTACCCAGAAGCTTTGCCTACACACTGCAGTTTGGTTCAACAGTGAGCTGTAATCCTTTTTACTTTAAGGAAGCCTCAGCATTCTGCTGAAGATTATGTTCCTTTAACATGGAGAAGAGAACACTTTTCTATTAATGTTTACTATGGTTCTGATGGAATTACTGCTTTGGAATGTACGGTCCAAGAAAGTGAAATAGAGTACCATTGAATTCCTAAACTGGATTCTTCTATCTGATTGAAGTTTTGTCTTTATGACTCATGTTCTTTACATTCATATGATCTTGTCAAGACTAAAACAAGTTGTGATTACATACATATTTTTATAAACCTGTTTTTTAAATGTACCCAGAGATTTAAAGCAGAATCTTTTTTGAAAGTGCTTAAAGAGCCCATGGGACATTTTCCAAAGATAGCTCCAACTTTGGTGTGCCTTGTTTGTTCGCATCAAAAAGATGACTCTGAGGCTATAAAATTTACAAACTAAGGAAATGGTAATTTCATTACAACAAAATTCCTGTCAATTTAGTGGTGCTAAGATTTCATTTTTTATGCTTCCAAGAGGAGCTGGGCAAACCATTTCTTTTAGGACAGTGTCAGAAGAAGACCCTCCAAAGTTCAGGTTTAAAAGCTTAGAGTTTCAAAGTTTAGCACTGGATCCTGCTTTTGCACAAGGTCCAAGGAGTCTCTGAAGTTCTGATTTAAGGTCATGTCTGCTTAAAATTTAACTGTATATGGTAATAACTGTAATACTTTAAGTTACACTTTAAGGGTCTTAGGAAAGAGGACAAAGTAATAATTGCTGGCTTATCTTTCATGGTAGTTAACAACAATCAAACAGTTTCATCACTGATCTTAACAGTGATGTATATTATGCTAAATCACTTAAAATGGGATTTGTTTGAAGGTTTGAGAGGTGTTTTGGCCAATAAAATTTTGGTAAAACCTATTCACCAAATTAAATATCAATGTATACATATATAGAACCGTACAATATTTTAGATCTTAACATTGTCTGGTCCAGTTCCCTCCTCTAACCAGGGCCAGCTTCTATGTTGTATCAGGTTGCTCTATGCCTTGCCTAGTAGAACTTTGAATACATCCAAGGATGGACATTTCAGAGCCTCTCCAAGCAATTTGTTCCCTGAATAACCACCTTCTTTTCAGTGTTTTTTGACTTACATGCAACTAAAATTTCATTGTATTTTCTTTTACTTTACATTTCTGCAAAGTCCCTGACTATCTTTTAGGCAGGTGTCCATGTGGAGCTGAGCAATAGCAACCCTAAGACTTGTCTTCACAGGTCCTACTCTTAACCCCTTCTCTTGTGTCGTGTGCTCCACACCAGTTTAGTGGTCCTCTGCACTCACTCCAGTTTTTCTGAGGGCCATGGACTGTGTGAAGCCTCTATAAACTGTTCAATTAAAGAAAATATATTCTGCATTATTAGCCTTAAAATAGGACTTTTCATCTTTAATTCACTCTAGGAAAGAGAAGTTGTAGAATTTCCTCTATGAGTTTATTTTTTTATTCTCATTTAAGCAAATATCTAGGTTATTAGCAACTAAGGTTGCTAATCAGAATAATGGCAGATCTGAAATTGTCAGAAGTCCTTTTGCTTATTTTTCCATCTAATGACTAAATAAGATTATTTAGTTTTTGGTCCCTGAAAATCTGACTCAGTGACATTATATTTATAGAGAAGGAAATTCAAACATATCTGTATAGATTCTATGTTTTTGTATCTCTGTTATTTTCTATTTTGACATTTGACTTCTCTTAGTACAACTGAAAAGAGGATAGCTTGCTTTCTTTGATAGTATTCAGATTATTTTCTTTTAGGATGTACCTTCTCTGGTTTTTAATTTGTAAAAATTTTCTCCCTCTGAATCACTTTCCTGTGTGCAGCATTCAAGATGTGCTGCACCCACAGGCAGTCTTACAGCGACCCACAGAACTCTGGGAAATATAAGCATATAAGTTACTGTTTACCTGTAAAGCCTACACAAACCATTTTTCTACTAACTTAGGTCCTCTCCTTCACTGCAGCCCCAAAGAGAGAAGATGCCAAGCCAAAGCAGACTCCAGTACTACTTGTTGGCCTTACAGGGTTCATTTCAATAGGGTTGGCTATATTAAAGAGCCATTTACACTTCGTTGTCAAGGAGAACTTATCAGGGGCCCTAAAGGGTCATTAGCCTCCACTTAGCACCATGGAGTGTAGCAGATGCTTCATGACATGTGACAAGGAAAGGCTTTAATGGCGTGTCAAGAAATTCCAGCCTCATCACTTCATTTTTTTTATTAATCTGTTGCTGTCTAGCAATAAGTTGCCATTTTATTGATAGTTGAGCTTTTACTTATATGTGCCAGTGATGACAGTAGTAGGAAATTAAAGAAACACTGCTGGTGACAGTGCATATTTTACTTCTGCTTTTAGTAATTTGTCCTTCTAGGTATAGTAAATTGGTCCTTAGGCAAGAAGGAAACGCAGAAATGTAAATTCCTTGAGCTTTTAGAATTCCATTTGTCTTGATAATTGTTAGTACAAACAAGCCATCCATCCATTTACTTTTTAAATACCCAAGAATTTGAAGGAGCAGCATAATTATCAGCTTCCTTTAAGCACTATATTTACTAATGTGTTATGATCCACTAGGATCATGTGTGACCTACATTTGAGGAATATTGTCATATTCCTCAAAGACAATACGTGTGACATCTCAGGAATAGAAGGATATAGAGAGTAGTGCCTCAGCTTCTTGTTTACAAAGAAGTTCCTTTGCAGTTGTAGCATTTTGTGATTCCTTGTGTTTCAAATACACATTCCATGTGATCTGAGGAAATGCAAACTACAGTACAGGCTGCCTAAGAACATTGTAGGCAAAGTTTTAGAACCACCAAAAACACCAACAGAAAGGAAGAGCTAGAAACAAGGTTCACTGGGTAGACAGTATGTGTCTATCTCAGGTTTTACTTGACAAAGAGGAAAATTTGTATGATAGTCATTTGAATTTAGCTACTCTCAACCATCATGGTGGTCCCACAATGTGCTTTCTCTTCCTCTCTCTTATTTAGACAACTGTCTTCAGTGCTATATAAATTATCTGAGTTAATCAGAGAAGTGAAGGTGTCCAAGTAAGAGCAGCCACACCCTGAAGGCATGGCATCAGAGAGAATGCCTTCTATTTTAGAAATTCTTCCTTTCATCCAAAGAAAATCCCTCAAAAAGTCATGCCTAGCCACCAGGATCCCCTGGATTAATGCAAATTTATTATCTCATAGTGACACTGAAAAATACTAATCTCCATTCTAACTATGGTTACAAGTGTCCAGTGATCCTTGGTGTTCAGGGTGGCCAAAGAGATCTGACTACTAGCCAGTAGCTCTGGAAAGCCTTTATCCAAAGGGGAACATCTATGCCTATTTCTTATTCACTCCATTTGAATGAGGTAAATTTAGTAATATTTATTTATTTTTACAGTAT
Organism: Poliocrania exsul; assembly: GCA_035041345.1. Lineage (NCBI taxonomy): Eukaryota > Metazoa > Chordata > Aves > Passeriformes > Thamnophilidae > Poliocrania > Poliocrania exsul. Next base: position 14,797,638 of record JAWWLZ010000139.1, read on the forward strand.
GAGAGGATGGAATCCTCTCATAGAAAAAAAAAAGGAGCAATATAGTAAACTAAGGCTAAAATTCTCACTCAGGGAACACTTTCTTTAGGTTCATTGGGGTTTGGCTAAACAAGATTATCAGGATTACTACTGCATCTGTCTGACTCTTTCTGAAGAGAAATTTTTGCACAAGTGTTTGGTAATGCATGTGTGGAGACCCAACTAGGCCAGTTTGTGTTGGATCAGCTGCATGTGTGTTGCCCAGATGGTTTGTGCAGATGCAGACCAGGCCCACAGATAAGGCTTCCTTCCTCTTCTGGCTGTCTGTAAATCTCTGACAGATCATCACAGTCCACTTTGTCTGACTGAGCTGGAAAAAGAATGTCTTGTCTGGAAGAAGTAAAATGTACAGTATCTCAGACTTACTTTCATTGTAGGAAAATGAAGCAGAAATCGGCACCGAGTTTTTTGTAGGCACTAGAGTGACCATTTGTGTAACACAACTGTCAGTGAATGAGAAGTCTTTGAAAAGGTCTGTTCCTTTTGAACTTTCTTTAAAAAATACAATTTAGCCTTTCTGGAAGAACTTACAATTCATGGCACATTCCCCTTCCTCAAGGTTCCCAGTGAATTTTAGTGTGGATCAGAACAAAATATAGAGATGGCGCTACACAGTATGTCTTTACATTTTTGCAGCCACACAAGGTATGTGTCATCTGATTTGTGACCACAGTGGGACTTTGCAATTTGCAGCTGTGCAGACAGATCTGCTGTTTTAACCGCATTTAGTTGTGGTTTGATAGATAGAAATGATGAGGAAGTGCAGCTGCATTACGAAGCAGAATTGTTGTGACCTGTGAATTAACAGTGCTCATGAGCCAAGTTTTGGAATCCACCAGGGTTACACTTTTCACAGTCCTTTTTTGAGAACAGGGGAACACTTGCCCATTTCAAAAAGAATTGTCTAAAACGAGGCTTATAGAATCTATTACTTATTTAAGAGATGCCTTGTATTCCCACATTTAAGTATCATTTAAGTACATTTATGTATCTTGAAATCTGAAGTACATGAATTTATAAAGTATCTTTGGATCTCTCAAAGGAAGGTTTCCTAACTTATGCTTTCAAAATAATGTACCTTTACAAAAGGAGGTGATTTTAAGGCAGTTATGCCTTTCTCATGGAAAATATGAGTAAAGTTACTCATGTCACTGCCTATTTATTTTTGTATTAATCAAATTGTTTTGTTTAAAAAATACTCAAAAATAAAATAAAAATAACAACCTGTTATTGAAATATCCAACTATTCATAATCTCACTGGAAGATCCATTATGTATTATTTTAGGAGTGAGAAATGAAATAGACGTTCCATTGGAAAAATTACAACTTTTAGGGCATATTTCCAAGTTGACTCACATAAATATGCCTCAATGCCATTCTCGCTCTGTTTTTATTCCAGTTCTGAAATGAAATTCTAGCCTGGATAAAACAAGTATTTCTAGAGTTTAATTCACTGGTGTCAAGACTCAGCTTGTAGCAAGAGTGTTTTCCTCTAGAGCTATTCTGTGGTGGAAGTGAATGTTCACCATAGGACAGATGGCTTGATTCTTTACAAGGTTCTGATGTAGGACAGAAGCTGGTTGCAAATATATTTCTAAATAAAAAGAAATGCTCAGTGTGAAAGAAATGAAGGAGCCTTTCTCGTTACAGGAATCTGTAACATAATTAGAAGGAAGAAAATCTGGAACAGCAGTAAGGAGAGGAGAAATCAGTAATTCAGAAGGTGATGGGATCTGAATAGGCAGTGGAGACATATCTAACAACTGCTGGCAGTGGAATGCTTGAGAATAATTTTCTAGCTGTTACCTGGGAAATCGTAAGAAATCTGAAAAAAGCAGAGATCAAACTGTAGCAGCTCAGAGCAAAGGCAAGCACCACACTGTGTGTATCTGCCTAAAGGAGAAAAATGTGAACTCTAATCCATTAAAAGCTTCCACAATGATAATAACCTAAATTAGAGCAATGCTTTCTGAACTTTGGCATAAACCCTCGAGCCTTGTAGATCTTAGAATATGAGAATGGGCTTGAGCTGCAAACTCAAGGCTTTGAGGATGTGATTTTTCTAGACCACCTCCATTTCAGCTATTGGAGTAACGTGCAGGAAGCAAGAGAATAGATCCCCTTAGAATAACACTCACCACTGAAGAAAAAGCACAGTCGAAGTAGATGTATTCTGCATTTTCCTCCTCTAAGACCTCCCACAGTAGGAGAAAACAGGGAAGAAGCATGACTGGTTTCCCATCCAGCTGACAGAGAGTCTCCAGGGCAGACTGTCATATGACATATGTTTTCTTATTACCTAGGGTTTTGGCTTTTGTTTGCATTTGATGATATTTTTATTTGTTTGCTTTTTGTTCTGGAATGCACAAGTAATTTTAAAACTGTTTTAAAGGGGGAGTACAGTTTGAATTATCTGGATTTTTCTTTTCTCTTTGCAAGAAAGCCTATGGAATTTGGCATCTTAACCCAACCTTGCCTGATGTGCTCAAAAACACAGTTAAATTTTTATTAAAATGTTTTGAATTTTTCAAACATGATATTGATAACTGCAATGGAGCAAAGAGACAGTAGCATCTGGTTTTAATGAACATGGTCTGCTTATACTTGAAAGCAAAGCCATGCAGGAAAAGACTGGAAATTCTTGTTCAGAGAATCAAAGTGCTATAGTGTTTTTCAATACCTGACATCTGTATGCTTAGAATGACCTGGGTGACTTCACTCAACCAATTGTTCATATTTTTTAGATTAAAATGCCATATTTAGATCTGAAATATATTTGGTGCTTTTTTATTTCTATTTTCTTTCAGCCTGTTGTGTACTTTTTTCCACTTCTACAGTCTTACCAAAGCTCATTTCTTTGAGCTCTATCATACCTTTTCAACTTGTTGACCTTCTTCAATATAGTATTTATCAAACTATTCTTATTTAGAAGTGTCTGTTCCTGTTACTACATTGTAGTCTAAACAAACAAGCCAACCCTTTGTGGAGATATTTTTTGCCTATATATATTAACATCTGACATAACAGAATTGCCTAAAAAAACTTCCTGAATTTCAGGCCCATATAAAACCCAATTTTTTTTAGAGGAAATTATCAGGGCATTGTCAAAACAGATTCTGCCTGTCTGCATCCAAGTCAAGCTCGTTAGCAGCATTTCAGTCCAGGCTTTCCATGGACATGCTGTGTCCATAAGGCTTTGAGTGCCTTCTGTCAGAGTTAGGGATAAAATATACTAATACAGCTCCCTGCATCTTTTCTAGGAACTCACCTTGCTTCTGTGAAGTGGGTGAACATGTTTGGAAATGCAGACTAGATATCTGTTTATATTTTGTATTTTTGGGTTCTGCCCAGTCAAGATGATGATGATGAAGATTTATAACCCAACCACTTCCTCTGTTGCTGTCTTCACAGCTTAATCTTCTCTCTCTTGGATTCAGAGAGAGTCACAGAGGTCCCTATCAGAACAATTCAAGGATGTGAATAATCACAGGAAAGATGTAGTGAACACTTTTTATACCACAGAGATGTTTAATGCATAGTAAATGCATTTAACTGTGAAGAATACACCAAGTCCTTGAAAAATAATTTAAATTCCACTTATTCCATTCCACTTATTCTAGCGTAGTATCATCCTTATACTGGTATTTGAATTAAGAATAAAAGTTTGGAAAAGAATAATGCTTTTGACCATAAGCACCTAGCTATTATCTATATTTTGAAGTTTTAACTCAGTTTTTCACATGAAAAGCAGAGGATAAGTGCCCCGATTAGTTAACAATATCTAAATTCCTAAAGTTTTCAGCTTTTAAAGCTGTAGTAAATGTGGCTTTCAGTTACCACTGATAGCTTCTTTGAATCCTTTTGCTTTAATCCCAATGCTGAGAAATCAATGAGGTTGGCCAGTTTGGTTGAATCGTTTTCTTAGGTCAAACTATTGTAAAGTTAGCCTTTAAAAACAAATATGCTGCATCGCCTTTGACCATTTACAGTTTTTCTTTGGCTCCATGAAGCATGTGGATGTCTAATCAGGGGATTATCAAGTAGACTAGAGAAATACAACAAAGTTCTGTGCTCCAGTAAATATTTGTATAGCACAAGCCTGGAGAAAGTCCATGTTATATTTTACTGCTTATAATTTAATAACTCTGTGGCATGCCTGAAATTGTACCATAAATGTCAGGATGTGTCAAATGTATTATCTTGTAAAATTTAATAAACTCATACTTAAGATGAGGTGCATGCATGGGTAGATAACACTGTCATTGGAAAATGTGTTTTACAAATAATATTTAGGGCATTTATTTGAATTTTGCCAGGAAATAAAGCAAGCAATGTCCAACTAGCATATAGTTAATAACAATGATAATGTAAGTGACAAACAGAATAACTCATGTAGAAATAGTCCTGTCTGTCAAGTGATCACGAGGCCAACCAACAGATTTCATAGAACAGTCCAAAGATCTGTGACTTCCTCTTGCCACAGAAAATAACCCATACAGTAAACAATTGATAAAATGAAGTGAATCTATGTTGCTTGTGTTTAGGGGATAGCATAGAGCTCGCTGTCTGCCACAGTAGTTTGTTTGCACTGAAATTAAGCAATAATGATTGAGGCACAGAGCATTTCCTGGGGATTAATGACCGTCTGAGAGGAGCTGATGGCCCAAGGAACATCCTGGCCATTAACCCCAGCCAGTCATTAATCCGAAGGAAATGCCCTGCCCCAAGATCTTTATTACTCTTAGAAGATGAAAATGAAAGAAAACAAACCCATAAAGACATAGGCATTTGTTCTGTGTGGCCGAGTTTTGTGCATGCAGAATTTAATAAAACAAATACCTTAGCAGTTATTTAACTGGAGTGCTTGGGTCTTGGAATCATCTAGACTTACAGAGACAAACTGGAGAAACATGTTCACCTTTATGAATCTTGTTCTCACTATGGAATGCAACTTAAGTTTAATTTTAATGTGATTTAAGTAGGGCGAGTGTGCACTTTCAATAAGTATCTTTAAATAGTCTATATTGTGCCAAGAGTTTAGAATAAGTGCTGGCAGAACACCAATCAGCCCTAGACACTGTTACTGTTATATTTAAAGCCTTTCTTTCCTAATTTTGGATGCAATCTACACCTTTATAAGCAAAAATAGTTGTAAATGTGAAAAGTTCTAGAAAAAATATAATTTAGAGGATATATGTATTGGATTTTTTGAGCTAAATTGTAGGCTAAGTTCATGGATGTTTGTTGTTTCCTCTGTGTTTTCCTGAGCTGAAGAGCACTTCAGAAAATTAAAAAAAAATGTCTCTTCAAATAGAAATTTATTCTCTAATATGAAGCAGGATAACCTCTGCTTTAAAGCCTTTAGGAGATCCATAAAACTTCTTTTTCATAAAACATACAAACCATTGAGATATATGTACCACACTTATATGTATTCATTAAGTAAAATAATCCAATGTTAAAATGCAAACTTAATTTATTAATTGACAGACAAATTTTGCTTTCTAGACTACACTGTCATTAGGATTAGATGTTTCAGTTGCTTGTAGCACTGGTGGATCTGGGGAACTTATATCAGCTGGCACTGATGAGACTTAATGGTTTACCTCCAGTCACCTCTAATGAGAGGAGAGATCCCGGTACGGAAATTGCAATGAGGTAACTTAGTTTCATGCTGTAAACTAACCTATATAGACCAGAGTTTGGCTGTACAATGCTCAAAGTTTTTGTGGAGATCTGCTATAGCACAGCTGAATACGGGAAGATTTTTTTCTTTTGATTCTGAAGGTTGGCATCAATGTAAGGAAAACAAATTGATGAAGATAAAGGTCCACAGAGAATTTGAGGGAAGATGCTTTTATTCCCCATTTCCTTGTAACTACTATATAATCCAAATTAATTTGTTGTAAGGATATGTTATGCTTTCCATATACCATTAATTTATAGCAGAGTAATAGGTATGATGCATTATTTTCAAAAGTGAGTGTGAAACTATACTTTTGTAAAGCTATAGTTGTGTGAGGGTGTCCTGAGGGAACACAGTGACTGCCTTACTGCCAATCAGATGGAAGACTGAAATTCTGTTCTTGCATTTTCATCCATATCAGTCTATATATGTGGAACAGACATCTTTCAATAATGAGCTCTTCATTCTAGTAGGCAAAGTTAGAAGCCAGCACAACAGATAGCTTAGCTAGAAAAACTTTTGCTTCAACTAAAGTGTTGTATTGAGGAAAGTAAGTAACCTTTGGAACAGTGCAAGAACAGGACAATTGGGACAGATTGTAATGGAATGGTTTAGAATTATACTTCTTAATTCTACTCATATATTTCTAGAAGATATGCTTTATTTTAAACAAGATTTATTTATTTTAAACTTTGGAGAGTCCTTGACCAGTGTTATTCATGAGATCAGACAGAATGATTGCAGTGGTTTGTTCTGGCCAAATAACCTGCTCCTAGCTTATTGTGCAATACTGAGAAAATTGCTTTCTCCCTACTCTTTAGTGTCTCCATTTCTTAAAAAAATCATATGGATACTTGTATTTTATTTGGAATTCTTCAAAGAGAACAGAGCATATAATTTAGGAATATTTTGATAAAATTACCTTTGTTGTGTATGCCATTGATACAAAGATTTAGCCATTAGTCAAACAGTGCTAAGAAAACATTACTCATAAAATTCAGTGATTATAGTGCTGAAGCCATGAAGAAAGGTTTTCACATAAATATATTCTTCAGATTAGTAGAATTTCCAGTGACTTTACTGGGACTAGAAATAAATGTTTATAATACTGTACCTGAATATAGTTGTCATCTTCTGTTAACATGGAAAAGAACATTCAAATCACTGTAAAGATATTAGGACTTGGTTCAAAGCCTACAGAATTTGCCCTGTTTGGTGGAGGAGTCTTTCAGTTAACCTCGCTGGGATTTGGTTCCAGATCCTGTTTTGGAATCTGTAGTCTTGTAGAGGCACTTCCAAACTAGTACAGATTACAGTAGGGCTCTTTGTTTTCCCAGATTTATACTGACTACAAAAGGAATTAATTCTGTTTGGATACTTGACATCCCCATTATTCCCTTTAGAACAAGGGCTGTTATAGAAGTAGAATGCTACATAAACCATGTATATAATAAAAATAGTTTAAACCAGCATGTTGTGTAGTAAAGCAATGAAGAAATAGTATAATGTTGCTAGCAAAAATAAATGAAAAAATGAAAACAGCCTAGTTATTAATTTGAAGAGGAAACAACCAGCTTCAATTTAAGTTCTTATTCCTCTGCTACTCAGGATGCTATTCATTAGGGGAGACCTTCAAGTAATACTAAACCCAGGAAATATATAATGAATGATAGCTTGGCACTTGCAAATTGAAACATGTTTCAAAAACATGCACATACTAAGGTGCAAGCATAAAACTGTAATATTATGTATAGGGAGAGAAATGCCTTGAAAGGCACCGGAGTCTCTGAGCACCTGGTTATTCAGCAGAGAGGGGTGAAGGCAGAGGTGAATGTTGAATCCTGCCATAAGTTGTTTGAGACGTAAACACTTGGTTCTGTTGGAGCAGCTGAAGTCCCTCTCCCAGTATAACTTCCTGGGTTTTCAAGAACAAAGGAAGTTTCAGTAGGTTTTTGTGTGTGTGTTTGGTTTGCTGTGGTTTTGTTGAGGTTTTTTTGTTTGGGGTTTTTTGTTATTGTTTTTTAAAATTTTCAGTGGCCATGACAACCTCCAAAACAATAAGACGTCTATTATTAGTGCTCACACACTGTGCTTGGGAAGTACAGAAGCACTTTAGGAGACTCAGAGCAGGGATTAGTATAGGCCATACTTGTCTCAGAGGGATAAAGGGACACTAACTCTTCCTTCGAATGTTGGCTACTATGGATGAACTCCTTGAGCCAAATATGAGCACTGTTGTCAGACTTGGTGATGAAGCCTTCACTAGCAGCGATCATCTTTTTATAGACTTACTAATTTTTTTCCAGTAAATTATGTATACTGTTCTTGAAGCATGAGGCAAAACTCCAGTTCCACACCTTTTTCTGTCATGTTCTAGTCTTAGAACAGAAACCAAACCTTGATTTTTCCAAAACAGCTTTAGCACAATGATTCTTGTTGCTTTCCATACATACACATCCACTTCTTTTCCATCCTGCAATAATAACTTGAGTTTGAATCCTTTTTAGACAGAAGACAGAGGATTCTGCAAGTGCTGAACAATTAATAAAAAGCAGCAGTAGTCTAACCTTTTGCCATATCTTAAAAATCCAGAAGCTTTAGTAACTATTGCATTAATTTTGGAACCTGATGTAGATCCAAGCTGCCTTGTCAGACATCCTGGGGATGCCAGTGGTTAGGCAGGAACCTGATCTGTTCTGCTCCATGGTAACTGATGTATTTAAAAGCATGAAAGGAGCAATGAAGGCACTCAGGACTCTTAAAAATTAAAACTGAGGTGGTTTTAGTGTTTGATTATATTTGGTGGCAGCTGAATAGCCTTTACATGATTGCCTAAAATTTCAATTATTTTTCTGCATCTTTTTTTTTGCATCTGCTCACAGCTGTGCCTTGAATACAGATCAAAGTGACACCTTACACAGTTACCATATATGGCAAAAATCCACTGCTTTTGCTTTTCCTTTTAACATCAAAGAACTAGAAAGAGCATCTTCACAGAGTTCACTGACGTTCTTTGACAGGGTGGCCTGTAAATAGTCTAAAGTTTTGCTTACTGTATTAAAGTACAAGGCTTGCATGACATGCATACAGTCTGGTTGTTTTCTTAATCGAGAATTGCAACCTATTTTGGGTAAAGAAGGGAAACTTAAATTATTAGGTGATAATTTTTGTTTCAGAATAAAAGCAGTGATTTGAACTATGCCTATGTATACAGAATATAGTGATCTTCTTAAAGGTCTTTTCCAACTCAAATGATTCTATAACCTGTAACAGTTTGCACTTTGTCTTTAAAGCACTAGAACCAATTAAAACCCCATATTGTTGTTTTCAAAATGTGTGTCATTTTTCAGTCATGCAGACAAGTGAACTGTAAACTAGAATAAATTGAGACCAAACCAATGTGAAAAAGTAATTTTCAAAATGCAAGAAGGAAACTGGAAGCATAGCCTTTGGAAAAAGTGTTTTCACTATGTGTGTAAGGGAAAGCTGAGGCAGTCTGGGGAGCAGCAACTCACACACTGGGCTTTTCCCACCCTGAGAAAAAGACGCATTGTGTTAATATTGTGTTAGTGAGATAACGATGCAAAAGTCAGATAGATTCTACTAATACATGTTCTGACTATTTTTCAAGGCATAGAATAGTTGTAAAATCCTGCCAGAATTGTCTCTCAAGTAAACGTTCACTCTCATCATCAAATAAAACATTTACAGGAACCAAGCTTGTAGCCATAAATGTGCCCCAGTGTTCAAACATAGCTACCCTTTAGAACCGTCTCAAGATACTTCTGTATCTTGAGATGTAAACCCTCATTTTCAATTTGTGATAGGTTTTAGGAACAAGAGGCTATCTCTTTCCATACATATTAATATTTATGTAACTTAATTCTGCAAGATGGCGCACATTTACTCATGGGTTAAGATTATAATTGCGTTTCAAAGCAGTTCTCTTGAAACATTCTAAAACAGATTATGTTCTTAAAAACTCTGTTCTTTACTTTGCATGTTTTAGTACTACATCCCATTAAAGCTGTGTTTGAAGTTACTAGGATTTGTTAAAAATTTGTTAATGCCTGAGCAGATAAGCGATTATATGCTTTATGTATATATTTGAAGGATTTGTTCCAGCTTGGATACAGTGTATTAATTGGCCACCTACAGTGAACAGCAGTGTTTAATATTTAGGACCCCTTTTCCTCATTGTTTTCCAGGCAGAAGAGCATGTAAGTATTCTTTTAACTAAATTTGTTAACTTTCTGGAACACATTTAAACAATGTGTGCTACGTGTGTCATATTACGTTAACTTCACTTCTACAGACAGGTTGTATACATATGTAATAAATAGCTCCTCAGGGATCAGATCTAGATTAACTGAGAAAAACGTACTCTGCTGTACATTAAGTAATTTACAATGTCTCAGTAAACATTAGAAAAGACATGTTTGTCTCACCAGAACAGGTTAACAGTGCCTGCAGACTCAGTAATGATTGTAGAATGTTAAACTATCAAGTGGAAAGTTATAATCACTTTAAATAGTCTAATTTTTTCCCCTAAAACACCAGACTATCTGGAGTTTGATACCATGATGTCTGTAATAACACTGAATGTTTATGATACAGAATGAAAGTAGTAAAGAAAGACACCAGTTCTGCAAAGGATCTAAACAGAATGACTTAACACTGAAAGAGGGAGACTTGCAGAGAAAACTTGTTTAAGTTGGTAATCCTTTATTTAAATATTATTCCTTTTAAATTAAATGACAATATTTGCAATTAGAGATGAAGCATGTTTTAGGCATGCCAGTTTTATTTACATGTCACAAAATCCCTGTAGCCTCTCCATTTCTATCAGCTCAGTTCTGCCTGGTAATTATTTAAATGGGAGTATGGTAACTGTGCTATCGCTGGCTTTGGTTTTTATTGCCCCAGTGTAATGAACCAGAAGTGTTCCAAGTAAGCATGTGAAGGATAGTTCAGCAAACTTCAGGAGCTTAATATGGACATTCATTGCAACTCTAGAACTTCATTGTTAGATCTGCCAGATAGTGAAGAAAGTAACATATATATGTGGTACAGCAAGAAGTAAAAATTGTCTTTTCTTCATGATAAATTCAGGCAGCTACTGGCTGCATTAATTGGCTGTGTAGATATAAGTTTGCCCTAAAAAAGCACTCACCACATACCAGTCATATAAGCTTAGGATAAACCATATAATATAAGAAGTGCAGTGATTTCAGGATTTAGCCTCTCTGCTTTGTCTTTGATACATAGAAGGAGATAGAAAGTAGGCTAAATTCCAAATAAGGAAGCATGTTTAGAATTCTGTCTTAATTGATCATTTAAGGACAATCATCTTAATTGTTTAATTACATTATTTAACTGTCCTAAAGTCAGGCAAGAGGCCCACCAGCACAGAGGAATAACAAACTATAGTAAGAGTGGCTGGAGCAGAGGACCATAAGCCCTGGATTCTGGAGAAGCCATTTAACTCTGTTTGCTTGTCCTGAACTAGAAATAATAAATACTTCATTATACTCAATCATTTGAGATCCTAAGACAAGCAACACTGTATGACAAATAATCATTATTATTTCATGCAAAAAAACAACTGAACACTTTTGTACATGGAGTAAAGGTAATTCAATATGCATTATGTAGGAATACCTTAATGTGTATTAATTGCATATGAAAATGTTAAAGCAACTGAAAAGTAGTCGATGCAAATGTTCCTAGACATTGTGACTATTAAATTAAAAACTGTGGTGTTGTATTTACTCAGTCACTTGCTCTGATATTAGTCTTAATTCGTTGTACATGTACTGTTTGAGATGAGAGAAAAAATATTTAAAAGAAGATGCTAAAAGTTGAAAGGAAGAAGACTGAGAGAGGGACACATTTTAAGTTCAGAGCATGGGAGGACTGGTAAAGTTGGTATCCTGTAAAATAGGTGTCAGATGGGGGCAGAATCCCTGAGAGTACTTTGTTTCAAGTAGGCCTGACTCCATATACTGTTCTGTTCAGTTTGTCTGTAGAGAACAGTGGCGAAGGAATAGTCACTTGTTTGTCAGGTGAGGACCTGACATAATGACAAATATGTCAGGCTTTGAGAGAAGCTTGGAAATGGAGTTCAGCGGAATTTACCTACCAACCATGCTTTGTAGTTATCCTCTGCAATTGAGTGAATTTTGTTCTCTCCTTCTTTACTTACTCCTTTCCATCCAGGGAATAACTTGAATCCAAGACACAAGTGTCATGTAGTGCCAATAACTCAATATACAGGTTCATCTCTTATTAAGTACAGTGTCTTTATTAGAAGAAAAAATGTAGAGGAAAAATGGAGAGGGAGAAGTGCTTTTTAGAAAGATATTAATGACTTTAAAAAGTCATGACATTGATTTTTAAAGAGTGCTGAGTTGTATCTTATACCAAAAATAAATTAGAAACCTACCGTGAACTCAAGAATTATGTGGACACAATCCCTGTTACTTTTAAGTGAGATATAAATCCAGAGATTTCTCATGCCATCATTTTGTAAATAATTACAGTTCTGCTGAATCTGTTGTATAAAGTTTACATGGGAGGTTCAGTGCACCCTTGCTGTTGTTTAGAACATTGGGAACCACCAGAGAGATGTTGACATATGGCTGTACTGTTTTAGTGCACGAGACATCTACTACATGGGAGCATAATAAACAGGAGCATAAAGACAGGTTTGTGCAAGCAGTTTGGATTGACCTTTTTGGCAGCTGAAATTCATCTTGAGTACATGGTGCTGATGTGGACAGACATATAAACCTCATCTTGTTACCACAACTACTAGTTTTACAATATTTTCAATGCTGAAAATGTATAGCATTTAAGTAAATTGATTCTAAATGGGAGAGGGGTTCCAGCAGCAACAATCCAAAATGAGACAAAGCAGGAACATTCTCTTAAGTTTGTGGAATTACCCCTATTGATAAATAAAATGTTGGATAAGTCTGTTTTACACCTATAGGATTTCTTATGATCATTTCAGGGAGATGACTTCTTTAATGTGTTTTTTCCCTAGGAAAATACTTGATCAAATGGTACAACATTTTGGCATTTAAAAAGAACAATCTGTTGTCTTTTCAATACGCAGTCCTTATACCAGCATTTTCCAAAATGGAAATATTTGTATAAATACCTTTTACTCATGCACACTAGTGTCTCAATCCGATCTACAGCAGTATTCTTAGAAACAGAATGAATCTAGTTGTCATGCATCTTTGAAAAAAACATTTTTAAAAACCTTAAAAATTTCTACCTTTTGAAAAGTATCTAACATAACCAAATTTAGTCACTTTAACAAGTTTTAATCTACCTGTTGCATACCAAGGTATGATCCTCTTTCTATAGCTTCAGTAGCATTTGCATTCAAGAATCTAAAAATAAACATTCATTGTAATAATAAAGTTTAATCTTAATTGAGAGGATGTAGGCAAATGGCACTTCACAGCTCTATGTGCTCCTTATGTCCTCAATAATTTCCTATTAAATTAGTGGAAGCACTATGCATGTGATCTGTGGATATTGCCCACCAGTTCTAAATAGTTATGCAATAATGAAAGAATAGACCTGTAATTGTTAAACATACCTACCCATAGTATCATGAGTAGCATTCTTCCAACAGTTTTCTTATATTTATCAGCTCACCAGTTAGTAATATTCTGAGATCAACAAGAAATAAGATGGATGTTGTAATGTTAAGGAGCAGTGGAGATGGTGAGGGAGGTAGCAAAAGAGTAATTACACAATTAGGCACAACAGAGAAGCTGGTTTGCATGAGATAACTCCTTATCTTGGATATCTCAAGTCCAACATGGAATAGATATCTTTAAAAGGGGGGTGGCTGGTACTATCTCATCACAATCATGCTCCTAGTTTTACCCTTGTGTTTTTGTAAGGTCTTTTCTGGAAATGGAGGCCATGTTTGTGTGTGTATGCCTGGGAGTGTTGGAAAACAGGGATGAGATACTAGTTCAAAGTACCTGAAACTTAGTGTACACTTAGTCACACTTAATACAGAATAATAAATGAGCAACGTTTTTCTTATATCGCAGTGTTGTTGCAGAGTCAACTATTTTTCATATTGTGTTGCAATAAATACTTACTCTGTTAACCTTTTAGTTAAAAATACAGGAATCATGAACCTTTAATGATTGACTTACCCAAGTCATGCAACATGTGGAAGTGCACTCTTGAGTATTCCTTCAGTACAATTACTAATAATATAGTTTTGTCTAGAAGGTGGAAGGGTATCACAAATTCAACCTTGCAACTGGAAGCTTTCAGGTTTTTTAAATTAGCATAATCACAGAATGGTTGAGGCTGGAAGGGATCTCTGGAGAGCACCTGGTCCCAGCCAGGGTTCAAGTAGGAGCACTTGGAGCCAATTGGCCGTGATTCTGTTGACATGACTTCTGAATATCCCCAAGGACAGAGACTCGAAAGTCTCTCGACTTGTGCTTGTGATTGGTCACCCTCGCAGTAAAACCTGATGTTCAGAGGGAACTTCTTGCATCATCCTTTCACTAGGCACTAACATAAAGAACCTTCCTTCATCTTTTGCGCACCTTCTCACCGGGAATTTATATACACTGATAAAACACACCCACCAACCCCCTGAGCATTCTCTTCTCTAAGCTGTGCAGCCCCAGCTCTCTCAGCCTTTACTGGCATCGGAGATGCTCATATTTTTTATAGACTGTGTTATATTTGTTGGTTTGCATTGCACAAAGATGTGACTTATGCTTTTATCCTGTTCATGACCTCAGTGAAGATGGAAGACCTCCATATTTACTCAGGAAAGCGTCTTTCTCTTAATATTTCTCTGATTTGTGTTTTGCTTTTGGTAGTACTCACTGGTATAAAAGAAACCAATGGAGAAGAAGTTGCCAGATACTATTCTTTCGTTTAAACATCCTGAATCGTAAGTTCATTTGTAAAGGTAGAAATAATGCTATACAATGGAATCAACGTGATTGTTCTGATAGGTGTGTACTGTAACCCTGTCTCAGATATTTTCTCATCAGTGCATCTGAGGACAGAGGCCTGATACTCTGTTGCTGATAGCACTTATTTAAAGATTAAACCATTTCTCCATCTCTTTTTTTTTTCAGAAGGGCAAAAACACATGACAAATTCTGTATTCTGGGAATGGCAGAGCTAAACTCAATTGAAATCCTTGGTTGAGCTATGCTTCCTCTTTCCTTAGGACAGCAGGCAGAGGGTGGAGGTGAGAGGGGAAAGTTGGCCTTTCTTCCCTCCCCTGAACCTTTTATGTTCCCTTCTGCTTGCCTTGAGAAAGCTTTTCTTCCCTTCCCTTACACATACTCCATTTCCCTCTCCTGGGCTCCTGCCAGGGTCTGCAGAACATGTATCCCTGCAACATTCTGGAGAGGGAATATGGTCTCACAATTTTGGCATTGTGTTTGTTCATTACAATTAAGGGTGCTTTGAAAGTAGCCCTGTTTGAATCTATAGCTACCATTGTATTCTACAGGCCTGTAAAATGTTCCATGTTGCTGATGTTCATACACATTTGGACAAAACAAGTACACTTACATGGTTTTAATTTTACAATCATTGAAGTGGTTTCCTTGGTTCTTGCTGTTAGTGGAGTTTAATATTGCTGTCCTCACTTGAGCAAATCTCCCAGTGAGATCAGCACAAACTCTGCCTAAGGAAAAGGTTAAAAATCTGGCTTATAATTACCAGAAAGGAGCTGTGCTTCATACAGCTTCCTTTAGTAACTGCATCAGTTTGAAATCTCAAGTATTAGGGATCTTATGAGTGCTCCAGTTTCAGGAGGAATGCTCTATATGAGCTGTCAAGAACGTTTTTTTGCTGGTGGGGAAAACACATGTATGAAGATGTTAAAAGTTAGCTGTTCCACTGGAATGAGTGAAATCTTAAATTTTACACAGTTCTGCATTTTTCCACTGGGGGATTTTTATTTATTGTTATTCTGGTTAAAGTGGTACATAATCCTTCAATAAGAATTCCATGATAAAATTCAGGCTGTGCCTTGGGTGACCTGTCAGAAATTGTATATCTTATTGCTGGGAATCTTTTGAGACTTAGGATTTGATTTTTCTCCTGCACATGTAAGAGATGTCTTTCGTAAAGGTCACATAAGTTTTAACCCACAAAATTAAGTCACAAATTAAATGGATTTAAGTGGTCTTGCCCTACTCCCCTGTGACTGCTTTCTCACATCTCAAAACCACCATATAATTTGTCACAATTCAACATAATTATCTGTCTTTGCTAAGGAGAACTATAATAGCTAAGGAGTAAGTTATACAGCAGGTAAGGATAAAGGATTACTGGTAGAGCTGATTGAAAGAGCTTTTTAAACCCTGGAATAAGCCTATCAGGCCCTAGCTTACTTTCTTTTATTTCCTTTTTTTTTTTTTTCTTTTTTGGGAGGGAGGATGTTCTGTTGTCCTTTGGGGTTTTTTGGTCTGTTTTTATATTTTTCTTTTCTGGTGTTTTTTGGTTATTGTGCTAAAAAATACCCTCGATTGCACCAAAAATGCCAACTCAAAACAGGATAGCAAACAAAGGTTCAGCTGACAGTGCATAAATAGACCAAGCAATCTTTGCTTCAGCTGTCCTCCCTGCTCAAACAAGTTTTTCAGCATGTAGACAGTGAAGCATGTAAATGTTATTTTCTAAACACTGCATGTCCAAATGCTCTAGACGGGATCATGGTACCGAACATGGTTTGAAAAGCTGCTCTCCCCCACACTCCCCCCACCCATTGAGGGGCTTTGAGTAATAGGGCCTGTTCGAGTTGCCAATCAAGCTGTTATGGAAAGTCTTGCTAAAGTTCAGTGCACTTTTTAAAGTATTGCAGGGTTTGGTACATTTTAAAGAAATGCTCCTTAGCATAATGAGCTGTGCATATCTTTTCCATGTTCATTAGTTGCATGCTAATGATTATGTTTGAAATTCCTTCTTATCTTGTTTCCTGATTGATGGGAGCTTGAACCAACCTCTAGAATTCCAGACCTTGCTCAGTTACTGTCATTTTCATTGGCAGAATAAATAATTTGATGTGAAAAGTATTGTGCACTATTTTGATTCCTTGTTTGCTCATATATATTATTTATCAACATCTATTTTGGTTTTTTTGTGGGTGTCTGATGAGGTTCTGTATTGCATGACAGCCTGTATTATTTCACAGTCTAGCAAGATTTTTTACCTTCTGCTGTTGCAGCATAGGACAAAGGAATTGCAGCAGCTTTTTTATTTTTCTCTGCTTTTCTTCACTGTAGCTGCTTGGGTTAAAAGACAAACAAACAAACAAATCTCTATGGACTTCAAAGAGATCAAATCCAAAACAAAAGAAAAGCAAATTATTTCTTAAAGCTAGGCTGTTTTGCTGTGTTTCTCTCCTGTTTTTCTTTTCTTCTTTTTTTTTCTATTTTTTTTTTAATTCTGAAAAGAAATAGCAGGCTGTAGGCACTGCCTGTGGCTTGCTAGCCTTGCTTCTTGTGTGGTCTGTGCAGACTTTATGATTTATTCAGCTAATGGGAAAGGAGCATGACCCCCAGTGGCCACAGAAAGAGAGCTGCATGTGGGTTTAATGCTTTCACCACAAAAATGTCTGCTATGACCAAGCTGTGTGGCTGAAGTCACTGTCTGAATGGTGCTAAAAAGGAACTTAGGCATTAAGTGTGCACTATTTACTATAGATTGGCTCTTGGGATTAGGCCAAGGGTTTCTTACTCAGTTTCAAAGAATAGCATGGAAGCTGCTAGGAAAATTAGAGCTGTGCAATTTATTTTTACCAGTCTCCCCAGTGAGTGACCCAGTGAAGGATTTGCCTCCTAACACGTTTTTTTCATCGGTTACCAAAGAGCAGTTCAAAATGTCCTGGTTTGTTCGTGTGTTTTACGGGGCTTATTGTTTACATTTTCCCATCTCCTACTTTTCTTCATGTTAACATGACTTTCTGACCATATTTTTCTTCATATATTGCTTAGAACTGTGAAGGAAAACAGGTTTGGACAACATTTAAGCATCAGTGCCTGAAACTAGTGACACTGCTATCTCTGATTAAAAGAATGGAACTGTGGACTAGATTTAGGAGTCTGCCCCTGTCCTTGCTCAAGAGAATGGCAAACCACATATGGGAGAAATTGAAATCATCTGTTTTGTTATGGCCACACTCCCACTAGTTTTGCTTGATTTTGTCGACTTTTAAGGGCAGGGTAATGTTGTCAATGTCTATTTTCCTACTGAAAACTGAGCATCTTCATATGGATATATTAAAAACACAACCACCATCACTACCTCTATTGAGAGAAAAAAAGTAAAGTATTTTGTAGTCTTTATAAAACATTTAGAAATTCTCTTTTCCCAGCACTAATATCTTCCTTCATGCTATGTATGGAACCCAGTGGAGCATTAAAAATTAATCACAAACACTTTGCCGGTGGTTTTGTTTGTTTGTCTTCTGAAAAATGCTCTTTGTTATCTGAAAATGGTGAGCACACGTTTTAAAAACAAATATACAAGAGAATTGCGGGTGGGGGGTGGGGAGGGGAAGATACAGAGCTCTAGGAACTGACATTCCTGATTCCTTCTGATCTTCCACACTTAGATCTTGGTCAGCTCCAGCAAGTATAAGACAATCCACTATATCTAAAAGCAAGATTTGTTAAAGTGTTTAATTTAGTTATTCAAAGCTTGTAGAGAAAGAAAAAAATTTCAAATATAAAATGTATTATGTCCTTTTAGTATCAAATATCTGACAAGTTGAAAGTGGCCATTTTTTGTTACTGTTTTTGAAAATGGGAAAAATTGAAATTTAACAGATTTTATGTGAATAACAATACTTTTTTATGTGTATGTCTTTGCATTTTGTCCTGTAGTCTTGTAGATTTTTGTCTTGTAGCCAAAGTTTTAAAATCTAGATAACAAATGGAAAGATCCTAAAGTCTACTGCACACAGGCATCAGTTTCTATAAATGCTGAGAACCCATAAAACAAAAGTCACTGCCGTGAAAGAGTATAGACAGTTTTTTTGAATTTTGAAATTCAGGCCATTTTTACTTATAAATATTCTTGGGGAAAAAAGTAATGCAAAATTTGGTTTTGCCCAAAGTAAAATGTTGACATCCCTTGAAAGATTATACACATAGTAAAATATGCTGAATTATTTGGTGAAAAATACTTGGTTGAAAAAGGTCAGATATTTTTACATTTTAAAAAGAATATATTTCAATTTTACATTTTGAAACAGTCTTGCCTATGTGTAGTACTTCTTTTGTTATAGTGAATTCTGAAACATCATTTTTATCTTGTGAAATGAAACCCCTGCAAATAAGTTGTTACACTGAAACAGTTTTCAAAAATCCTTTTCCCCTTTAGACACGAACTGAAAGTTGTTCATACAGTTATTCATACAGTTCTATTTCATAATCTTAAGGTTTGAAATTTTTGCTTGACCCTGGTTTGAAGCTTATCCTTCCTGTCCAGTTTTCTGGGATGTCTGAAATAAAGTTAGAATTCTCAAGGTGGAAGACTTCCTGCTGTGCTTGGTTTATTCCTGATTCTTGCACAACCACTAAGAAAAAAAGTGAAGAAATGAGCAGGGATGCTGTTATCTAAGCACAGCAATTTGTGAAAATGGAGTGAAGAGGGTCTGTAGTCAAAGATTAGGCCTGGTTTTAACTTTATATATGCTTGTATTTCCTGCTTAGAGAAGGGCTCTGACTTCATGCTGCCCTGTAACCCAACACTAGAATGATGTGGTGATTGTACCATAAGAGAATTTGGAAAGCCATAGCTTTGGGTTATACAGAGCATTCTTGCTGGGCTGCTATTCATTGTGGAGAAGTTCCCCCCTACAGGCTGTGAGGGATGGTAAAGAGAACTGTACAAGAGCAGTGGGAATAACACTATTAAAAGTCTCCTTACCTACAGCAAGCAAAGTGGTGTGTGTGGTGTGCAGCACAGATGCCTTGTCAGCAAGAGGCGGAGGAGAGGACAGCTAGATGTGTCTGTTGTGCAGGTGTTTCAGCTGGTATTCACACTGTCTACTGGCAAACAGATTCTTTGTAGGGGTTTTTTAAATTTCTTTTTCTGGTGGAGGAGGAAGAGACAGTGGGAGGTAAAGAAAGAAGAAAGATCACCCACAGTCGTTTCCCCGAATGGAAGAGGAGAAAAGCAACACATCAGCTCAACCCCTGTTTACACATAGAACTGGCTCAACTTTCCTTAAGATGTATAAATCAAATGGTAAGACTTGGGATGTTTTTCTCTCTCCTGTGAAGACAGCCTCTTCTTTTTTTTGACTTATGAGGGTTGTGTTAGTACTCCAGGAGTTCTGCATAAAAAAAATGTAAACTTAACTCTGCACTTTCTTGACTGAAAACCTCAACATTCTGTTCAGTATGTTTCTTTTTCCCTGGCAGGTCACATAATGACTTCTGTTACTGAGACATGCTTTGGGAACATAAAGTGGCTATATACATTTAGCAGCTTTAGATACTTCCCTGGGACCATGTTTTTCTGAAGTTAATATTTTCCAGATTATCATGACAGCACCTGCCTTCTGTGAATGAAGGGTGAAGGGCATGGAGAAGTTACTTGAATTTATGAAATTCTTAGTAGTGATTGACAGCTGGTAACAACTAGAGTAGGTTTAGGGATATTCTCACCTAAGTCAGAACAAAGACAAACTCAGTGAACTTGGAGGCAGTTGTGTTCTGTGGGCTTAACTTCACTGTTCTGAACAATTTAGGGTTTTGATGATGAGATCCTAGTACAAATTACAGGAGTCTGACTGTACCCACATAAATATTACAGTTAAAAGCTGCTTTTCTTAATTTTTCCTTTGTTGTTTTTTTTTCTTTCTCCTCATGTAAACATAGCAGTTGGGAATCAGGTTTTCCATCTATATTGGACACGTGCCATTTAGTTCTACATCTGCTCTCTGACAGTAGCCAGTTTCAGATGCCTTAAAGGGGAGTAAATAGTGATGTAAATTATTATTGCTGTTATTTCATTTGCCATAGCACAGTATTGCTACCAGATGCCACTTGCAGGTTGCATCTATCCTCTTTCAGAATATGCATTATACCAAAATCTCACCAATCCTTTTTTAGCTTTGCCAAGGCTGTCTTGGAACTATAATCCCCCAATGCTTGCTCGTGGAGCCATGGGGTGATGTGCATGTTCATGGCATACAGAGTTTATAGGGTAAGACAAATAGATCTGGTCCATTTAATCAGCTACTGGCTCTTTTATGTCACTTTGTGTAATCTGTACTCTAGTTTGACTGTATCCTGGTGGTTCATTGAGCTACCTGCCAGCCCTTGCTGCCAGTCTCACAAAATGCTCAGTTTGCTCTTGCTGTTTGTACAGTGATGTCTATCACTCAGAATAAAGAAAATCATAATGTGCTTCCTCAGTTTGTTCCCCTTTAGTTCCCATTCTATCAACATAATTTCCTATACAACTTGGTTTTTCTCCTGAGTCAAAGGGCAGAGTTTTCTCATGATTCTCTGTTAGCTAGTCATAAGATCTGAAAGATTTTGACCTGATAGTTTATGGGAACATTGTCTTTGACTTCTGTGTCACTGAAAGCTAAGCTAAGATGCCTTTGCTTGTTGGAATTTCTGATACAGTCTTAGAGTGGCTATTATGGTTAAATTATTGTACTAACACAGCCAAGTCAGGCTCTAGCTTGTTTCTTCATCCTTGTGGATTTTCTTGTCAGCGGAGTTGCTCCATTATATAATACAGGAATTTGTTGAACATATTTGGTGTAACACATTATTATTTGTATCTTCTTGGACCAAACTATATTTAATAGCAAGTAACATATAAGTTAGTGATGTCATTGTGTCCAGGAGAATGTCTTCTAACAATTCAGAATTTTGCCCTTTACAAATCAATATGCTGACATATTTAATCATGTGGATGTTATTTTGTATCCTAGAATTGCTTGAATTTATATAGGTCTTTAGGAGGCAAGTGGTTTGGGTTTTATTTTCTGTTCTCTAATAGAATATTCTTGGGCATGTCAGATACTGGTTGTTGTTTTATTTCTTCTCATTGAAATGTTTGTTTGAATATTCCCTAAACAGACAAGTGGTCCGTGCATCTTAATTCATTACTACTGCCAAACAATTCCAGATCCCCAAATGAAAGTCACTATGAAAACTATGCTATGCGTTTTTCACCTAATTTAGAATTAGTTGTTTTCAAATTTAGAATCAATTGTTAACATTGGCAAATGCTAGATGCAGATCCTGACACTATAATTTCCACACATAGCTTATTGCTTCTTTTTTTGCTTTGCTTTTTTTTAATATATTTTCTATTCACTGCCTTAATTTATTTTTTTTTTGTATATAGACATTTATCTCTCCTATGGCAACTTTCCAAGTGTGTGCTACAGTCTCAGAATAGGATGATCACTTCATTTCCCCTATCTGCCCTTTTGAGACTCTATTCTGCAATACATAAAACTCCATCGGTGAGTCTTGTAAAAAAGTGTTCTAAAAATTTGTCTTGACTACCTAAGAAAACTGCAGTTGGGATGGAGGTTCGAAGCTCGGAACATTGTCTAATGCATCAGTCTTTCTAATCATTACCATCTTTCTTTGCCAAAATATTTCCCAAGAAATTTCATGATGCTACATATCAGCTGATTCTCTTATTTGTCTTCAGGTCTGTATCTTGAGCCATTGTCTCACCTGTGGCCCTTGTCCTTACTGCTTGTGGTTTTATCTCCTGTCATCTCTGGTCTTTCCTGTGTCTTCCTTTCACTCTTGTCCAGGAGTTTGTTCTCCCTTACCTTAGCTCTTGTATGTTGTGCTGCTGTTCAGAAAACATCTCTCCTTTCTCCATGGGGGAAGATGTGATTTTCCATTGGAGCAGCTCACTGACCTGATTCAGCCAGGGGCCTCCAATCTTTACATCCAAATGAAAGGGAGGAGAGGGAGAGAGCTTTCAGCTCATGGGATCTGGGCTAGCAGGAGCAAGATTTCCCCTTTTGGCAGCCACCTGCAGCTAGACCAGATTATGTATAATATCAAGCCACAAACAACGCACAGTGTTTCTGATCTAGTGAGACCAGAGTGTTTGATGTGCTTAGCGGAGATTCAACTTTTCAAATAGGTCTGGCAGCAAGTACTAAGAAGCAGGTGTTCTCCAGATTGGTGCACAACTTACATAGCCAAGAGAAGGCTTCACAGAGGAGCAGCTACTAGAAAAAAAAAAACAATCTTAAAACAAGTAAGACACTATTAGTTTAAATGGGTAAAAGTTCACAAGGGAAAGGACCTGGCAGCTGACACCAGTATTATTACTGGCTGAAAAGAGATTTGAACATTTTGGCAACAATAAATGTCAGAGAATGTGATTGGGACAGGTGAAATTTATTATAACCTTTAGACACAAATAGTCACAGAAAATCAATGTGGGTGTTCAAATAATGTGGACTGTCTACAGCAATAGGTAAAGGAGAAAATCAGAGTATATAGAATAGTCATTACTAGAAAGTAGAGGGAAGAAGTGAGGTTTTCCTGAGAATGCGTGTCACAGAAACTCAGAGGGAATTGGGTGCCTTCTTTACTCTTTTGAAAAGCCTCCAGCCAAGCTCCCTGAAATGACACTACTGAGGAAAGATGTTCTCAGATCTTCTAAATGCAAACCTGTTCATGGTGCTGGAAAGTCACATATTTCAGGGCCTTAAGAGAGGTGGAGGAGGACAACTACCAAAGCAGTAAAGATTTTAAGGAAGAGAGGAATTGCTGTTGCGCTCAATAAACATGAACCTTGGGTTTACAACACTGATGGAGAACTGTCAGCTGAGACTTCAAAATAACATTTTCTCTTGCTCTGTCTAAAAACTGAAGAAAACAATGGCACGTTTTCTAAGAGCAGGATTTCACCAGCTTTTCTTTGTTGAAATCTGTTCTTTTCCTATGCTGCAGTGAAATGTCAAGCATAAACCCATCCTTTTCTTCAAAATGTAATGTATCAATTCAGTTTCTAGGTACAGTATTGTATGCATTGTACTTGATATGTTCTCAAATAATCTCTGTTCCCAATCAGAATAGAAATATTTGAAAATTAAGGTTTATGGTAATACAAGTTCATATATCAAATAGAAAAAATTTTAAACTAAATATATTTCATCTGGGCCGAATGTACAATTTGTGTTCTCAAGAAAATACGGTGTGCATCTGTTTTTAATGTGCTTTCTATGTTGAAATGTATGCTGATACATATTCCTGTCTTGTTTTTGTCCTGCCCTAGGACAGCACTGGGGTTAAATGGTTTTATCTGAATGGACCATTTCCTATTGAAATACTTCAATAAATATAGAAGAGACTTGTGTGTATGCAGGTGCCCAGGTACTCAGATTTGCATAGGCCTAGTCACTAAGAGTTTATAAATTAATGCCCTTTTTTCAGTAGAAAAAAGATAATAATATATAATCTGCTTTTGAAATAGTGGTGTGATTTGCTTGTTTGTTTGTTTTGGAGGATTTAGTTGTTTGGGACTGGGGAGGTTGCGTACCTTTGTGCTCTCTTTCTTTTATTTTTACTCATGAATGCTCAAACACTGGCACAGGTTACCCAGAGAGGCTGTGGAGTCTCTGCCCTGGGAGATACTTAAAACCTCCTCTAGACAAAGTCCTGGGTAACCTGCTGTAGGTGATCCTGCTTGAGCAGGAAGTCCTCCAGAGATCCCTTCCAGCCTCAAGAATTCTGTGGCTTTTAGCTGGAGACTTATTTGTATTTTTTTTAAGCTGGATGTTTTTTCTAGCACAGAGAGAAAAATAAGTAAAGCAAGGGGGAGGTCTAAAAATTTAAAGAGATTTAAAAATTGAAAAATAGCAGAAAGAGATGCAAGTGAACAATGTGTATCCTGCTAAGTTGATGGGCAGAGCAGTAAAAGTTTGGAAAGGCCAAAGCACACACTGACAAAACTGGTCTTTCCACTATGGTGGAAAAGTTTGAAAGCAATTCATAATGAAGAAAGTATGAAGCAGTAATATTTTTGGTTAGTTTTTATTTAGCTCTCTCAGTGTTTTAAGATTTTTCAAGGACGTTTCTTTCAACAACATCTAGTATTCTCAGTTTTACCAAAGAGTGAGTCTTGTTTTTCTTACAAGCTGGAAATGCTACTTACTGTACATGGATTACTGATATTTCCAAAGCTGCTGACAGCCTCTGACACGCAAGATCGTTGAGTGAGTCATAAAGCCCAGTCACTTGTATCTTTTGCTTGTTCATAGGTGAGATTTAGGATGTACTTGCTCTGCAGACTTTGAAAGCTGGCCAAGAGCTTTGACAAAAAACCAGTCTGAATGCTGCTGCTAAAATACTAAAAATAAAGTGACAGTTAAAAATACTTTAAAATCTTTTGTGGCAAGTAGGTGAAATTATGTTGTCAGGGAAGCCCTTTTAGTAGTATGTGTTGAGATTTGTAATGGATAGAAGAGTGTCCTTTGAAATAGCATTGTGGTAGCATGACAAAGCCTTTGATTTTTTTTGTTCTTTAGAATGAGTAGAATTTGCATTGGGGAAGATTTATAACCCTCTCTTGGGAAATCTGTGGGTCATCCTAGGTGGAGGTACATCACACAACCTGAATCCTCTTCTCTTTCTCCTTTTTTTGTCTGTAACTATGCTATTAGGGGTTGTGAGGTGATGGCCCCTCTGATAAGGCATGATGGGTTGAGGGAG